>CM077643.1:325956918-326556918 GCA_039707465.1 Rhabdophis nuchalis
ATTCCAGTTTATCCACTAAACCCCGTAAAACAAAATAGCCTAGAATATACAGTATTTCTTTATTACTCACTAATTTCTTAGATGTCTTGAAAGATCCCCAAAATGTATTTATGCAAATCTAGGAACACATATGAAGCACTGCACAAAATACTTTTTTCAAGGGAATATTTGCAGAAATTACAGCTACCGTATTTTTGAGAGTATAAGACGCAAGATATTGAAGAGGCAAATTTGTAAAAAAAAGTTTTTGCACTCTGCAGACCTCCCCAAAATGGCCCATTTCTCGTGAAAACAGGGCCGTTTTTTGTCAAAAAAAGAGGGCATGAATAGTCTTTCGGAGGCTTATAGAGTTGTCCTGGGGACTGGGAGGGCAAAAACAAGCAAAAGAACAGCCTGTTTTTCACTCATTTTTGCCCTCCCTAGCCCCCAGGAGCACTCTGGAAACCTCCTAAAGGCAATGCACAGTCATTTTTACAAAGGAGGTGGGGAGGCCAAAATGCTGTATTCAGTGTATAAGACGCACCCAGATTTTCACTCTCTTTTTTGAGGGAAAAAGTTTCGTCTTATACTCCGAAAAATATGGTAAGTAATTTTCTTTCCCTTCTCAACAAAGCCAACATCCAATTATTCTAAGAATTTCTATTTCTGAAAGTAAACAGTAAATCAAATAGCAGTTTCAAGAACGTTTACCTACAAATAAACTGTTCTAGGATCTAAACATAGATATTCTTTATAATCAATATATCGTGGTCAATTATGAGGTTCAGGACAAAGTAACCAAACACAGAACATCCTCCTCCCATAATTACAGTAGTTAAAAACTAATACAAATTTTAAAAAAATTAGAAAGAGTAAAACGTGCAAAGAAAAAAATAGGAAAGATACAGAATAGAAAGTAAAACCGAAAAAAAATAATAGAAAAAATAATGTATTAAAGAAAATTAAATGTATAAATGAGTGATGCTTTTCTTGCAAGACTGGTGCTGGACGAAGGGCATGGCAGTGTGACAAAGGTACCTGCATAATGTATAAATCCTGTCACATTTCTTATGAACACATTTAGTCAGTGGTGAAATTCAACTTTATTTACCACCGGTTCTGTGGGTGTGGGTTGGTAGGCCTGACAGGGGAAAGATACTGCAAAATCCCCATTCCCACCCCACTCAGCCAGAGGTGGTATTTGTCGGTTCTTCAAACTACCCAAAATTTACGCTACCGGTACTGCAGTACCTATCAGAACCTGCTGAATTTCACCCCTGTATTTAGTGCAAAAGGAAACAGCCTGCAAACTAACTCTCAGTATCACAAACCTTTGCCTCCAAATGCAGGCCATGCATTCTGAACAGATATAGAAAAGAATAGGAAACATAGCGTAATGATATACCTGTTTCTTTCTTTAAATGGGTTGATTACTTGGTTCTAGATGTTGTTGCCATTATAAGAGTGCATTGGGGAGAGGAGCCTGATTAAATGACTCCCACAGCAGCCTCAATTCAAGGGCTGAAAAAAAAACAAATATTATATACAATATTATAGATTATAGATTTCTTTATTGGCCAAGTGTGATTGGCCACACAAGGAATTTGTCTTTGGTGCATATGCTCTCCGTGTAAGTAAAGGGGAAAAAAACATTCATCAAGAATCATAAGATACAACACTTAGTGATAGTCATAGAAGCTGAAACAATAAAATAAGCCTAAATCTCAAACCATCTATGATTTCAGTTCAAGCAAAATCTCTTTAGGAATTCAGTCAGCGTATTACCTGGATGAAAAGGGAGGTAGATATTCTTTTTTGACTCCTCAAGTCTGGGCCTTGGTTCCTCATATTAAGAAGGGAGGTCAGAACCACATCTTAGCAGCCCTGCTTTATCTGAAATCCAGAGTCTAGAATCCCACCAACTCTTCAGGTTCACTTCCAGGGAACCATCCCTAGAATAGTTGAATTGATGAAGTCCAGAGGACAAATGAACGCATTCCTGGAATAATAGATTTTGTACATTCTGTAAGAAACTATGTATTACCGTAACATATGCAGCTGTGAAACTGATACACTGAAAGAGAGCAAAAGGAAGTTGATGTAGGGCTTCAAATAATGGATTTGGAAATGGTTAGCAAGAATGCCATGAAATCATAATATTTCATGATTTATAAATCATTGAAATCATAGGAGGCGTGCATAAGCGCATCAGTGTGCCTAACATCCCTGTCCTACTGCCCCCATCTATTTGTATTCATTTCTTTCGGTTTATATCCATGTTTATATTTATACTCAGTGGTGGGTTCATACCGGTTCAGCCAAACCGGTAGTGGTTTGGTGGCCTGGGTCGCCGGAACCAGCAGCGACCCAGGCCTGCCACGCCCCTGAACTGGCCTACGGCAGTGCCATCTTGCTTTTTGCTTCTGCGTGTGCGCCAAACAATTTTTATTGCACCGTGCATGCAGGCACAGTGTGCACCAAGTGCGCGTGGCACGGCCACAAGCAAACCAGCAGTAGTGACTGCCGGAATCCACCCATGTTTATACCTGCTATCTTGTACATGTTTGACAAACTAATAAATACAAATACAAGAGGAACCACTCAGGCACTTTGGAAGCCAAATAAAGAGCTAGCTACTCCCTCAAAGCAATGACCAGCAAGACAAAACTTGTATGCTTTCAACGTATGATGCAAGCTCATGATAGACTAGAAAAAACAATTGTAACTGGCAAGGTTCAGGAAAGAAGAAGAAAGGGAAAACAGTGGATACAATGGATGGACAGGATCAAAGAGGTCATTGAAATGTCCTTTGAGCAGGTACAGATTATTATTGGAGATAAGATGAGATGGTGGGCCTTTGTTCATTCAATCACCAGGGCAATTATATTGCACGTGGCTAACTATACAGCTCTGATTTTCTGTCCATTGGAGCGAGAGATCATACTATACAAAATATACTTTGGTAAAGCTTCTTGAAACTTACCTTTAACATTTCAGCCTATAGTGGAAGCTAGAGGTCACTGTAACCACAATTTTAGAAACCGGATGTGCTGTTTTTCAAGATACTATGTTTAATGTGCATGTTTGACATGAAGTAGAACATACAGATCTTAAGAAAAGGATTTTTTTTAAAAACCCATTATTTCTATTCTCTAACCTTACAATGTTGAAAGACTCTCTCTGAGGCACCTTTTCTACAAGGACATTGTCGCTTCAAGCCAATGATTCGCTTTCCTTTAGCTTACATGTACATTTTCAAGGCCTCTGCCATTAAATCTTGATACGCTTTTAAATTAGACTTGTGGCTATGGGACATGCTGCAAAATCTGTCGCCAAAGTGTTCCAAGGGAAGGGGGGGGGAGAGTTATTAGCATTAAAGATTTAGGAATGTCTGTTGACATATTAAGGAAACAACCTCAGGGGACAGCTGACAAGACTCCAAGAAACGTTACCAAGGGAACAGTGACGCAAGTACATTCCATTTTTACAGGCTGGCCTGCTGCCAATTTCTCTCGCCTGATGTCTGATGTAATGCTGAGCTCGATCTGGGTTAGTGCTAACTATCAACCACAGCAACTCACTCTGCTGCAATCAATATTCTGAAGTGAGAGGGGGTTTTTTCTCACAAGACAAAGAGAGAGAGAGAGAGAGAGAGAGCAGCCAGGTCTAAAGACATCCATGATCATGTAAAATGCATCAGGAGAAGATATAGGACTTGCAGGAAATTAGCTTAATGCTTTTGCATGGATGAATGTGAACTCCTGCAATACAAACATGTGGAGCAAAACTATGCCAGGCTCCATTTACAGCCTTGTCCCCGGGAGAGCTGAAAGTCATATTGTGGTTTTGCAGTCAAGGATAAGAGAGTGCTTGGGTAGGATGGCACAGAAACAGCAGAAAGCAAACAGCATAGATCTGGAAAATACAATATATTTTAATAAAGTATTTTTTGCACTGTTTTAACATCATTCTTCAAGTTAATCACCATTCATCAAGCTTTGTACAAGCCAATACTGATTAGAATGACTAGAAAGCTGCCATGAGAACTATAACACTCCATAGTACATGGCCATTACATCATGGGGCATTGGGGCAACACTTTGGTACTGTCCACATATGGTTTTAATTAGAAAAGATTGAATTGCTGCTGCTTCAGTGTTTATCTTTAAGAAGTTATGTTACACATAAGTGAAAGCTTGCTCTGTTAACAGCTCAGATCCCCATCCTTTATTTTTTCCAAACAGCATGGAGATAAATGGGAATGTTTTAAGTGACAGCGCTGGAACTGTTCTTTATTAACCTTTTGTAACAGTAAAGATAGTCCTCAACTTATGACTGTAATTGAGCCTGGAATTACAATTTTAAGTCGTTATGGTGATAAATTGAGGCACCCATGTGACTGTGAAGTAATCTTCTGGCTTTTTCACAGCAGACATTAAACAAACATGGCAATCATTAAACAATAGCCACAGTCATTAAGCAAATGCCATGGTCATTAAGTGAATGCCACAGTCATTAAACAAACGCCACAGTCATTTGGGAAGTTTTTTGCCAGAAACCTACAAAATATGCCAAAAACGGGCAAAAATATCATGAACTGCAATCAGGCAACTGAAGAACACCATGACAGATCATAAAGCTCAACCACACAATATGTGGACATGTGATTTTGAGGGACAATGTGACATTTACAACAATTGGGGTACTTTATAGTCCATAAGCATCTATTCCATGTCCATCATAACTTCAAACATTTATGACCAGTTGCTAAGTGAGGACCAACTGTATCAAAATTTAAATAAAATGTGGTAGGCTGTGCAGTTGATTGATACTTCAGCTGGATTTTTTTTAAGGAGAAAAACCTAGTAGTGTCATAACTCAGAATAGTTAATGTTCAAACTTGCTTGATTACTAGCTTACATTAAATTGCAAATTCCTATAGCTGACATTTACCCCCTTGGTCGCATTGACTTATAATAATTTGTAATAATTAAGCAAGCAGACCATGTCCTATATGTGATACAGCTTCAAAGCAGTTGGCAATCATTGATTTACTGAGAATTATATAAAGGAGTCATTAGCATCTCCCTTTTGTTTGAATTACATTGTTTTGTGTGCAAGAAAAAGAAGACAAAGCTGAAAGTTGAAATTTTACAGCCTTAAAGGATCTTAGAGCCATAGGAGTAGTAGGCATTTGTTATTAAATTTCAAGCGGATGTTTACAAAACTGAAAACATTTTGACCTTTTTGACAGACATCCGAAATAGTGTAATACTGGAAAAAGATAGCCCAGTGTTATCATTTGTCCCACACCAAATAATATTAATTTAAACACTTGGGCAGGAAACGTTTGGCAGAATCTTAACTAACTCTAAAATTAACTCTTCATTTTAGATATCAAAAAGCCCACAGAAAACTACTGGTAATCATATGTGTACTGAAAATGAAGAATCTAATATTTTAAAGCCTTTGGATTCTTAAGGCAAAAAAAGGAAATAATTGTTCATCATAATTCAATAGTTCAGCTGTCCCAAACTTGTTGGCCATGATTTTGGGCATTGAATGGATTACAGTTCAATCATCTAGAGCAGGGGTCCCCAACCTTTGCAACTTTAAGTCTGAAGGACTTCAGCTCCCAGAATTCTCCAGCCAGATTTGCTGGCTGGAGAAGTCTGGGAGCTGAAGTCCTTCAGACTTAAATTTGCAAAGGTTGGGGACCCCTGCTCTAGAGGTTGCTAGATTGAAAGAAAGCTGTTCTAGTCTTGATTTTCTTTTGCATTTTGAAAATGGCTTATTTTGTCAGATTAAGTCTCTATCAATCAGTTGCCTCAGACCCCAGAAAAACTCCTGAACCCTTTGACTACTGTACTGGATATGTGTCAAGACACTTAAACAAGATCTGTAGACTAAATGAGAGCAAAGGCCCCAGGAATATCAATGTTTATGCCCATATATTAATTCAAGATAAATTACAGAAGCAACCTTAAAAAGAGGCCAAGTCTCCACAGATTCTTTCACAACTGGGTATAAAAACTGCCAGTGAGTACTTGATTTTCATGTTACCAGCATGTCTTGCATAGCAGTTTTCTTAAACCAAGTCTTGACAGGTAGCAAATTAGGAAGCAAGTTTAACATTCCATTAGAAATGACACAGGTAACCGCAAACCACATGCTGAGTAGCCCAGGTTACCCAATGAAAGCTTATTCCTGTGCACGTTTATTAAGAATTTCTGACCAATAAATGTTGAACTCTGGACATAGTCCTTGGGCAGTGCTCCTATTCACTATGTCCTTTACTACAATCTAAAGTGGACCTGGTTTCTTTCACTGGAATATAAAATATTAATTTCTATTTTCTCTATTCTCTGTGTATTATAAATATGCAAAACAGATTTATCCATTCCATGAATTAAATTTTTTCTGCTTCTGTTATTTGTGTCTACTCTCTTCTACAGTGTTCTCTTTTGTTTTAGAAGATAGAAAGATAAAAAAGAACTAGACTGATTTGATTCAGATCAGTGAAATAATTCAGCTATATTAAATGCATATCCCATTGCAATTTTGCATATAATCTATCAAATATCCTTGTAGTACAGGTATCCCCTTCCTTGTTGAATACTGTCCTCTTCTAAAGCCTTCAAAAGCCCTTGAATTCCAGTTTTTACTGCTATCTGAGCAAATTGTCCATGCTCCAGAGTAGTTTAGTTTAACCCAGTCACCAAACGGCTAATCAGTCTGAGAGGTTACCTAAATAATCCTTCCCACATTCCTGATTTCTGTACTTAACAGCTTTAGGTTCGTGGTCCTCAGCTCAAAGCTGCATGAATTGTTCTATTGGAACCCTTCCTATTTATTCCCAATACAGAAATCCTAATCAGGAGCAGACACTCCTGCTTGCAACTATTAAGTAAAAACCAAATCAACGGAGTTAGATTGCCGTGCAGAGAAAACACAAAGGTTGTGAACAAGTCTGCCTAGGTTTCTAAGCAGGCACATAGTTGCCTCCAGGTAGGGGTGTGTATTAAAATATTGAAAACAAAATACATATCATGTAAGTGCCCTACAGGGTGTATTGCCTTAGTCTCTCTCTCTCACACACATACAGAATGATCCAGTTAGTATGACTCAGATATTATCATGCAATGCTTCTTACTCATAACTCCTCCACCTTGTTTGGTGTCATTTTGATATTACAGCATGCCTCAGAGAAAAACTATTTGAAAAAGATGATGATGATGATGTCAATTAAAAACAAGAAGTAATTTTAGTCAAGCAACTCAAGTCCCATGTAGCAACAAGTCCTTTTCATGCAGATGCTCTTCATATTAGCCTGCGTTGTTTATTCCAATTCTCTATAATATACGCCAAGGACTAATTAAAGTGTGCAATAGGTGGATTGGATTATCACCCTGCTGGTTTATAGTAACACTATATATTCTAACTCCTGTTCCTTTTTCTCCAGTATAATGGCAGGGATCCATTTAATAATAGAACATATCCTGCATGGATAGTGCCAGGAAGAAAGTATCACCTGTCTGATACCTGCACGTAAGAGATAAAAATGACAATCATTCTGAAGTGAGTTTAAAATGATCGTGTGAATACAAATTTGCATTTTATTTCTAACAAAAGTTTAAAATCAGAAATGAAGCATTAACAGGAAAATAAGAAATGGCAATAGTTTGCATTTCCCTCCCAGTGCTTTCCAAGCATATTGCATAAACTAGAACGAACAAATGTTTAAAATCTTCAAAATGCAGGGAAAAGTTGCATATTCTCAATGACATCAAACAAGCCATGGCAAAACCTGCTATCTTATGCCAGAAATCTCTATGATGCCACATAAAAAAGCCTTCTGGTGTTTCACCTTCAACATTTGAATAACTCATGCGGTGTACCAAAAAGCTGACTCAGTGGGAATCTGGGTGGACATGTAAAACATAAATGCTAACACAAAGGTCAACACTGGCAACTAAGTACATTAAATGGACACTCCCTTCAGGGTATGTCTTCTTACACCCACACATTTCACCTAAGAAGTAGTTGTTAAATACAAGTTAGTTCTCGCACTTTGATCTGTGTGACAACATCTTGGCTTACCAGTAGCTTAGCCCAGTATTGAAACATTCTCCAGCCAAATGGAAGAGACTGTGAGGGATACTGAGTGATTAGCTTACATATTTGTGCCTTATAAAGCACAATACAGGTAGTCAACCAATCTCATTGTGCATATGTTGTACACTGACAAATAAATAATTATTATTATTATTATCTTTGACTTACAACAGTTCATTTAGTGACCATTTAGTTAAAACAGCACTTTTAAAAAGAATATAAGAACATAAGAGGTCACAGCCCATCCAGTCCAGTCCATTCTGTCTCCCACAGTGGCTCCCCATTTGCTTCAGGGTCTTCCCAAGCAGAGGTCTTCACCTGCTTAGGATTCCCTGCAAATGGCATTGAGAGATATCCTGCCTATCTCTCCAACCCGGAGGGTGTCCTTAGGCATCCATCATGATAGCCATTGATACCCTTGTTCTCCATGAACAATGGAGACTTATGATCATTTGACTCATGACTTATGATCATTTTTCACACTTCGGACCATTGCAGCATCCCCAGGGGCACGTGATCAAAATTCATACACTTGGCAGCTGACTCATACTTATGACATTACAGTGTCTTGGGGGTGGTGGTCATGTGATCACCTTTTGTGACCTTCTGACAAGCGAAGTCAATGGGAAAGCCAGATTCACTTAACAATCATGTTACTAGCTTAATAACTGCACTGATTCACTTAACAACCATGGCAAGAAAGATTGTAAAATGGGGCAAAGCTCACTTAACAAATGTTTCACTTAGCAACAAAGCAGTTGGGCTCAATTGTAGTCATAAATTGAGGACTACCTTTAGCGGGCTTTTTAGACTGTAGTATATCAATATCAAATCCATCACACAATACCTGATATATGGACATAGTCCTTAAAATAAATCTACTGTTATGCCCCTAACCCTCCAAAACAGCTTGTACCTATGAAAGCATCTCTTGCAGAGCTAACTGCAGCACTCGCTAGTCCTTTTCATCAAGGTGAGGCAAAGAATTAAACACCTTCCCAGCATGCCACAACCTTATTCAAATCAACATATGTGCAAGTCTCACTGAGTTCAACTGAACCCAAATACATGTCAACAGGTGGAGAACTTGTAAGCTTTCCAGATACTTCTATAATGTTTATTGAATGGAATAATATGTAAAATGAATCGTATTTCCTCTCCTTGGTGTACAAATATGCATATACCTGGTTTCCTTGGTTATTTAAAATAAATTTTAACCATAAATTTGATTATTAAAAATGCACCTTAGCTCTGCTGTGGGTGATGCACAGTGAAATAACTAATTTAACAAACATGCAAACATGTTTCCAATTTCTAACAAACAGAAAAGCAACATAAGCAATGTAATGACCATTTAAAATATTGAGAGAAAAAGGAGACCCATGAAAATTATTCAACTCTAGGCCATCTAAAAAGTAAAGCTCTCGCTCATTTCCAAAAGGATAATGAGGAGAGAAAATTGGAAGAGAGAATTTCCGGAATTTAAAAATTCTGTCTTCCTAACCTCAGCTAGAAAGCTGAGCATAAGGATATCCAGGGAAAAAGCAGCCTGAAGATGCCCTTGGTAGGCCAGCGGAAGGATATGGAGAAGGCATTCCTTCAAATATTCTACTCCTGAAGTAGATGTCTACCACATTCAATGACATGGGTCTGAGTCCAGAAAAACCCTGTAGCACAACAAATGAGTTAGATGCCACGTGAAATTCTTCAAGCTGCAAGAAATATAACACAACTTTAAATTAAGACATAGAATAATGGTGTTTAATGATGTATACCAGACACCCCCAACTTGGTGATTTCACAATCCTGTAATTACTATTATGGTAGCTAAGACATACAGACCCCTGGAGCTCTGGTGATATGTCTTGTAGTTCAAGAAACAAGTACAGCAGGCTGTTCTATACCCCTAAGCATTACATGAAAAATGGAGAAGAAATGCACACTAGCATAGAACTTGTAGCTCCTTCAGAAGAAATACTAACAATTCCAATATAAATTCTGGTTAGGAGCCAACCTTCACTTTCTACTTTGCATCTTCCAGCTCCCAATGGTAGTTCTTGTACTTGCTATGATTTTTCAGAACAGAGATCCTCACCAATCCTTGCAGGTGTGAGCAGGCAGGGATGCTGATTCAGCACACCTGGTTACTACAGAATACAGTAACAAAGCCCCTCTGTCTGGAGACACCCTGAGTCAGAGTTTGCTGAATTAGTTGTCTGCTCCTTTGAGGTGCTGCCTTTTGTGCTAGGCCAAAAGAAGAGAGGTGGAGATGGTTGTTTCTCACTCCTGTCCCTGGATCTTAGACTACATAACAATACATAACAATAATTCCTTAGGAACATTTCCATACTGCTGATTGTTGGGAACAGTAACAAAGATGCTCCCTGAATTGCTTTCCATCCTTTGGTCATTGGATCTTGAATGCATGATAAAGCAGGTCTTCCCAGTCACTAAAGCTGAAACATGCAGTGCCTCCTTGTTGAGAACAGCATCATTGATTTGTCTCTTCATTATACAAAAATATATACAAAGCTGCCTTGGCTTTAACCTATTTGCATTTGTATAATATTCCTTGAGGCTTTTCATCATCTGATAGTTCCACTGGCTTTAAAAAGCCGAGATTTAAAACCCAACAGGTTATCTCATTTTTAATGATGCACAAAATCAGTAATAAAGTATATAAGGTATCTGTTCCATAAGTGCTTTTACATACTCCCAAGTTAATTTCTTAGGACTAATTTGCTGCATCACTACTATTTATTGACTCATCTCTTCTGTCTACCGATGTGGGCTACAGAAGGACCAGAAACAACCTTTACAATATATCTGGGAACTGTAGCAACGCATCATCTGCAAGACACTACTATACTGCGGAGAAAGAATATTGTAAGACACTTGTAGACATCCCTGATTTCCACACATCCCTCCCTGGGATGACTCCTGCAAAGTGTAAATCAATACATACGAGAGGGTGGAAAAAATAGGAAAGGAAAAGAATGCTGTGTCTTGAGAAAGGTATTAGGACTTGAACTGGGGGAGATCCAGATAGGAGTCCTCTGGTTACCTCCATCATCCCCAATGTCAGAGTTCCAAATATCATCCAGAAATAAATCAGAGTCCAAGGCAGAGCTATCCTTAAAGTTCCAA
Organism: Rhabdophis nuchalis; assembly: GCA_039707465.1. Taxonomy (NCBI): domain Eukaryota; kingdom Metazoa; phylum Chordata; class Lepidosauria; order Squamata; family Natricidae; genus Rhabdophis; species Rhabdophis nuchalis. The sequence goes on from CM077643.1 coordinate 325,968,160, forward strand.
TTTAATAAGAGAGACATGTTGTAACAAAGTGTGGAAACCCGAATCTTAAAGCTTCCTGGGTTACCACCCAGCTTAAAGTTCATGGTCTTGTCCCCACTCCCACAAGTCCATCACATGGTCCAATGTTCCTCTGCCATGCTGGCATTTCCACCCATCTAGTTCCGGTCAGGTACAGAGGTGCGGAAACAAAAGATGGCTTTGGGCTTCTTGAAAACAAACACATTCTACTCCTTACTATTCCCCCCTCCCTATTCGCCACTAATGAAACAACATAAAAAAATTATAGAAAGTGTGGCAGGCCAACGATCCTAAAAGGAATATGACTGCAGGCCTGACACCCAACTCATCACTGATACAGAGCAAACTAACTTTCTGAGAAAAACAGAGGTGCCTCAAAAGCTCACCTGCTTGGGGGTGCTTTAAAGCAGGGGTCTCCAACCTTGGCATCTTTAAGTCTGGTGGACTTCAACTCCCAGAATTCTGGGAGTTGAAGTCCTCCAGGTTTAAAGTTGCCAAGGTTGGAGACCCCTGCTCTAAGAAATTATGAATCAACCACAAGCTTTAGCCTTAAACAAGAACCTCACCTCACCCTTTTCTTCCTCCTCTTCAGAATCTTCTCTCACACGGTGTAAAGAGCTCCATGTCTGACTCTAAAGGCCCAGACTGATCTTTAAGACTTGGCTTAACTCAGATGGACTATGTGTTATGTCCAAGAGTTATTGGAAAAGTGATTTTAAAAAGGGGAGGAAACAAAATATGACATCTTAACCCCCTAATGCCATTCATGCTCTTGAGAACATATTTTTCCTGAAAGGACATGATGCATATTCTGCAGTCAAATGAATTCTTAAGTTAAAGATTTACACGTAAAAATAATTTGCAAGTATTTTGCAAGTACCTTTAACTTGGCAGGGGCCATTATGTAAAATTAAGTTGCTCAATCCCATTTAAGGCCAAGAAATAATTTGGGACTGGAATGTTAACAACGCATCCTGTAAACTCTATCCTTCAGAGCAAGATGGATGTTTGTTAGTAAGAGACCCTGGCTTCCTGTTTCATAAAACATATGCTTGGGTTAGCATACCCAACATATGCTAACATGGCGATTGGGAAGCCCTCCTCCAATTCTGCTGCCTGGAGGGTTTAAGGGATTGCAGTCCAAGCAGATCTAAACAATGACATGTTAGAAAAAAAATGCTACAGGGTGGTCTGTAATCTGTAGCTAGGATGGAGAACATTTTTGCTAACTTGGCAGGCATAAGGAAATGCCTCCTTATGTCTAAGCCAGTATAAGTCTCACCTCTTTATACATCTGACATAGAGAGAAATGAGCAAAATAATCACTTTGGGTGGGAAATTTTAGGCAACTGAAAAGAATGATGAGCAACAGATAGATGAAAGGTGGTGCTGGGATGATACTGATATGAATCTAACAAGTATCTTTTCCAAGGAGCCCATTGAATTCAAGCTGCAGTGGAGTTAGAATGGGGACACAGAACTTGAAAATTATTTTTAAGAAAAGGAGTTATTGCATTATTGGTGGAACAATTGCAGTATATGTATGTGCGAACACAAGTAGATATATATAATATACGGATGAAAAGTTACAGGTTAGGAAAAGTGAGACTGGAGGGGTTGCCCATTTATGTCACTTTATATCTGAGATTTCAAACAATGAGACTTTGTGTTGGTTTATAATATGAAGGGACAAATTGCTCTAAATCTGCATTCTTTTGTGTGTCTCCCCCCTTCCACAATTCCAGCCTTCCAAGGTGGTACTGATAGCCCCAAATAGCCTCCAAAATACAACATCTTTTTCTATGTAGAAGAACAATGCTGATCTTACAATTGTTTTGGCATACTGTCAAAATGTTGTTTCTAGACATACTGTATTGTTAGCCTTCCCTAACATATTTGAGCCACTGTGAATGCTGTTTCATGGTTTTGTTTTGTTTTAGATTGTATTTTGTAGCTCATCTTGACATTTTTTTTATGAAGGACCCCTGACGAATACCCTAATAAAGTAAACAATGAATCAAAGTCACAATGTTGCAATGTTTTTATTTAGCATATCCTTATATTTAAGCATAGCACTGAACCTATTTATTGCCGTAATGACTACCCTATAAGGTTGAGTGGGTCAAGTGAAAAGAATGGTTCCAAAGTCACCTATAGAGCTTCCATACCTGAGAATGGATTACAATTATCATAGTTGAGGGTCGACAATCTATACTACATTGGCTGTCCATGCAAATGTAAATAAGAGCTGATGCTTTTGCTGTGCTTTATCTAAGAAAAGTGCAGGTGCAGGGATTACTAATGGGAGAACTGTTGGGTATTTAGTACAATAATTGCCTTTATTAGTAAGCGATTATTCTTACTGTGGATTGACCATATGATAACATCACAGATAAGGGCAGTGTCCACAAGGCCATTTACAGAAAAATACATCTTTTAAATCCTTTTGGAATCCTTTGTGATCCTTCCTATTTCTCATTTATGAGTGGCTTCCTCACCATGTTCAGCCATAAACATCACATAATGTGTATGAGAGAGCGGGAGAAGGCTGGCCCATAGTAGAAAAGGAGCCATCCAGCCGTTTCATTTCCATCCAGCTGTTGTTACAAAAGTCCACAAAGCAAATAATCCTAACAGTGAATATTCAAAATGCTGAAATGTATTAAACTAACCTCATACTGGACAAGTATCACTCCTTTTTAATTTTTGGTTTAAAAAAATTATATACAAAGGGGATATCCATGTAACTTGAAATCATGTTTTTGTATACTTGGCCAGCAACAATCCTCTCTATTTTCTCCCTTCTAGAAGAGTTTAAGCATGTTTAGTTTAGATAAATCTGGATCAAAGCCAGTTGGTTTTTTTAAGCACAGTTGTTTGCTGTGAATTATTGAGACAAAAGTTAATCAAAATCAAATAAAGTTTGATGTTTTTTCTTAGTATTATTTTACTAATTCATATGCCAGTACTGGCACAATTTCAGCTCAGTTCTAAAAAATATATATATTTTCAATATGCTGCAAATCTCAGGACATCCACTGCCAGATTTCAGATTTTACAGTATAATCATTTAAGCACCATGCTACCAAGGTATGCAGTTGTATGATTCACACAATATTCAAAAATATGGAGCAGCTTTTGGGAAGGGCTTTTTTTTTTTTAACAACAAGCAGATGAAACAAATTATCCTTTGTGTTGACAAGATGATTACCTTTCTTTCATATTTGTGGCTGCAAAGACATTGGCTTGACAAGCAGAGGTATTTTAACGCATGATAAATCACGTTATTTTATGTGGCTTTTTAAAGCATGAAACAATTGTCTTCCAGTTAGCTACCATTTTCAGATGCCAACCAATCTCAATTTAATCAGACAGCCTTCCTTTCAAGAAATATCCAGGAAATGAAGAGGTCTCTTCCACATGTTTTCTTCCATGTAACTCAAACAAATGCTTTGGGAACTTCCTACTAATTCACTGAAACGGTGACCTTGGCAACAGAGAAATGGAAATTTAAGTCAAAGATATTGTATTTCTTCTTAACCGTATAGACAAGCAAAGGCTTAAAAACAACCGCTCAGGAAGAGAGTAACTCATGTTACGCATAAAGGACTTGGCAGGCCTGAACACCGAAATTTCCAGAAGTGTTTGCGTGGCAAGAACTCAGTGCCAATCCACATATTTTAGCTACACTGGCCCGGCGCCCAGAGTACAAAAAAGCTATGGAGCTGTGCAGTTCACTGGCTTCCCTGATGAGTTTCCATCCTGCAAGGCAACACTGGCTATGTCTCCTGCTACTTAAGTTGTTACAAAATACCAGATGTGCTTAAGGAAGAGTAAGTGAATCCAAACCTTGGATAGTCAGATAACCTATCATTAACGTTTTTTTTTTTTAAATGCTGTCAGAGCTCCAGATTACTGTTTTGTTTGTTTGCTTACGCCCTCTTGCTGGAAAGCCCCCCCCCCCCTGGGATGATGGGAACAAGACACAGGAGGAGTAGACAGTTCTGGAGCATTTGACAACTTTGTTTACAATCACACCCCTGCGCATCTGAACTATGTGAGAAAGTAAAGGCTAAGCAGATTCCCTCTGCCCTGGGCACAGAATCGGAAAGGCACTGGAAAAGCTGCAGGAAGGAGTACAGCAAAGCAAAAAGAACCGGGATCGTGTTTCTCTATCCCCATGGAGGGCAGCTGAAGAAAACAACAGAGCTGTTCTGATTCTCTCCCCCTTGGACAGCCAGCGATCCCTTATGTGAAAAGATTGCACAAACAGACCTCGTCTAATGGTAATTTAATCCTCCCAGCTTGCAAAAAGGCTGGGTGTGACACTGTTGGTACACACTTCCATGGATTTTATGCACCGGGTGGCACACGTACCCCTCTCCAGCTGATCTCAATTTTAGAAATATTTTTTTACAGTGACTATCGGTACAAGGACTCTATGAGTCAAATGAAGTTTCACTGCACTAGCAGAACACTAACTACAGTAGGTGGCATCCATGTCAGTGAACTGTATGCTTGAAGAACCAACATTGGCAGGTTGGCCAAGACAAGCAGAGTTATGGGCAAGCACGTATGCTGTTAGCTTATATCCTTGGTAATCCTCAACTTACAACCATTTGTTATGATGGTTCAAAGTTACATCAGTGATGAAAAAGTGACTTATGCCCAGTCCTCCAATTTACAGCCTTTGCAGTTTCCCAATAGTCACGTGATCAAAATTTGGACCCTTGGCAACTGGTATGTATTTACAGTGGCTGTAGCATCTTGGACAGTGGCAAAATTCAAAAAAAAATTTACTACCAGTTCTGTGGGTGTGGCTTGGTGGGTGTGGTAGAGGAAGGATACTGCAAAATCTCCATTCCCACCCCACTCCAGGAGAAGGATACTGCAAACTCTATCCTATCCTATCCTATTCTAGGATCATGAACATGTTTTCCCCTAGGAGTACATGAAACAATTCCAATAACAGCATATGTGCATTTGTATGTCTTCATGTTTTCCTCATTCCTCTTTTCAACTAATAATAGGGACCAAGAAATAGGAAAAAACCCACTGGAGGTCAGTTTGAACCATGAGCTCCAAGGACATTTGCTTCTGCATTGAAACTGCTCTCTTGCTTGTAGATACCATCTGACCCAATGTTTCTTTTAGGTGGTGGCCAGAGGCAAATGGAAATGCTTTGCTAAAGATGAAACTACTTTGAAACAGTTCTGTCCTTACTAGCTTATTCAGAATAATGTTTAATATTAGTTTATTTGGCGATTTCTATTTCATGCCTATTTCTGTGTTCTATATGTGATTGAGCTATAGGACTGGTTGGCAACCTTAAACACTCGAAGAGCCATTTGGACCCGTTTTCCACAGAAAAAAAAACATCGGGAGCCACAAAGGTCCTAACACAAAGCCCCCCCCCCATTCAATTCTGGAGGTGACTGGGAGTCCGGTTCACCCCCCCCCCCTCCAAAGAGTCTCTTCCTAGCACAGCATCCCTTTACCTCTACCTGTCCTAACCGAAAGCCCTATCAGTTGTAGAGTTGACTGGAAAACCCGCCCCTTGCCATAGAGTCTCCTCCTGGTGCACCGTGCTCCCCCACCCAATAACTGGAAGCTCCTCTCAAAATTGTGGCACCAACTGGCAACAGGGAGCCGCAGCAGAGGGATGAAAGAGCCATATGTGGCTCCAGAGCCATGGGTTGCCAACCCCTGCGCTATAGCAATGGGGCAACCAGTTTCACCATTTCTCTTTATGCCTACAGAATATATTGGTGTCTTTGCCACGATGACTTCAGAGTGGTGACTCTGCCAATGTCTCCAAGAATATTTTCTGGTTTTGTTTTGTTTGTGTAGATATTTCTATCTTGGTGCTGAGCATGCACCCTTCTATTAACATAGATTTCTGTTGTAATGTGAGATACAAAATTGTAATTTCCATTTTTATTATTTTAGAAATATTCTTTATGATTTTAATGTTTTTAATGCTATAAGCTGCCCAGAGTCATTTCAAAATGAGACAGGCAGCGAATAAATTTAACAAATAAAATACAATTCCTTCGGGGAGAGGGGGCGGTTTAGAAATTTAATAAATTATTATTATTATTATATTTCTTCAGACTTGGAACTTTCAATTTTCAACAATGCAAGCAGCAGGGTATTTGGTCACCAAAGTTTAATATCCAACACATCTGGACTATAGAAAGTCTCAAATTCTGTTTGTGATTGAGAATGCTTGACATTTGCTGGGGAATATTGAAAAATATAATTGAAATTATTTTACCTTTTTGATCAAATATTTTCCTCTACTCTTATAGGAATGCCATAAAAACCTCAGCAGCTGTGTGTTTTCTTACACCATTCACACATATAGTTTTAAAATGTATGGGGGGGGGGTGGTAGGGGGTGGAAAAGGCCATTTTCTTCCAGTGAAAAAGTTTGTGGTTAAGGCTTAGCACTGTGAATGGAATAAGAAAAAGATCACCATGTTTATCTAAGTTGTTTTTATTATCCCAGTGGAAAGACTGGCACAGATTTGAAACTTATCAAGAATCTGAACTGGAAAACTGCTTTTATTTTGTCCACTATAGTAAAAGAAAAGAGACAGCAAGAAAAGAGACAGCTAAATTATATTGAGAAGTAAAGATGAAGCATAAATATTTAGGCCCAAAATAAAAAAGTCAGAAGACAGATCTAGGAAGCATACCAAACCCAGCTGCAGCCCTGTCCCACAACAAAGGCAGGCTGTGGTGATGTGAACTCATCACAGCAGGTAACCCAGTTTTGATCGAGTTGAGTCACTACAGCCCAGAGGCAGCTAAGTCAACTTCTTGACTTGTTCTTTCAGTTGCATAATGTGCCAGTCAAGCATTTAGGAATGCAATAAGTGTTTGCTCATAGGGACACAGGTAAGCCACGGCAGCCTCTCAGACAAGCAGCTGAGGGTGGAAGTTGGCTACTTGCTTAAGTGATTCCCACGCAGAGGTTCTCACATGAATTAGACCAAGTCAGTTTCTGGGAAGGCCAACTCCTCCTCCCACTTTATGTCCCCAAATGCTACACCAACTGTATAATTGGTGAGGCCTCCATCCAAGTCTAGGGTCTGTGACATCATGGAAAGCATGTATTGATTCTGATAGCCTTTATAAAGCTTTTTAAAATGATCTGTTGGTTTGGGAGGATAAGTCTTTCCAGGTGAGGTATACTATTCTCTTGCAGAATTTCCTGCATAGCTGTTAAAAAATCCAGCAGAAAATGGAAAACTGCAGCTGCTTTTGTCAGTAACTTCCTACACTTTGGGACATAATTGTTGGTAGATTTTTTGGAAGACCCTGTCTTCCAATTCTAGCATGAAGCTAAATATTTCCTTGTTTAAAAGATTTTGTCCCTCTGATCCTAAGAGCCAACCTACTGCAGCAAAATTCTTTTCTTCTTCACTTTTGCAAAAAAAAAAAAAAAAGCTCCGCTGTCCCTGAACCATGCTTAAAGCTACTACATGGTGCAGAACAGACACTGGGAACCTGGAGCCCAATAGACCTGGGATGTTCTCCATCTAGATTGCAAACTCCAAAGAGATTTTTTTTTCAAATTAACTTTAAAATGTATGGCTATGTCTTGAAGTCCAAACATCTTGAAGTTGCCATGTCTGGAAAACACCATTCTAACAAAAGCTGTTCTTTTCTCGAGCTGTGCTTGTTTAGGATATATGTACAATTTGGATGCAGTGTCAGAATGAATGTCATACCGCATGTTCTGACACTAATCAATTTATAACCTTTAAGAGATACGTTTTGATCTTGTCTTACTGACTGACCAAGAAACAAGATGGAAATGTTGAAAATGTGCTCTGTAATGGCTGGATTCATACATTGCAGTAAACTATTGTTGGCTAAAGAACTGGACTGATTACATAAAACAATAAACTATAGCTTTCAAGCTACAATAGCTAGCTTTACATACTGCAATAGGCAAAACCCAAAACCAACTACATTAGCCATAGTGCTATATGTGAACCCCAAAATTTTCTTTTATAAAGATTTTGCAATGGAGAATAGCATTTACAACATGGTCTTAGCAAAGAGAATTGAAGGATTTACTTCCAAGCAGTGACATGTTAGATTGTTATAAAACTAGCTATGCAAATAAAAAATTATGTAAACCTGCTGCAGTATAGGCAATAGACACTTACTGAGAACATACACCCTGAATTTATCTTAACACCTTTCACAGGAATGATCTGACAATTATTTGAAGTGACTCATACTTCCCAAAACATACTTTCCCTAACATTTAAACAACCCTTGATAGTCTCTAAACATTATCCAAAGAAAATTATTTGTAAGATACCTTGCATATTATTGAAGAAACATACCTACAGTATATAAAATATACCTTCCCTAAACTGGAATTTTCTAAGTGAATTAGCTTCCAGAAATGCTGGCTTGAAATGCTGGAGCCTGAAGTCCCATTCTGCCCACCCAGAAAAATGAATCTGATATTGTTCCTGGTTGAAATCAAAGCTCATTAGAACTCAAAGGTGATTACATAAATAGCAGCTCACACAATGCAGCTGTTTATACCCTATAGCAGGGGTGTCCAAACTTGGAAACTTTAAGACTTGTGGACTTCAACTCCCAGAATTCCCCATCCAGCATAGCTGGCTGGGGAATTCTGGGGGTTGAAGTCCACAAGTCTTAAGGTTTCCCAGTTTGGACACCCCTGCCCTATAGTATACCCCTCTGTTGCTTAGTTGACTAAACTCTGATAAACACATTTTCAAGCAAAGGCCCTAAAACACAGATATCAAAAGAAACAGTTTTAATCTGAACCACCATTCTGAGAGGTGCTTTCAATTTGCGGGGACAAAGCTGAATTGTCTTGTCTGTCTGTCTGGAAATTCTAATGCAGCTCTGTAACCGTTCAGTTGCTCTACACTGCAGGCATTATTAATTCAGGCCCTACAAATTATTTGATTGACTTGCTGGACTCACATGGTCATTTTGTATATTTGTAGATCTGCAGCACTGATATTTTCTCTCCAGTTTGTGCAATATCAGATTAAATAAACATTAGATAACGTGGATATGCTACAGAATTACTTCAGCTGTTATTTTGTCCTCTTTTCAGGAACTATTGAACTGCTGAATGAACGCTGTGGAATCTAGCAGCAGGTCTCCAGTTAGTTTGATAAGCAACAGTTTCCAACCTGTTTACACTAGTACTCTGGTAGGTAAAATGATTTTACTGAACTTTATCTATAAACTAGAACATTGCATGTTTGTGGTTTATTTTTATCCAGCCAATTTTCAAAGCAGCTATTAAAGAATAATACCATAATAATTAAAGCATAGTACAGTCATTAAAACAAGCGCAGCAAGCTTTTCAACTTAAATCTCTGGGACTACACCATAATGGTTAACTGTTAGAAGAGGACAAAGTGCAAGGTCCCTTGAGCTCTGGAAACTCTTTGGGTGAGATTGGGCCACTGTCTTTCAACCCAGTCTATTTCACTGGCTGGCTACTGTGGAGAGAAAAGGAAAGTAAGTCCCCTAGATCAGGGGTCTCCAACCTTTGCAACTTTAAGTCTGAAGGACTTCAGCTCCCAGACTTCTCCAGCCAGCTTTGCTGACTGGAGAAGTCTGGGAGCTGAAGTCCTTCAGACTTAAAGTTGCAAAGGTTGGAGACCCCTGCCCTAGATAGAACCTCATAAGTTTTTGTATTACCAAGACAATCCAGGTTGGATTCAGGAGGTGCCTTAGAATCCTCTGTTTATTCTACTGCGTCTTGTAGAACCTACCCTGTTCCCCTGATAATAAAACCCAACTGGAAAATAAGTCCTTGCATGATTTTTCAGGATGCTTGTAATACAAGCCCCACCCCCAAAATAATCCCCAGTTAAGACTGTCAACCATTTAATACCATATTTTCCCCCAAAATAAGACCTAACCAGAAAATAAGCCCTAATGTGTCTTTTGGAGCAAAAATTAATATAAGACCTGGTCTTATTTTCAGGAAAACACAGTAGTTTCATTGAGAAGTATAGAATGGTAGAAGATCATACAATGGGGAATCATAAAATTAACCCTTAGGGGAGGGAGGTTGGTTGTATTTGTTATTTGTTTGATTTTGATAGTGCATTATGAAATGCAGAGCTTTCCCAAAAACATTTAACAGGAAATTGGCCCGTGGGAACTGATGTTTGGAGAAGGGGAGGTAAATGAACATTGTATTCCCATAGTAGAGAGAAAACCCTGAGCCCTTAAACATTATGAATAGTGCTGATATTTACATTTAAAAAAGGCTCAAAATAGCAAAGAGATTTGTTAGATTGCTGGACGGGGGCTGGGAAGAAGACTCAGGTGCAGACATGGATGACTGAAGGACTTCAAGCCAGTCACTGTCTGCCCATGTAACCTACTTTGTCTAAATGTTGTGAGGATAAAGCAGGGATGTCCAAACTTGGGAACTTTAAGACTTGTGGACTTCAACTCCCAGAATTCCCCAGCCAGCATAGCTGGCTGGGGAATTCTGGGAGTTGAAGTCCACAAGTCTTAAAGTTCCCAAGTTTGGACATCCCTGGGATAAAGTCTTCATTTTAGAGTAGAGTATTTGCCTACAGGCAGAAAGATAGAACAAAAACAGCCAAAGCAAAAAAATGTATCTTATGATTAATGATTGTAACTATGATTTATGATCTATGACCTATCACTTGTTGTCTGTAGATACACTGAGGTCTTATGCAAGGGAGACAAATTCCTCGTGTCCAGTCACACTTGGCAAATAAAGAATTCTGTTTTGTCCTATTAAAAATGTTGTGTATTGCTCAGAGTCACTTGCTTGGGAGCTGGGTGGCTATACAAATTAGATTAAAATAAATAAAAGAAAATACTCTCTCTAATATATACATACTTTTTCTTATCTTCTTTTGAGCAAAGGAATGCTAACTCTGGACTAGAGTTCTATTATATTCCCAGAACATACCGGTAACTCTCTCCAAACATAGAATCCAGCACACAAGTCTTCTCATGACCACTCAAAAGTGACTGCCGACAGAAATGCAACCTTTTTTTAATTGGACAAGCCTTATTGACACAAAAATGTAGAAAAGTCATGCTATGGTTATTGGTCCCTTGTCACTTCACTGTGGGTTGTACCTGGAGAATGAGCTATTCCTTGAAAGCTTTCCTTGATAATGGTTTTGAATATTAATCAAATATTTCTTCTTGCGATTGAGAATGAGGCTTCTGATTATTCAAGTCTGACAGTCTAGTTATAGTACAAACTGTGCCATTAAAGGCCTCTGCAAGTACAGCTACATTATTTATTCACCTACAGCCAAAATAGCTCTATAGTTAGCATATGATGTCAGTAGATTGTTTGGATCCCTGGAAAATAGGCCGGGAACTGCCTCTCACATGATACATGAAATCAGTGATAAGTGCTTCTCTTCCGTGAATGAAAAACCAGAAATGGGCAAGGTTCAAGAGAGTCTGGGAAGTGGAAAGTATTGCTCAGGATCTCAGAATAAAATCTGGCATTTGGCATGTTCAGGATGCTGCTTCACGCCCCTCCACACATTCAAATCTTGGTGTGCTGCTTTGACCCAAATGATTCAAACCAACAAAACAACTGCCTACAAGCATTCCAGAGAGTTCGAACATGAAGGTTTGTTTTTGCTTCGTTTTTTTTTTTAAAAAAATAACTGAGTACATTTAAAGTTAATATGTACTCTCTTTTTTTAGTAGCATTCTTGCAACAATTAGAACCTGCAAGAAAATGATTCTACAACACATGTATGTATGCCCTGACTTTTTAACCATTTGCAATCTCAAAATTCAGGATTTAAAGAGTATTATTCTGAGCTGACCTTCAGAGGAACATTGATAAAATATAAGCATCTGTGAAAGTAACACACTTCCCAATCTGCTGTCCTCCATGTATGTTGTAGTTCTCAAATTCACATCCAGGATGGACCAGCAAGAGTTGACATGCACGTGTGTGTGTGTGTGTGTGTGTGTGTGTGTGTGTGTGTGTGTGTACACACGCCCTGGGATTGTCTGGTGATCTTCCATCTGAACACTAACAGGCCTTATCCTACTTAGCTTTGGAGCCTATACGTATTCAGCTATGTGCTGCTGTTTTCCAATTTTATGGCTGACTGCAATGCAAAGAATTCATAACAAACCAGCAGTCTTATTCTTTGGGCCAAAAGCTAAAATATATCGGTAATTCTCCTCAAGGAAAATATCTAGTTACTAAAAAATGAGTCTTACCAGCTTCATCTTTTAAAAATTTCCTCAGAGCAAGCAATCCAGGAAGAAAGAAAGCTGCACCAAAAGGTTTTATATGCCAATTGATTTTGACTAACTGATGGATTTACGTATATAAAACGCAACCTTGATTTGACAAGCAACACTGCACCATTTTGTTCCAATATTTTGGCATTGGGTCAGTCAATGATTATTTCATCATTTTTAGATGTTACCTGTAGAGGTAAATATAAACATTTGCATACACAACATTCCAATATCAGAATGTGTGTTTATGTTTAGTGAGAGTGAAGCAAACGAGATACATTTAAACCCTAGATCCGTGATGGCGAACCTATGGCACGCCTCGCGTTATCAGGCGTCCTGTCAGCTGGCCACGTGCATGCGTGCTCTGGCCAGCTGAGTTCCAGCCCCCCCCCACTCCCCCAGGCCCTCCAGAGTCTTCAGGAGCTTCCCTGAAGCCTCTAGAGGACTAAAAAGGACGCTACAAGCAAACTGGAAGTAGCGTCCTTTTTAGTCCTCAGGAGGCTTCAGGGAAGCCTCCTGAAACATCCCTGAAGCCTCTGGAGGACTAAAAATGGCCCTCTGAGCAAACTGGAAGTCACTTTTGTTTGGAGGGTCTTTTTTTACCCTCTGGAGGCTTCAGGAAGGTCCCTGAAACCTCCGGAGGGCTTCCGGGGGGGGGGAGGCTGTTTTCACCCTCCCCAGGCTCCTATAAAACCTCTAGAGCTTGGGGAAGGCGAAAAAAGCATGCAAAAAGTGGGGGGAGTGCCTATAGTGCACTCATGCGCACTGGGTGTGTGTGTGTGTTGCACGTTACATTATGGGTGTGGCACACCCACGCACGCCCACCCTGCACTCCCCCCACTTATGGCACGCAAGCCAAAAAGATTTGCCATCGCTGCCCTAGGAGGGTAGGGGATTTAAAAAGACAAGGGGAAATGCAATCAGTAAGTTGAATAGACTTCTTTAGTAAGAATGATAAATCAGGGAAAGCTGCAGAACTAGAAATAAATATTTAGTTGTTGATTTCTAGAATCTCCTGCATTGCAAAGTTAGCTCTCTATCTCATTTACTTTAGAGTTCCTTTTCAGATGGATTAAAAATGCTAGGCTAAATCAATCACCTCTTTTTAGGTCACAAAAGGATATATATCTCAGGACATATATGGGAAAGAACTGGCACCTGATCTTCTCTTCTTTCAAAGCACCACTCCAGCTGCCAACTGCCTCCTCACAAGATTTTGAGAGGCATTGCCTCAGGAGTCCACCTCCAGAGAATTTCAAAGTTAAAAGCATTGAGAAATTATCTAGATAATTGCAGATCGAAAGCAATATACTTTATGAGGAATTTTCCACTGTGGCCACCTGAAGGCAGAACCTGCTATTTCCAATTCTAAAGCCAGCATAGACTTTTATCACATAGGAGGACCTTCATCCAACTTTCAGGTTTCAAAGTCTTTAGGCATTTTAAAGGTTAATCAAAATTCAGGATTCATGGGGTTTCTTCTGATGACCCAGAGGAACAGACAAATGAGTCTGCTGAAGAACACAAAAACAAAAGTATCCATGAAAGCTAATTCTTCTTGTTGTGTCTACCTCTCCAGCTCATATTATTTCCACCATTGCATATGTTTCCACAGTGAGCTCAGTATGACCCTGCGTGGGCAACTATCTGCCTCTAACCCAGGACAAAATATGCTGCGATATCTCTCGTCCAGTGGAATAGATCAATTAGACCATGTTTTCTCTGGACCTATCAACCCCATATTGAGGTGATTTCAAATGACCTATTCCTCTGCATGGAGAGACTCTTCCCATTAATGCCCAGGTCATTTGTTGCAAGACTTTTAGATGTATATGCCATAGGTCCATATTAGCAGAAGCCTGTCTAATATTTACTGCTTTTCATTGTCATAAAAAAAAGGTTTTGTTTGATATGCACTGTGGTTGGGCAAAAGTTCTATTCATCTGGAAGAACTTTGCTTGATTTCCATACCATAAGAACTTGTGAATGCCTCCATGTCTAAGGTATTTTGTTTGTTTATGAAAGCTAAGGATGATGCAGAACTGGAATCATTGCATCTTAAAATCAGTTTTACATGCATTCATTTACTTTTCGCCTTGGGTATATCTTCAAGGTATTACAAGATGCTTTAAACAAAGAGTATTTGTCTACATAAAAGGGATTCCCTTTGCAAGAACAGAGGAACATAGACAGTGTCTTTTATTAAAAGAAATTGTTCACTGAAATTGATGCATGGTTTGCTTAACCGTGACAATCCACCTTCTTGAGTCTGCAAAATACACTGAACCATAAAGTAACCCAATGCATTGGCTTTGCATATAACTGGTTCAAATGTCATTGCATCGTGAGTGATTCAGTGACTATGAAAACCCAGCCACTGAGAAAGTACATCATTCCCATCGCAGAGGTTTCTCAGAATAGGATGAGCAGGATGGCCCTTAGCCAGTCCTTTTGGAGCCAAACCGGGGACAGGGGGGGGAACCTCATAAGAAGATATGCACCAATGGAATTTCTTCCACCAGAGCCCTGGAATAGCACTCCCCAATTAGTATCAACCAGTGCCTGTACCGGTTGGTACCGGTTTGCTTCGTGTGCACTTTGCTTCGGCGTGCATTGCTCGCGCATGCACAGTTGACTGAAAATTGTTCTGTGCACGTGCAGAAACATGCCAGCAATGGCAGAAGAGACCGGGGAATCGGTTCGGGGGTGTGGCCAGCCTCGGTCGCTGCTGTTTCTGCAACCCAGGCCAGATCACTACTACCAGTTCGGCTGAACCGTGCTGAACCAGGAGCAACCCACCTCTGAATCAGTGAGGCTGGACTAGAACTTCCCTAGTCTTTAGTCAGCACAGCTGTTGAGTAGGAGGAGGAGAATTGAAGTTTGGGCAAGGTCTGTACATGATCCATATAAATAATTTGCCTGAGAACTGCACTCAAAGCCAGGAATCATTCCCTTTTTCTTAGTTTTTCAGAGGTCAATTCTCACAAGTCACATTTCCCTCCTTTCATGAAAGATCCCATTATCTTCCTCTCCCCGCCCCCCAGAAAGGAGTCCCAAACATGATGGCCTGCTCCAAGCTTCCCCAGAATCAAGCCATAACAGCACCTATTAAATGGGATGTTTGCCCGGGGGGAAAATAAGGTTCACTTCTTACAGAACCACCTTTCAAAAGGATGCCATATGGAATGAATTGCTTTAAAGTCACCTCATGTAATTATTTCAGGACAGCCAGCTTTAACAAGCATTAAAAAAAAAATTATTAAGCTTTTTTTAAACTTTAAAAAACAAAACACAAATTTCCACTCATTACAGTGAGTCCATATCAGTATCATTGATACCATTCGTATTTACATAAGCTCTATTTCTATATGCTTTAATATATTCTATATTGTATAATATATCATATAACTTAAAATATATTAATATTTACAGATTTGTACAGTGTTATTGTATTTGTTGCAAATAATACTTAGTTTTTATACAGTATCTCACGTCTATCGTCCAACCATTTATACCATCTGTTCCACACTTTATAGTATTCCAATTCTTCTCTATCCTTCAGTTCCATGGTCAACCTATCCATCTCTGCACACTCAATTAACAAGCAACTTAAATGATTTTGAGGCATAACATTCTACCCATAAAATCTCAAGAAGGATCAGGAAGAATATGGAAACATGTGCTTCCTCACTCCCCATACCCATCCCAAAGGCACTATGCAGGGCGGACAGGGTCAGGCCAACTGGGAATGGAACAAATTACAGCAGAAAATAAGAGGAGAATACACCACCAGAATTGTCACAAGAATCCACATGAATCCTTTTCTTCTACTGTCTTAAATATAATAGAGCCAGTTGCTATAGAAACTAGTGTAAAAGCTCCCTCGTCTCAAAGCACGGAGGCAAGGTCGAGAAATGAAAGGGACTATAGTATTTTAAAGCCATTTATAAGGGATACTAAAGAATGAGATTAACTAAATACATCATTTGTACCCAGGCTCCATCACATTGTGATTTATATCACAGGGAGTGAAATGAAGAGGTGCAAGTCATACTGGTGAATTATAAGTCTGCAGTAAAGTGAATTTAACACAAGGTTAGACATTTTCGGCAATCGACTATGTTTACTACAATCTGGCTATTAAGCACTTGTTTTTCAGAACTGTGCACTGTCACCAATCATAATATGGTCAGAAAGTAATAATCATTTATTTCCCACTGCTCTGAAAAAATAGATTGTTTTCTACATCTTTAGAAGTTAGTAGAAGTTAATAATAATAATAATAATAATAATAATAATAATAATAATAATAATAATAATAATAATAATAATAATAATAATAAATATTTTTTATTTGTAGACCGCCTCCTCTCCCCAAGGGGACTCGGAGCGGTGCACAGGGAAGTTAAAAAGCAAATATAAAATACATAAATAGTTAATATAAAAATTAAACGAATTGTCCCTGCGCTAAAACCCACTATACTAAAACTAAACTACACCCCCTAAAAAACCCAGTTAAAAACAGAAGACTAACCTAAGCCGGCCAAGCAGAAAAAGTGTGTTTTCAATTTTTGACGGAAGGAGCGGAGGTCCGTAGTTGTTCTAATTTCGGGGGGAAGGTTGTTCCAGAGGGCTGGGCCCGCCACAGAGAAGGCCCTTCCCCTGGGCGTCGCCCACTGGCATAGCCTAGTGGACGGCACCCGGAGAAGTCCCTCTCTGTGGGAGCGAATCGGCCGCAGGGATGTATTGGGCAGAATCCGATCCCGCAGATAGTTGAAGTTGAAGTTAGTTAACTTCAGTCTTCAATATACGATCATCTGTGGTTTTGGGGTAGAGTATCACCTCTACGCTGATGATACACAGCTGTATATATCTACCCCAAACCACCCCAACGATGCCGTAGCGGTGATGTGCCAGTGCCTGGAAGCCGTGCGGATCTGGATGGGAAGTAACGGACTCAGGCTCAACCCGACCAAGACCGAGTGGCTGTGGTTTCCGGCTGCCCGATTCAACCAGCTCACTCCATCGCTGGCCATAGGGGGCGAACATCTTGCCCCTGTGGATGGGGCGCGCAACTTGGGTGTCCTCCTGGATGCCCGGCTGTCCATGGAAGATCAAGTGACAGCCGTGGCCAGGAGGGCGTTTTACCAGGTTCGCCTGGTTCGCCAGTTGCGCCCCCTATTGGATCGGGACGCCCTTCGCACAGTCACTCATGCTCTCGTGACATCCCGACTGGACTATTGTAACTCTCTCTACATGGGGCTTCCCTTGAGGTGCACCCGGAGACTTCAGATGGTCCAGAACGCAGCCGCGCGGGCAATTCTGGGAACCTCCAGGTTTGCCCACATAACACCGCTCTTGCGCGAGCTGCACTGGCTGCCTGTCGTCTTCCGAGTGCGCTTCAAGGTATTAGTCATCATTTTTAAAGCACTCCATGGCTCGGGACCTAGCTATCTGCGGGATCGGATCCTGCCTCATACATCCTCACGGCCGATTCGCTCCCACAGAGAGGGACTTCTCCGGGTGCCGTCCACTAGACTTTGTCAGCGGGCGACGCCCAGGGGAAGGGCTCTCTCTGTGGCGGGCCCAGCCCTCTGGAACGACCTTCCCCCCGACATTAGAACGACCACGGACTTCCGCTCCTTCCGTCTAAAACTAAAAACACATCTTTTCTGCTTGGCCGGCCTAGGGTAGTCTCTCTCTATGGGGTTTTAGTTGTTTTAACTGGGAATTTTAGTATGTTAATGGGGTATTTTAGCACAGGTATATGTTTAATTTGTTTTTAATGTGTTTGTATATTTATTGTTTTAGTTTTCCCTGTGCACCGCTCCGAGTCCCTATGGGGAGAGGAGGGGTCAACAAATTAAAATTATTATTATTATTATTATTATTATACACCCATATCTTCAGAAGATATATATCTCCCTTAGGCACTGAAGGTGGCTGGGTGACTTTGGGCCAGTCACTCTGTCTCAGCCCTGAACTGGGTAGTTGAAAAACTTATATTTGTCAACTTGCCTAGAACTAGCATTGTAGATTACAGTCTGTAATTTTCACTGAATAGGCCTTTCAGTGGATTGCTTAAGGATGATGAAGACGATGGTATGTTATAGATGAGATGCTTCTCTGTTTGACGTTCTATAGTAGGGGTGGGGAATCATGGCCCGTGCTGGCTCAGAAATTCTGGAAGCTGAAATCCACAAGTCACAAAAGGCCATGGTTCCCCACCCCTGTTCTACAGTGAAAGTTATTAGGCTCTCATGTACAGCAGAAGAGGGCAGAGCACAGGTGGTATTAAGCCAGTTCTGACCAGTTCTGGCAAACCAGTAGCAGAAATTTTGAGTAGTTTGGGGAACTGGCAAATACCACCTCTGGCTGGCTCTGCTCCCATCTATTCACTACCTCCCGAGTGCCAGCTGATCGGAGTCGCAGCTGATCGGCCGGGCCTTTCTCTGTTGCCCTGCACAGGAGAACGGAGCTGGAAAACAGGTTAGTGGAGTGGGGTGGAAATGGAGATTATACAGTATCCTTGCCCTGCCATGCCCACCAAGCCATGCCCACCAAGCCACGCCACACCCACAGAACCAGTAGTAAAAAAAATTGAATCCTACCACTAGGAGAGTTATCCTTTGAGTTACATATGCTGTCCTAACTCATCAACCTTGATTGCTGTGCATAATCTTAAGGACAATCTATTTATCAACAGAGGTGTTGGATGTGGCTATAAGCAAAGCCATCCCACAAGGCAACCAGTCAGTGTATCATTATAAATATATTAAATAATGTATCAGTATGCCTCATTGTCAGTCATTGTCAGAAATTGAAAATAGAGAAAAGTTAATTAATTTCCAGCTGAAGCTATACATGTAGCTTTCATGGCTACTCTATCCATTTTAAGAGGGTTAATCCAGGAAGATGAAACGTTTCAGTTTAACATATCCAGAAGGCATCTACATGCAGAAGGATGAGCCAGATTTTTAATACCATTTTTAATACAAAAAAATCAACATGTTTACAAATGTGTTTGGATTGACACTTTGCTCTCCCAATACATGTGAAATATGATAAGTAAGAATCCGTGTTTGTCTTTATCCACAAAGGGAGGCAGAGGAAAGAGCAGAAAAAAGTAGTTTCTAGCAAGAATAAGACAGATACTAATCTAGCCTTCTTTGGCATGCACCACACTGCTGGCACATTGAGCCTGCTGTGCTACACTTGAGAGACCCAAATTGCTATTCAAGTCACAGTGCCAGCGATAAAAGTTAGAAGGATAAAGCCCAAAGGAACATGTATCTTCTGACAGGGAAACTTTGAGTCTGCTCACCCCACCAGAATAATGATTAGCGCCTGTCATGCTCAGCCAGAGCAACTATAGTTGTTGTCACTTCTGCTGAAGCCTTTGAAAAGCAAAGGCTGGAGCCCCCAATTTGCAGTCTCCAAAGAATCTGAAATCATGAGCATCTTTAATATCATTGTCAATCACTTTGAACTTCACCCTTCCAAAACAAATGGACAAACAACTACAACCGTATTGGCAAATTTTATTTGTTGCATGCAAGACTGCAAATATGTCAGTCAAGTTCTCTGTTGTGTACCTCATAAAGCTGTGCATCTCCTGAATGGCTGAACCAAAGAGTTAGGATGCTATGCTACATTTCATTCAACAATTCACTGGCTACTGATAGCCATTGCACAACATAGTTCAACCTGCCTTAATTTGCACAACACAAGATATGTGAAATATATATATATGGTTATGGAATGATATGGAGAAAACTAGAGATTTCTGTTATACTCCATTATTTTAAAACTGTCTCAAGATTTGCATGTCAACCATTTCCCCCCTAACTGCAAAAGTTGAATTATACTGTAGGTCATTTCATATGCAGTATTCATTCAAAGCATGTGGAAATCAGGCTTCCCCAACCAGATAATCTCTAAATATATTGGCAGCACCCAAAATTCCAAGGCAAGGTGTTGAATGGCTTTGGAAAGTCTGAGAGTTGTAATCCAACATATCTAGTAGATATTAGATTGGACTGGCACAAAGCAAATGCCTTTCTCTGAATAAAGTTGAAATTTGGGTAATGCAGTTTCCTGCTTTCCCCCCTGTCACATTTCTCTATTTTCAAAGCATGAAAGAATCATAGAGCTGAAGCTATGTTGGCCACCAAATCCATCTCCTCCCAAGGTCAGAAATTTAAATGAAAGCATCCCTGACAGATGGCTGTCCTGCTGCTGCTTAAAATCAGCCTCCTGCCTTCCTTTCCTTTTTTTGTGGTCTATTATTTATACAAATGTTACCCTGCCTTTCTGCCTGAAGGGACTCAAGGCCATGAGTATAAAAATAAAAAAGCAGATAGGGTGTTTTTTTTAAAAAAGATAAACAGTTGTAACAACTATTAACCTATTCAAACTACAAAAATCCATCCTAAGAAGAAGTCTTTTCTTTCTTTCTTGAAAATAGAAATATTTCTTTCTGTGGAATTGTGCTGAGGCTCCAAACAACTTTGGAGAACCAGCCTTAGAAGATAAAGGCACTGAATTAGGGCCTCTTCTGTTGATCTTATGGATCTGGATTTGCATATCAAGGTAAGTAGGGTCTAATCTATTTAAGAAATTAACAAATTAAAAAAACAAATTCAACACAGAATACTTAAAACAATATGCTTTTGCTTTCCCTATGTATTTAGATATTCTGCAAGAAAGCCTCATGTAGAATGCATTGCAGCAGTTAAACTGGGAAGTAACCAAGGCATAGATAACTGCTGCCAGGTCAAGAAACATAACAGAAATATATTGCAGAAATATATGTAAATGGGAAAATGCATTCCTAATCCCATGGAAATGCAGAGATTTCCTTAGCACCACCAAACTATGAATTGAATTTGCACAGGAAGCTGAAAGCCCTTCCAGAACAAACGGAACGAAACCCTAGAACCTGATTTCCCATTGATCTACAAACCTCTGCCTTGCTTGTACTCATATGGATCAATGGCAGCTAGCCTTGATGGCAATGTGACTGCCTCTGAAGGCCATCTGCTAGGAGACACATCGGCGAACCCCCAAATGCCACCCCTGGCTGGCCACACCCATCCTGCCCTCCCAGGAGTCTATTTTTATAAATAACTCAAGGGAAAACCTGGATTGGTGTCTGAAGGCTCTTGGGTATGGACAGGACAAAAGAGTCTCTTGCTGAACCCAAGTTGATGTTTGCTGAGAAGGGTGCGCTATTAGCTCCAGTTATATCTCTGGACTGGATGGCATTGCCCCTAAAGGGGGTCTGCAATTTGGGATTTCTCCTGAACGCACAACTCACGCCAGAGGTATTTTGCCCAATTTTGTAGTGGCCTATGTGCTGGCAAATTAGAGTCATCATGTATTTATTTAACAAATGTAGACACTGACATCTCACTAAGTGATTCTGGCCGGTCAAAGTGATACCATGTAACAGCTGTGCTGAAGGTCAAGAGGTTTCCAAATACAATTCAAATTGCCAGTTCTAACCTACAAAGTCCAATACGAGTTCGCTCCAAAGTGCCTTCAGAACTACCTTCCCTACATGGAATCAACTCATTCAATGTGTGCTCCCTAACACAATCTTTAAATAGTCTCCCATTACCAAGAAATTAAGGGGCCTCCTGGAGGACTAGAACTCACAGTCCCCTCTCCCCCAAGTTAATCAACTAGACCTTTCAACCTTTGCATTCTACTCATAAGTTTCATCCCACCAGAGTTCAGTAAAGCCTGCAAAATTGTAATTATTTTCCTGCACTGGGACTTCCTAGTTCTTGCTGTTTGTACCCTAAACACTGCTCATTAATATAAAGACATTGGAATTCTTGGGCCTTGCAAACTGATTTATCCCTTCCTAGATTTACTATACTGTTCATTAGTGGGTGCCTCAGCGGCCTGTTCTTAGGACTCGGTGTCACACTATTGTCTAGGCTGTCTTTTCCCTCTACCATAGCATACAATTTAAAGGCCCTCAGGTCAGGTCTGAAATATGTCTTCCAGTTCTTCCTAATTTTCATGAGGTACAGCAGATCTCATGCTGGTAGTACTATGCTTATTTGTTTGGTCATCTGGGGCACTGTGTCTTTTCTGTTGTAACTACTACATGCTTAGTTATTTGTTGCAGAATGCAGGCATAAGCTAGGACACAGTCAATTGTGTGGCTGGCAAATCTTCCCTGATTCTGAGAGAGCCTCTTTTAGGAATTAAGATCTGGATTGTGCCTTTTGCACTATAAGAAAATGAGGTCATATTGAAGGCAGCTGCAGATGAACTATTTCTGGCTTGGGACACTTGGAATCAACACTGCTGTTAACTCCAGATGGACATCAAGTGAAGTCCATCTGTGTGATTTCTAAGTTCTTTGACTCTCTGAGCTGGGGACTTTGTCAAAGAGAGATGTGCTGTGTGATGAATCAGTCAGCTTTTGTTGTCTGGAGCTGGACTCTATGACAAGAGTGGTAAGACTCATCTTCTTGGGAATATCTGAAACTTTAAAGGCCAGTTGAATGCAGCTGAAAAGGGCAGAAACATAATTTTCAGAAATACTTGTTTCTGGATTTATAATTATATGCATGAAGGATTCACACTGTCCATTTAACTAATCAATAATTAGTCAGATACATCAGTGAAAGTGTTATGATCTTTGAGCTATCATGAACAGATATTATAAATCAGAACGATTCAGTCTGATCTAAAGGTGCAGCAAAAATGTATGCGAAAATTATCTATGTTGCAATAATATATTTAAAGCCTTTTAATTTCTTAGTGACAAAAACAATGAAAAAACCCCAAACTGTAGACTGGAAGAAATTATTCTGTAATTAACACCAAAGCTAGTACATATAATGGAGAGTTGAAAAGGAATTTAAAAACATCAGTATGTTTTCAACCATAGTTGCATCTAGGCATTGAATGCATTGAGAGAAATCATGGTATAAATTGCCTACAATGTTCAGGATAAGGCCTTATGTGTTGCTTTATGTAGCTAATTTGTAAAGACTAAGAAAATATTTGTTAAATATTTCATGATACAATTAAGTCTTATTAATGTAGTGGTCTTTATTTTGCAAATTAAAATGCACAAGAATTCATTTTTATCACAACAGGCCTTTATTTGTCATCTTACTTTGCTAAGTATTTGATTAATATTAATATGGAAGAGCTGTTTTTTAAAAAAACAAAAACAAAAACCAGTTAATACTTTAGACGGAGTAGCTATGTGGAAATAGTATTAATGGGTTACTATTTATGATACATACTAGTCCTAAATATTATTTTTGATATTTTTATTGCCACCCAGGACAAATACAGTTCATTATAGATGAGGAATTGTTTAATCTTCCAGCTACATGCAATAATCAGCAGAACAAATTGTTTTTAGTGCAACTCTGGTATTGGTCTCCCTCTGCCTTCTTCATCCCACTCAAAATGCCTAATATTTGCTTTTGTTTCCGTTTGGTTATTTTTCATGTCTTCTAATGTTGCTCCCACTAGGCCAGGTTGCTAAAAGAATGCTAACAATAAAAGCTCTGTGTACCAAGTTGGAGTTAGGAATGGACTGAAGAGACAATGGCTTTTTCATGGGCTCCTTGTAGAAAAGCCAGCAAGTTGGATTCGGAATCATAATTGCCATGGCTTCTACACTTTGCAAGCAAGTGACATGTCAAACACAGCAATAGGGAAGAGCGCTGTGATTGTTGACTCGTTGATATTGCACCTAGGGCTAGATCTTGGAACTGGAAAATCACCCTAAAATTGACACTTGGCTAAGAGAAAACTGAGAGAAGACTGAGTGCAAGTGCACATTATGTTCAAAACTGAACTGCAAGTTTAAACATTGCCCTTCTCACTGTCTAAGGAAGAATGTAATGTATCAAAACCGACAAGGGACAAAAGTGTTCCAGATGTTACATACAGTTCAGAAAGCCAGTTTGGTGCAATGGTTAATGTACCAGACCAGAAACCAGGACTAAGTTCTAGTTCCCTTTCAGGCACAAAACCAGGTGGGTAACTTTAGGCCAGTCACTCACCCATAGCTCTAGGAAAAAGGCAAGGGCAACCCATTCTGAAATCTTGCTAGGAAAACAACTGTCAGGCAGTTGACAGGAATGAGAAGACTCAAAGGCAGGAAATATAGACATATACACATGTTACCATTATGGCTGAAGTGGAAGTCACACTCAGACAAAGGATGAAGAGTAGTACTCTTGTCCATCGAGCAGTGATTTGATCATTACTGAAAAAAGAATATTTATCCATCAGAAACTTTATTAAGATCACATGCCATGTAAAACCAAAGCCACACTCATGGAGATCCATCATCCTTGTAGAGCAGGCATGGCCAACCTGCAGCCCATGGGCCACATACAGCCCCTAAACAGATACTAAAAATATAAAAACAGGGGTGTCAAAGTCACAGCCTGTGGGCTGGATGGGTCACATGCTGGCCACACCCACCCCAGGAAGATGGGGTGAAGGAGAAAAAGTTTTGATATGTCACATGACAACATAATGCCACAAGTTTGACACCTCTGTATTAAAAGATAAAGGAAGTTTATTATTTATATGCAGTAATATATAAATATATAATATATTTTATATGGGTCTCAAGATAATTCCTTTTCACTCAATGTGGCCCAAACAAGCCAGAAAGTTGGACAACAAACAACACTATAGAGCACTGAACACTAGAACAACTAGACACAAGAACAGTTTTTTCCTGAATGCCAACACTCTGCTAAAGAAATAATTACCTCACCACTGTCTATTCACTAACTTTGCATTACTATTACTATTAATCTTCTCATCGTTCCTATCACACATGTCCTCCCACTTATGACTTTAACTTTGTTGCTTGTATCCTTACAATTTACAGTATATTTATTGTTTCCTAGCATGTTTCTTAGTATGGTTTGATTGTTTACTTGTACCCTATGACTATCATGTAGTGTTGTACCTTCTGATTCGTGATGAATGTATCTTTTCTTTTATGTACACTGAAAACATATGCACCAAAGACAAATTCCTTGTATGTCCAATCACACTTGGCCAATAAAGAATTCTATTATATTGTGGAGATTACAGGAGAGCCATATTCAAAGAAGAGTCTTTGGTGATCTCTTTGCCTTCCACGGATGAAATATGAAATTATGCCTCCTTTAAATTTTTGTGCAACACATATCTTCTCTCTGCTATGGCCTATTTCATTGCTAAGAATTTTTAGTCTAGGTCTAGAGAAGCCCTTTGAATCTGCAACCTAGCAGCGGCCCAGCGCATCTCTATTAGAGGGAGGGACAGAAAGGTGGGACAGAAAGATGAAGGTTGAATATGCAAGAACGATTCATGCATTGTGTTTATTGTCTCTCATAGTTTTTCATCACTGTAGCCCTGAGTGCTGTAAGTACTTCCATTAATGGCTTCTGTCAATAGAGTAATAAGACTCTCCCCAAATAACCAACTGTTACCTCAGAAAGAAAAAAGTTGCCTGCAACCATCTTTCCAACTTTGCCAACCAGGTCAACTGTTCCTTTGCCTTTTCCTTTGGTTCCTCATATAGCCAAAGAACTCTCTCTCTCTCTTTTTTGGTGTGTTATTTCTGGCATTCATAGCCAGTCCCAATCCATGCTGAGCCTTAGCCTTCCTGATATATCCTTGCAGATTCATGTTATTCTTGATATAATATCCTTTGTTATATACTCCTTTTCCATTTTTTAAACTTGTCCTTTTTGTTTCATATACATTTCAGAAACAGTGCCTGAAAATATTTGTTCTCAGTTTGTCAAAGGAAAATTGGTGCGACCATGCTGTCTGTCCATTTTTTCCCCGTTTGGTGTTGCTTGTATTTAATTCTTAATTAGCATATTTTTATAATGTTATAATTTCACATTCTTATAATTACTCTCTTGAATCATTTTTTAAAGGATCTCTATTCATGGAATGGATAAATTCCCCCTACATTTTCTCTTAGCCTGTTGAAGTCCTCCCTCTTCAAATTTAGGTTTCATACTTACCTCTTACCTACCTAAATAGCTACTTAACATATCGCACATTACCTACTATCTATCTACCAACATTTGTACATCTGAACATTTCTCCAAAACTGCCCTCACTTTTCAGAACTCTAAAGATAATTTCTTTTCTTTTCCTTCCCTTCTTTCTCTTTCTTTTTTCTTTCTCCTTCCAATTTATGCAGCTGCTATCGTGTGTGTGTGTGTGTGTGTGTGTGTGTGTGGTGGATTCCAGATCCCGTTCTAACCCGTATGGTTGGAATGGGCCCAGCACCACCCACATGGGCGCGTGCAGTGTGCGCATGCGTCATACTTACCTGCAACGCTTACGCAAGCCTCCGTGATGCTCCAGCTGCTTGCCGGAGCATTGTGCAAGTGCTGTATACGCCATGCGCATGCACGGACGTGCCAAAAGCATAAAACACAGGTAAGGAGCATGGGTGGGCGGGCCTTCTGGAGCACTGTACAGGAACGGTATCCAGTGCTCCGGGCAGGCTCTGGTATGCCCGTACCGGGGTGTACCGCCTGCAACCCACCACTGGTGTGTGTGTGCATATTTGTATACGCATATATGTGATACACACAGCTACACAAAAATCCGTGCATCTTGCAAGGAATTAAAAATAATAAGAAAACTTTGACACATACACAAACTTGGCCTGATACGGTTAATTTCCCAAAACAAATGTTGCAAGGGAAAGAATGCTATTTTCCATGCTCTCCAATTGGTGCACTGATGGAGCACTGAGCAGCTGAACAAAAAGGCAGAGTGAGGCAGTAAGAATCTTTCCATGCCCACAAAACTGGAATTTCAACAAATGTGCTTTAAAGAAGTTAAAAAAAAATCCCAAGGGAACAAGAGACTTTAAAGAAAATCAAAGTAGTATAAAAGCAGACTAGAAAGAGTATTGATGCTTTTGAACTGTGGGGTGGTCTTTGTGTCTCTGTGTCAAGTTCTCTGTGGTCAAGTTCCAGAGAATACCAAGGAGAACCATAAAAACAAACATATGGATCATTGAAAAATTGACCTAGAGCATAAATAACCAGACTCAGATTACCATATTTTAGACACATTAGGTGACGACAGAGCTGGGATTCACTTACCTTCCCTACTAGTTCGTAAATGTAAGCACGTGCATGCACAGTGCTCGCGCATTACGTTGGGGTAGACGGGCAGGTGGAGCCTCCTGCAACAGCCGCTACCAGAGAGAACCGGCTGAATACTACCTCTGGGTAACGACCTAGCTCTCTGGATCTATACTGCAAGATGAAAAGAAAAAAGAGGATAATTAACAGCAAAGCAGATGGTCTCAATTACAATAGGGAGAGGTACACTATTGGAGGACATGAAGGATCAGTCTGGGGACAGATCGTCTATGTCAGGGGTGTCCAAACTTGGGAACTTGAAGACTTGTGGACTTCAACTCCCAGAATTCCCCAGCCAGGCTGGCTGGGGAATTCTGGGAGTTGAAGTCCACAAGTCTTCAAGTTCCCAAGTTTGGACACCCCTGATCTATGTGGTCACTTAGAAGTAATATTGATGTAATGGCACTTTATCATCAAGGGAATGGAGACAAAGCAGCAGTCTTAACGTACTCCAAAAGTTTTAGATTATTATATTGACAAATATTTTGGTCTGTCATTCTCGGCCAGTCCTGAATAAAGCAACACAGAATTATGGAAATTATATTCTGAAATTCTGAAGTTGTATTAAGAAACTTAGGAAGAAACCCAAAACAATCCAGAGAAGACTCAAAATGTTCCATTTGGATGGGATGCTAGCTAACCTGGAAAAAACTATCAGAAATTGAGAGGGAGAGGGAAGTAGCAGTATGAAATATCCTAAAAAAGGGAAGCCTAAATAGCAGTAGCGTTTAGACTTACCATATTTTTCAGAGTATAAGACTCACTCTCCCCCCTTAAAAGAGGGTGAAAATTTGGGTGCGCCTTATACAATGAATGTAGTCCTGCCCACCTGCCGGCCCCCACCCTTTGGCCTCTGCCTCCCAGCAATTTGTCTCCTTGCAGCAAACAGCCTGTTTCAGTTTCAGCTTCAGCACAGCTTGATTAGCACAAGCAGCTAATTGTCAGTTGAATCAGCCTCCCGACCATCAGCTGCTTCAGGCTGCAGGGATTGCTATTGCTGCCCCCGCATGCCCCATTTTTTGTTTCTGCGTACCCCATTTTCCGCCCATTCCGGTCCCTGCTGTCCAGAACGGGTGGAAAAGGGGGCGCACAAAAGCCAAAAATGGGATGCGTGGAGACTGAAAACGGTGCACACGGAGGCGGCAATAGGCTATGGCAATCCCTTCAGTCTGAAACAACTGACCATCGGGAGGCCAATCCAACTGACAATCAGCTGCTTGTGCTAATCAGGCTGTGCTAAAATTGAAATTGAAACACAGCGTTTGCTGCAAGGAGGCAAATTGCTGGGAGGCAGAGGCAGATTTCTTTTCCTTGTTTTCCTCCCCAAAGCTAGGTGTGTCTTATACTTCGAAGCGTCTTATATTCTGAAAAATACAATATATAGCAATAGCACTTACACATATACTGCTTCACAGGCCTCTCTAAGCAGTTTACCAAGTCACCTATTCCCTCCAACAATCTGGGTCCTCATTTTATTGACCTTGGAAGGCTGAGTCAACCTTGAGCCTGGTGATATTTGAACTGCCAAATTGCAGTCAGCCAGCAGTCAGCAGAAGTAGCCTGTAGTACTGCACTCTAACCACTGCACCACCAAAGCTCATATACCACTTCATAGTGCTTTACACCCCTTCTAAGCAATTTACAGAGCCTGCATATTGCCCCCAACAATCTGAGTCCTCATTTTACCGACCTCAGAAGGATGGAAGGCTGAGTCAACCTTGAGCTGGTGAGATTCAAACTGCCAAACTGCTGTCAATAGGCAGTCAGCAGAATTAGTCTGCTATACTGCATTCTAACTATTGTGCCAAATAGAATAATACCATAATACCCTTTGAAAGATTACTGTCATGTTTAAATGTACCTGCTGCAGCCTTGGGAAATAAGGGGTCATCTTTGGCTTTTTTTAGGTTACAGGCCACAGCATTAATAAATAGTTTCCTGGCAAAGCAGGGAGGCACCAGAAACGTCACCTAGGCACAAATAAGCAAGGAGCCAAACAACAGGCAAGTCCAGGCATTTAATTGGGGTGTGTGTTTGGGGGGAGGAGTTGTGTGTGAAATATCATCATCTGCAAACCACAGGAAGATTCCATCTATAAATCAAATATAAACCTTCCAAAGGTTTTTAATTACAGACATTACTGATTTGGAGCAGAATCCTACACATGTCTAGTGAGTAATGAGCTTTACCAAGTTTGAGGATACTTACTTCCTGATGAGGATAGGACTGCAGCTTAAAATTAAAGGTATCGTAATGAATACTAAATATGATTGTCCATTTACATAATGGCAAAAGAAATATGAGGTATTCCTACCATATACCTTACAGACGCTCCCAGGTCAGACTTGGGCTACTGTAGTTTTCTCTTTAAATCAACGGTGAACTCCACCCATCAGCTGTGAACCAGTTTACATGATTACTCATTCTTGAATCTAAAACAGGTCTATCTCGACAAGCATTAGGTAGATCCTATGATGTAGGTGCAAGGAAGTAAACACATAGGACAGTAGAAGTCAATAATGTAAACTTTATAGGGTGATAAGAATAAACACATATTGACGGGATTAATGCAATCTACATCATAGGTTGCTTTAACTACAATTTACTGAGTAGATTAGAATTGTTCTGCTTCAAACACATTCTAAGCCCATTTGGCGAACCTATGACACACGTGCCAGAGGTGTCATGCAGAGCTCTCTCTGTGAGCATACACACCATTGCCAGCTGCTATTCTGGTTTCGGGTGTGCACATGCACACTGGCCAGCTGGTCTTCATGAGCGCCAGAGCACTGGAAAATTGTCCGAAAAATGGCCCAAAACAGGCCATTTTCTGGGCTGTTTTTAGGCCATTTTCTGACCAGAAATGGCCTAACAGCCTGAAAAACAGCCAAACAATAGGCATGAATGTGCTGGCCAGCTGTCTTTTGGTTTCTGGTGCTCCGGTGCACACATGCACATGCATGCATGTGCGTTCCAGTTTGGGCATTCAGTGCCGAAAAGGTTTGCCATCACTGTTCTAAGCCAAAGCCAAATAAAACCACAACTAATTTATCATGATGTGTTATTCATCTGCTAGAACTTGGCAACAGAGAGGTAAGAGGAAATGGGAGAAAGAAAGATTTCTTTTCCCCATGAGTCTACTGAAGAGACACTTCAGTCAACTCTGAGCCAGCAGGAAAGTATACAGGCATAGCATTTGTGTGTCCTCACTGCCAATTTCTATCTTTCCTCTATAGTTCTGTCTTAACATGGCGTTGTAATATGCAAGGCTTATTAAGCAAAGCCACTGCTTATACTTCAGTTCTGTTGCCTTCCCACTTTCTAAAGATCATCAGCCAGCAAGAAACCATTCGCCAATCGCAGATGGTGAGATATAGGTTTAACCATCTGTCAAATTTCATCAACTGGTTTGTGTAGGTGGGGAGTTTTGAAAGAATGCTAAGCTCATAGATGCAACCATCTGTAAAAATCCAGTATTCATTCTATCTTGGCGGGCAGGCAGTGAGTTTCAAAGAGCCTATCCTGCTGAATTCACTATCTCAGGGGTCTCTAACCTTTTTAACTTTAAGTTTGAAGGACTTCAGCTCCCAGAATTCTCCAGCCAGCAAAGCTGGCTGGAGAAGTCTGGGAGCTGAAGTCCTTCAGACTTTAAGTTGCAAAGGTTGGAGACCCCTGCACTATTTCTCAGAACCCATCATCTCTTAAAAATGAGCATCAGGAAATGGTGGGTATAAGGGGAAGGCCTTAGTTTGAAACAGCTCTCCAGCTACCCAAAAGTTAACACAGCTACCCTGGAAGAGAGCGTTTAGGGATCAGTGACAAAGGGGTTGAACACCAGTTTGAAATGACTAATATCAGGGTCATCCTCTCCCCTAGAGTCACCCGACTGTGCCACTGGAAGCAACCCACAGAAGGTTTTGAGAGTTTGTTGCCAGTTTAAAGACTGAAACATCACATTGACATCAGAACATCTAAGCCTGCTTCAGGATTGGAATGGGAACTACGTAACTATAGTGTTATGGGGGCTTGGTGGGAAAAAAAGAGATTGCCAGGGCATTTGTGTCCTGTGCTTAGATGCAAGTGAGAAAAACCCTGAGAATGTATGGCTCGCTGACAATATTGACTGAATGTATTTGGGGGACAGAATAAAATATGTTTTAATCAGATTATAATGGTAATTGATCTCTGAAGTGTTACAATGAGAGCAGTCAATGAATCCTTTTCTCCTTTAATATAAAGCATTTCTGGCCTAATTCCATCAAAAATGGCTCCTAGAAAAATATGCAAGAATGTAGTTTTTCTGAAGCACTATCTTTGTTAAACATAGGCTATACACATAACAAATGTTCATTGTTGAATGAAATAAGAACCATTCATCACTTTTACCCACCATATTTAAATCTTTTTTCTCTTATATTTATTCTATCTCCACAAATCATATGATTTTGTTAATTTTTTCCAATATTTTGTCTATCATGCAAATGTTTGTAAATTCTGACAATTCTTGCTACTCTATCCCTCTCTAAAAATAATGACAACCAAATGTATAATTTTCCAACATTAAAAATAGCTGAATTTATTCCAAATGATTTAGATATCAATAAAAATACTGAAACAAAAACCTAATGTAATTAATGAAAAATTGCCTAAGATTAACTAGAAAACATTCATAATTTTTTTTAAAACACAGATACAGTAAAAAGGCCAACTCTGGATAATTTGATTGTGCATTTTTAGATGATAATTTAGCAAGTTTGAACATAAAAACAACATTAAAAATGTCCTGCTCTGCATGATTAATTTTTATTAATGTCCTATCTCCCTTTTATTGATGTTACCCCTGTGTTTTTAGCAGCAGCTAGACAAATTCATATTATTGTTGTTATATCCATCTTTTACTTCTAGGCCAGGCTTTCTCAACCTTAAAAACTTTTAAAGATGTGTGGACTTTTAACTCCTAGAATTCCCCAGGCAGCTTTTGAGCAAACTGCTGAATCCTGCAAACATCTGAGGAGATGCTAATGGTACCTGCAATAGGCACAAGAAACATGGGGATTTCCAGCTGTTAAGAACTTCAGTGCCTCAGTCTGAACTGCAGCCTTAACAGTAACAAATGATAATTTTGTGGCACTCAAATTACCCCTTTGTAGTTATTAATGGAAGAGGATAGGCTTTTGCCCAGGACATGGGAAAGGTATTTACCTAGGAAATGGATCATGTACTCCCAGTGTTGCTCATCTGCAATTCCCAGTAGTCCTACCCAACATGCCTTGTGTGAGAAAGGCTGGGAATTAAGCTGTAAGCTTCTGAAGGATTCTGAATTCTCCACCCTTAGCTAGAACAATGGAAAGACATTACTTTAGG
The DNA here is from genome assembly GCA_039707465.1 of Rhabdophis nuchalis. Taxonomy (NCBI): domain Eukaryota; kingdom Metazoa; phylum Chordata; class Lepidosauria; order Squamata; family Natricidae; genus Rhabdophis; species Rhabdophis nuchalis. The sequence goes on from CM077643.1 coordinate 326,001,002, forward strand.
AGTTTAACACAGAAACTTCCTGACTGCTTTCCAGTTACAAAAGTCTTAAGCAATGCGAGGCCTACCAGATTTAGATTAAATGATGCGGCTTTCTCAGACAGCAGCTTTCAAATGCTATTAGAAAGGAGCATTATTTTGATTTTCCACCTCAGGCACCAAATATCTTAGGTTAACCCTGCACTTAAAAACCACTGTCCCAGCAGATGGCTCAGGGAGAAAAACCCTAAACGTTTCATACTGCTTTTAAACAAACGGAATATGCCAAAAGAATTTCATTATATTTTTAAGGTCAGGATACATCCATGGTATCCGTAAAGAAATATAAATTTATGGTTAATGTTGATCTCTTGACTGTAGAAAGATAAACAATTTTTGCCTTTCAAACTGTCCCTCTGGTGCTTTCCACCACCTCTGAGCTGATATACAAAATGATTTTAAAACCCCAAATCCATTATTCTTCCTACTTTGGAGAAGTGGCACAAGGCCAAGGTACTAACCTCCATGCAAGTACAGAAATACTCTGCCAGGAACATCTTAACTGCTATTGAGTAAGACAAGATCAAAGAGAAAGCAGCACTAAGAGATTAGTTATTATTTGTATTGGCTTGAACAGCAGTCGGGCAACTTGGATTCTGTCTGGTAAATCCGCTGTAATCTCAATAAATTTTTAGACACAATAATACAAAAAATAACCCCCTCAACAGCAAAGTGAAAAAATAATTAGGGCATGACATGATTATTGTTTCCTGGAGGGAAATAGTCAATAACTTTTTTAAAGTTGAAAGTAATTTTAAAATCTGATTTAAGAGAGAGGAGTAGGCCTATACTTTTTTTTTGTTGGCCCTTGATGAAAGAGATTTTGTAGGTTGTTCAAACAATAAAAAATAAAGCTGATGTAGTCCATGTAGTTATCTGGGGAACAATCTTTAAGATGTTTCCTACTGTCTTCTTCTGGGATTTCTTTTCTTAACTTCCAAATCTAACATTTAACCCTAGAATTTGCTGGTGGTCTTCCATCTAAGACCATTTCTGCTTTGATTTTTGACAACAACCAATACTAGCTTGGTGCTGCTACCTAGCTAGGAATTCAAACACTACCACTCCCTACTTATCATACCTACCTAGAAAGAGATTACAGAAAAATAATTTCCCTAAAACTATGATTAATAACTAGTGTATGTGATGTCATCAAGGTTATCCACCCTATGATGCATGAAACCCAATGTGGTGTAGTAATAAAGTGTTTGACTGGGACCAGTAAGATCCTGCTTGACCACAAAGCTCTCTGGGTGATTTGGAAGAATCATTCTACCCTCAGGCCATTCTGTCTGACTGTGGGATAATTGTAGAGATAATATGGTCTTTAACAGAAAAACAGAGCTATAAAGGCAGTTGATAAATAATTTAATGCCTTCCTATTACAAACTGTTATCCTTTTTATTTTTTGTAGAGGCTTCCATTGTTGGAGAGTAGAGAAATGTGATAAACTGCCAACATGCTCATTTTTTCTAATATTTGAATATGCTAAAAACAAAGAAACAGAAGATTGATCTCACATATAAACAACCTTCCACTCACTTGGAGAATGAGCTGCCATTTATTATTTTTCTATCCCATGTTTTCATTATTAAAATAAACCCCACAGTAAAGTTGCTACTTGGCTGGACAGCAATGGCAATAGCTTAAAAGAAACAATGTTATAGGACAAAAATTTGATGTAGAATACCTGTTACAGACTCAATGGAATGACATCGTTAATCATTTTCATCTTCTTTAAGGAAAATAAGTTCAGGTTGTTCCTCCAAGTGTTGTTTCTAAACCTTTTTCTACATTACTTTCTCCATATCTAGAAATCAACATTTAAGGCAAATATCCATCTTATGAGGGTAATGTGAGAAAAATTTGTAAACCACACTATTTCAAATGACAAATGATGGTGCAGTGCAAACCCCATCACCAAAATAATGCATATTATTGTTAAAATAATCTTGTTTTCTCCAATCTGATACTATCAAAGTTTTTTTCGACAATTGTTGATTAAAATGAATGGCATTCTTGAAGTGGAAGTCCAGAATATCTGGAAGACAACTCCTCAGGGAAAGCTGAAATTTTCTTTCTCCTACTGAGATTTTGAAAATATTTGAGGCTCTCATTAACTAGATAGCAATTCAGGTTATAATTGAGTTTAGGTAAATAACATCATATATCATCCAAGACTGCATTCTGTATATCTTCCATTTCAGTAAATAGTGTGGTTCTATGGTTCTTGGGTTGGATTCACTTCTCCGTGCCCATTAATTCTTGTACCAATTTTGTAGGTTGCAGAAATTGATTATAGCAGATATCTAGCTGAAAACTCCCTGAGATCAAATTTTGAGTTCTTCCACTAGACAAACTGATTCAAAGATTGATGATTAGGAAACTCAATCTCCTGAGGTCATCTGAACCTATACAAGGGTCATCACTCCATATGAAATGGTGAAGTTAGGAACCTCTAGAGCAATGATGGCAAACCTTTTTTGGCTGCCGTGCCAAAAGTGGGGGGGAGCACAATGGGGTTGTGCGCCGGCATGCCACACCCATAATGCTATGTGCATCCCCCCAGCGCACGTGCATGTGCGCAATCAGCAGCACCCCGCTTTTGCCGCAGTTTTTCGCCTTCTACAGGCTGCAGAGGCTTTCTAGGAGCCTGGGGAAGGTGAAAACAGCTTCCCCGCTCCCCCGGACGCCCGCCTGAGGCTTCCCTAAAGGTGCCGGACACCGAAAAATGTACCTAGGGACAAACCGGAAATCACCATTCCCAAACTTACGGGTTCCCCATAGGGCCGATTTTCAACCTCTGGAGCCTTCAGGAGGCTTACTTGAAGACTCCAGAGGGCAAAAAACAGTCCTACGAGCAAACCGGAAGTCCATTCCCGAACTTCTGGTTTGCCCATAGGGTTGGTTTTTCGTGCTTTGGAGGCTTCAGGGAAGCCTCTGGGTGGCAAAAAACGGCCTCAAAAGAAGGTTGAAGTCACCTGCCCAGCGCGCACATGCGCGCTGGCCAGCTGACAGGGCAACGCCTCGTGTGCCCTGGCAAATGGCTCTGTGTGCCACCTGTGGCAGCATGCCATAGGTTCGCCATCACGGCTCTAGAGTGTGATCTGTCTACACTCACCCACCACTCACGCAAGTGGGGATGCGCGCACACATGCATTCGCATGCCACTTCCATGGTCCAGTTCTGAACAGCTCACAGTCCGGTAGTGGGCCACAGCCTGGGGGTTAGATATTCTGACTAGGCCTAATTTCTTTCCGTTGAGGAATAGCTATTGCAAAGTCTAATATGAACATTTTTCTGAATTAAAATAACTGCATTTTATTTAATACAATAATACAATATTCCATTGTTTCCCTTACGTATTTACAGCTCCACCTATGCTTAAAGCATGCTTCTCATCTTTTATAAAAAATATTTCGCTATAGTGTTGTAGTTAAAAATTTCCTCATAAAATACATTTTAAAATATAAGAAATATGTAAGAAAAAAATGGTTCGGGGTATGTGTGCACTGCACTATTTGTATTTTTTTTTCTTTTTGTATTTATATTTATATGTATTATGTTTGTATTATTTGTATTCAAAATAAAATTAATTTTAAAAATCATGTGTTTAAAAAGTGCATTTTAAGGATAGAATGGAGTTGAATGGAACTTGAATGGAATAGGACTTATTAATGGCTTTGACATGAAAATAAAGAAATATTTGCCTTTCATTCCAAAGAACCTGAATAATGCTTTGGGGGGAAACAACTGGAAGTGACAGTAGGATTTACTATCTGACTCTTCAGAAAACAAGCCTCTGCTGCACGTAGTTTATTTTTACTTATTTAAACATTTAAATAAATAAAAATAAATTACGTGTGTAAAACATTTATATAACCACCCATCATATATCGAAATCTAGGGGACCGAGTTCTAAACAGAATGTGGGCGGGATCGGCGTAAAGGATACATAAATGTCGTAACTCTAAATGATTCCACGCATTTTATTTTTTAAAAAAACTTTGGACTATTTGAGCAATGCAGATCCTGCTGAAGAGGCAACAATTTACTCGCAACAATTCGGCGAATGAGTCAGCGAACTCAAGGGACTTGTAGGCAACGAATCGCAAGCAAAAGCAGGAAGGGGGAAACAAGGCAACCCTGGGCCTTTGCCCGTCCAGCGGGTGGCTGCGCGACACGTCACCGCTTGCACTTCCTCCCCTCCCACTGCTTGCGCAAGGCCGCCACATTCTTCCTCTTTGCCGAGGGCTCAGCTAGCCTCCGTCGTTGACTATATTTGGTTCACCACGAGGTGACCCTGGTTCGAACAAAAAGGCTGGAGTCAGCAGCTACAAAGCCTTTCTTGGTACGGCTCAGTTTTGGACACAGACGGAGGCCCGAAACCGATCCCGCCTGCAAGGAAACACTGAGCCTGCGCCCTCCCCGCTGGCTCTAATTATAGCGGGGGCCGTTTCCATGCTAGGCGGGGTTTGCTCGAGTTGAGGCGGCAACGGCTTCCGCAGCTTGTGGCTTTGCCCTCCGTGCCCTGCAGCGGTACGTGATGAGCTAGCATTTTTTTTTTTTTTTGCAGGCAGCTCAGGGAGGGAAGGGAGGGAAAACTAGGCTGTCGGGAAGGCTAAATAATAAAAAAGTGCTTCATTTCTCTGAATTCCCTAAAATGTACCTTTCGAAATTGCCCGGATCGGTGTTTTTTTTTAATTGCAAACTCTTCCATGTTTCTTAGGTCAAGGTTTAAGAGAGGAACTGGGAGGAATGCATAGTAATGAACTTTAGCCTTGCTGGTGTGTTTGTAATTTTTTTTTTATTTTTTTTTTTTACAACTTCCTCTTAAAAATGAGTTAGGTTTCTCAGAACTTGTATAGCAGAGGAAGGCGAGTCAGAGACTCGATCTGATATGTATTTGCCTTTTGAAATAAGCGAGGCTGTGTCTGGTTAAGTTGGGTGAGGCTGAGCTCTTGATTGGCGGGAAATAGGATGACTTTTTTTTTTTACTTTTATGGACATTTATGTTGACTTGTATTAAAGTATTTGCATATTTAGTGCTAAGTTTTTGTTTCAAAATATAGCAGAGTGTGGTTGGTTTTGCCCTTCGGGTGCAACCCAGAAATATCAAACACGATTCAGAGGTCTGCTGCTGAGGTCTACTCTTGAGGATTTGGCCTCTGTGATGTTTCAGTGTTCATGAGTAAGGCTACCAAACACAGTGTATTTAGCTAGATTCATTAGATAGTTTTCAGGGAACCAAGGTTTTTTTTTTCCCCTGGGAAAGCTGTTTTAAGTCCAGCTTTTCCAGACTGGTAGATTCGATGGAAGAAGAGTCACCTGCGGATTACCTGCTATGAACTGTTAAAAACACAAGCATTTTATGGTGGTCACACCCTGAATTGCAGTTTTCTCTACATGCTGAATTATGATACAATATATTAGTTTGGCACTTGTCCCAGCCCAAGAGTGTGTAACACATTTCAGGCCTATAGATTAGCATGTACATCAAGACATACAGGTTCCCTGTACACCCCACAAATCAGATTTTTTCCGCCTCTTCCAACCATTCCAAAAAATATTCCTTGCAGAAACAATTTTTAAATGGCTCAGGGCTGAACTGTAGGATAGGAGGAAAACTTGTCAGTTTATATTGGCAGGGGTGAAGAAATAATATTCAAGATTATAGTCTTTGAAGGCGAAGGTGAATATGGCTGTGTAAACATTAGTATTTGGACTTAGGACTTTGCTTGTAGCAATGTGCACCTTGAACAAACCTTAATGACAGAGACCACATGGCTAGATGGCAGTTCAAGTGCTTGGTAAACAAGTTAATTATTTACTAGCACACAGTCACTTCATGTTTAACCCCTTTAAAATCACAAGGCTGATGTTTTGTAAAAACCCTGATGCTACAGAAGTTATTTCTGATTTGATTCTCTCTCTCTCTCTCTCACTCACTCTCTCTCTCTCTCTCTCTCTCTCTTTATATATATCTTGTCGAAACGTTGCAATAACATCTCCATGCTATATACACGGGAAAATCCCTGAAGCCAGCAGCAATTTAATAGGTCTCTGTCTGGATGGTCTCTAGGTTGAGTCGAAGGACAGAGAAGGATGACAAGTTTGTCTCCTCCCTTAAATAGGCCTAACAGGAAGCTGTAACAATATATCCACTTCATTCATATATATATATATATATATATATATATATATATATATATATATATATATATATATATATATATATATATATATATATATATATATTTCTCTCTCTCTACTTATACCTACACACACTCACTCTCTCTTCCATCCTACCTACTGTATTTCTCTCTATTTCTCTCTCATCCTTCTACCTACCTACCTACCTACAGTACACACACATATTCTCCCTCTCCCCCTACATACCTATTGTATTTCTCTCTTTCTATTTCTCTCTCTATCCTTCTACCTACCTACCTACACGCACACTCTCCCTCTCCCCCTACATACCTACTGTATTTCTCTCTCCCCTTTTACCTACCTACCTACCTACCTACACAGACACTCTCTCTCCCTACCTACCTACTGTATTTCTCTCTATTTCTGTCTATATATATATCCCTTTATCTACCTACCTTACGTATTTCTCTTTCTTTCTCTCCCTCTACCTACCTACCTACCTACCTACTTTTTTTTGTAATTTGCCTCTTCAAAACCTTGGTGCGTCTTATACTCCGGTGCGTCTTATACTCTGAAAAATACGGGAATAATTTATCCTTTCCTCCCACCCCATCCAAATCCCTCATGCACAATGATCACTATTCTCTGGCAATTTAATAATAAACCTTAAAATAGGAATGGCCAAAGTTTATTATTCAGATGACACAAGCTTTATCACTCAGTTATATGTGAGACCGTCTTCTGCCCCATACATCCCTTCGACCGCTCCGCTCCCACAGAGAGGGCCTTCTCAGGGTGCCGTCGGCCGGGCAATGCCGGTTGGCGACACCCAGGGGAAGGGCCTTCTCTGTGGCGGGCTCTACCCTCTGGAACGACTTGCCCCCCGAACTACGCACCATCTCAGATCTCCACCTCTTCCACCAGCGTCTTAAAACACACCTTTTCCAACAAGCCGGCCTAGCATAACCTCCCGTTCTGACTGTTTTTTAGATAGATTTTAATTCAGGGGATTTTATACTATTTTAGCACAGGGTATGGATTTAATAGCTTTTTAAAATTTTGTATTTTTTGTTATATTTGTATAGTTTTAAATTTCCTGTGCGCCGCCCTGGGTCCTTTTGGAGAAGGTGCGGGGTATAAATTTGAATAAAATAAAAAAATAAAATAAAAGCTTAAAACAGCTTCCCAGGAAAAAAAAAATCAGTTCCCTGAAAAGCTATCTAATTGATCTTGCTAAGTACACTGTATTTGATAACAAGATAGTAAGAGAAACACGTATGCAAAACAAAAAAACAAAAACTAGAAAAGGACTCAAAATTAGCTGAGTCAATATAAGGTAGTTTTCCATTCTCCTGTGAGTAGTTTATAAATATTTCCTAAGGGAACTTGCTAATATAGTTTTCTTTGTCAAAGGCACCATCTGCCAGTAGCACAGTATTTTCTATCTCAGTTACCATTCATCATGTAACAAAGGGACAGGCTCCAACATATACTGCTGGTAATCAGATGATTCATCTCCAAGATTCCCAGAAACCACTTAAGGATCACTTTCTCACCTTGAAGCAAATCTCAGCCAAAAGGAAGCATTGTGGAGAATAGTAGACTCACAAACATGGTAGTACCCAAAAGGGAAATCCTTGGTACTGGAGGGTAAATCATTTCTTGTCTTGACAACCTGGATCCAAAAGCAGGGATCTTTCTTTCAGCAGTGCTGTCAAAGTGCTTTCTTCCTATGTGAAATTGGTGCTGCAACCTGTGGTGATTAATAGCAAAGCCTACTTTTATTTATTTACAGTTCAGCAGATCTATAATTTCTTCAGCCACACTGCTTTCTGAAATTGGTTCTGAAATTGCACACATGAAACGATAATTCTGAAAAGCAATTCATGTTTCTTCTCTGAGGGATCTTCCTTGGCAAACAAACCTCAATGTTTTGATTTTTGCTAATAAACATTGAGTCAAACCTTGGCTAGCTTACTTGTGTGCATGTGCCTGGGTTAGTGATCTCCTTAAAATGAACAACAGTCTTTGAGATTTGAGAAAGCCAGAATAAAAGGGTCATCTTGCTAGATCAGATGAAAGCCTACCAAGATATGCTTACCCTCCTCCCCATCCCTTAATTAGTCAGTCTTATGACTCTGGGAAGCTTACCAGCATAACAGGAAGATTACAGCTTTCAAAATATGACTTCTGATCTCTATATCAGTCTTTTACACTGATCTAAAGTGCTATCTATTCAATTCCACTTAAACTGGCACAAACCAATCTTGTCATACAATTTGTTGTCCTTATTGCCAATTCCTATGCTGTCTTTGTCCTGTCTTCCTGGAGTCACTGCCAAATAGTGTTATCTGGGTTGTGAATGTGCTAGTTATGATGAGTAAACTAGTCACGATGAACAAGGTACCCTTTAACTTTGCTGCAGGTTTCTTTTAGCACAAAACCAGCAAGCAGCAAGACCATCTGCTAGTCAAGGCACCACAACGAGCACTGGAGTGTATATCATTGCAAGACTCTGGTTGGAGTTTTCTAAGCTGGGTTGTCTGCCCTTTCTGCCACACTTCATTTGAATATCTCCCAAACTAAAATAACATGAAATAAAAAGCATATAATGCACAAATGACCTAGGAAAGAAGGAAATAGACCCTACCATGATTGTTCAGTCAGTCTTGTCCAACCTGCAATCCATGGGCTGGAAAACTGGTAATGCAGCCTCACAAGATCGTAAACTTTAATGTTATGTGATTGCAGTGTGTGTGTGTATACTTTATATTATATTGTATTATATATTGTATTATATTATATATTTTATATGCAGTGCAAGGCAATTCCTCTTCTCTCAGTGTGGCCCAGGCAAGCCAAAAGGTTGGACATCCATGAACTAAATCCTTTAGAGCAGTATTTCTCAACCTTGGAAATTTTAAGATCTATGGACTTCACATTCTCCAGCTGTCCACATATCTTAAAGTTGCCAAGATTGAGAAACATTGCTCTAGAGTGAGATAATGGGAAACTGGCTAGTTGCAGGACAATTAGATCTCGTATAGAGAGGATGGCATGCCTACCACTTCCCCTTCTTTTTTTTTGCCAAACAGGAACTAGGTAGGATAAGTTGAGTTAATATTTAACTAGCATAATATCTGGAAAAGAGTGCTTCTCTCTAGATCAGGGGTCCCCAACCTTTGCAACTTTAAGTCTGAAGGACCTCAGCTCCCAGAATTCTCCAGCCAGCAAAGCTGGCTGGAGAAGTCTGGGAGCTGAGGTCCTTCAGACTTAAAGTTGCAAAGGTTGGAGACCCCTGCTCTAGATTATTGAAGTCATCTGCAGAATTTTGAAGTTAGTCTTTCTCGGTCACTGTCCCTTTTCTCTGGAACAACACTGTCTCAGAGATCCATTGTTCATTGTCTAATGTCCATTGTCAACATTAGACAGGTTTCAGCTCTTTCTGACTTTCCATAAAGCTATTAAGACATGTCTGTTTCAGCAAATGTTTGGGACCTGTGGAACTGGCTTTATTCATTTATTTCCTCCCAGTGAATGCTTTCTATATGTAAAATTTCTTGGAGTTGGGAAATTTAGCTTGGCAGTTTTCACATCCACACTGTTTGCAAGCCTGTAAACTGTTGTAAGTTATGATTGCATGGCGTTTAAGTCAAATAGTACCGTATTTTTTGGAGTATAAGACGCACCTTTTTTCCTCTTAAAAAGAGGCTGAAAATCTGGGTGCGTCTTATACATCGAATGCAGCATTTTTTTGCCTCCTGAAACCCCGCCCCTTCACCAAAATGGCCACGTGCATACCCTTATAGAGGCTTCCAGAGAGCTCCTGGGGGCTGGGGAGGGCAGAAATGAGCAAAAAACAGGGCATTTTTGGCCCCTCCCCAGCCCCCAGCAACACTCTATAAGCCTCCATAAGGCTATGCATGCTATTTTTTGACCAACAAATTGCTTTTTTCATGAAAAAAACGGGCCATTTTCCCTCATTTTTGGCCCCCCCACGCCCCCAGGAGCACTCTGCAATCCCCCCCCCAAGGCTATTCATGCCTTTTATTTGAAAGAAAATGGGGCCCATTTTCACGAAAAATTGACTGTTTGGGGGAGGTTTGCACAGTGCAAAAAGGGGTTTCCCCCCCCCTTTCGGAAAGCTGTTTAGTTAGAGCAGTGCTTCTCAAATAGTGGGGCGCCCCCCCCCAGGGGGGGCGTGAGGCTCCGTAAAGGGGGGCGTGTTAAAAAATTTTTTACATTTATAATCCACTTTATATCTTTTCTGCTACAGTTAATAAAGTTATTCTTTGTTGTAAATTGATCCACATTTCTTTCTTTTTTTATTCTCTTATACGTTAATAAGGATACAGTGTTATGCAGAGGTGTACTTACAACAATTTTATAGACAAATGATACTATTTACAGTCGCGCGGGGGGCGCGAAATGTTTTCTTCTTCCTAGGGGGGCATGACAGAAAATAATTGAGAAGCACTGAGTTAGAGTGATTGATAAGAATTACGTTGGTCAAGTACTATACCTGCAGAAACAAAGATTTGTTCCAAACGTGGTCAGTGATTTCCTTTTCCAACACATGGGTAAATACACCTGGAAACATCTACCTACCTATCCTCTCTCTCTCTGTCCCTCCCTCCCTATCTACTGTATTTCTCTCTCTCTCTCTCTCTCTCTCTCTCTCTCTTTCTCTATCTATCCCTCTACCTACTTACCTATCTACACTCTCTCTCTCCCTATCTACTGTATTTCTCTCTCTATTTTTCTCTCTCTATCCCTCTACCTACTTACCTATCTACACTCTCTCTCTCCCTAACTACCTACTGTATTTCTCTCTCCCCTCTCTCTACCTACTCTCTCTCTCCCACCTATCTACTGTATTTCTCTCTCTATCCCTCTACCTACTTATCTATCTACACATACTCTCTCCCTACTTACCTACCTACTGTATCTCTCTCTCTCTCTCTCTCTCTCTCTCTCTCTCTCTCTCTCTCTCTCCCTATCCCTTTATCTACCTACCTATCTACACTCTCTCTCTCCCTACCTATCTACTGTAGTTCTCTCTCTTTCTCTCCCTCTCTATCTACCTACCTACTTTTTTTAAAAAAACTGCCTCTTCAAAAGCTGGGTGTGTTTTATACTCCAGTGCGTCTTATACTCCGAAAAATACGGTATGTAGGGAATAAATAAATAAATAAAATGACCCATTTAGCTTCCATTACTTTTCGAGCTGTAGTTCAGGGTCTTAATCACACTAGGCTAGGTATGATTGACAGTTTTGTAAGTTAATGTAGTGTATGAACCTTGGCAAATGGGTTAGGTCAGCAAACTTTGAAAGTGTTGTCTTAAAATAGGGGCTTCTTTGAGTAAAGCTTAGCTCCTGCTGATACCTAAACAGGTCTGTGTTGTTTTCTTGACAACAGAAATGGTTTAATATTGTCTTCTTCCAGGATGTTTTTGGTGTGCTTTCGAAGGAGATGTCTGTTCATATTTATCTGTCTGTCTGTCTAATCTATCTATCCTCCATCTGTCCAATCATCCTGTATTTTTACCCTACCACCCAGGCTGGATTTAGGTTGCTGAATTATTAGGTTCTAGTATCCATTAATATTACTAATTCTATTAATTTTCAACCAGTGAAAGTCTGTTATCAGCATGACTGAACTGGAAAACATTTCACCTTTTTGTTTCCCTTCTCTTTGATTACTTCTGCTTATAAAACGAACATAAGGCCATTTGTGAATATGGTACCAAGTCCCTTAAGGACATTGGAGAGTTCCCAGCACCTTTATCAATCCTTGCTGAGGTTCAAGATCAACACTACAAAACAATCCTGTTAGTGCCATTCGGTTATCTTTTAGGGTACAAGAAGGTTGTAATATATGCTATAGAATCTATAGTCCTATAGAATCTATAAATCATATTACATGAATGGGTATAATATCAAGCAAACAAAAGGCTAAAACTCCTATCATTGTCTATGTTTTTGTGTAAAGACAGACAGTAACACAATCCTGAGAACGAGGAAATAATGTCCATATTTAAGAAGAATCCATTTGTGTCCTTTTAATTGTAGCATAATCATCCTCAGATAAATAGAATTAATAATCGTTTGATAGAAAACTGGGAAATCTGTTCACCAATGTATATAGAGCTAGAGCTAGAAAAATAAATTTTCATCAAGCTAAACATTATGTGAATATAAATTCTGTGCATCTGAGTAGGATTTATTTCTAAATTGTACTATTTAGGCCTGGAATTACACATATCAGGCTACAATTTGCAGACAAGTATTTCTAATTTTAATTTAAGTAGCTGTTACATTTACTTGAAAGTAGTTTCAGTTGAAATCATGTACATACAAAGGGTTCAGCAATGGATTTTTGCCTGAAAGTGTTAGAAAAGTTAATAACCTTTATAAAAGAGAGACAATGTCTGGGATAGATCATTTTTTAAAATATTATTATATGTGCCTTAATGCATTTTACTTATGTAACTACTGTGATAACCTAAATTAAAATAAGGATACATCAGTTATTTATATTATAAAGCAATAGCATACAAGTGTCAAGAGTTAACTTTAAGAATTTCTTCAATGTAATTAACATTAAAGACCTACACACCTTTATTTAGAAGACTGTTCTATTCACCTTTAGTCCATATGCATTCATAGGATAGAACATTGAGAGTAAATTATCATTGTAAAATAAAAGCCTTTATAAGGATTTATGATTATTTCCTCTTTAGACATTGAATGAGTTAGCTGAACATCCCAGTTACAGTCTGGAATGATGCAATTGGTAAATATACATTCCATTTATCTGTTAGTACAGTCTGACCTTCATCTATGATAAAGGAAAGGCGTTTCTTCTCATTCTGTATTTTTTTAGCACAGGCAAGTAAATGATAGTGAGTCAGAATGTTGTGTGGCCTACCTAGATCTGGCAGAACACTTTTTGAATTATTTGTCTAAAGAAATCAGAGCAAGAGGAACTCTGCTCTGCTTAGTTTGTAATATTGATCTGCACTTTTAACAACAGATTTACCTTAAAGACATATGTGGGAGAGGAAAAGAGATTTTAAAAAAATACAAATCAGTTATGTTTATATAAAATGAAAAATTCCCTTTGGTCATTCTATGTTTTTAAGAAATCCAATTGTCTCGTTTCATGTACATGATAGTTATTAACATTTTTAAGTCCAGTATTATGATCTTTAAGCAAAAGTAGAGACTGACTACATTTTATGATAACATTAGTTGTCCTCATAAGCAATCAATCCACTGATTAACTTTTCTTATTTCCAATATATGGGAGTGATTTTAGAGTTTTGGTGTTTGTAAAAATGTAAAAAAAGTTCGCAGAATCTAGTGTAATATAATTAAATGCACTATCTGGTTATATACATTACTTTTACAATTGGATTCCTACCCCATCTTCTCAAATAAAAATGTGCATATGTTCCATAAGCTGGAAGCTTTCAGCAAAATTGAAGGGCCAAATTTTACTGGCATTGATTAGTGTAGTCCTTTATAGCTCAATTCAGCATTCAACTAATCTTGATTTTTTTAAAAAAGGGCTGTGATAGGTCATTGGTTAAATATATTTATTAATCATAATCCTTGCTTTAATAGTACAATTTTCACTACTAAGCAAATGGCAACAGCAGGGCTCTTAAAATCTTTGAATTGAACTTGTAAAACCCTATGTAAGTCATTGCATTCTATCTTTGAAACTGCAATGCTTGTAAAATTTATATAAATTTATTATAATCTCTCCAGCACCGAGTCTGATCAAGACTTACTGTGCATACATCATTAGAATTTCAACTACAGCACCTTCTTTGTATTTTGACTGAGGACATCTAAGCTGCATTGGTGCATAATGTTTTCTACTGTTTTTCCCTGCACTGCAGTGAAGAGAACATTTTAAGCAGTGTTTCTTTCAATTGTAAACATATTTACTTAAGATTATGTCCAAGGAACCTTTCTTCCACCTAAATATAATAAGTGCAGCATTTTTATGGTTCATAAGAGTGTTCTGTCTTCAACTAAAAAAAAAATGCTTCCACAAAACTGCAACATCAGATCCCTCCTCAATGGCTCCCTCTCATGTCAGCAGAACACTGTATCTGTTCTCCCTGGAAGTAAAGTGAGAGGTTCTGGCTGGAGTACAGAAGAAATTTCTCAGGATCCTGTTGCCATAAAAAGCCATCGGGAGAACTCCACAAATAAACCTTTTCGTAAATATGATTTCATAGGATATTTAGCTCAAATATACCATAACTAGCATCCAGAAGTTGTATGTTTTCCTTTTCCTTCCCAATTGCCTGGATTCTGTGCATCTTAAGATAAAAGGAAATAGTTCTCCTTATTAAGAAAAGAAAACCCCATTTTCTGAGGACATTTTGTTCTATTCTTCTTTATCACCTCCTAATTAAAGAAAGTAAGTTGCTTTGGCTACTAGGTTATGTCAGTAGCTGTAGGATTATTTTTTGTTTAAATAAAAAGATGATAAAAAAGGACTACATTCACAGAAAACGTTTAAATGCCTGATTTCACTTTATTTAATGCAAAAGATTAAAAAAATAGGAAAAAAATAGTAATGTGTTAGTTCAGCAACTATAAACAATGAAAGCATAGTGCAGGTGGCATTTTAATAATGGTAACTTAAAAGTATAAGGAAGGTGAGATTGTGACAATCACACTCTCCATTAAACAACATTTTGCTTTATTGCTATACAAAGAATCACCATTAAAAACTGGGGGGAAATGTAAGGTTGCAACATCTGACTCCATTGAAATAGCAATTAAGTTCACATTAGCTGCAATGGAATCAAGTTTTTTGTTTTGTTTATTGGATAGTAACTAGAATTGTTGCAGTTAAGCATTTGAAAAAAAATTGTAGCCAGGGAAGCATATTGTGTGCATCAATGTATATGTATATATGTGGATATATGCTTATCTGCTGATGTCAGAAACCAATTTTAAAAAGCAAACAAAATTACATTAGGCCAATTGAAGTCACAGAAATGCGTTTAAAAAAAAATCATATCACAGTTTTATGTCATTTCTGTAGTATAAATTTATAAAATATATGAGAACTGGTTACCTTAACAGAGGTTTGGAAGAAACTGGCTGAACAGATAAAAGTCTTGAAATATGTTCCAGCTGTGCTCATGGCAAGCTTTAAACATCCCACTCATTGAAGTACTTTAAAGAACATACAGTGATATTACTGAGCTACAATATGAAGACTGTAACTAATGAAATGCCTCTCGATAATCTGTCATGCTTGAATAGCATTTTGAAGAAAGAAGTTACTGTCATCCCACCTCGGATTAAGAAACTCAAATCTGAACTTTCATCCCACCTTTGATTAAGAAGTTCAAATCTGAACTACATGCCAAGATGTCACAATGGAAACTTTAGGGATATTTGTTTTTAACGTAAAAATGCAAACTGTTTATACAAATTAGTTTAATACATGAGGTATTATGTCAAAAAGATTTTTAAGAACTTATCCTCTATTAATTCAAAATCCAATTTTTAATAAAGTGCCTAAATTCTTATTTCCACAATTATAGTGGCTCCAAAGAATCCTTAACAGTTGTACATATGTGCGTTTCCCATCTCAAACTTTCTAAACGTGTTTACATAAGACACCAGTCTGATCTATATGTATTTCTATAATTTCAAATATTGGTTTATCATGCAAAACTTGTTATTTAATATTACACTGACCTGTAATATGGAACACAACGCTAGTGGGTGTGCTTATTAAGATGTTTTAAAAAAGAAAAGAATTGCCCATGTGCAGATTAGGTTTTCAAATGTGTTGACCACTAAAAAAGGATCCTATCAAAATCTATTCAGCATTAAATAGAAGACTGAAGATGAACACCTAAAAACAGTCTGACCCAATAGTATAAAATGATTAAATGTAGCTAAAGAGAATATATTGTTATGTGCTAACACCATGAGGGGCAAACTTGTTTGAAATCATCATTAATCACCATATGCTAAAGTGGTCACCAATAATGAATGCAAGTGGTTGTACAGCAATGTTGCTAACACAATAGTGAACAGTACAGCAACACTACAGTGAGTCTTGACTATTTCTAGCGGTTGATGTTTGTCTGAAATGTCTGTCTTCTGACGCAAAAAGAAGCATGATCAAAATACTAGCTATGCAAAATAATGGTTGAAGGTAGTCCAGAAGGCATGGGATGCCTGCATAAAAATTCAAGGAGATTTAAATCCTAGGTTGCTTCCTTTAAATACGATTTGGTTGTTTTGTTTCTGACACATGGATTAGGAAATTTCAGACAGAAATCCCCATTAATCTCTGTGCTGACAATGCAGACATGCCAAGTAAAACCTTCTCTGCTGCTGTCATTACCACTCTGCTTTTGCTCTACTCAATTAGGTGACATCAGCAACAAATACAATAGCAACAGTTCTAAACATTTCAGTGTTAAGAAGAAAGTTCTTACTGCACTACTGTAAAAATCCTTTAAACCTACCTCAGTGTTTTCCCATACAAGTATGAAGGGTATAGCAACGTTCAATTAGTTGATGCTGAAAAGTTGTGAATTTGTTAAGATGGCAGTGCTGTTCTGTTCTAACGCACGGCTAGTCAATAATTAAATTTATCACAAAAGAACTGCAGGAACCTTAAGCAACTCATGACAAAAACGGTTTTGCAATCTTACTACCAACTTTTAGAACTGTGGTTATTTTGCCTTTAACAAAAAAAAACATCCCTCCTCAGCCTCACAATAGCACCTCACTTTAAGCTGAATAGTCTGCAAACAATCTCCCTCTACAAGCAAAAATCGCTTTAAGAATCTGGCCAGTTTTTGCAGCAGCAGTGAAGGAATAATGTTTCCATACAAACCCCTATTGCTTCAGGTCTTTGGACTGGACTGAATAGCAACCTTGCTTGAATTCTATGATCTCTTTAATGCCATAATTTCTCTTAAAACCTAAAATGCCTTCAATATGAATAAGGGCAAAAAAGAAAAGGGGAAAAAAAGGAACCACAGACAATAAGGCAATCTTTACAATGTTGAAAGATGTATTTGGCATTTAAAAAAAAAGGGGGGGGGGGGAGAAACCAAGTGCATACAATTTACAGCTAGAAGCATTTCTGGTTTGCCAAGTGCTCTCTAAAATAAGCAGCGCAAGTCACAGCCTACACTGAACAGTAACTGTCACCAAGGAAGCACAACAAATAGTTGCTATAACAACAACAAAAAAAGAGCATTTATAAGTACATACCTTTTGTCTTCAAAAAATATAGAAACACAATGTATTCAAAAAAGAAATCAAAATTATACAGCCATGTTTTATGAAGTCTACATTTCCCTTGTCTTGGATATATATATATATAATATATATATAGATATTTATAGTATTTATAGGTATATACAGTTCAAGCCGTTTTATGCTAAAGTTGACGTTGCAATGAAAAACTGGAAAAGTCATGAGTCTCTCTCTTTTTTCACTTTGACATCTCCTGCAAGAATGGTTGCAATCTCCCCTTGCATGAAGGCCCAAGGGACATTGGATCCCACTAGGGGGCACTTCTCCCCACTGGGACAATACACTTCACCATTAGCTCCTTGCTGTTTGATGCTCTGTCTAGAGCAAGGGAAGCAAAACTTATGAGACGGAACGGAGGGACACTGCACAAAGTGGGTGTCTTCCAATCGCTCATGACATAGGGTGCAGCAGAGGGGGACACTTGCTGCCAGAGAAGAGTCTGGGAGGCTGACAGGGTGCACTGGTTCCATCCCTCCAGGATTTGCCCCTTGGCTCGGCACTTCCCTGGCCAGCCTTCTTTGGTTCATAGGAGATGGAGAAGGGGGGCTACTGCTATTCCTCCTGGTGGTGGAGTGAACCTGGTTGGCATCTTTGGAAGCATGGTTGCCCCCAGCGTTGTCTGCAACCAAAATGAGCGCAGCCATAGGGGACTGACCATTCTGAACTGCCTCCGGTGGTGTGGTCCGATTTGAATGAGGCGAAGCAGTTGGTGGTGGTGGGGACATGAAAGATGCAGCTGCCATCGGTATTTTCATCCCTTCTGATGAGGTGGGTAACCATGACTGTGCCTCGCCATTGATTTTTGGAGGTCCAGCTTCACCTTCGGGTTCTGGAGAAGTCTTTCTCTTCCTCGCAGCCCGAGCCCCTAGAAAGAAGCAGTGGGAGATGAGATCATGTTGCAGAGAGAATGGTGTGTCCTATATCATGGTCTAGTCCAGGGGTCTGCAAAGTCGGCTCTTTTAAGACTGGTGGACTTCAACTCCCAGAGTTCCCCAGCCAGCATAGCTGGCTGGGGAATTCTGGGAGTTGAAGTCCACCAGTCTTAAAAGAGCCGACTTTGCAGACCCCTGGTCTAGTCCATTGAAGCAGCTGGACCACAGCCAAATTACTCACTAGATACAAATGGGGAAGACCAGCTTAAAACCAACAAGAGTTCACCTTATCTGGGTTTGTGAATCAGCTTCTGTAAGGTAGACCAATGTGCTGGGCCACGGCTCATACTATTATGGTACACACTGCAGTCAAATGTAACTACATTGTGCCTCCCTCCTCCCACATTAGTGGCCATGAGCCAAAGAAACAAGTGCATGCTTGTAATTTTCCACTGGCTGGAAACATTCACAGTCATTGTGCACCCAATGCGTCATAATCCACTCACATAGAGAAGAGCCCTACATTTATCCATACACATCCAGTCTCTGGCTAACTTCCGCATGTTTGTTAATTTGCACACTGACTTCTAGCCTGGTGCAGGAGGAGGAAGGCAAAACGTTTCCCAGCCCCGCCTGCCCCAGAGCTCCCCTCACAAGAGAAAGTGGCCAGGAGTAGGGAGGGGAAACCTCCCCGCGGCAGATGTTGCTTCCGCGCGCAAAGCACGCTGCCACAGCCAGGCACAGGAGGCGGAAAAAGCGCCCCTGACCCGGTTTTTCAGGGAGGAAGGGCGAAATGGTTCTCCCTCCACAAAAACCCCAACTGCCCGCGCCAAACGCCCGCCTTTCTCACCTGATTTGGCCGCAGCCCCGTTGCCGTCGTAGCCCAAGAGCCTCCCTCCCGCCATGCCGGGCTCCTTCTTGAACTTGCTCTCGAAGGGCGCCGCGTGGCCGCTGTGCTGCAAGGCCAGCAGGGTGTCCCGCACGGTCTTGGGCTTGCCCAGCCACTCTTGCTCCGAGCCCGCCGCTACCCCCCGGGGTTTGCTGTCCACGCCGAGTGAGTCCAGAGGGTCCGCCGAACCCCGCGCCGCTTGCGGCTGCCCCTTTTCCTTGCCCTCCTGGTCGCTGGCACCGCCGCCGCCGCCCCCAGACGACGAGGAAGACACCGAGCCGGGCCGCTTATGCCCGCCCCCTTCCCCGGGCTGCTGCTGGCTCTGCTGCGCCTGGGAGACCGAAACCTGCAGCGGGGTTGGCGGCGCTCCGGAGATAGCTGCTAAGGAGGCTGCTGCAGCCGCCGCCGCCCGGCTGCTGATGCTGATGGAGGCGGGCAGGGAGGCTCCGTTCATGAGGGGCACCAAAGTGGGGGCCACGGCGTGCGTCCGGCGCGGGTTGGGACTCTGACGGTTCAGTTCGGGCGGCTCCTCGGGCTTGGAAAAACCGTTGGGGACGAGGATCCCGTTGACCTGCCTGCTCCCGCCGTACTCGGGTCCCAGGCGGGGAGGCGGCCGCTCGGAGGACGCCAGCGCCGCAGCCAGAGAGTAGCGCTCGTGGGGCTGCGGTGGGGCGCGGGATGCCGCCTCGGCCGTAGCCACCGCCGCCGAGTGCAGGTCTTTGGCGCTGAGCGGCGGAGGCTGTTGCTTGGTGTGCGGAGGTGGTGGAGCCCGGCCTTCCTGGAAGCTGTGCGCCCGCTTGAGCTGCCGAGCCGTGTCGATGACGAACTCCACACGGTCGGCCCCTTCGTAGTTGACGCAGCCCCTGCAGACGGGCTCGGTGAAATCCCAGATCATGGCCCAGGGCATGCGAGGTAGATCGCACAAGTAACAGGACTGCCTGCGGGAGGCAGCGGCCACCGCCACCGCCGCGGACGACATGGCCGAGTCCAGGGGCAGCGAGCGCCCCGCGCCTCGTCCCCTACCTCCTCTTCCCCACCGCTGCTCGGCTTGCCACCGGGGAGTCTCGGCGTGTTGCAACCGCTGCTGCAGCCTTTTGCCCTGAATGCCAGCTCCTTGGGCGAACGAGCGCGGGTCCGAGGCGAGGGAAGCGCCTCCGCTTTCGGCCAGGCTCTCCTATTTCCGGGACTCCGGGGACGTGGCGATATGCATCGCCCGAGCACGGCTCCCTCCGACCCCCCAGTACGACACGCCGCTCGCTCTGCCCGCACCGCGCTCTTGCTACTCCAGCACTGCCCGCCGGCTGCCGGCCGCCCAGACACTCACACTGGGCGGGGACTCCAGAAGCAGTCGCCGCCGCTTGGGCGCTCTGCTCCAGTGACTCGATTCTTCGACAGTGCCCAGGAGCGCCTGCGTGTTAGGCTCTCCCCTTCCTCCGCCTGCTGCTCATTGAACTCCTGCCAAGACAACAAGCGCTGCAAGAATAACCAGCTCTCTCTAGTCAGCACGCGGAGGGAGGGAGAGAGAGAGGGAAGGGCAGCTCTTTCGTGTGTGAATGGATGCAAATAGAAGGACTGGGGTGTCTTTCGCTTCTCCTCCTTCCGGGCAAGAATGCTTTACTAGTAATGCGCGGGGAGTGTAGTTTTGCAATAAAAAATAATTAATAGCCACCCTGTACACATAGCTTCGCCCGTTGCAGAAGGTCACCGCACCTTGTGCATGTGTCCTAGTGTTGGATTCTGCAATGGCCGCGCTTTAAAATGTAGGCTACCCGAGGCATCGTTTCAATTTTCGATATTGGCAATGGGTGCATTGACCTTCGGCAAATTCTTTACACTTAAAACTGCCTCTTAAATTGAAGTCATTAACCGTCCTTGGAAATTTCCAACCCCGCTCCCCCCGCACTGCATCGATTTGGGGGGGGGGGGGAGCGTAATTGTGGGTCAGGAAAGGATTTTGGATGATTATCGAGCCTTCAAGAGCGCCGCCACCCCCACGATTGCCAATAGGAATTGCTATTATTATTATTATTATTATTATTATTATTATTATTATTATTATTATTATTATTATTATTATTATTATTATTATTATTATTATCAATTCCTAGTTGTTTTCACTAATTTATTACCAGTTAATACTCCCAAGCACGTTTCTTCAGGAATAAATCTCTCTGGACATAATAGGCTGCCTAGAAGAAAGCAGGCGTAGGATTGTATTTTAAAAGTTAGACTTTATTTCTGAGTAGAATTCGTTGGGTATATTGGCGGGGAGTTGTGGTCAAGATATGTGAATGTTAGTGGAATGGGAAAGTGTATTACATGGCCAAGTAACCAAAGGCAAGGATCCTAAATTCGGTCCTCGCTTAGAAGCCTACTTGGTTTGCCAAAAATTACATGTAACATCCATGTAAGATTTTTCTTCCTGAAACCTGAAATTACATGTTAAAAGTACAGTACAGTAACACAGACTGCCGCATTAAAAAAAAATACCTTAAGGCGCACAGCAATATACAGTAATGAGAACCCGGGGAGTCCGGGATACATGCGTGAAAAGCGCATTAGAAATTATCAAGTTGATAGCTGTGTATTGCCACTAAAGAAATAACCAAAACATTTAAATCTATTGTGCGTGAGCCTGCTCGTTACACTAAACGCTGCCAAGCTTCTTCATTAACATGTTACTTTTGCAATGTCTTTTAAAGTCATTTCAAGTCCAATATTTCCTTTCCTCGGGCACCAGCGCAGAGCTGGGCACATTCAGCACACCCACCCACCCAGATTCACAGCGCTTCTTTCCCACTCCACACCTCCTCAAAAAAATAAAAACCACGCAGCTTCTCTCGGTACAAAATAGGGAGAGCCCATTGTCACTGAAGGAAAAGCGTAATCCTACTGTGTATATATATATGTAAGTGTCACGCTGCGTGCATAAGGGATCGTGCCGGGTAAACAAAATGGCAGCGTTTTCCTAAAATTCTGGCGTCTAGGTCACCATTCCCACAGTGCTGCCGCAGCTGCTGAGTTATGTAGGTTACAAAGGGAAACGAAGGGAGGGAGGGCAAGAGAGCGCTCTGACGTCTGCATTTTGTTCAAGGGCTTTGGCCGCACTCTCCGTGCGCAGCCGCAGTCCAAGACGTGACTCTCCGCTATTGGCACTTGGAAGGCTTGTTAAGCGAATTGCACATTCCAGAGGCGGAGACCTTCTTATTGCTGCGCCGTCACGGCCCTACGCTCCGCCCCCTTTGCTGCTATTTCTGGGCGCCTCACGCTCCCTTCCTCCCAGGTGCAAAGCTCGCCCAATGTGGTAGCTGACGGGTGTAAAAGCTACGATGTGTACTCCCTTGCTCGTTCTCATCATTAATCTGTGCGGCTCATTTTGGAGGCATACAGTGCTATCATTCATTCAGACCTGTTGGGGTTATAGGAGAACGAATGTAAATCCGAGTGCTGTAGGGTAATTTGCTTGCACGTGTGGTTTCCTATAACACGATCCGGCGTTATTTTCTAGTCCTTGCTGACGCGCTTATATTTATCAAATTTTAAAACCGCCCATCTCCCTTACAGAGGGATCTTTCACGTTCCTTCTCTGAGTACAAACTCCGTGTCTGGAGCAGTCAAGTTTCCGATCGCCATTATTTTTCTTTTTTTAATGCAAACACGCTCGAGCCGATTTTTTTTTTTACAACCTTTGAACTGGAATGAACTGGTTGTGAGTTGGAAGAGCAGAGTGTAGATTATTATCTCTCCAACTAGATTGGCAAAGAGAAGGCAGGGAGGGAAATATGGTGCTGATATTGTGTAGCTTGTTGCTATTCGAAATGCGGTTGATTCGTTTGAACATTTTCCTCTTAATGAAGCGGAAAGGTCTGGTTTTGTTTAAAATCCACCCCCGACTTTATTGATCTTGCTTGGATCACATGAATAAACTTGTCCTCAAATTACATGGCTGTTTAATCTCATATTAACACATTCAGTATTCCTTCCACGATCCTCCCGCGTGGGGATTTCCGCTGTCAAATGCCCTGCTTGTTACGCTTGCGCTTTTTAATGTTGCCAGCTATTCCTGCTAGCGTACTGAAGGATAGTGAAACAAGTAGAAACTTGTTATTTTAATAATACAAGAAACAGGTATTATTGCATTAAAGTAGAAATTAGTTATTTTAGATATCTGTTGCATTTAAGTAGAAACTTGTTATCTGTTATGTTGTAGCATCTTATATTGCTGTGAAAGTATTTTCCTATGTTATTCTAGATATGTTCTGTTTAGTATTTAGACATGTTATATTGCTGTGGAGACATATGCCATCCTTTCTGTGATAAGATCTGAAATCTTCCTATGCCGCCTCTGCTTCCTTCAGGAAGAGAACGTAACTTTGCTCTCACAAAGAGCAATCTTCACATCTTTTGTGCTGCTAAATGGGCAATTAAGCAAACAGAGAAGGGAAAAGATAACAAACCTTTTGAGCCAGGAAGGATGCAAATCTGAGTTAGGATATATGATCTAAGTTTTACAATATGTTAGGTTATATGACTTAAGGTTTGACTTGAAGTTTACAATGTTGATTAGAATGATTTAGAATAGTTAGAGTAATTAGAATGCAAAGAACAAAGACCTTTTTGAACAACAAAGTTCTTTTGGTGTATAAGAAAGGGAAGAGTCCCATTGAGTTTTTTGTAGAACTTTCCCACCCATGTCCCTTGTACATGGGTTTGGGATTTCTTACCCAGAACTTTAACTTTGATCAAAGAATAAAGTCTGTTTCCTTTGTTTTCCAAGCCTCCGTTTAAGTCTTCTTTTGCTTCATTTTTGGCTTAAGCGTTTGCCAAACCTTACAGTACAAAAAAACAGGGGGCTTGGTGCAGGCTTCTGTCTCACAAAATCTTGTGCGCCCCCTCCCAAAATGGTGCAGTGTCCCCTCCCACCGTTTCTCACTGATCCAGCAAGTCACCACCCCTTTCTCAAACATCCCATCCTGGTTTAAAATGGAGGGCTGCAATTGTTGATACATTCAGGAAAATCCTATTGTCCTTTCGGTGCAATGCAGCTTAATCGCTTCCTGCCTTCTCATGCCTCCGCGGTGAAGCCGCATCAGACATAAACAGTGCCCTTCCTTCACCCAGTCAACTCTCCCACGCAGCACAAAGCCAATCATCCTCTGCCCGCCATTTGCTCCCCCCCCTTCCTCTGCAAACATCGTCCTCGTTAAATGGAAAGTCTTGATTTCTATGTGTCCGAACTGAAACCAGCTGATTCTTAAAGACAACCGAGGTTTTTATTTTTATTTTAAAAAAAATTAAGATCGTTGTGTTTTGATTCTTCCTTCAAGCCCCAGAAAATTCGCATTTCCCAGCTGCAGATCCCTCTCTGTGATTTTTATTTTTTTCATTTTTGGAAGAAGCATCTACCACCGCCCCTTTTTGTCCTTCATTTTTGTCCGAGTTGGCAA
This sequence comes from Rhabdophis nuchalis, assembly GCA_039707465.1. Taxonomy (NCBI): domain Eukaryota; kingdom Metazoa; phylum Chordata; class Lepidosauria; order Squamata; family Natricidae; genus Rhabdophis; species Rhabdophis nuchalis. The sequence goes on from CM077643.1 coordinate 326,025,722, forward strand.
GAGTTAACGTGTGTTGTTTTCTAATCCACAGCCGCCATGCCTTTTATGTTCTGTTCTATCGAATTCTTTGTCAGCAGCTCTCACGGAACTTCCAACGCCGCCCCCCCCTCCCATCCCAACCCCCACCGAAAGCTGTATACTTTCAGTAAACAGATCTTTGTTTTTGCCTTCCATCCACCGCTTTCTCAAAAAAAAAAAACCTGGATCCCTTCCAAGCTGGCTGCAACAACTACTTGCCTACACTAAAAAAGAGGGAGGGAGGGAAGGCGGGACGGGTTTCTAGGGTGAGGCAATGTGTCTGCAATTCACAGAGACAAGGCTGGAATTGTAATTGCTTCCATCATGTGATGGCTTATGAAAGAGGAAGTTTGGATGTTTTAGTCACGTAGTTCTTTACCCTTTCGCTTAGCCTCCAGGGAAGGAAGGGAAATTGCATATATTGCCTACATCAAGAGAGAGCCAAGAACCAGCGTATTTTAACAGAAATGTATAACCGGTGTGAACTGCTTGCTAATAATAATATTTTTTTAAGAAATAAACGGAAGAGAGGAAAAAATTACATGTCTCTCTTTATCAAGTGTTACCGTTTCTGTTTTTAATGATTCCTGTAGCTGTACTAGCTCTCAGAATATATATACAACCCAGGAGTGAAACGGGGGCTTTTAAACGTTTTTTTTTTTTTTTTTTGCAGTTTGTTCTCATTTTATTTAAAAAACAACAATTAAAATCTGGGAATTTAACCCATTCATGGTTTCTATTGTTACATAGTAATATTATTATATTTAGGAATAGTTATAGCTAGGGGACACCTAATGGTGATTGGCTGTAATACCTCTGTGAAAAAAGTACTTGCATAACTACTGAAAAAGACAAAATGAGAAAGGATTTCAGGTTATGCTTTGAATAGAATAATACTGATTTGATTATGGAGCATAAATGGTGTTCTGAAGGAATGGAACAGAATAAGAGGATAAGTAATAAACTTAAATTAATTAAATGTTTAGAATCCAAAGGAAGTGATCAAGATGATATGGATATGGTGGTTTTTTTAGGAGGGGTTTAATACTCAACCCAGATTCTATTTTTAGAATCACAATCCAGTCATAAAGATTACTGGAAAAATAGAAAATTCATACCTGCTGTCTTACATCAAAGACAGAGGCCTGTAGCACCTTAAAAGCTAAGAGATTTATTATGGCATAAGCTTTTGTGAAGGTCAAGAAATGAGTATCATAGCGGAACATGCTCTATCATAAACTTATTTATTTCTAAACCTAATGAATTCAGTGGGACTTTTAAATAAATAAATAAATGGGTAGTAATTTGTCCTGAGTTCAAAAGGAAATATAGCTGATGGATTGTTTCATTTCATTTTCATTTTCATTTATTCGAATTTATACCCCACCCTTCTCCTTTATATAACACCCCCCCCCCCCGAAATATATTCAAATAAAAGCAGTGATGGGATTCAATTTTTTTTACTACTGGTTCTGTGGGCATGGCTTGGTGGGCGTGGCAGGGGAAGGATACTGCAAAATCTTCATTTCCTCCCCGCCCATTCCCTCCTGATCAGCTGGGACTCAGGAGACAGAGAATAGATGCGGGCGGGGCCAGTCAGAAGTGGTCAGTTCTCCGAAGTACTCAAAATTTCCGCTACCGGTTCTCCAGAACTGGTCAGAACCTGCTGAATACCACCTCTGAATAAAAGTAAGGAGTAAACCTATCCCAGAACCCCAATCCTGGAGTTTCTGTAACAGAAACTTAATTAACTGGTTTCAAAAAGATTATAGGGATATGGCCATCTTTTTCTATTTGGGATTGCATAGGCACAGAAGTCATGCTGGGGCGCATTTAGGCTTATTGTGTACAAAGCTGAAATGGACCAGAACCAATTGAAGATATGTCCATTGAATATCTTGCTGGCCCTTTTGTTTTTTTTTATTTTTCTCTCTCTTTTTCTTCTCTGGTTGCTACCTACTGATGCTGAGATGGATTGCTCTTGCCACAGGCTGAGTTCATCACTTTCTAATAGCTTTGGAAATTAGGTGGAAAGCTGTATGAAAACAGGCCAAGAACTAAGATATGAATAGGAGGTATATGTTGTCCACCTTTGGTGAAGAAGATGGGGCAATAGTTCTAATTCACATTCTTTGTGAACGTGAATAGTATATAGCAGGGGTCTCCAACCTTTGCAACTTTAAGTCTGAAGGACTTCAGCTTCCAGAATTCTCCAGCCAGCTTTGCTGAAGTCCTTCAGACTTAAAGTTGCAAAGGTTGGAGACCCCTGGTATATAGGACGAGCTATTGTACATATTATCTTGAAGGTTTTGATTAAAGTACTTCCTATCCTAAGTATTATGGGATTGATCCAAATCAGTCTTATACCTCTTTGAAGAAGAAAACAACTGTTCCAGCTGTGCATTCTCTAGAACAGTAATGGTGAACCTTTTAGAAACCGAGTGGCCAAACTGTGTGCACGCATGCGTAAACTGAAATGTGAGCGTGCATGAACATGCACATGTGTGGATATGCACAAACATGTGCCCGCACAGACATGCACAAAAATGAGCATGCATGGACATGCACAAACATGCGCATGCACAGACATGCACACATGCTGACATGCACAGACTTGCATGTGCACATCTGTGGATATGCGTGCATGTGCAGCAGAGACCCGAAGACCAGCTGGCCAGCGGGAAGTGGGGCATCCCAACACAGGCAGCATGGCAAGAGGTAAGATCTTTTTATTTCATGAGCTTCTCTTTCGTTGTTTGCAGGGAAACAGAAGCTCACAAAAGAAACGTCACAGAGATCTGACCGGAGGTGACAGCTTGTGTGTCAGCAGAGAGGGCTCTGCGTGCCACCTCTGGCACCTGTGCCATAGGTTTGCCATCACGGCTCTAGAAGAACGTGTAGGGAAGCCTAAAGTTAAAACAGCTTTTTTTTCAAATTGAAAGGGTATAACAACTTAAGGAAGCAGACTTGTGGAAACAAGTTTGCAAAGTGATTTATCAAAACATCCGTGCTGATCTTGATCCAGTTGTACTAAACTGCAAACTCTGAATCCCATTATTATTTTTTGTTATCTAAGGATGGTAGAATTGTAGCAGTGACATAATTCACTGCAGAAAATAGCCAATCCAAAGCTACATAGGAGCACTTAGTTGGTCCTGCCTGATTTTGAAAATACGAACAAGGTCAGACCTAATTACTACATGGAGAGAAGACTACCAGGAAGCCTAGGCTGGGGAGTTTAAAAGGCTTCATGGCAAAAAGCAATACAAACAAATTCCATTGGGACAGGGGATACTCTGTGTGTGTGTGTGTGTGTGTGTGTGTGTGTGTGTGTGTGTTTCCTGCAAGTTCAGGGTCCATTTTTAAAATTCAGATCAAGTATTGATCCATTGGTTGCACAAAGCTTCTAATTTTATAATCTCCTTCTCAGGATAACTGAGCCATCTGGAGTCACTGAAGGTGGCATGGTTTCCTACTCCATAGTTCTTCATCCTCAACCGTGTTCCTCAGCTTCCTGACTGAAAAAAACATTTCTTCAGGAGGCTTCCTTCTGAGGCACTGCAGGGAAAGTCAGGAGACTGCAGAACAGGGAGCAGGTAATGGTCCAGTGGAAAATGAATGGACTTTCCTCCAGTGAAGTGGCACCAAAGTATGCCAGCATAATTTGCTGGGTCTTCTATTCTGCCTCAGTAATGAGGCTGGCAAGTGATGCTGTCCTGACAGTTTCAGTGGGACACAAGCGAAGGAAAAGAATTTGTAAAATATTATATCAGTGCCTAATCTCTTTTCCTGCCCAAGCCAGGGGAGGGTGGGGGGGGTGGATAGGGGGAGGGGGGCTCCAGCAACTAAAGCAGCTAAGAAGATCTGGGCAAATCCTAGCTTGTCGTCACTGGGTTTGCTGCCGAAACACTGCAAATCACGCACATAGCAAATCTTGTTTGGGAGAAAGCAGAAAATGCCATTTTAAGATAACCACAAGGTTGGGCAGCCACAATTGTGGGCCAGGAATAGAACGAGGGCTGCATCATGAAGGCCTTGTCCTTAAAGGACAGATAGCAAGACATCTTCAAGGAGTGTTAGGGAGATGCATCTCTCAGCCACTTGGCAATAACACTTACAAATGGTTACAAATATAGATCAGCTCAGTCAGTCCCACATTTCTTCATGATAAATTTGCCCGCTTTAACCATCAGCGAGGAAATAATGGAACCTCCAGGAGGAGTACGGTAAGTTCTGTAATCCGGCTGCTGCAAGAAAGCTGGAATGTCAATGGCTAAGTGCAGGGTTTTTCAACTCCCAGAAATCCCCAGCCAGCCATGATTATGTAGTGGGTGATTTTGGGTCAGTCACTCCCTCTCAGCTCAACTCAACTTACAAGGATGGTTGTTGTGAGGGGAAAAAAACCAAACAGGTTGAGGAAACTCTAAATCTTGTCTTGAGTTTCCCTTGTGAAAGGCAGGGTATAAACCTAACAAAGAAACAAAAGGTTTTCTTGAATCTCTGCCAAATATGCATCAGAGATTGGCAAAACAAACCTTGCTTTTTAAATTTCCTCATGCTGCATTAGTATGCTTCTAATTTGCCAGGTGTCCAGCACGGTCCCTACCCGGATCACTGCTGCTGCTGGGTTTAAAGAATTGTTGAATTTAATGTTACTAGAAATACAGGTAGTTCTTGACTTAGAATCACAATTGAGCCCCAAATTTCCACTGAAAAGCAAGACAGTTGTTAAATGAATTGCACTCTATTTTATGACCTCTCGTGACACAGTTGTTAAATGAAGCACCGCAGTTGTTAAGTGAGCCATGCAATCGTTAAGCATATCTACTGTATTTTTTTAAGTATAAGAGAAACCGGAGTATAAGACACACGCAGGTTTTGAAGAGGCAGTTTTTTTAAAAAAAGTAGGTAGGTAGATAAAGGGAGAGAGAGAAATAGAGAGAGAGAGAAAAAAATACAGTAGGTAGGTAGGGAGAGAGAGAGTGTAGATAGGTAGGTAGGTAGAGGGGTAGAGAGAGAGAGAGAGAGAATGTGAGTAGGTAGGTTGGTAGGTAGGTAACGGATAGAGAGAAATACAGTAGATAGGGAGAGAGAGAAAGTAGGTAGGTAGGTAGGTAAGTAGATGTTTCCAGGTGTATTTACCCATGTGCTGGAGAAGGAAATCGCTGTAGCACCTAAAACTTTGTTTCTGCTGGGACAGCACTTGATCAATGTAATTCTCATCAACCACTCTAACTAAACACCTTTCCGAAAGGAAAAAAAAAGTTTTTGGACTCTGCACACCTCTCCAAAATGGACCCTTTTTTTTCAAATAAAAGGCATGAATAGCCTTTGGGGGGGGGGGGCTTGCAGAGTGTTGCGGGGGGGGGGGGAATGAGCAAAAAAAGGCCATTTCACAAAAACGGGCTCTTTTTGGTCAAGAAAATTGCATGCGTAGCCTTATGGAGGCTTATAGAGTGCTGCTTGGGGCTGGGGGGCAAAAAACGGCCCATTTTTTGCTCATTTCTGCCTTCTTTAGCCCTCAGGAGCTCTCTGCAAAACTTCCATAAGGCTCTGCACAGCCATTTTGGTGAAGGGGGCGGGGCTTCAATAGGCAAAAAAATGTTATATTCAGTGTATAAGACGCACCCAGATTTTCAGCCTCTTTTTAGAGGAAAAAAGGTGCGTATTATACTCCAAAAAATACAATAGCTTCCCCCATTGGCTCCGCTTATTGGACGCTGGCTGGGAAGGTTTCTGTTGAAAGAAATGTCCAGGTCCAGGTCCAAGCTGGGAGAAATGGAGGCTGATTGGAAAGAAGGTCAATTTATTGATGAAGCAGTACCACCAGGCATATGTGATTCTGGGCAGCTGACCATATGGAGTTGAGAGTCAGGGGTTTTTATACCTTCTCTTGGGCATTGCACTTGAACTTCCTGTTCCTGTGCAAGAACATGTATTCTATTGGTTTTTGTAGGGATTATGTAGGGGTCATAACTGGCTTTGTAGGTTGTCTGAGCTAAGTTTGGTTGAGGTTTCTGAAGATGATGCAATAATTAATGGCTTTGCCCTGTTTTGGCTCTTGGGTGAGGGCTAATTTGCCTTTGTTCAGACTTTGCTACAGGGAGTAATGGATTACCAAAGCTGCATTTCTAAAAGTTGACCCAGCTCAGTATCTGCTTGTGGGGCTCTGAGTTTCTGGTTCCCTTAATATTTTTATTTCTCGGTTAGGGGAAATATTTTATCCTGCCCTTTTCAAAATATTTCATTCTTCTAGTAGAGGGGTGTGTGCTAGCTTTCTACTATACAAATGGTGGTCACATGATCCAGGGACAGTGCAGCTGTCTTAAACACAAGCCAGTTACCAAGCACCTGAATTCTGATCACGTGACCTTAACCCTAACCTTCCCCCATTGGGGGAAAGGGCAGCCCCTTAGCCTTCCCCCAAAACCTAAATCTGAATAATGGGAGCTATATTCTCATCATTCAGGTGACAGCATATTTGCTGTTTATGCCTTCACTGCTTCTAGGCTGAACAGGAAAACGTTTATATTCCCAAGCTAAAAAGGGTTTCCTTCCAATTTGATCTGGTCCTTATATTTACTTTGCCCAGGTGAGTGAAAAGGAGCTGATCCTTACACAATGAAATAGTTTAACTTGAGCAAATACTACTATTTATGAAAGAATATATTTTGATTATTAACAACATTTGCTCAAACTGGTCTAGTTACTATTATCACTTTCTGAATTTACAATACTGAAACATAAAGTGCTTGTAGGTTAGTTGTTAGACCAAATTCTAGGAAGTACTACAATATATATTATGTTGGATTTTTTTACTTTATTAAAATTAATGTATATAGCCAGCCACATCACCACACATGAGGCCCTGGAGCACATCTAGGTCTTCTAAGTTTTTTCAAGGACCAGCAGGGCACAGTAACATTTTACTTAATTCCCTAATATTTACTTGCTGGCCCTTCAGTCAACGGTTTTTTAAAAATTTAGGCAAATGAACGATTTTTCTCGGTAGAATATTTGAAATGTTATAAATTGCTTTGGAAGTTTAAAAAAATGCAAAGTAATTCAGAAAATTATACTAATAAAGGCTGTCCTTCAATAAGGTTCCAATAATTACCATATTTTTCAGAGTATAAGATGCACTGGAGTTTAAGACCCACCAAGATTTTGAAGAGGCAAATGAAAAAAAAAGGTTTTGCACTCTGCAGACCTCTCAAAAATGAATCACTTTTCATGAAATTGGGCCCATTTTTTTTGTCAAAAATAGGGCATGCATAGCCTTTAGGAGGCTTATAGAGTGCTCCTGGCGGCTGGGGGGGGGGCAAAAACGAGCAAAAAACAGCCCGTTTTTTCACTCATTTTTGTCTTCCCCAGCCCCCAGGAGCACTCTGGAAGCCTCCTAAAAACACATTTATGCAAAGGGGTCGGGGGTTCAGGAGGCCAAAAATGTATTCAGTGTATAAGATGCACCTAGATTTTCACCCTCTTTTTTGAGGGAAAAAGATGCATCTTATACTCCGCAAAATACAGTATGTGATGAAATGTCCATGTTTTTTCTTAAAGTTCTCATTCACCTAGTCTGAACTGAACTGAAAAGCATATATGATTTCAGTATGAAGTGTAAATTCAGGTATGCAAATCTTATTTAAAAGAATGGGGGCAGTGTGCAAGTGTACCATTCTCATTTCTGTCCCTGAGACTTCCACAAATAATTTGGGCAGCTTTGAATCCCAATCATCTGTTATAGTAGTGGCTTCTTTATGATTCGATGCCCCACCCTCCCCAATTATCTACAGTTCCATTTGATGTCTTAGTCATTGGCCCCCAACCTCTTGGGCACCAGGGACCAGTTCCATGGAGAAAGGTTTTTTGGAGGGCGTTTGGTTTCATGTGCTGCCTGCATCCCATAGATGGAGCTTCACTTGTTTGTGTGGCCCGGTTTCTGGTATGCCATGGACCAGTGCCAGTCCGTGGACTGGGGGGTTGGGGACCCTAGTCTAAGTGGTTTCCAATGCTACCAGAGAATTCTGAGAATTGTAGTTACAGTGTATGTGGAGGAACCATGTTCAAGAACTCTGGTATCTATTTTGGCATTTCCATTTGGAGTCAGTTCAAGCTTTGTTTGAAATCTGTGAGGAAATTTCTATGAGAAATAAGTTCAATGACCACATTGTTACGAGTCTGTAGTTGGCAATTAAAACAGAACTCATTATTTTAAATATTATTTGTAACTTTGGGATATAAAACAGCAGACTGTTCCCATTTTAGATTTGTTGATATCTGAAAAGTGGCTACATTTTCTTTTTCTAGTGAGAGTCTGGGAATAACTTCTACAAACCCTTACAAATAAACAGGAAGTCCTGGAATCTGTGACCCTGATGTGATGTGGTTCTGTCTCTATTTATAACATTAAACACATTAGTTCAATTGGCCAAATAATGCCCTACAGAACATGGGTAGAAGCCAAGAATTTATCAGGAAGTATGTTGCAAACTAAGAGGAAAACAAGTGGCTAAGAATATCACTTGGCAGATGTGTTGATTTTGTAAGCTCTTTGATTAAGCTGTACCAGATAAAACAGGTTTTTTCTCCCTCTCAGATGGTAATGAATAAAACAGCATGCCATTATTATTATTTTTTAAAAGACAAATTGTTGTGGTTTACAAGAGGCAAGTTTAAAGTATCTATAATGAGAAGTTTTTGCCAACATCAGCCTCTGGAGAGCCCAAACTCTGAAGTCTTTTATTCTGGAACTGAAAGCTTGAAAAAAGGGCTGCATTCTATCACATAGTTTTAGGTTGTGCATGCCAAAGACAAAACTTTCTCAGGGACTGTGCCAGAAGGGGTTGACCTTCTTCCAGTGTACATGTACTGTATTACTAATTTGTTTTCCCAACTGTAGCTGAAGTAAGTCTAGGTCAGTTCCATATAAGCAGCATTAAAATATATTATGGGGGATAAATGTTAAGGGATAATTTTTTTTGACAAACTGAATGCTCACATAAATCTTGAATTCCAATAAATGTAAAGGTAAGCAAACAATTAAAAATTAGCACAACTCTCTTGATGATACCCAGATTAGCCGCTTATATTTATTTGTTTTTCCTTCTCTTCCTTCTTCCTTCCTTCCTTCCTTCCTTCCTTCCTTCCTTCCTTCCTTCCTTCCTTCCTTCCTTCCTCTTTCTTTCTTTCTTTCTTTCTTTGTCTTCCTTCTCTTCCTTCTCTCCCTCCCTTTCTCTCTCTTTCCTTTTTTCTAAAATATACACATTGAATAATCCATGTGATTTATCAAAACATCTTAACTTTAAGATGTTTCTAGCTTCAAGCAAATACAAGTAATTTTGTCCTTAAATGCTTTGCAAACAAGTCCACATAATCATCTTCTCATTCATCATTGCTCAAGAGTCTGGGTCATCTTAAATAAATCCACTGGATGGCACTCTGCAGGTGCAATAAGGTCAGAGAAGTAAGGTTACTTCGCCACCCTTACTACCACACTACTACTTACTACTTACTTTGTTTTCTATCATTGGTATTCTAGGCATCTCTTCTATTATTTCATTTCCTGGAACTCCTCCATTAACCAAGGAGTTCCCTGAGGTCTCCATTAACCATGGTGTTCCCTATCTGTAGGGCTGCTTGGGAACATTCTTTGTCAATTTCATGTGACAGCAAAAACTGTGGTGCAACTGCCCAAAGGATCACTAAGAAACTCTCCAAGCACCTATTGAAAACCCATAAAATCCGTAGGATATCTAGAGTGGACCAGTCTAACTGGTCCTTCCTTGCTTCCTGCAGCAAGCTTCAGAATGACCAGAAAATGATCTGTCCATGACAAACTTTAACAAAAATGTCCTCACATAGAGATCAGAAACTCTTGCAAATTAAAAACCAGATGATGCATATGGCCAGCTTTATGAATCAGGCTAGTTTCAGTTAGTCAGTGATCATCTGGCAACAATGAAATCCTCAGCCATGCCTGATATATTTGTTCTTCCACAAATCTCTTCCTAGTAACTTGCTCTTAAGGTTTCAGCAGTTTATGTTTGCATGTCACAGAGTGCATTGTTAATCTAGGCACAAAGTTGAATATATAACTATGCCATTTATAGATTAAGCAAAATTAAGAGCGTACTTACTCCAAACAGAATAATTTTAGATGGATAAATTGGTCAAAACACATATTTATAGGACTTAAAAGCCAATGCATAAGTACAAAAGAATAATAATCCAGGGGGAAAAAGAGCTCAGTTGAAAAGAACTGGGAATTGCTTTTGAATGCAAATATTGAATTGTATATCTCTACTACAAAGATTGGCCAACTTGCTTGGCTGTACCAGCATTAAATCCCAAACCTAGAATTTCAGCTCCAACTCTTTAAACTAATTCTGATCTTCAAGAAATTTTTAGATTTTGATTAAAGATTTGATTAGATTTTGATCCCTTTGCCATGCCAAAGGAACAAAAATACTTCTCATATCAGGAATAAAAATTCTGGCCCATGTTGATGTTAGATCTATTTCTTTCCAATATACTGCTCTACAAAAAATAATAATATTAAAAAGCATGTCTAATTCGATTTAGTGAAAGCCGAACTGAAGGCATGTTGGTGCAATGAACCAATATTTTCATAAAATGCTCATATAAGTGCAAACATTACACACTTCAGATGAATAGATTGATAGCTTTTCTAGTCTTCCTGAATGCATGAATTTGCAGTTTCTCTTTATGCAGAATTTCCACATTCACCCTCTCCCCAGTTGTAGTCAAAATGTAATTCAAAATGAAGTTGGGTGGTGCAGAAATGTGTTAAATACATAAATCTGTAAGATGTTAGTTGGAACTAGTCCTAACTTGTTCAAAAAAGCAAGCACTGTAGGGGATTCTTTTTTTAAAAAAAAGATGCTTGACAAAAATTAGTCAAGTTACAGCTGGTTTATCAGTAAAATATATTTAATATCAAAAATGGATGAACACTCCTTTTTTTTGGTTCCCAAAAGATGTACTGTACATTATTTAAAAATTGTCTTTGATTTGGAATCTGGTTCAAGGCTAAAAGTCTACAAATCCCAATATTTCAGATTTCTTTTCATACACAAAAATAACGGAGGGAACCACAACATGTTATTGATTTATACAAGCCCAATTCCCTTCTTTTAACAATGAAGAATGGAAGAAACTTTCCAGACAATTCCAAGAGGCAAGCATGTTGCTGTGGCATGCTAATCTATAGAAGATGGGACCAGACTATTTGAAATGACATCTGCAAAATGAATTCTGGGGGAAAAGAAAACTCATTGTAGCTGTTGATTCTTCCAAGATAAACTCTGCCATGTTTAAGAATATAGAAGAAATTGTTCTCTGGCAACTTTCTAAATTTTACCTTTGCAAACTGGCATTAGAGAAAGAGCAAACAGTAGAGATACACACACAAAAACTTACCATTTAACAAAGAATGGTAGTTAAAATACTTATTAGTAGAATACCAGCCAGGACATGCTTATTTCAGCTATAACACCTTTCTATTTTACATGTACTTCCTGAAGTCTATTTGGTTTTTCAGTTTTTCAGTTAGCCTCTCCTTTGGCACTTATTTAGAGACAGTATGCTCTTCTGGATCCTACACCTAACTAACGGCTATTTTTTTTCATGAGTCATAATTACAGGGTAAACACAGACTCATCCTGGGACAACCGACATCAAGGTAATAGTTAGACACTGATGCTTTTATTCTATTGTTTGACTAAATGTCTTTTGAAGCTTTTCCACAGGACAAGCTAGACACTTGACTAGATTTCATCCATTGTTAAAGTTAATGCAATGTACTGCAATGCAGAATGCAGTCTTGGGGTCATAAATATCTTACCTTGTGCAAGGTGAGGCTACACCCTACCCTAAATGAAACAGGTTTCCTACTAGATCCTTCTATGTCATCATTCAGTTGGAAAGAGTTATGAATAAATCCAAATTCTTTGTGTAACCGCCACTGCTAAGCAATTATATTAAAATGACATAAGGGTATGTGTATGTGGTTTAAATTAAAAAGAATATAAACATTAAAAGTGCGGTCATTTTTATCACATTTGCTTTACATCTTGACTGGCCCGGGAACAAGATGAGTTTTCAGTAATATCAGACATGAATGAATTGAATTAAAGCAAAAAGTGGGGGGGGAGAAAATATTTTAAATTAAAGGGCATGGCTTTAGCAATGCAAATGAGCAAGAAAATTACTTCTTCTAATTTCTGCATGCTTCCAATGGCAATGATACACATGATGTGCCTAATAGTACTGAAGTGCAAGTTCCATTATCGGGAACAATGCAGAAATTAGTTATCTAAACATTTATTAAAGTCCCTTTCAAGTCAGAAGATTTCTCCAGGTCATTTACAAGCTGAACGCTTACGTCAGAAAAAAAAAGTTTATGAAAGTCACAAAGACCTTACCTAGTCAACATTAAAGTCCATCTGGGTTTCAATGGAGAAATTAAATGCATTTTCCATTTTTCTCCTCTCAGAGATAGGGAAAAAAATCTGAAAACGTTGAAAATAATGGAAACTCTTTTGTTAATTCATCTTCCTTCCCCTACTGTTCTTAGAAACCATTTCAGACTCTTCCCCCAAACAGCTCAACTTTGCAATATGGAGGCAAATTGCTTTGGAAGGATTGCAAGATTTTAAATATTTCAGGAGGCAAGGGCATGTATAATTGAATTTAAGGCAAAAGGTGAATTAAAAACATCTCATGATCAATATTCTCTCTGTTCCACCTGATATAAACTGTGAAACAGCATGTAGCTGCATAACCTTTTTTTAAATTGCTCATATTACATGTTTGTTTATATAACTAAATTGACCATTCTAATGTTTGAAGAAGCTGCCTTGTAGTATAGAGCCTCATCCAGAAATTGCTTTTATCATCTTAGCCCTAGGAAAATAATAAGACTTTATTCAGTACTGTACTTTCAACTCTGACAACAGAATGCTCCATTAAATGCCTGAGGAAAGACTTGAGATCATTATGTTCCAGAAATTAATCCCTCTTACAGTGAAAAAAGCACTGATGTGCAAGAGGTAGTTGATCTGCCTCTTGTGGATCTTCTATCTCAAGATCCAGCAGTAAGGAGAAACTGTATAATAAAGGCACAGATAACTTTACTATGTGTATTCTTGGCATAATATATGTATAAAAAATAATAATTCCAACTTAAGCTGGCTGTGTGCAAATTCCAGTCAGTTCTGGGTCAACCGCACATGGCTAGTCTAGGGAAGAGAAGGATTAGAGAAGATGATAGCAGTGTTCCAATATTTGAGGGGCTGCCACAGAGAGAAGGGGGTCAAGCTATTTTCCAAAACACCTGAAGGCCAGACAAGGAATAATGGATGGAAAATGAACAAGGAGAGATTCAACCTGGAAAAAAGGGGGACCTTTCTGACAGAGCAATCAACCAACGAAAAAGCTTGTCCTCAGAAGTTGTGGGAGCTTCATCACTGGTTGGGGTTGGACTAGATGACTTAAAAGGTCCCTTCCAACTCTGTTAAATCTGTTAAATTACAGACATAGTGATCACATAAAAAAAATCCTGCACATGATTAGCTGCTGGCAGCCCTGGTAAAAGTCCTTACCACCATAGATCTAAATGATGCTGAAAACGTACCACGAACTTTATGGGAATCACTGATTTATATTAAATTTACACTGCACTTTCAATCAATTTATTTACTGATCAATTGATTCATTTGTAATACATAAAGTATATGTGCAAGCAATTAAGAATCATGCATGGAGAAAATGGGGTGGCCTGCAGATAATATCTTTAACTGATTGGCTTTTACCACCAGTAGTTCACTTTCCCCCCCCCCCCCCTTTTTAGGCATTGATTTATTATGCTATTTTTTGCCTTCAGAACTGAAATTAATGGTGCCCTTTACATCTAAAGACAATTTCCATTTTCTGTAGGTCATACTTTTTATGCCAACAATCTCCTTGCCTGCTTTCTACAACAATCAATGCCGTCACCATGCTTGAATAATTAAGGTGTGCAGTCATATCTCATCTACTGAACTGTACAGTGGACATGAAAGTAATTTTGAGATATAGATTTTTCCAAGATTTTCTAAAATATCAATGTATTTAATCCTGTCAGGGAAAAATGACCTTCGTTTTGATATACAAACTCTGGCATTAACATTAATGATGACAATTGTTAGACTAAGCCAAAAAAGCCAGTGCAATACAATAAAGACAAAGAAACAAGCTTTCAAAAGACTTTATGAATCAGCTAACATAACAGAAAGTCAGGGTAGAGAACATAGGAAAGTAATATTCAGATCTCTAATGCCATAAGAGTTTACAAGGCTGAATTTCAGATTCAAGAGGAAACAAAAATAAAACGGGCTATAGCCTTAAACCTAAACATCTTTATTTTCTGGTCTCACTGATTACAAGAGTTATTTCCAGATTAACAAGAAATTTCTTTCTCTCACAGATGCTCACTTTCTCTGTTTCTATTTTCAGTGGCTCTAAGTATAGGGTCATCTTTCCTTACCTTCCTTTTTACCTTTCATACAGTGGATTTTTCAAAAGATTCTTATCCCATCTTTTTAAATATACTGTATGTAGACTGAATAGAACTCTTCGATTTAAAAAAAAAAATCCTTGTAAATCTCTAAGTACAAGAACTCTGCCTTGAAGTTGAAACCCAAAGAAACACTATTTGTTGATGACAATAAGGTAGGCTGAAATAAACAAATAACTCGGCCTTTCATGACAACAACAATTTAGCATTCATAAGAGGTGGATAAACTGACTCATCCAATTAAAGCAGGCTGTAAGATAGCTATAGTAGCTAGAATTGTATTCCCCATCTTATCAGAGCCACTAAAGATTCTGTACATATAATTCTTTTGAAAATATATGACCTTCCTTAAACACTCAGGATAACATAACTCAGCTGCATATAAATTAAATACTATTGCTTATACCTTAATTGTGGTTCACATTGTGACCTGTGAAAAAAGAGTGGAATTGTTCATGTTGTTGCTGATTTGGAAAAAGGAACCACAGAAGATAGACAAAGTCATTCCTTCCTGTGCTACCAAGTAAGTAAGGGTCATGATCATTTTGAGAAGCAGGGGAAATAGCTCGGATCTTTGTTCATATTTTTTTAAAAATAACATCAAGACATGTAACGACTTGTCATAAAGCGTTTCAAACCATTTTAGCTTTAATCCTATTTTTCAGTTACTCTCTTTGCATTTAGCATAAGCTTTTAACATGACTTAAAAGAAAAAAAACTTTCCTGCTTGCAATATCGCCTAAGGACATTTCCGTATTACATATTTTGTTCAATAACTTCAACTGTCATGTCTCACAATTGGTTGAACTTTATTGTGCTGGCACATCCTAAATCCAGAACCATCCTTGCATTATATAATAGTTAAAGTCAAGTTGGCCAGCTTTTCGGTATTTATTTGCCATGTAAATACATTTTTGAAAAGAAGCAACAATATAAAGTGGGCCACTGCCAACAGCCTGTCAAGAACTGAAAAAGAGGTTGCCATTTCTGTATGTCTCAGCTGGGATTAAAGCCTACTACATGATTTGGAGTAGAAACTGCAATAGGAAGCTGAACCTAAGATAGCAAAGAGTTTGTGGAAACCTGGCCAGATTTCGGAACTGCATGCTATAGAAGAGTTCCTAGAACAGTGTTTCTCAACATTAGTGTTTTTAAAATGTATGGAATTCAATTCCCAGCATTCCCCGGGTGGCTTTAGATGAAAATTGCCATACATCATAAAATTGAGAGTGGTTGAGAGTGATGTTTTGTAGTAAGTCCACCAAAATCGAGTTTTTGCATTGTTGGTGTACAACCTTTTGGAAAATCAAGAGCTAAGAGTCAGAAAAAAAGGGAAATGGCTGGGGCAATTCAGAAAATTGAATGTGTTCTATTTCTGTTAAATTCTTTCCATTTTCTTTTCAGTTGCTAGTCTGTTGAAGATATCTTCATCATATCCAGTTTTAAAATCACTTATTCATTTTAAATTATATAAACAGCAGCTGGAGAGGGGATGGGCAAAAATATTTGGGTGCCATAGGCTGTGTAAACCATAACATCATAGAGTTGAAAGGGGCCATTTAGGCCAGTGAGTGCAAACACCCACTCAATGCGGAAATCCAAATTAAAACATCCCAGCCAGATGGCTGTCTAATCTTCACTGAAGCACATCCATTGAAGTAGAGCACACCAGCTTTCTGTCTGTGTGTGTGTGTGTGTGTGTGTGTGTGTGTGTGTGTGTGTGTGTGTGTGTGAGAAAGGCATTTATGAACTGGGTGGGTACATGACTGTATTCTGGGAATCAGTTGTGGTTTATGAAACTTGCTGTTTATGCTCAGCTGCAGGTAAAGTTGATCCTCTTCAGTCCTAGTTTGGTCCAATAAAGATTTGAAAACCGTTTTGGCAAACTGTAATATTTTCACTTCCAGAACAGAGCAATCGAATCAGTTCATCAAATTAAAAGAAAGCCAGTAACCAATTAATTATTCTAATGGGTCAAAAGATGCATATCATTCAGTCTCTTAATGCAGGGGTCTCCAACCTTTGCAACTTAAGTCTGAAGGACTTCAGCTACCAGAATTCTGGGAGCTGAAGTCCTTCAGACTTAAAGTTGCAAAGGTTGGAGACCCCTGTCTTAATGTATTTGGAGTTGATGACTTCTGTTAACCAGAGGGGGGGGGGGGCAATGAAATAATTTCTCCGATTGGATGGTTTATTCTCTCAAATCCAATCGGAGCTCAACTAAGGTTGCTTACAGTATTTCCCCAAATGGTATATCTACCTGGTTTGGGTTGCAGCCTGGACAGAACTACACCATTAGTTGCTTGGAACCTCCAGTTCTTGCACAGAGTATTGATTGGTGTGAGAAATTACAGGCTATTCTTAGAGCCCCATCTTCATGTGATATGGAAATTTGTCAGCTAACCACGGAATAATGTGTCATACCATTGAAAATGTTTAGGAAAGAAACATTGAAATATGAATATAGAAATATAGATACAGAAACAATGTAGGATGGGATCAAACTTTTAAATTACAGTGTTTTCATTGTTTTATATGCTTCACTTGGTCTGCATGGGTTTCTTTTATCCATACGTGCACACCGACAGCTTGTAAATTTTACTTTCAGATTTAAGGAGAAAGAAAGTATATTCATCATGATATACACGACATCCTTATATCTTCTGTTGCAAGAAGTATACCAAAATATTCTCTTTCTTCTTTCTTTCTTTCCTATCTATCTATCTATCTATCTATCTATCTATCTATCTATCTATCTATCTATCTATCTATCTATCTATCTATCTATCTATCTATCTATCTATCTATCTATCTATCTATCTATCTATCTATCTATCACAGCCTATCTTGGAGAGGGCTAAATATTCCCTAAAGTTTGCCCACTCTTGTTATAAGGACAGAATGCATTTCATGATTTGATCTCCTAGCTGGCCTATCTGCAGTTAGATAGTTTCTTTCTTTCTTTCTTTCTTTCTTTCTTTCTTTCTTTCTTTCTTTCTTTCTTTCTTTCTTTCTTTCTTTCTTTCTTTCTTTCTTTCTTTCTTTCTTTCTGTCTTTCTTTCTGTCTGTCTGTCTGTCTGTCTGTCTGTCTGTCTGTCTGTCTGTCTGTCTATCTATCTATCTATCTATCTATCTATCTATCTATCTATCTATCTATCTATCTATCTATCACAGCCTATCTTGGAGAGGGCTAAATATTCCCTAAACTTTGCCCACTCTTGTTATAAGGACAGAATGCATTTCATGATTTGATCTCCTAGCTGGCCTATCTGCAGTTAGATAGTTTCTTTCTTTCTTTCTTTCTTTCTTTCTTTCTTTCTTTCTTTCTTTCTTTCTTTCTTTCTTTCTTTCTTTCTTTCTTTCTTTCTTTCTGTCTGTCTGTCTGTCTGTCTGTCTGTCTGTCTGTCTGTCTATCTATCTATCTATCTATCTATCTATCTATCTATCTATCTATCTATCTATCACAGCCTATCTTGGAGAGGGCTAAATATTCCCTAAAGTTTGCCCACTCTTGTTATAAGGACAGAATGCATTTCATGATTTGATCTCCTAGCTGGCCTATCTGCAGTTAGATAGTTTCTTTCTTTCTTTCTTTCTTTCTTTCTTTCTTTCTTTCTTTCTTTCTTTCTTTCTTTCTTTCTTTCTTTCTTTCTGTCTGTCTGTCTGTCTGTCTGTCTGTCTGTCTGTCTGTCTGTCTGTCTATCTATCTATCTATCTATCTATCTATCTATCTATCTATCTATCTATCTATCTATCACAGCCTATCTTGGAGAGGGCTAAATATTCCCTAAAGTTTGCCCACTCTTGTTATAAGGACAGAATGCATTTCATGATTTGATCTCCTAGCTGGCCTATCTGCAGTTAGATAGTTTCTTTCTTTCTTTCTTTCTTTCTTTCTTTCTTTCTTTCTTTCTTTCTTTCTTTCTTTCTTTCTTTCTTTCTTTCTGTCTGTCTGTCTGTCTGTCTGTCTGTCTGTCTGTCTGTCTGTCTGTCTGTCTGTCTGTCTATCTATCTATCTATCTATCTATCTATCTATCACAGCCTATCTTGGAGAGGGCTAAATATTCCCTAAAGTTTGCCCACTCTTGTTATAAGGACAGAATGCATTTCATGATTTGATCTCCTAGCTGGCCTATCTGCAGTTAGATAGTTTCTTTCTTTCTTTCTTTCTTTCTTTCTTTCTTTCTTTCTTTCTTTCTTTCTTTCTTTCTTTCTTTCTTTCTTTCTTTCTTTCTGTCTGTCTGTCTGTCTGTCTGTCTGTCTGTCTGTCTGTCTGTCTGTCTGTCTGTCTGTCTGTCTGTCTGTCTATCTATCTATCTATCTATCTATCTATCTATCTATCTATCTATCTATCTATCTATCTATCTATCTATCTATCACAGCCTATCTTGCAGAGGGCTAAATATTCCCTAAACTTTGCCCACTCTTGTTATAAGGACAGAATGCATTTCATGATTTGATCTCCTAGCTGGCCTATCTGCAATTAGATAGTTATATAATACAACTATCTGGAGTGCTACTCAGATAGCACTTGTGTATTAGAGGAGATGTTTTACTGAAGAGGACTTTGAAACACTGTTACTAGGAATAAGATGAAGACCGTAATGACTTATGATCAAAATTTCAGACTAAGTTATGGTTGTAAGTCAAGAACTACCTTGTACGCCAGCAGATTTTTGAGCCATTTCACAGAATGTAACATCAAATGTTAAAGGAGGTTCTCCATATGTTACTAGTGGGACAGTTATCTCATTACTTTAGTATGTGGTATAGACTGTGTTTCACTGTTAAAATGTGACTTTCTTACAGAGTAATTGTTACATAGGAAAACATTGATTGCAGCTCAGTTGGGAACCAGGAGGAGAAACTGGAAAATGTAGTTAATTGTTTGCATGGCTATGGGTAGAATGAAAATTAGGCAGAATTACACACCCTTCAGATAAAGATGGTCAAGATCCTGTTACATGTAAATTGCTCCATCCAATCCTCCTGAACTACCTGTTTTTCCTGTTTTTATTGAGTTTTTCATGTGATTCAGGCTTTCATGCAACTTCCATATACAAGTTTACTTCAAAATGTTGGTACTATATTTACCTGTGTGAGTAAGTCAGTATCCAGCTGAGTGAAAGGTGAAGGTGAAACTACTCATGCAACTAAATTTAGAAAGAGTTGATCATTAAAAAAACCTCTTTGTGGTTGGTGGGAGCTCTTTTGTGAGTGTATACATACACATATATACATACATACATAGGTACATACATACACATATATAATATTTATATACATACAATTATATTTGAGTCCCTTCGGGGAGAGAGAGCGGGTTATAAATAAAAATTATTATTATTATTATTATTATTATTATTATTATTATTATTATTATTATTATTATTATTATTATTATTATTATTATTATTATTATTATACATACATACATACATACATATATACATACATACTTGTGGCTCAGCTGATCAGGAGGAGAACCTGGTGGCTTAGTGTCTAAAACATCTGCCTAACATGTAATACACCCCCGGTGTATTACATATATATATGAGAACCTGGTGGCTTAGTGGCTAAGGCTTCTGCCTAACATGTAATACAGCCCGGGTTCAAATCCCAGTAAGGGTATGGCTGGCTGATGAGAGCTAAAAAGCTCGAGATATATATATGTATGTGTATTTGTGTGTGTGTGTGTGTGTGTTAGGTTTTTAAGCTGATCAATAAATAAATCAGGGAGACTAGGATAGATCTATTTCAAGCTTTTTAGCTCTCATCAGCTAGCCGTACCCTTACTGGGATTTGAACTGGGGCAGGTGTTGTGACACAAGCATATATATTCCGTTGTATACTTTTTTTTTATATGTGTGTTAGGTTTTTGAGCTGATCAATAAATAAATCTATCCTAGTCTCCCGAATTTATTGATCAGCTCAAAAACCTAACACACACACACACACACACACACGTACATACATACATATATGTGTGTGTGTGCGTGTTACGTTTTTGAGCTGATCAATAAATTTATTGATCAGCTCAAAAACCTAACACACATATAAAAAAGTTACACAACGGAATTCTTGGCTTTCTGTCTAGATGGTCTCTGGTGATGAGCCGAAAGGCAGAAAAGGAAAAGCAGTGTGCTTCCTCCCTTTATTGGGGCCTTAACAGGGTGTTGTGGAAACAATTATATATAACTATCCTCCTGTCTCAGCTGACAAGAACAGAACCTAGCTGGCTTAATGGCAAGGCTCTCGCCTGGCATGTAATACAGCCCTGGTTCGAATCCCAGTAAGGGTATGGCTAGCTGATGAGAGCTAATAAGCTCGAAATAGATCTATCTTGGTCTCTCAAATTTAAATTTATTGATCAGCTCATAAAACTAACGCACATATCTAAAAAACTTTACACAACGTAATTTCATGGTTCTCTGTCTAGATGGTCTCTGGTGATGAGCCGAAAGGCAGAGAGGGAAACAGTATGTCTCCTCCCTTAATGGGGCCCTAACAGGAAGTTATGAAAACAATTATCTATACTAAATACTCCTGTCTTAGCTGATGCAATGAGTAGAGCCTGGTTAGGCTGTAGTGCTAGGCTTCTGCCTTGGATGCATTGCAGCCCCGGTTCGAATCCCAGTGGATTCGATATATATATATATTTGTGTCACAACACCCTGTTAAGCCCCAATTAAGGGAGGAAGCATACTGCTCTCCTTTTCTGCCTTTTGGCTCATCACCAGAGACCATCTAGACAGAAAGCTATGAGTTCCATTGTGTAATTTTTTTATATGTGTGTTACGTTTTTGAGCTGATCAATAAATAAGTCAGGGAGACTAGTATAGATCTATTTTGAGCTTTTTAGCTCTCATCAGCTAGCCATACCCTTACTGGGATTTGAACCGGAACACAACGGAACTCATAGCTTTCTGTCTAGATGGTCTTTGGTGATGAGCCAAAAGGCAGAAAAGGAGAGCAGTATGCTTCCTCTTAATTGGGGCTTAACAGGGTGTTGTGACACAAGTATATACTTATCCTCCTGTCTCAGCTGATCAGGAAGAGAACCTGGTGGCCTAATGGCTAAGGCTCCTGCCTAGCATGTAATACAGCCTCGGTTCAAATCCCAGTAAGGGTATGGCTAGCTGATGAGAGCTAAAAAGCTCGAAATAGATCTATACTAGTCTCCCTGACTTATTTATTGATCAGCTCAAAAACGTCTCACACACACACACACACATATATGTCACATTTACTTGTGTCACACTTGTATTTATTTATGTGTTTATTTATCACCTCAAACCTAACACACATACACACACACACACAATATTAAATGAATACATGCATGCAATTATATATATGTATTTATTTATTTATTTATTTATTTTATTAAATTTATACCCCACCCTTCTCCAAACGGACCCATGTATGTATATATATGCATGTGTATGTATACACACACGTATGTATTTATGGTACACACATGTATATGTATACATTTGTGTGTTTGTGTGTGCGTGTGTGTTTGTAGATTTTCACGGGTGTAGGTATGCTGGTTTTGTTGTATTTGAGTCTTTTTCTGTGTAAGATTGAGATTGTGTTGGCAACGCTTCGGCGCAATCACACTCACCATCTTCAGGCTGGTGTTTTCGGTCGATTTGCCCTGCAACATACATTGGACAAACTAACAGAAAAATAAATGCACGCATCGCAGAATACAAGAACGCAGTAAGAAAAAAAGAAAAAACTTCCTCCCTTTTCCAGTACCTTAAAGCTACAGGACATGAAATTGATTTTTGTTTCCAATGATTTTTTTTATTTTTTGCATAAAAACAAATAAAACATACATCCAGTTTCAATTTTGTGTAGCATGTCATTTGGTCACAAGTGTTGTGCATCAATCTTTCCATTTACAAGCATAATTACTAATTGTTCATCAAACATAGCCAAGTATTTCACCATTATTGAGCTTTCATATGTTGAATTAAAAATTAGTGTTCCTTCATTTCAAAGCACCTTATTTTCTTAAACAATTATCTGTTTAATAACAATACATCTTTATAAAATCACTCATGAAATTGATTTTGAAGGAACCAAATTAATCTCCAAAATTGAGCACTTCAACAAGAGAATAATTATGGAAGCCATCGAAATAGAGAAACACCCCCACAATATGAATAAACATGACGATACCTCCCACCTACCAGACATCTGGAAACCAGCCCTAGTCAACCAATGAGCCCCACCAACCACTCAGGTCATTACAACACAAAAGAACAACGGACACACAGCCAGCACCAATCAGCACCAATCTATCAATCATGATGCAACTACACAGCCAATCAACCCACTTACAGCAACAAAGCCAGCACTCCACACACCCCCACCAAGATTTATAGAAAGATTACAGCTCCAACCACGCTTTACTCACACAAGCACAAAGCCAAAAACACCAGCCTGAAGATGGCGAGTGCGACCTCGCTGAAACGTTGCTAAGACAATCTCAATCTTACACAGGAAAAGACCCAAATACAACAAAACCAGCATATGTGTGTATGTATGTATGTATGTTTAAACTGTTTACTATACAATGCCACAAAAATGTGTGTCTAACTTAAAGAGCTGCAGAAAAGTACTATATTTTCACCCTAGTATGCTCCTAATCATTTTCTTGGTTTTGAATCTGAACAAATGCTATTACTGAGCAGTAATTGCATTTAGAAGAAATACCATCTCCACAGTGCCTCCCACATGGAACCTCTGTGTAGATAAATCTCAGCAAGGAAACTGGCTTTCAACTAATCTGCTCTCTATATTTTGTCAGCTAAATTAAACAGAACGTTATAATTATAAATCTTATTTTACTTCTTGAAATGGGTAATAAATATCTGTGACAAGGCAAATTTTCTTATAACTGAACTCCTTCCAGTACTTCCCTTGGACTTAGAGCTCATCCATACACCCTACTGCAGGGATGTCCAAACTTGGGAACTTTAAGACATGTGGACTTCAACTCCCAGAATTCCCCAGCCAGCATAGCTGGCTGGGGAATTCTGGGAGTTGAAGTCCACAAGTCTTAAAGTTCCCAAGTTTGGACATCCCTGCCCTACTGCTTTGACTCTGAGATGGCTCACTTACCATTTGCCCAAGACATGCCCTGTCAACAAAGCCTCCATTTCGAGGCCAGCCTGCTCCTGAGGCAGGCTGAAAATGGATCCAGCAGGAAATGAAACTGCCATTCCCATTCTATGTGGTATGGAGGGAGGATCCTCCAGAGAATCGAGACTCGCAGGTTTCAACTGCAGGACCCCATGTTTCCCTGACCATGTCTGCTTTGGTTGAGGGAAAGAGCAAATATTAACTATTTGCCTTATGCTTTGTGGTTTGGGAAATCAAGAGAATCATGATCACATGGAAAATCTTCCACGAGGTCAGTATTCCCTTTGGTAAGCTTCTTGCCAGTAAGGCAAATTCAGGAATCCACAAGGGAGCAGCACTGCCACCTATCTAGCAATGCCACTTGCCCCGTGCTATCTGGTGGTTCAAGCCACCGAGTGAGGCCCAGGCAGTGGGCACAGAAGAACAAAGGGACAGATTGGTTCCAATAATGATATCAAACGGAGCTGGGTGAGAAATAAAGATTGCATTTCAGTTAACCATAATGGTAAACAAATGAATGTAATAGTGAAGCTGCTGTTCCATCCTCAACCCTAAAGTATACCATCTATTGAGGGAATCCTTCACCATTTCATCTAATACCTTTTTCTTTTGGCTAGAAATAGGAAGTGGCGGAAAGTCACTACCATCCATTCCTGGGTCAATGGCTGCCCTGTCAGAAACTATAAAGGGAGAAGGAATAACCTTGAGGAACAAGAGGAAGAGCCAAAACCAAGACAAAAGTCAGATAATAGATATTTATTTAGTTCTGTCTAGGGCAGAACTGTAACCCAAGTAAATAATATAAGGATGTATAACTTTCCTAGTGTAACTTGGAGAGGCTGACAGAAACCCACAGTTCAGGAATGAGACTAGTACAGGTGATCCTGGACTTACATCCATTCATTTAGTGACAGTTTGAAGTTACAATGGCACTGAAAAAAGGGACGTATGATCATTTTTCACAGTTACAACCGTTGCAGCATCCCCACGGTCACATGATCAAAATTCAGTTGCTTGGCAACTGGCTCGTTGCAGTGTCCCAGGGTCTTCTGACCAAGTCAGCAGGAAAGAAAGATTCACTTAACAACCGTGTTACTAATTTAACAACTGCAGTGATCCATTTAAGAGCTACGGCAAGAAAGGTTGTAAAATGAGGCAAAACTCACTTAACAACTGTCTTGCTTAGCAATAGAAATCTTGGGGTCATTTGTGGTCTTAAGTTGAGGACTATGTATAGTGAGGCATAACAAGCTTGTTAAAGGAACATTGAAGGGGAACAATTCTGGAAGCAACATACTTTCCTCTTGTCTCAAGCATGGAAGGAAAGCACCTCTTTGGGTCTGTGTGAATGAGCCCTCGGGTCTCACTGCAAATTCGGTTTTCAAAGTTTTCATGTGTTCAGTGCTGCTAGTGTTTTGAATGTATATTTTTGAATCATCTAAAAACATACTATTTATAGTAATTGCTACAGAGGCTGAATGCATGTCAAACTTGTAAATTTCTTAAGGGTAGTTTTTAAAAAACCCAACAACAGTTGCATCAGAAACAACAGGAAATTAAAATTTCAGTTTGGAGATATGTGCATATTGCAAAATATTGTGGTTACTTATGTCATTTAGTCAAGCCAATACGGTTTAACTGGAAATGCACATATCTCTCCCTTTCTCAACATTTTTCCAATTCATCTGCTTTCTCATTTCTTACAGGATAGAAAGATATTCTTTAAACTAGAATAGCACTAAGCTTTTTGTGGTCATCAAATCTCTGCTTACGGGGACAATGGCTGTAGCTGGTATTCAGGAGTAACAATATGAAGCAAAAATGAATGGATGGTGGATAAAGGTGGGTCCCATTTAGCATATCTGATGCTAAAATGTAACAATCTGAAATGCCAGCATATAATATTAGAACTATTCCTGAAGAAGCAGGACCCCTTCTCCTAAACAATAGCAGGGATTAAAACAGATTTGTCACGAATAGTTGACCAAATCAACATTTCTCCCCAGCTTTTCAAAAACTCCTTATCACACAGATGCACTCAAAATATTTATTTACTTATCTAGACTGTTTCTATAACTGTTCATCTCACAGCAGGGATTCTGGGTGGTGAATAGAGGATTAAAAGCAAAAAAAAAAAAAAAAAGGTCCAAGCAACACAATCAATAAAAAAATATATATCCAGAGACAATCAGTATGAGATATGCCTGAAGACTAAAAGTCATTCCTTTTTCCAATCAAGAAAAGTCGAGAACTGAACTAACCAACCAATCAGATCCAGTTAACATTCTGGCTCAAATCCCCGAGGGATCAACCAGCCCTTTATTGCCTTCTAGGAGGCTAACAGGGTGAGACCACCCTGATCTCCAGAGGTTTCTTCTCCCACAGGGTAGGGATTGTGACAAAGAAGGCATCATTCCTGGGTCCCACAAGATGATATTGCCTAATAGAAAAGATTTAGAGCAGGGGTGTCAAACTCAAGGGCCGTGGACCGGATCCGACCCACAGGGTGCTTGAATCTGGCCCATCGGGCTGCCCTGGAAACAGCAAAGGAACGGCCTGCGATGCCTCTGCCAGCAAAAATGAAGCTTGCGGCCCTACCAAGCTCCGTATCCTCTTGGGGAGGGTTGTAGGAGGCCGTTGCAGCCGAAAACAGAGTTCAGGAGCCCTTTTTGCTGACAGTGTTCAGGCCTCCATAGGCACCCCTGACACAAGTGGCATTGAGCTGACCACCCCCACGGTCAAACACAATCCTGATGTGGCCCTCAATGAAATCGACTGACACCCCTGATTGAGAGCATGCCAACTCAGTATGTTTTGATGAGCAGAAGCAATTGATCGTTAGTGTAAATAACCTGGTCCTGTGCTGTTTACAGTTTTTGTAGGTAATAACCAGCATCTCGAATTGCACCTGTAAGCCAGTTCAGTTCATATTGAGAAACTTCTGCTGCCGCAACTTGCAAATATTCTTCAAGGACAGACCCATGTAGAGTGCCTTGCAGAAATCCAACTGGGAAGTGACTAAGGCAAGAGTTGCTGTAATGACTAAAGCAAGAGGTAATGGTAATGTTTTTTCCTCTATTAATAGCTTGGTGGGGATTTTATTAATAGGAAATCATGACACACATTGGTGGTGATGCTGTATTATCATCAGAAAGGGCAAACCTACAGCTTATACTTGTGGGGTGGAATTTCAAGTAAAACAGGTGCATTGAGCCTAGCAAAGGTTCGGCACGCCTATTTGCTTCTTTTTTTTCTGTTCATAAATTAAAATAGTGATGCTAAATTCTGACATCTGACCACCAAATTTGAAAGTGTTATCAATCAGGGTTCCAGAAAGTAGAAGCTTGCCCTTTGAGTTAGATGGTAAAAAAAAAAGAACAAATCTCTCTGCCAAGGTTTTATTCCTGGATTTATTTAGAAGAAATTGAAAGCAGAACAGTTAAACCTCTCTGAATGACAATGCATCTGGGACAAAACCATGGAGAGCTGTCATGGAAAATATTGAATCAGAGTTAGTGTTGGCTGAACTTTTTTGTCCCCAAATTCTTCCATTATTCCTTGGATATTAAAAACTGAAGAATAACTTTGGAGCCATAATTAAGCGACATAGTGTTTATGAATAGGGGAAGTTGTGATCTAACATGTGAGTTAGGAGCATTTAAACACTATGTATTCTTCTGACATGAAAGGCTAGATTGAATATAATGTGTTATTTTAGCCCAAGAACAATGCTTTCAAATATATTATTCTTTGGATGACTAATTATTTATCCACACGGAACAAAAATATATCGACACCTACCATGGGTAGCCAAGTCATATTTTTCATGTAATAAACAATGTTTATCTACCTTCCTCAACCTGCTGCACAGGAATTCTGGGAGGTGATGTTGCAATATATCTGGAAAGTACCATTTGGAGAAGATTGGTATAGACCCTTGTAGTTTTTCACAAACCACTTGACATTAAGGTAACTCAAGGAAAACACTTTTCTAAACTTTCTCTTCCATAGTTAATTCCTAGATTCAAAGTTACTTAAACAAATTCTGTTAAATTATTTTAACAAATTCTGTTTTTTGCTTTCTATCTTATCTCTGGATTATGATGGTTGGCATATGGGAGAAGACAATAACTTTACTTAAAATTCTGATCAGTCAATAAATGATGAACTATGTACCAAATCCAGCTCTAAATAGTAGAGGTGCAGCTCTTGCCTCACAAGCAGGAGGTTGTGAGTTCGATCCTAGGTAGAGGCAGGGGGTTGGACTAGATGACCTGCAAGGACCTGCAAGGTCCCTTCCAACTCTGTTAATCTGTTAACAAATATATTGGCAGCCACATTACTGCAGTAACAATCCTCATTTAAAAAGTAAAGGAAAATAATATGTGTAACTGAACTAGACAATGTAATAGCTAACAGCCATGGAGTTGGAGCTGGCGTCTATATTTTATAACATAGCTACAATGGATATCTATGGAGATTCTCTGCCATGGTTGTCCCAAAGGTGCTTTTTCAAAATGCAAGTCGACTTTCTTGGATGAGCTTCTTGGGTGAGAAGCGAAACATCTTCAAGGAAAAACAAAAGAAGTCCAGTTGTCTTTTGAAAAAAGCACCTTTGGGATTACAGTGGATAGTGTCAATCATTTCAAATGACTGAAAAGATATAATCAAAAGATTATATAGCCTCATAAAGTCCTTTAAAAGTAAACAGTATGGCACTTCCAGATGGGGAATTTGAATCACTCCTGCATCAATCCCGTGCCTCTGTGATCCCAGTGAGGTCATCTTTCTTTGGTAGCTGAGCAGATGTATTTCCAGCTCAGCTGAAACTTTGTGCAGCTTGTGGGCAAGCCATTTCTCCAATCTGAGAACTCTTGCTCCATTGTCTGTCTTTTCAGGTAGGAGCCAATAGGTTTTTAAATTTTTATTCTATTTATTTTGCAATAAGCTTAATGTGAAATATGGATGTCATGCAAAGGGGTGGATATAATTATTTTGCGTTCTTTTAGTGCAGACGTGGTCACTTCATAAATCCAGCATCCCATCTCTTAGCACTTTGAGCTCATGCTGCTGAAATTCAAAACAATGGGGAACAAATAGCCTCAAAATAGCCTAATGTTAGTGGTATGATTTCAGCCTAATTTGGGAAACTGGGATAGTTTTAATAGTAGGAATGTGGACAGTTTGCCTTTGGGAGGCTCTTTCTTTCATCCTGACCTTTAGCCTCACCTCCCACCAACCCCAACCCCTTTTTCATCCATACTCCTTCCTTCTGGTGACCTCATTGAATGGCCTTCTGCAGTCTTGTCCTATTAAATATTGCTAGTGCAGAATGGCAGGGGCAAGCAAAAAGATTTTTATGCTACAGGACTGAGGCATGATGTTTCACTCCTTATTGGAATGAATCGGAGATAATAAAGGCAATTGGGGATTGTCTTCAAGCTGTTTTTGAGGGATAGAAGATAGATGATTTGACAGTGTGGAAGTGCCACTATTGTGATCTGTAATATATACATACATACATACATACATACATACATACATACATACATACATATCTATAATTGATCAGCTCATAAAACTAACATACATACATATATATAATTGTTCCACAACACCCTGTTAGGCCCCAATTAGTCTCCCTGATTTATTTATTGATCAACTGAAAAACCTAACACACACACACACACACACATATAAAACTATCCTGCATTTTTTCAAGAGATCTGAGTTTACTATTACGTTCCCTCCAGATGATTAAATATATTTGAAGAATAGTCACAGCAAGTCATGTGCACCTGACTGCTTCTTTGGACACACATATTAGACACACAAAGGTAAATAAGAATGGTTTGTATGTAGGCTTGGTTTGCTTTTCTACAGACTATAGTAAACAAAGAGATCTGACTCCTTTTCTTTCATTGTGCATATTTCATTACTGGACCAGAGAATGGAAATAATTCAATGGCAGCATTTACTTCTGTGCTAATTTCTAGTGAAAGATTTTAAGATTTGGTTTTTACATTCCCTGTGCACCGCCCTAAGTCCCATTGGGGAGAGAGGTGCGGTATAAAAGTGCAATAAAATCAAAATCAAATCAAAATCAAAATTGCCCAGCTGAAAAAGGCAGGTATACCTTTGAGAAGGTCATTCAAGATAGGTTCTTTATCCAGAAGTTATTTGAATCCTCAAGATAAAAGATGTAACATTTCAGTGTACAATGAAAGAAAATGTGAACATTCTATTAAAGCTCAGTAAATATCTGGGTATAAGGATGAACATAAGTAAGATAGATCTGCCACCCCTTCTTGTTTTCCTCTAAATAACACAAAACAAATATAAAAAGGGCAACTGCTCTTTTTGTTGTTGTTTATTAAGCATGATGGAGTCAATTCTGACTGAAATCACATCATGAAGAGAGTGAAGCTCATTTTTCAAAAAAAGAAATATATTGACATCATTAGAAGGGTTTTTCTTTCTTTCTAAACCCCCTCAGTGTCAGTGGGGATTTCATAAAGCAGGTCTTTCATAAAGATGGCCTTAACAAGAGAAAGGAAGATTTAAGCTTCCTTCCTCCTCACACAATGATATCAATAAACAGTAGGCTTCCAATTGCTTTCCCTATTGTAAACAATAAAAGAAGGCCAATTGCGAGTTACTTATTTCATAAATCATGAATTTATTAACTCTCACAAAAAGCAAGTGTGGTTACTAACTATTGTCCAAAAATATAGAACAAAACAGAGACCAACTATAATTCTTCTTTGGGGAATAAGTATCAAATGTAAAGAAAAATCACGGATGTAGAATACTGCTGTTTCCAAGAGCCAGTACTCTCGAAATTAAAGATAAATTATATATTCAACAATATGTAATCAATCCTGTTTTATAGATTGGAAGAAGAATGAACAAAGTAAGGATTCACGTGAGTTTAAGAGTAAAGCTACAAGAGACAATAGAAAGAAGATTTGGCCAGATGTTCTGGGAAGAGAGTAGCAAGAAGGAAGGAAAGAAGATATTTTACATGTTTTATCTTTGTCGTGTTCTTGAATGAAAATCAGATCCAAATTCATTTTCAAATTCTGATGTTATTTTCCATTTGTCTGCACCCTCTCTACTTCATATCAGCAAAACTATGAGGGGAAAAAAGATGGACAAACATCAGCAGAGAAATAAAAGTTGAGATTTAGATAATAGAAAGATCTCTTCTTTTTCCTCCTCTTCTCTATAGTTTATCCATGTTTCTCTGTCCAACTTTTTCTGATAACTGTAAGGGGATTTCCTGGGGCTGTAAGGGGATCCTGAATTCCAAAACAGAGCCACACCACATTTTATGTGTTTGAACATGTGGCATTTTATGCCTTATCCACACCCTCTGCTAAGCATACCCTCAAAGAGGGATAAAATGGGGTGAGGGAGAAATGTAAATACCTCACTGATTCCTGCATTTTGAGATTGAGTGAGACAATGTGTTGGAAACAAAATGTTTTCAATGACAGTTGTTGGCTTCTTTCCTTAAGGAGATCTTGTACTATTTAGGCCTTTTTGTAATAGTTTAAAAGGCAATTTAAAGATGATCAATCTGTATAATCATTAATATTTCCATCTGCATCGTTCTATACTCTGTCTATATCAATGGC
Source organism: Rhabdophis nuchalis (assembly GCA_039707465.1). Classification (NCBI taxonomy): domain Eukaryota; kingdom Metazoa; phylum Chordata; class Lepidosauria; order Squamata; family Natricidae; genus Rhabdophis; species Rhabdophis nuchalis. The sequence goes on from CM077643.1 coordinate 326,057,114, forward strand.
CAGATCTCCAGAAAATCCCCTTTGCAAATATGTGCCTGTTCACATATTACAAAGTCTTTTTTTTAAAAAAAAAAAAGTTTTGAGAAGCAAGTAATGAAATAATGTGTCTATTCAACCACGCCCTATTTAGGGAATTATAGTGGAATACTTCTCCAGAAATAAAAATAATGTTTCAGGTTCAAGAAAAAAAATGACAAAGAAACTTTTATAATATGTAAGCACAGCTTGAATGCTGCATCATGCAAGTGTTATGCAAACTATGGGATACCTCTGGTGCCCTCTTGAGAAAACAAACTAGCAAAAATTCCAGTCATCATCAGGTAACTGGCCTTGTAACCCATAATATCCAGATGGGAACATCTTTGACAAAACTGAACTGAAGAAGCTTCTTGGATGAGAAGCGAAATGTCTTTGAGGAAAAACAAAGTCCAATTGCTGTTTGAAAAAAAGCATCTATTGGACAACCATGACTTGGATGATAGAGAATCTCCATAGACATCTTTGACAAAACTGTAGAAAGTTTTTCTCACTTCATATCCCATGAAAAGCAATGAACTGACAAACAAACATGAATTAATGCTTATTTTCCAACGTTTATTTTAAAACAGACTGCCACATTACATAAGGATGTATTTCAGTTTATTCAGGGAACATTAGGATGCTTGGAGTTGTTATAAGGAAATGTCCTTCTGGGTTTGGCTCCAAGTGGGGAAGAAGACACTGGAGACATGGAGGCTGCTTGGAAAGATGGTTTAATGGTGAACAGGACCACATGGCTGGAGTCCTGAACAGAAAAGGTGCTCACATGCTTCAATGTTGGTGGACAGAAAGAGAAGGGCTGAGCAAGGGGCTTGCAGGGCTTTTTATCAACTGTTTGGCCCCACCTATCTGTTTCCTGTTCCTGTGTAAAGTACTGTACTCTGATTGGTTGCCAGGCTCCCATGGGCTGAGTCCAGGTTTGGTAAGGCCAGTCCTACCTTAATCCCATGACTCTGGAGCTGAAGAGGAGAACTCTTTATTATGTAAAGTGGACTAGCCCAGGCCTTAATGGCCCATTGACAGAGGGGTTGGGGGCAGGAGGCTGCAGGAAACAAAACCTGTTTCTTCATTTTCACATCTGGGGAAATATAATATTCTGCCTTTTCAATATTTCTAGGGCATTTCATTTTTCTGGGAGAGAGATGGGTGATAACTTTCCACAGAGTAAAACTGAATAGATCAATAATTTGGTTAGAGTCCAGCACAGAACAGGCACTCCAGAAGGAAAGCCCTAAGCAGACTCCATTTGTCCCCTATGCAGCAAAGCAGGTGATAAGTAGACCAGGACCATCTAACTTCACCTGATCTCTTCTTTCTTTCTTTCTTTTTAGTCATAAAGGTGGTAGACTGAGCATGCCAGCAGCCAGACACCTGAGACCATATGCTTCAGCATGCATGGCACCGACACAATTCATTATTCTTCCACATGGTGCAGTTGGGTGTGGCTGCTGCATTGTACGTAAAATGACAGCTTATATAGAATGGTGGAAACGGCCATCTTGTTCTTTGCTTCAGGCAACAAAATGATTTCGGTTAGCCACAGAGGGAGCATGCAAAAGCTGAGTAAATGCATTTAGCACCATATTTGATCACTACTCCTTTTATCGTCAAAATGAGCTGCTAGTTTTTGCTATCTTTTTTTTTATTTATAATTTCAAGCTTATCTTGTGGGAAAGTTCTATATCTCTGTCTATACTCTGCAAGTATGCATTCATCAAAGGACTAACTCCTTCTCTTTCTCACTGTTGGGATTCTCAGAAACAGATATCTTACCAAAGGCATTAATACTGGAAAAACAGGCAATGCAAATTGAACTTTATCCTGATGAATTCAACTGATGTCCCCTTGAACATGACAGGAGAAGCAAGAGTTAATCTGTAAGGGGAGGAATTTTATCCTTCAGTAAAGGGGATTCATATTCTTAACATAGACAGCGGCTCCCTCCAGATCTTAAAACTGCATGAGTTAGCGGAAGGAGCTACAAGCTGAGTCACTGACAAAGGTTAATGAGCACAAGGGCTGCAATAGCAAACACCCATTAGCAGAACAAAGGAGCCGTTGACAGTTAATAATGCATAGCTAATTCTGATTTAAAAGATGGACCATGCCTTGAAGGGCCCATCTCTAGAGGGATTCCGGAAGAGGTTCCCCCCCTTCCTTTTCCCACAAAATAAACTTGTATCGAAGGAAAAATCTTGATTTTAAGAAGAGACTTGTATTGATGCAGGGCGAATAGGCTTCATACAGGTAGTCTTCAACTTACGACCACAATTGAGCCCAAAATTTATGTTGCTAAGGGAGACATTTGTTAATTGAGCTTGCCCCTAATGACTTTTCTCACCACATTTGTTAAGTGAATCACTGCAGTTCTTAAATTAACAACACGGTTGTTAAGTGAATCTGGTTTCCCCATCGACTTTGCTCACAAAAAGGCCACTGCAAAAGTTGTCAAGCATCCAAATGTATACCACATGACCATGGGGATGCTGCAATGGTCATAAGTGTGAAAAATGGTCATAAGTCAGTTTTTTCAGTGCCATTGTAACTTCAAACAGTCACTAAGTGGACCCTTGTAAATTGAGGACTAACTGTATTTGCAGAATATATTGCTTGTTTCACTCCGCCCCCATCCTTTTATTTGATGAATAGTGATGTTTTAGCAGTTCTAGATGGGTACCACACAAGATTCCTCCCATTTCCCTCCCCACCCCCCATGCAATCCTGTAGTCAGATGCCCAGGTGGATGAAGATGTGAGAACAGGATAATTAGACTGAAGCTATGCATGAAGAATCTGACAACAAATCCAGATTGCAGAAAAGGGGGTATGCGTATCTTACAAAAGGCTTCTGGCTACCTGCATACACAGCTCAGTTTGCAATTAACAATTGTGTGATTACTTGCATGGAGGGGGGGAAAACATCTGGATCAATTGGTCCACAGATGACTTCATCATATCAGCTTTCACTTACCTCAGGGAAAGCAGGCAGTCGAGTTTGATGTTGGGATGACTGGAATGTTTGTGTGGCCCAGTGGCAACATCACTGAGAAGATTCTGTCAGCAGATATATGTCCATTTCATAATGGAGCGTTGGTTATGTCCCCTGCCTTTGCATAGACAGTATTTTACCCACAATCTCATTTTATTCCTTCCTGAGTATATCCAGATCATGCCACTGCTTTACGATACCACTTTTTTTTTTTTAGTATTTTCATCAATTGGTTTTTGTTTATTTATTACATTTATATCCTGCCTTTTCTCCGGGAACTCAAAACACATTACATGGGGATCTTCCTTTATTTTACCTCCACAACTAAAGTTTGTCCTTGATTTACAACAGTTCTATTTAATTGATTGTATTTATATATATATTATCTTTTTATTATCCCTGTGCACCGCCCTGAGTCCCAATTCGGGAAAGAGGGCGGTATATAAATAAAATAAAATAAAATAAATAAAAATAAATTTAGTGACAGTTTGAAATTAGCATTAAAGCATTAAAAAAGTGACTTACAACATTTTTTCACACTTACGACATGATTACGTAATTAAAATTCAGATGCTTGGCAACTGACTCATATTTGTGACGATTGCAGTATCCCAGAGTCCTCTTTTGCCACCTTCTGACAAGCAAAGTCAATGGGAAAGCCAGATTCGCTTAACAACCATGTTACTAATTTAACGACTATAGTGATTCACTTAACAAATGTGGCAAGAAAGGTGGCAAAATGGGGCAGAATTCAATTAACAAATGTTTCACTTAGCAACAGAGATTTCGGGCTCAATTGTTCTTGTAAGTTGAGAACTATTTGTATAAGCCTATAAATTGGGACGGGCTGAGTCCAAATGAATTTAGAAAGTTTCCATAGATGAAAGTGGACTGAGATCTGGGCCTCAATCCTAACCCAACATCTTAAATCAGTGATTCTCAAGATGTAACCTACATTGCCCTACATTATTTCCAAAGTCTGCTTACCTTCTCAAACCCCTCCTTGCTACACTCACTGAGAGTCAACTGGTTTGACAACAGCCTGCTCACAGTTTCAGTCCCCATTTCAAACGGTTAATCTTAGATTGCTTTTCAGCAAAGAAGAATGTTTAAAATGGCGGACGATAAATATAACTATAATTGTTACATTCAGTGAATAAAATTTCACTGAAAAGGTGAATTCACATGATCTTAAAGGTAATGTACTGTAGTTAGGAAGTATTTGCAAATATTCATTCCACTTCTCCTGTCAAACTTTAGTACCTTGGTCTTTAAATTTCATATTCATATTCATTGTATCATACAATGTACCTAACATTGGCTGTAAATCATTCAGCCTGTAAACCAACAGTACTACATCATTGGCATGAAAAATATACTTACATTCGTTTTCCTACCATTGCAAGTATCTCTTATATATTTATCCATAAACACATTATACCAAGGGTCCCCAACCTGTGGGCCATGGTGCAGTAATGGGCCTTGAGGGGATTGCAACCGGGCTATGGAAACGGCCAGTGAGTGAACGCATGCATATCCTCACTTTAGGGTAGCGGGTGAGCCCGTGCGTGTGCACTCCATTTGCGTGAGTGGCAGGCGCTCATGCACGCCACTCGTGCAAATAGAGTTGCGTGGACATGCATACACTTGAATGCCTAAATCATTTCCTAAGCAGCTACTAACAAGTTACCATTCTAATTCATTCGTGAGTATTCAACTTAAGAATTCATATTGTATATAATTTGTAAAATTTACTCAAATTACATATAATAAACATAAGTATAAAACATAGGTGTTATTTTCTAGCAAACTTTCTTGCAAGCCAATTTACTGTTGCCTTTATCATGCTCACAATTACACGCACATGTGTATCAGTATATGTATGTGTATATGTATATGGTAGTGACCTATACTCTGGAGGCAATAGAATAGATGTTAAAAAATTGTTTCCAATGCACAAGGGAAATGAAACTGTCACTTGAATGATCTATATTGGGAGATGTGCAAGAACAAACTATGAATGGCCTTTAAATGGAGGAAAAATAACTTGTAATTTATGCAAATAAATCAACAAGTGATATTAACAGAAGTACTAAGAGAAGCTTCATAATAATTGGGCATGCAGTTCTTATGTAAAATATTTATGTAAGGCTGCCTCTGATTCACTAGCACAAAAAAGTGTCAAAATTCATGAATTTCATGGAGAAAATAGCAACTATAAAATGTCAGCTGAGAAAAAAGCATGATTCATGCTGAGGGCCAGTTTAGGCAGCTCTGCTGTAGAAATCCAGTGACAATTACATATGAATGCTTCTCTTTTTCAATGAAACCAACTTTGCCATGAAAAGTGTGTGATTACAGCCAAAGAAATTTGTTTCACAGAAATACCTTACAGCTCACATTTGTGGTAGTAGCTTTGAGTCATTTAAGTAATTGGTGTGAAGTCATCTTATTGTTTCTGAGAACTCCTGTACAACACAATAACTGCTCCTATCCAGTCAATGCTCAAGGCCTCATTGTTATTTCATTTTCCTTATGTCACTATTGGTTGAAGGCAGGGCTGAAATCTTACTTTTGCTACCGGTTCACAATGTGAGCTCACTCACTCTGCTTGCGCATGTCATCTCCACACATGCGCAGCATGGGTTCCTACTAGTAGTGGTACGGCAGTCTGGGTCACTAGACCCGGCAGCGATCCAAGCCTGCCACACTCCCAAACTGGTTCCCCGGTCTCTTCTTCTGCCTCTGGCATGTTTCTGCGCATGCACAAAACGGTTTTCAGTCAACTTCGCATGTGCAGCAACATGTGACGGGCGCATGTGTGAGCGAAGCAAGCAGCACGTGCACAAAATGCCCTCTCAGCAAACTGGTGGTAAATGGGTTAAGAACCCACCACTGATGTGGAGGAACCTCTATGCATGCGCAGTGCCAAAAACAGACGTGATGACATCCGGGTGCGTGGGTGGAGCCTGGTACCGAGCACGCCTGCAAAAGTAAGTAGAACAGCGAGGGGGGAGGGAATCTGCTGTGCCATATGATTTATATCATATCCTGCTTTCTAGCTAATATAAATCATGCATCACAGTTGATCATTGGAAATACCGGTTCTCCTGAACCAGTAGCAGTTTTTTTGCTACTGGTTCAGATGAATCGGTAGCTTTTTTACTACTGGTTCAGGCAAACCAGTCCGAACTGGTAACATTTCACCTCTGGTTGAAGGAGGACATGGCATTCCACCTTCTGCATTCTAGGTTTGCCAAGGTGCCATGTTGATCCCTGCTGTATTACATGTGGGCCAATCATAATTATGTCCATTGACTACTTCCAGGTCTTGCTGGCCACAAGGTCACAGTTGGACTCCTTGATCATCTGCTCCAGCAGTTTCCAACTCCAGCTTTGGTGGCATTACTTATGATTGTTCTTATCATCACACATAAGATATTCATAATTAATCGTGATTCATAATTAGATGATTCTGGAACTTTGTTGCAGCCTGTAGTTGATGGGTGACAACTGAAGTTCAGCTTCTTACCATGCCTGTATGGGAAGGAATTGCTTACAATTCAATACTGGCACGAAAGAGTGGTTTGGGGTGTTCGGTGCTCTTCTGGAGTCCAGTGAATTGTCATCTTTAATTCTTGAAAGGGTAGCACTTCCCTGGACAGAGTTGGTGCTAATTTTGGGGTCCTCTTGAATTCTTCGTTCCTGCCCACAGAACAGGTGGAAGCAGTAGGTGGAGGGAAGGTGTCATTGCACATGCTAATTTTGTGAGCCAATTGCACCTTTTCTGGACCAGGAGTCTTGCTCACAGTTACTCATGCTTAGTAATTACTCTGCAGTATTACTTCAACTTGCTGTACATGGGGTTTGAAAACCACCCAGAAATTATAACTGGTCCAACATTCAGGAGTTTTGTAGTTTTGGATGAACTGCCTTTCACATTTTTCTAGGTACAATTCAAACAGCTGATTATCATTTTTAAAGTTCTGAATGGCACTGATCCATCCATCCATCCATGGTATCCTTGGTCATTAATTTCCATCAACATAGTTATCTTTCAGCCCTGGAGTTCATTGACTTGCTCTCTATTGACTATGCTTTTGTTACTGCTATAGGTATATCATCTCGCTCTCTTTCAGTTATCTAGACAAGAAGGCCACAAAGTGTCAATAGGGGTGCATGTAGTAAAAGGCTTAAGCAAGATAACCCATTCTATTGGAAATCTCTAATGAGGCGAAGGTAAAGCAGGGCTGTATTCAGCCACTACAATAGGGGCATATTTTATTTCAAAATTACTTTAACATGGATCTCATCAATCAGTGACAGAGTTGTGACATCCTGCATTCATCCATAGCCACCTAATGGTTGTTCATATCTCCATGTAGAAACTCAAACACACACTTCGTATTAGTTTTGCCAATAAGGAGAAGGTAGGATTACAAGAAACTTTAATGTCTCATAGGAATTATTCCCACAGGAGAGAGATGGAAGGGGTACAGATGCTGGACTGGCATTAGAGGCAGTCTTAAAGCATCAGAAGAACTCTGGGAAGGACAACTGGGATGGAGGTAATGGCTGGCAACTAAGATGGATTCTAGTCCGCTCTGACTGTTGAAGATTTATGGTTTTAATAAAGGTCAATGTGACACATAGCAAATCCAAATTGGACTGGGCAGTATTTATATTGCTAAAGGCTTATTTGTTGGAAGTGGCCCAAGATCATGAAGTAGAGGAAGATAAGCCAGAGAAGATGGCTGAAGATGAAGAGCAGATAGCACTGACTACCCAATGCAAATGAGCCTTATAGGGTTAAATATGACAAATGTTTTACCAGCATCAATTATCAAGAAAATACAATTATCTGTAAGCCATTTCTTGCAGAATGCAATGTTAAGCCAACATTTAATTCTTACATATCGAAGCAAAAAAAAAGGGGGGATGTTACATAAAATTCAGTAATTCAGAAGAAAAATAAGTCATCCCACACTTTACAATCTCAAATACTTAATTTCAGTTGGGTAAAAGAAAGGATGTGTGATTGAATGCACTATTCTGTATATATATTATAATTTGCAGGCACTTGAATGGAGTGGTCTGTCAATGCCCTATAGCAATGTTTCTCAACCTTGGCAATTTTAGGATGTTTGGACTTTAATTCCCAGAATTCCCCAACCAGCTGCTGCTTGGCTGGAAGCTTTTTATTAGAATTCACTTTGGAGTCTACAGGATGCTATGTCTGTCTACATGTTCAGATCCCCAGGCTGATCCCATTCAATAATGGCAGAGGAAAGTTTGTGACTGTAGATCCGTTGCCTCTGTCAGCACTAGATTAGTGAAGGCAATTTCTGACTTCTGTTTACTAATGTTTCTTTTCAGGTGATTTTGCTGTTCTTTGAAAAAAAAATTTAAAGAAAGAAAATTTTCTTATTGGTCCAAAATGTTGTATTTACCCCTAATATTAGCACTAAAGACAATTTTCTGGGAGCAAAAATCATTCCAAGAGTCAATAAGATTGATAAAAAGAAAAGTGGGAACCCATTACAATCTCCTTGGATTGGCTTGTTGAACGTGCCCAACCTCCGTTCCCCCCCAAATCTTCCGTGTAGAATGTTACATAACCACAAAATTTAGAAGAGTATTTGTTTTGGGAAGCATTTCCAGACTTGGGCTCAGTTTCAACCTGACTTCCAAGCGGTTTCTGCCTTGCTTTGGGATGAAGCCAGATCATGCATTCAGATGAAAGGTTGCTGGCAGAGCCTACAGAAGGACAACCCAGGTAGGATACAATAAGAAGGCCAAGCAGCACACTGGGAATTAAGAGAATCCCACGCTCTATTTCCAGACTGACTCTTTTTCTTAATACAGTTTATTTTTCTTCAGAAAAGAGTATATGCGTTCTTCGTAACTCAGCACTTCCAGGTGTTTAAACAAGGCACGACTGAATTACACATAAAGATACAGCTTGTAATAGAAAATGAATAGGCAGCCAAAGGCTCTGCTGTTTATGCCTCTGGAAACCCCACTCTTCAAACATGTCATGCTCAGAGAGAGAGAAAACATCTGGAAAAGAAGCCCACAGAGTGTTATATTGCACACTGAAAATTCAATCTGGATTTATTTGATTTGGAACAGTGTAAAATCAAAGAGAGGGTGAAAAATAACTTCACATCTTCATTGACAAGTATGAAACTGAGGGGCAAAACTTTTTAAAAATTCAATCCATTAAAACATGCGGCGAAGCTTAAAGTAACTAAAAGTTTTGCAAAAGAGAAAAAAATATCAGTTACTTAACGGTTAATGAAATATTATATGGCAAAGAAAAGGTTGGAAATTACTTTGAGGTAAGTCACTGTTTAGGATAATTAGAATATTAATATGAATTTTGGCAACATTTGCCTTGGGTAAATGTACCTTTAAGGCAATGGTATTTTGTTCAGGGGAGGAGAGCAAACAGTTGGCTCTTGAGTACCGAGTAATAAATTAAAATGTCTTATAAATCAAGTGTTTTACAAAAGCATGAATGGCTGATTGCATGATGTGATTAAAATCATCAAGGGAAAAGCATTCCACTCAACAATATGTCAAAGCAACACACCTGTATCTTTGAAAGCAACTTTCAAGCCACACTTCCCAGAACTTTAAAGGCAGTAGAGTTTGTACTTGGGGCTTATATATAACTGGGGGTGGTGGGGGCAGAATCAAACATCCTATAGGTAGGCTGAAGTTAAGCTCTCTTATATTGGGATTGTTTGATTGACAATTAGGAGTAGTAGTAGTATATGGTGATGCTGCAAATCAATGAAATGGCACTAGAAAAGAGATGTTTAAGATTTTCTCCAATTCCATAATTGAATTCCCCATACAGTAGAACCTCTGGTCACAAATGCTTCTGACCATGACCAAATCGGGTTCCGACCAAAAAAAAATCACATTTTTTCCCCACAGCTGATTTCCCCTTCCACATCAGTTTTTTTTGTAAGCGCCAATTTTCCAAAATTAGGTTTGGGTCACGACCAAATTGGGTTGCAACTAAAGTTATGGAACAAATTATGGTCGTGACTAGAGGTTCGACTGTATTTCTGCAAAGGAAGTTACTGTATTAATATCAAAGGAACACTAAGGACACTTCCATTCCATGCTCTTTAGTTTCCAATCTTGCCTAAATGAAGTTGAAATCAACTCGTGATCAGCTTTGTTTTGCTGATCTTGAAATGCAAACAATATGAGCCCATCAGTGTACACCAGTGGTAGTCAACCCGGTTCCTAACGCCTACTAGTGGGCGTTCCAGCTTTCATGGTGGGTGGTAGGGGTTTTGTCCAATACTGACGCACTTTCCTTTTTTTAATTGAATTGACTTCCCTACTTTATAAATCGCTATTACTGAGGAACCGGTGGGCGGTTAGAAAATTTTACTACTAACAGAGATACAAAAGTGGGTGGTAGGTATAAAAAAGTTGACTACCCCTGGTGTACACCTTCAGCTGAACAATTGGATCTGATCAGTATTCTGTTCCCTGAGCAACCACAGATCCCAGAATGACTTCTCATTCTCCACTTCCTATGAATTGTAAATCAATGAATTTCTAACACTTCCCATGCACCCTCCATCTGTAATTGGTCCATTTTACATATTTGTGAACTGATCACTTGCAAACACTTCTGAATGGTTAAACTGAGCAAACTGATAAATGCAGTGCAAGTAGTCCTTGACTACGAAACAACCATTTGTTTAGTGACTCTTTGAAATTACAACGGCACAGAAAGAAAGTGACTGATGACTGTTTGTCACACTTATGACCATTGAAACATTCCCATGGTCACGGGGTCAAAGTTTAGATGCTTGGCAACTGTATTTATGACAGTTGTATGTATTTATGATGGTTGCAGTATCCTAGCGTTATGAGATCACCTTTTGCAAGACTGTGACAAAGTCAATCAGAAGTCATATTCACTTAACAGCTGTATTGCTAACTTAACAACTGCAGTGATTCACTTAACAACTGTGACAAAAAAGGTCATAAAATGGGGCAAAAGTAACTTAACATCTGTCTTGCTTAGCACCAGAAATGTTGGGGTCAGTTGTGGTCTCAGTTGGGGACTATTTGTGTAATACAGTATTGTCAACTGCAAGCTCGGCTCTTATGGACATGCAAAGAGGACAGGGATTGCAAACAGCACTTTCATCTTGCTAATTAGATTGATTTCCCTTGCAGTTGCTGCTGCTGGTGGCTATGAAGAGAATCTTCCTGGCTGCAGTGACACTATTCCTCTTTTACTCTGAAAAGCCCCTTGCAGGCTACACTGCATTTTTACAACCAGGTATTTCCCCCAAAACATCTACTAATGATGCTATTATGAAGGCTGGAATGTGGGATAAGATAAGAAGGAGGCATTGATTAGAATATTTATAGCAAGCCACAGGCACAGGATTGGGGTGGAAATCAATGGAATAATGTTTGGTAGAACCCAGAAAACACAACGAAAATAAAGCAAGGACACCCACCAACAGGAAATTGTCTGCCCACAAGTTCTTCAGTGAGCCATATATGAGCCAAATTATTACAGGTCCTTTATTTTTTTCATAAACTGCTGCAGGGCTCTGCTATAGAGGTTCCTTAAATTTGGTTTGAATGCAGCAAACCAATCATCCTGCAGAATGGGAGAATCAACTTCATGCAAGATCAGTCCCGTCCCCCCGTCCCCAATTAATAGATAATTCTTGCTTTGCTGAGTGCATGTCCCAACACTTGTACAAAGTCTGTAAAATGTTGGAAGGTTTTTGTATACCCACTCCCGGGGCTCTTCTCCAGTCCTGAGAGTGGCCAGGTGTGTTCTAATTTGGAAAACAAAAGAAAAGCAAAACGCTTTAGATTTTTATCATGGTCTGCTGACCATATGTCTATAAAATTGGATGTTCAGAGAACTGCTTTTGCTATTTAAATACCATAGCCTCCAGTTTGTTTGCCTTGCACTGTGTGCTTTCCCACATACTGTACACCTGTCTTTCCTTGGTAGTCTCGTATTTGATATTAAAATCATTTTTTACAACTACGTAACACAGATCTAGCATTTCTGTTATTCTGTAACCCAGAATTATAGATAAGTTTCTCCAAACCTGGATACCTTCCATATGCGTTGAGTAATTACCCTCAGAAAGTTTTGTAATACTACACATCTGAGACACTATATTGTATGGAGTGATATGCACATATTATATTCCTAACTTTTACTGCTCCATGGAACCTCTTGCCATCTGAAATTTCTCATAAGCCTAAAATAGAGAATAGAAATGAGGAGACGGGCTGTTTATCTACAGCAAAAAATATAATAATCATGAATACACTTTGTTATATTAACCTGTATTTTGGGGAAGAATAAATTTCACCCCTTTAGCAAAATGCAGTTATTTTTATTTTGAGGATGATCATTCAATTCTTCCCAACTTATTATCCTTGTCTGACCTGAAAATCCATAATTAGAGTTTCACATCCAGCAAGACTAAAGTTAACTGTAAATACGAGTCCCTGTTCACATTCTCACCGTACCCCACCTCCACAAACTGTTGGCATCTCAACCACCTCTTACACATTAACAATCATTTTGATGTGAGATCATGTACAATAATCCCATATTTATTTTTCTGATCTTTTTGTTGTTTTAAAAAGTGTTCGCATTTGTCTAAAATAACAATTCTGTCACTTTTGTAGCCACAGAATGAGCCAGCCATATGTTAATATAACTGTTGCCATACAGTATACAATATATCAAAATTTAATCATACCTATGAAAGATAAACAAGATGGAATGTGATTAATTGTGAGCAATAAAGAGAAATTTGCATAGATAAGCATCACCTACATGCAAGAGAATATAACATCACCATGGAGTTAATGAAGTCTGAGAACACCTGCTGTGTTTGATTGAGAACTGTGACTAGCCTTCCCTCCGCTGTAATTTCCCCCCCTTGAAATTTACATATTGATTTCATTTTATTGAGCCATTTGTTAAACATTCTGAGGTGGAGAGGAGTCTATGTTGGTTGTCTCAATGCAAATGTGAATAGGGATCAGATACCTGTGTTCTGGCCTTGTAGCTCTTGTTTCAGCTTTTCCTCACCTGACGCCAACTTGGCTAAAGACTATGGGCATCAAAGTCCAACTCATTTGAATTGTGTAGAGCTGAGTCCTCATTATTATGGCTGGTAACACCATCAATCAGATGTTTTGACTGGATTTCATATTTTTATCTACCTTTTGAGTCCTTGCCAGGTTTATTATTATTATTAAACAGTTCCCAACAATATGAAGTTACAGCTGCTAATTCGTTAGCTGGTGTGGGCATGACTTTGTTGGTGTGGCTTGGTGGGTGTGGCAGGGGAGGATACTGTAAAATCTCCATTCCCTCCCCACTCCAGGGGAAGGATATTGCAAAATCCCCATTTCCTCCCAATCAGCTGGGATTCAGGAGGCAGAAAATAGATGGGGGTGGGGCCAGTCCCAGAGGTGCATTTACCAGTTCTCCAGAACTGGTCAAAACCTGCTGAATACCACCTGTGCCTAGGACAGTGTTGGCGACCTATGGCACGGATGCCACAGGTTGCACGCGGAACCATTTCTTAGGCCACGTGAGGTGTTGCCCTGTCAGCTCCAGCGCGCTTGTGTGCACTGGCCAGTTGATTTAGGCCTTCTTTTGAGGATGTTTTTCGTCCTCTGGAGGCTTCAGGGAAGTTCCTGAAGACTCTGGAGGTGGGGGGGAGGCTGTTTTCACCCTCCCCAGGCTCCTAGAAAGCCTCTGGAGCCTGGGGAGGGCGGAAAAAGCGTGCCAAAAGCAGGGGGTCATGCACATAGCATTATGGGTGTGCCACGCTCACACAGGACCCCCCTGCGCTCCCCCCGCATTTGGCACACGAGCCAAAAAAGGTTAGCCATCACTGGCCTAGGATGTCATAATGTATCAACATAATATATCTGTAGATGCAAGTAGTGGGGCCTTTCACAACTAAGAGATGAAAATTTTGTCAATATACAGATTTTCCAAGTGCCATACAAGATTTTTTGATATGACACCCAAAGTGCCATATTATTATTATTATTATTATTATTATTATTATTATTATTATTATTATTATTATTATTATTATTATTATTATTATTATTATTATTATTATTATTATTATTATCAACCTTATTCCCAGTGATTCTGAGTGAAACACCAATAGGATGTTGGCTGTTTCAATCTTGGAGGGAAGCTCATTCCAGAGAGCATGGAGCTACATAGAAGGTACACTTCTCGGATCCTAATAGATGTGATTTTTTGAATTGGCTGGACAGATACTATTGGAGACAAGCAGTCTCTCAAGTGCCCAGGCCTTTGCCATGTAGGACTTTAGAGATGAAGTGCAGGACCATGAATCACACCTGGAAGTAAAATGGTAACCAGGTGGTAGGAATAAGTAAAAGTGATTGAAATAAATATATTTTATTCAGTATGTTCCTCATCCTGTAATAACTGAGCCACAAAAATTGTATTAGAAAATACCCTTCTGTTTGTTTAACACAGAAGCCCAATCTAATGATATGGATTCTCCTTAGTTGTTCACGGAAGAGCTAATGGGTTACCTCCACAACATGCAGATATATTATTGTAATGTTTAATATGTGTTCCACATATATAAGAATCACTGTCTGATTTACCAATGAGTGAATTTGCATGTGTGAAAGTTTTCCAACATCTCTCTTGTATGAAATGCTTCCCTCTAAAGCTCCTTTAAGATGAGATGAGCTCCTAGAAACTACCCAGACATATCCAAGAGATGTTTTTTGACTACATTATTCATTGCCTGCTGAGATGTTTTTTGGACATCATGGTCTAGCCTACAACCCTAGAATTCCCTGGGCAATTTCCCATCCAAATATTAACTCAGACCCAGACAAAGTCATTGGTGTGTCCCATCTGCTGAGGGGCTTCTGCTACAATTTTGCAAGGTTAAATAGCTGATTAAGAAACACTGGCACAGAATGAGGTGCATATTTAGCAACCCTCAGCACACCGGATATGCCATACTTAAAGCTATAGAAAGAAGTTGTACGTTAAGAGTGCCAACACATTTGAATAAATAATGTAAAAATGAAGTCGCAACAGCATGAAAATGAATTGAACTATCGTGTCTCTGGGAGTTAGGTGACATACACATTTAATAAATTATTATTAATAATATTCTTCTGTCTCCAAAAGGGCAATCTTAAGGTCGTTAAAATGGTTGTCTCTATTTACAGTAGGCTTCATCATTTCCTGACAACTTTACTTCTCACTTAAAATGTTAGATGTTATTCCCTACAGCAGGGGTCTCCAACCTTTGCAACTTTAAGTCTGAAGGACTTCAGTTCTCAAAATTCTCCAGCCAGCTTTGCTGGCTGGAGAATTCTGGGAGCCGAAGTCCTTCAGACTGAAAGTTGCAAAGGTTGGAGACCCCTGCTCTACATAACCTGAGTATCTATTTTATAGAGCAGGAGTGTCAAACTCAATTTCTTTGAGGGCCGCATCATGGTTGTGTTTGACCTCGGGGACCCGGGGGGGGGGCATGGCCAGGATGGGTGTGGCCAGCTTGATGTCACGCATGTCGTGGGCTCCTTTGGTGGCCCGAGTGCTCTGCAAGCAAAAACTGGCTCTTTTCTTTAAAAAGGAGTTTAATTATTATTTTAATTACAAAAATAAACATTCATCTTTCCTTATGTAGTGTGTCGTCTGGGTACAAAATCTTTGTGCAACATTGTTCCTCTTTTGCCACATCTTTCACATTCATATTAACAATATTTCCCTAAGTTTAGTTATAAAACTCTCCGTTTTTCTTCTTAATATCTTCTAGTAATAATATTATATCCATAATTAAACATCATTATTCTCATCATATACATACTAACACTTTTCATCTTATTTATATATCTATTTAAGTATATTATCTTATTTTTTAGCTTTCTTCATTTCCAAACTCCTTTTTTTTTTCTCCAACCATTGGTAAAATACTTCCCAAATTATATAATATTCAGTTTTCCTCTTTCTCCTTAATTGCTAATGTTAATCTGTTCATTTCTGCACATTCTAATATTTTTCTTATTAACTTCTCATCAATAGGAATCTCGGCACTTTTCCAATGTTGTGCAAATACAATTCTAGCTGCGGTTAACACATGAATGATTAAATATACATTCTCTTTATTATAAATTTCAGGTAGAATTCCTAGCAGAAATGTTTCGGGCTTCAGCTCAATACGCTGTTGTATCATCTCTTCCAACCATGTCTTAATTTTGTCCAATACTTCTTTGCCTCTCCACATGTCCACCACATATGATAATAAGATCCATGTATTTGATGGCACTTCCAACATTTAGCTCAGGCTCCTGAGTGCCGTTTTCAGCTGCAACAGCCTCCTGCAACCCTGTGCCAACAAAAACAGAGCTCACAAGGGCTATATGTGGCTATCCCAAGCTCCATTTTTAGTGGCAGAGGCACTACGGGCCAGCCCTTTGCTGTTTCCAGGGCAACCCCAGGGGCAGTTCTAAGTATCCTGTGGGTCGGATCTGGCCCCTGGGCCTTGAGTTTGATACCCCTGTTATAGAGAGAAAGGTGCCAGAGGTTTAGAGTGAAGCTAAGGAGACAAGATTTTTTTTAACAACTACAGTAATTGTTGATATTATTATTGAAAAATGATTGTTTACAAGAATGATTGTTTACAGGGATTTTGGTTGAGAGGTTGAAAATAATTTTGTGAGAATTTATTCATGAACCTCAATGTGGGCTTTTATCTAAAAGACCGTTAAAGGTTAATATAAGAAATGTATTGGGTGTCCATGGAAATTATCACTCATCCAAGTCATGGTTGTCTCAAAGATGCTTTTTCAAAAGGCAACTGGACTTTCTTTCTTAGATGAGAAGCAATACATCTTCAAGGAAAAACAAGAAAATTTCCAGTTGCCTTTTGAAAAAGCTCCTTTGAGAAATTGTATTGGGAATTTTCAAATATTTAAAGCAAAATAATGAAAAAAATGATTTTCTTTAATATGCCTTATTGAACTGGGCCTTCTTGTTTAAAATTTTGAAAGATATTAATTTTGGAAATAATTTTATTAAATAGGTAAGATTGATTTACAGTTCACATAAAGCACAAATACAAATCGTAGTTATCAATGGAGATATAACAAAATCCTGTGAGCAACAAAAAGGAACAAGTTAGGGATGCCTATTGCCTTCTCTCTCTTTTATTTTCATTCTTGAAATATTGACTACAAACCCAAGACAAGATCAGAAAATTGCGGAATTAAAGATTTTAAAAGAAACATGTAAGTTAAAAGCATTTACTGGTGACTGGGTATTGATTCTGGAGGATTCACTAAAGCGAATAGAAGTACTAATGGGAAAACTAAAAGAATTTAATGTAGCAGGTTTTAGGATTACTCAGAAAATAAATAAGTATTAAGAAAATGGGTTTTAAGGTTGAGAAAAAAGTAAGATATTTGAGTATCCTCAGGACAAATATGAACTATATGTTATGTCAAAATAATTGTTAAGATACTGTTTGAACTTTTTTTAAAAATGGGACAAGATGGGAGAAATTACAATAGTCATTATGGGGGGAATTTCTGTGATAAAAATTGCATGTTTTGCAAGAATGATGTCTCCAGCATTTTTGGTTTTCACAACTGATACACCGTTTAAACAGTGTTGCAAAAGGATATATGTATGGCAAATGAAAAAGAAAGGTTCAAGTTAAATATAAGGTGTTACAAGCTATAAAAGAAAGAGAAAGACTGGATTATTTGAAATAGTATTTTGCAGCTTGATCTTTCATTTGGATGCAACAATGGGTGTTCCTAACTTTATTGTGTTCCATGTAAGTTACAATGAGAGTTCTTACTATTCACATGAAGCATGCAATGCTGGATATTCTAGGACTTGACAACTCATCACATCTAGAGGATGCCACATAGAGAAAGCTGCAGTTAAAGAATGTGGGAATGGTCATATGGCAGTAGTTGTCCAGGGTTTCAGATGAGTCTCTCCCAGTCCTATCTGGAGATGCCAGAGATATGGCCTCATTTATTTTATTTTATTTTTTGAGAAATAGGCTTTCCCATAAATGGAGATGGGTTCTGAAAATCCTTCATAACTAGGACATATTTGAGTTGCCTATTATAATAAGTAGGATATCTCAAAGTGAAAGCTTTACATGTAAGTTATGGGGCATAGTCCAACAACTATGAGGATTGGTTAACAGCACTCATGTTAATTTATCTCTGAATGAATCAGTTGTTTTAAAGCTTGTCTTCCAGCTATATTGGGACTACAATACCCTATAATTTGTCCATGTTGGTTAGCAATGTTAGGAGCTGTAGGTTCAGCTGTAAGATGAATCCTGGTAGCAACTCCTTTTTCTGGGATTGGATGTGCTAGAAGAATCTCTGTTCAGATGTATCCAGAAAGATACTGAATAGTTATTTGTTATATTCATATGCCGCCTCAACCCAAGGAATCTCCAATATGCAGCTATGCAGGAGCATCACTTTTACTCCAAAAAATTCCAAGAAATTCAGCAAATGGTCAAGGCCACCCAGTCAGGTTTACAACCTAAAAAGAATTAATCTTTATCTTTGCCCATGAATTTCCCACAATCTATTAATAGTTTGCATTCAGGGAGAAAGGCAGAGAGAGAGGTCCCGAAGAACAATTTTAATATCATGTCTATAATCTTGTGGGCTGTGTGAGCCAACCCAAAATATTCATTTGCTTGATTGCCCAAGAGATAGTTTCTTCCTTCTGTTATTACAGCAGACAGCAAAATATGGGTGGTGGTTTTATTTTTTACCTTCTTTGGTCATAATTGCTCCTCAAAGCTATAGTTGCTTAGAGCAGGGCTATTATTTGTATCTATTGCTCTATACTCAGCCCATGCTTTCCAAGTGGCAGATTCATCTTATGTATACATTGACGGATGCAGTGAGAGCACACAAAAAGTCCCAAATTCTTTTGGCTTTCACACTCCTCCCTCCATTTCTATTTGGGCAGGAGCCAATGGAGCAATCTTCTATGTTTGCAGAATTTAATTCAGCTTTCCTCAGGCTCCTTGCCTCTAACATCCTCCCTGAAGATGTTAAAATGAAATATGGATTCCTTGGATTAGTGTCAATGCAGATTCATCATTCATCATTCAATTTACCTCTATATTTTTTTATCTCAAAGCAGTCATCTGTACAAATACTTGTCTGTTTCAAACATCATTGGAATAAACTCATCAACACAGGTGTCAGGAATAGATTTATACTGGAAGTATGAGAAAATTAACAATGTAATGTTAAAGTTAGAAAAATAATTGGTGTGGCAAAACAATTCTAAAATAATTAGAATCGATTATTAATTGCTTGAAAGTTTTTTTTTATCTTGTTGCTTTGTCAAGAAAGTATCTAATACAAATGTGGCAAATAGTATGTTTCCATTGCGCCAAATCAGCTATAGATTTATCTTACCAGTAGTATGAGACTAATTCGGACTTTATGAATTAATTTTCAGTTCACGAATTGTCTTCCCAACAGCACTAATCCAGTATCAACATTTTCTGAGAGGTCCAGTTATATGAGATAAAATTTTCTACCTGTATTAACTTCATTATAAGATCAAAGGAGGCTAATTTTAAACAACCTTCCATTGATTTTTAAGAACAGGACGCTCAAATTTATTATTCCAAAGGTCATGTAAATAATTAATATCAGTTTGATCTGACTCCCTCAACTTCTTACAAAAATGGATTGCTGTCAGCCCCTGTTGGCTCCTCAAAAACCTCTAAGAAATTTAGAAAAGCAGTGGTATCAGGATTAAATAATAGGTACTTCTTGAATAATACTCCAAGAGCTACTCTGATATGAACCAAACTCATTTTTGAATTTTAATTGAGTTTTTAAAAATTACTTCATCGGAACTAAGCTGGGAAGTACAATACTTTGAAAGGTCCAAATACAGTAATGGAGTTACTAGCTTTTTAAAAGCTAGTTGAAGTTAAATCATATTATGACGTTTTCATGGATAAAGGGCTCAATATTATATCTCTAGCTATATGAATCTTTCAACATGAAGGGCAGTTATTATATCTGATCTCCAAACAAAGATCTCAGTGCTTATCAGGAATTGAAAGAGTCAAATAATAGTTTGAAGATGACACCAGACGGGGATTGAATTTTGAAATTTCATGTTCCAACTAGTAAGTAGAGTTTCTTTATTTCTATATACAAGGGGTTTATATGCTACATCAATCAACATTGACTCTCAATGTTTTACATGCGAACCTTATTAATGCAAATAAAGTTATGAGCTACAGAGATTCTATAAGTTAAAACATACATCTAATAATACACCTAGACTGTTAAATCCTTCTTCCCAACAACTCACTAGCATTTACACAGAGAAAAACTTAAAGGATGCTTTACTCAAGTTATTTATTTATTTAATATCATATAAATTAACTTGAAATAATGTGAAGGAATATTAAAATATTAAGCAGCTTTGGATTTAGCTTAATTACATTTAACTTATCTGAAATTCTCAAGGGAATCCTATTATATCAGTTGAGATCTTTCATTTCTGCTAAAGTAGTTATAAATTCAAATGTGCTAGCTGAAAATGCTTCCTAGGGATTTTTAAATCAAGATTTTAAAAGGATTCAGAATGCAATTGTTAGATCAGACAAAGGATTCCGACTCAGGCATGGTCAAAACAACAGGAACGTTTATTCACACTATTTACAACACACACAAGATTCAACTGGCAAGGTTTCTTCTCTGGCAACCTCTTATATAGAGTTACCAGGCAGGAAACTCCTAGCAATGCACTTGCAACATTGTAACTCCTTTCCAGACAGATTCCAGACAGCTTGTCTCTGTTAATCACTGCAGCTGCTGGCTCAGCTCCGGAATGCGGTGACTCATAGGTTACCAGACGAGCTGTCTGGGACATAGGCTTGGGGACTCAACACTCCTTCCCCCATAGTCAGTGCGCATGTGTCTAGGTTCTCTGTCCAACACAGTACATGCGCACGCGTAGTCGTTCAGATAGGCGGGGCGGTGTCGGGTCCGCCCTGACCGCCTTAGTTCTTGAGGAGGCTCCTCCCTGTGGGACACGGAGCCTTCGCCTACGTCATCGCGGCCTGCCCTCGGAGGTGGAGTCGCCGTAGGCGGCAATGGCGACCCTAGCAAGTCCGGGTGAGGGGGCGTGGCGACCGGGCTTGAGGTAGTTGGCATTTGCTGGCGAGTATTATTCTGGTAGGGTGGTTCCCCGATGGGCGAGGCCCCCAGCTGAGAGTCAGATTGGGCTGTGAGGTCCTGGCGGTCTCCCCGTGCTGTTCCCGCCGATACGAGGTCTGGACCGGCTAGGGACTCCGGGGTTCCAAACAACTGCTCGGCTTGAGCAGAGAACAACGGCCCAACGGGGGCCAACGGGCAGGAACGGCCTGGCGTGGTGACTGCTGTTTCGGGCAGGCGGCGCCTCAGTTGATCCAGGTGGCGCCGCCACTCGGATCCATCCTGAAGGCCGACTCTGTAAAAACAGGGTCCGGTTACGTCCAAAATGGTTGCGGCAATCCATCGCGGCTCCCCTGAAAAGTTCCTTGCCCAAACCAGGTCCCCAATTTCAAATAAACGAGGAGTGGGAATCTGCAGGTTGCCCCTCTGCAACCCGTCGTAATCGGGGTGCAGTCTGTCCAGAGTGGTCCGCAAGCGTCGGCCCATCAAGAGCTCCGCGGGGCTTTTCCCTGTGGCTGGGCAAGGTGTGACATGCTGTCCCAAAAGGTACGCGGCCACCCTTGCCTGCCAGTCCCCTTTATCCAAACGGGCCAAGGCTTCCTTGGCTGAGCGCACGGCTCGTTCCGCGCGTCCATTAGACGCCGGGTGATAAGGGGCGACCGGCGCGTGGCGGATCCCTTGGGTGGCCAGAAAGTCCAAGAAGGTGGAGGATTGAAATTGGGGTCCGTTGTTGGACACAACGACGTCCGGCAACCCGTGGGTCGCGAACAGACGGCGCAAGGCACGCACCGTGCTCTCCGCTGTGGTGGAAGCCATGAGAATCACCTCCACCCAGCGTGAGAACGCATCCACCACCACGAGGAAATTCTGGCCATGGAAGGGACCCGCGAAATCCAAGTGGAGCCTGGACCATGGGCACCTGGGGGCGTCCCACTCCCTCGGCGGGGAGACCGGCGGGGCCGGCCGGGACGATTGGCAGGAGGAGCAGGCGGCCACCCATTCCGCCACTTCAGCGTCCATGCCGGGCCACCAGACATAGCTCCGGGCCAATGCCTTCATACGGACGATGCCTGGGTGGTTGGCATGGAGCGACTGAAGAACCATGTGCCGGAGAGGGGAAGGAACGATGACCCGATCTCCCCAACACAAGCACCCGCAATGGAGCGAGAGCTCCAGCTGGCGTGACTTGTAAGGCCGAAAGTTTTCAGCCACACTGCCCGAAGGCCAGCCCCTCAGCACCCATCGGCAGACCTGGGCGAGGACGGGGTCTGCGCGGGTGTGAGCGGCAACGGCGGAAGAGGACAGGGGCAAGTCCGACTCCGCGACCATCAGGACAGAGAGAGCAGGCACAGGGGCCGGATCTGGCCCCGGGAGAGGGCAGCGGCTTAGGGCATCAGCATGCCCTATCTGCTTGCCAGGACGGTATAGCAGTGTATAGTCATACGCTGCCAGGAATTCCGTCCAGCGGGTCATCCTGGGCGACAGGATGGGGGGTGTCGGACGGTCACCGGCCAATAGCCCAAGGAGCGGCTTATGGTCCGTGACAACAGAAAAGGTCCGCCCATAGAGGTAATTGTGGAACTTCTTAATCCCGGACACTACAGCCAAAGCCTCCTTGTCGATTTGGCTGTAGTTTCTCTCCGTTTGAGACATTGTCCGGGAGTAAAAAGCAATGGGGGCTTCCGAGCCGTCTGGAAAGACGTGGCTAAGGACAGCCCCCAGGCCAAAAGGGGAGGCATCGCACGCAAGCGTCAGAGGAAGCCTGTCATGGTACTGGACTAGTACCGCATCTGACGTGAGCATGGCTTTGACAGCCGCGAACGCGTGTGCTTCGCGGCTGCCCCAGTGCCAGGCCGCGGATCGGTCGAGCAACCGATGCAGCGGCTCGGCTAGCGATGCCTTATGGGGAATAAACGGCGCGTAGAAATTCAAAAGGCCGAGGAATGCCTGCAGCTCCGTTTTGGAGGCAGGAGTGGGGGCCTTTTGGATGGCCTCGACCTTGGAGGGGGTTGGGTGAATTCCTTGGGCGTCAATCATGAAACCCAGGAATTCCACCCTAGGCGCAGCAAACGTACATTTGCTGCGTTTCAACTTTAAACCCGCGCCCCTGAAAACTCTGAGGACCTTCCGTAACGTTTTGGCGAGTTCTGATATGCTGGAAGCAGCAATCAGGACGTCGTCAAAATACGGTACAACGCCAGGGAGTCCATGGAGCAGTCGCTCCATGAGGCTCTGGAAGATCCCCGGGGCTACGGACACGCCGAATTGGAGACGGCGACAGCGGAAAGCCCCACGGTGGGTCACGATGGTCTGCGCTTCCGCAGCCTCGTCATCCACCGGGAGCTGTTGGTAGGCCTGCGCCATATCCAGTTTCGCGAACACTCGACCTCGTCCCAATGAGTGGAGTAGGTCTTGCACCACCGGAACCGGGTATGGGTTCGCCTGAAGCCCGAGGTTGATCGTCGACTTATAGTCGGCGCAGATCCTCACGGACCCGTCGGGCTTAATGGGGACCACAATTGGGGTCTCCCATTTCGCCTGATCGACGGGTTCGAGCACGCCCTGCGCCACCAATCGATCCAATTCCGCTTCAACCTTGGGCTTCAGCGCGAACGGCAGCCTGCGGGCCTTCAAGCGGACTGGAGCAACCTGGGGGTCCAAATTTAGGGAAACTGGAGTGCCTTTGTACGTTCCTAAGCTGCCATCAAAGACGTCGTTGAACTCTCTGATAACTTCGTCTACCGGAGAATTGGCTGGCACGCTGTGTACTCCTTGGACTGACAGTCCCAAGGCTGGAAACCAGTCCAATCCGATCAAGGCAGCTAGGGGTTTGGCCACTACCAGGATGGGAAGGGATCCGTGGAAGGGGCCGTAGTCTACTCTCACTCTGTGCAGACCTAGAATGGGAATTTGTGAGCCCTGGTAATCTTTCAGGATCGTCGCTGTGGGGCCGAGATCCCGCTTCCTGAGCTTGGGGCAAAGCTTAACTAAATGCGCCCAGGACATGAGTGATCTAGAGGACCCTGAATCTATTTCCATTTTTACCCCCACCCCCTCTAAGCAAACCACTGTTGACAGTCTCCTACTCTCTGCCTGGTCGTAGCTTAGAGCTGGGGGCATCTCCGCCAGCGCGAAGCAGTCGGTCGGCTGTGGCTGGTAGCGTCCTGAACACTTCTGCGACCCTCGTTGTCCTGGTGGAACGGTTCTGGAGGCGACAGCTGGCGTTGTCGCTGGAGTGGCAGCACGGCACACAGCTGCTAGGTGTCCTTTCCTGCCACATCTGCGGCACACCGATGCCTTGAATGGGCACTCTGGTCTCTGGTGGGCCCTTCCGCAGCCTAGGCAGTTCCCGGACTTCTGCTGCGGTGTGAATGCGCGATTCAGCATGCGCCCGGTCACCCTCATGCAGTCCCCACGGTCTTCCTCCTCCAGCTCATCCAGCGGCGCTATTTCGTCTACCAGACACGCTCGCGGAGTGGGGAAAAGAGGAGGGCGCGCGCGGCCCATGTCGGATGTGGAGATCTCCGACAATTCTGTCGCGCGTGCTTCTTCCACCGCTTGCTCGAGAGTCAGGACAGTTTTTGAAAGCAAGCGGCGCTTTAGGCGGATGTCTCTTACACCGCATACAAACTGCTCCAGTAGGGATTCCTCCAGGAAGCCAGCAGGGAACTCGCAGGGGATTGCGGTCGCTCTCAATTTCTGCAGGAACTCGGCTACCGACTGTTGCGGCTGTTGCACACATTGCCTGAATGCATAGCGATGCGCTATGCGGGAAGGTGCCGGCGCGTAGTGTGCTCTCAGGCGGCCCAGGAGATCGTCCCATGGCACTTCGTGCACCGCTGCGGGTGCTGCTATGGTTCGGGCGGTAGCAAACAATTCAGGGCCGCCGCACTGGAGGAATAGGCTCAGCTTCCTGGCAGGCGCGAGTTCGCCGTAGTCGCTGGCTATCAAGAAGCACTCGAACCGGGCTAAGAAGGAAGCCCATTGTTCCTTCATCGGGTCGAACGGTGCAAACGGAGGCATTGTCGCCGTAGCCATGGTGAGGCTGTGCGTCGCGCTGCGCTCTGTTGTTGAAGTATTCGTTACCCGTTGCGTTCTAAGGCCACGGCCTGAATCCCACCCTCGTCGCCAGTGTTAGATCAGACAAAGGATTCCGACTCAGGCATGGTCAAAACAACAGGAACGTTTATTCACACTATTTACAACACACACAAGATTCAACTGGCAAGGTTTCTTCTCTGGCAACCTCTTATATAGAGTTACCAGGCAGGAAACTCCTAGCAATGCACTTGCAACATTGTAACTCCTTTCCAGACAGATTCCAGACAGCTTGTCTCTGTTAATCACTGCAGCTGCTGGCTCAGCTCCGGAATGCGGTGACTCATAGGTTACCAGACGAGCTGTCTGGGACATAGGCTTGGGGACTCAACAGCAATTTAAATCCAAACCTTTCAGTTACCAGTCACATCAAATCTGAATTACTCCAAGCATTAAAATAAAGAAATAGAATACCAAATTCAGATATTAGCAAAATGTGACCAGGAAAGGAACTTTCAGGTTTCTGCATATAATATATCAGCTGTATATAGCAAAGAATTATATTCTGCTTTCTCAAATATCTTATGGTTCAAGCAGGACATTTTTGAGGCAGATTTACGAAGAAAGAACAGGACATTCTGTTATGGGACACATGACAGATTTAAGCAGGAAGAAAGCATACCAATAGTAATCACATGTAGCCTTGGAAAGAATAAAACATGTACAACACTTTGGGAATAAGTTAAAATATATCTTAGGTGTACCCCAGTGCTGCCATACAGATTTTTTTTGTCTTCTCCCCCTAACAGTTATCTCAATCAACTATATTAATAAAGACAGATTATTCATTCCTAAACTGAGAAATGCCCACCTGCATCATGAGACCAAATCAGTGCTCCTCAATCTTAATCAAGCAGATTTCATCTCAGAAAAGGTGGCTGGGATTGCTCTTCAATTAACTACAATCTCTGATAAATCTTCCAAATCACTACCAAGGAAAGAAATTATTCTGCATTTTTTCTTACTACTTCACTTTTCCATTTAGCTGAAGTGATGGTTTGTTTTAGAAATGATTTGATAAGTTTCTATAAAGGGACAGTGATGTCCTTACCTTGCTACATGCTGGCTGCAAACTACAAGATGATCATTGGGTGTATATATGATATACTGTCTTTCGGTGCCCAATTATTTTTTCCAGCAGGCTGCACCTTTGATCCCAAGGGATAGGTTCAAGAGGGAACTCTTCCCATTGACTTTCAAATTGGGAAATATGGCAGTTAGAGAAGGCTTAGAGTGATGATATACACTAGCAGTCCCCAACCTTTCCACCTTGGCAGCCTGGCCTGGCGCGGGAAGGGCAGAGGTATGAGTGGTAGGCATGTTTGCACAGCTCCATTTGTCTGAGCGCACCTCATTTGCACAAACAGAGCCAGGCGGAAGCCCTCTCTGCTCAAGCGAGTGGAGCTACATGCATGAGCACAAGCGCCATCTGCTCAAGTACCCTCCCTCATCCAAGTGGAGCTTCGTGCTTGAGGACGAGGACCCAGCGTTCACATGAATGGAGTTTCACATGCACGCTTGCCTGCCACTTGCGCAAGTGGGGCTTCACATGAATGTGTTTGCCCATTGCCTACAGGGCCCCATTGCAGTTTCAAACAGGCTACAGCCTGGGTGTTGTGAACCCCGGCGGTAGTGGGCCACACCCTGGGGGTTGGCCCCCCCTGATATACACAATTGTATATAACAGTTGCAGCAACCTATACTCAACTGTCTACAATAATGAAGTGAGTTCAAAGAAGATTCAAAAGAAATTCTCAAGTACCTGACAACAGGTGCTCCTTTAGCAAAGACTTTATTAAATCTGAAATGATCAATGGAGAATAAGGATCTAACTCTTATGGTCAAAGTTGTCAGCTAAGCCCCACCAGTGCATATTCTCCAAAAGGATGACACAAGAGGAACTATAATGTCATGAATATTTAATGAAATGTTCACCTCACCCCCACCCAAAAATGATAACATAGTAATTTAGTCTACTACGTACATACAAAGTAAGTAAATCAAAAGTTAAACATGCGCTGAACATGACAAAATGCAGATCACAACAGATGGTTTTATTTCAGAACTATAGTTGATTCTATGGATTCTGATTTATCATATTAATTGTCATATTGCTTGGAAATGATGGAAACTAAAGTCCAGCACATCTGGAAAAAGCTGCTAGTATTTTCTAAAAAAAACCCAACCTTCCCCCCCCCCTTCTTATTGCTTTAGATTATTTTAGCCATATCATCATGCAATTATACAATTTAAAGTCCTTTCATTGATTCTTCATTTATCTACAGATTTTACTGAAATACATTTATTATAAGTTTAAAGAGGCAGATGCAAGTTGACAGCTTCAGCTGTAGAAAACTACAACACGTGCAAATTTGTTTTAGAACAACACTTAAAACATACTTATGTGAAATTAGATTAAGCAAACGCAGTTGGGTTTAATTAATGGTGCCCCACATAATCATCAAAGATGGGACAGAAATTTAAAATGAGAAGCAAACTCAAAAGATACCCTGCTTGAGATTAAGTATGAAAAAAATGTCATACATTTACAGATGTAATGAAAATGGAATTGATAGGAAATTGGGAATAAACCTTACTAGACCCCATAATTTTTCTGCATTTTATATGTTAAAATTTGCTACATAGTAGTTTTCAAATTCATCAGTAAAGTATTACGTTGGAATTTATAAAGTCCCGAAACAGGACTTGCATCAGCCTCTGATGCCCTTGGAAAACCTCCAGGATCTTGAAACCTCAGTAGGCTGACCTTGGTTGCTCCTCTTGACACCACCAATCCTTTTTGAAAAGAAAATCCCAACATAGGACTTCAGTGAGTATTTCAGGGCACTACGATCCAATTGGCATTTTAATGTCTCACCATGCTGTAAAGCACTAGGTAAGGGATCCTGTATAGCTCAGGGGACATTTCTAGTGAGCTTTGCTTTGGCTGATGCCAGCAAACTCAGGGAGTGTCAAAAAATAGAGCAAGATCTGAAAAGGGAGCTGAAAGGTGACTTTGTTCACCCCAGTTCTATATTCCTTGCGCAGAAAGTTAGCACCCACCCCTCTCCTAGAAGAATGAAATATTCTAGGAAATATTAAAAAGGCAGAATATTATATGTCCCTGGATGAAAAAAGGAGAAATATGTTTTTAAAGACAAAGAGCAGCTCTCTGCAGCTCCCTACCCCCAGCAGATATTTGGTGCATATTAAGACCGGGCCAGCCTATCTACAAGACAATTAGAACTTCAGATCCAGAGTGATGGGATTAAGACATGGCCCTGAGGACATACTAGGATTAGTTATAGTTTATAGTTATAGTTATAAAGTAGTTATAGTTTATTTGATTTATATACCGTACCCTTTCCCAAAAAGGGACTCGGGGCGGTGCACAGGCAATTTAAAAAACATATATAAACAACAATATACAAAATATAAAACCAAATTAAATTAATATCCCTGTGCTAAAAATTTAAATACATTAAAACAATCCCTAAAACCAATTTAAAACAATTTAACTGCAGACTATGGGCTGGGTGATGTAAGTTAGGCCAGGCCGGCCTGTTGGAAAAAATAAGTTTTAAGGTTCTGGCGGAAGGAGCGGAGATCCGTGATCGTTCTCCGTTTCGGGGGGGTAAGTCGTTCCAGAGAGTTGGGCCCTCCACAGAGAAGGCCCTTCCCCTGGGCGTCGCCCGCTGGCATTGCCTAGTGGACGGCACCCGGAGAAGTCCCTCTCTGTGGGAGCGAATCGGCCGAAGGGATGTATGGGGCAGGATGCGATCCCGAAGATAACTAGGTCCCGTGCCATGGAGTGCTTTGAAGATGATAGTCAACACCTTGAAGCGCACCCGAAAGACCACAGGCAGCCAGTGCAGCTCGCGCAGGAGCGGTGTTACATGGGAGCATCTAGGAGCTCCCATAATTGCCTGCGCGGCTGCGTTCTGAACTAACTGTAGTCTTCAGGTGCACCTCAAGGGAAGCCCCATGTAGAGAGCATTGCAGTAGTCTATACGGGATGTCACGAGCGCATGGGTGACTGTGCGAAGGGCGTCCCGGTCCAATAAGGGCCGCAACTGATTAGCCCTCTACTATCTAGCACTGCATTGCAAAATCACCTGGGAACATTACATCACCCAGCCAACCAAACTTAATCCAGACAACCTAAAAAGTTAGGGAGACTGACAACCAATAGAATACATTTCTTGCACAGGAACAGGAAGCTCAAGAGCAAGGCTCAAGAGAGGGTATAAGTACTCCTCTCTCTCAACTCCATGTGGTCAGATACTCAGAATCACACCTGCTTGATGGTTCTGCTTCACCATTAACCCATTTTTCCAATCAGCCTTCATGTTTCCAGTGTCTTTCTCTCCACTTGGAACTGAATCCAGATGGACATTTTTTCCTGCATGCATTGAGGCATCATCTCGCCATTCAGAAGTGGAATGGACATTTGTAGCTTGTATATTTTAGTGAAAGAAGTAGTGGATTGAACTGGAATGATGTCTGTTAAGCGGAAAAATAATGGAATTTGTTAAAAAAAATATTGCAGTTGAGAGTTTATTTATTAATTATTTCTGAACCACCCATCTCCCTCGGAGAATTTACTGCACTCCCAGAATAAAAGTTTCATCTTGAAAAAACGACATCTGTTTAGATCATCTAAACAAATAATCATAAAGGACTTTTTTTTTGAAAGCTTGTATTTTTCCATATATCAGTGAACATAACATTACAGTAGGCATATATTGTATTTCTGCTTCTTTCAAACTTTCCCCAAGCTGTAATTTAGGAGTTGATAACCACATTCTGAATTTTGAATCAATAATGCATGTTTGTTCATATGAGGCTTATGGTTTCTTTCAGCTCTTAGTCCTGGACGTGAAATGTTCCAGTGACAAACCCCACAGATTCAGCAATGCAGTGTTTTCTTTCCTTGCTTAAATGACATGTCAATGATAAAGATTTAAACAAGAAGAAAATGTATCTCCCAAGTCTGATATGGAACATCATCAATTATGCAAAATGAGTGAATATTTAAAGAGTCTCTGAACTGTCTTTATTTATGGATCTTAAGCTGCCTTCTTTATACTTTATTGATATGTGCATTGTTAGGAAACATTTTATTAACTCCATGAGAAGTCGGAAAACAGAAATTGAGAGAATAAGGTTAGCAGACTGCTGCAGAAAAATGAACTAGTTGTTAAGATGCCAGTTTATATCAAGATTATTATAGGCATAGATCAACTTCCCCAACTCTTTTCTTCCAAATGTCCTGTACGACCATTTCCATCATTCCTAATCACCAGGAATAGTACTAGAACATTGTAAATCAAGACATCTGTGGGGCATCTAAATATCATAAGGCACT
Source organism: Rhabdophis nuchalis (assembly GCA_039707465.1). NCBI lineage: Eukaryota > Metazoa > Chordata > Lepidosauria > Squamata > Natricidae > Rhabdophis > Rhabdophis nuchalis. The sequence continues at coordinate 326,087,889 of CM077643.1, forward strand.
GGCAGTGCTGCAGCTTATTATTTATTTATTATTTAAAGTATGATGATAATATGACAGAAGAGAAGTAAACATATGTACACAGTCCACGTAATTATAAGTAAAACCTCTATGAGGGTACACCAGTGGGCTCATAACTGGATAGCCAGGTGATCGCCTGTAGTGTTGCTTCATGCCTATCTTCTAGGGATCCAAAGAATGAAGGCAATATAGCACAACATGTTTAATAGTTTGCCTATCAGCATCACAATCACAATAACGGGAATCTTTCCATCTCAACTAATACAGGGCAGAGACATTTCTTCCAGTATCAATTCTGTTCAATTTTGATCGGACAAAGTGAGGCAGGATAAAACCAGGTGGTTTGGTAGAGGGATCTCTAATGGTCAGGCTGCAAGAAGGTACCTTAGACCAGGGGTCTCCAACCTTTGCAACGTTAAGTCTGAAGGACTTCAGCTCCCAGAATTCTCCAGCCAGCAAAGTCCTTCAGACTTAAAGTTGCAAAGGTTGGAGACCCCTGCCTTAGACCATTTCTCTCTCCAGACATTCTTGGGGTTAAATTGGATAGATGTTAAGTGAATAGCTGTTTTCTAAGCTGTCCCACAGGATTTCAATCGTGATGTTGCAGGAAATGACCCAGTAGGTTTCACGTTTAATGTCCAATTCTCACTTTGCGTCCTGCAAAGCTTGGTGGAAGGCACCATTTTTTGAAGTAGCTTCTGGGGATCTTGAGAAAGGATGTCTTCTACACCGCTGAAGTTTGTTCTTTCGATTGTGAGATTGATATCATCGGCATAAATAAATTTCCGAGAAACAGTTTCAGTGCTGCAGTTAGCTGAATATTTTAAAATGAGGCTTCTTATACATATTTATTAAGACTTTCAGATAGAAGTGCACATTCTGGGACTGTGTTATAACTGGAATTGTTGCCACCACTACAACAGCTGCAATCTGATGATTCAGCAACACAATTTGTTTATTCTTAGTGAAGAGATTTTATCATAATATCAGAAAACCTTTCTTTTTTCTCAATGCTATAAACGCCACGATAAGTCTTCTCCCACTCATATTTTACATATGTAATAAAAAATTAATAGCTCTCATATCTTTTCAAACTTTTGCCTGCTTAAGCCTCATACAAATTGAATGGCTGAAAGGAAATGATATCCTTTGGAATATAAGTTTAGTTTGGCTTCTTCATCCCTTTGCTTTTCACCAACAACCTCATTTAAAATTATCACCCAGAGGAAACTGGAATATAATTTCTATTCAAGAATACTTTTAAAGCTTGTGTAAAAAAATTGGAAGCTGACATTATATTCTAAGAATGCCATAAATCAGGGATGTCCAAACTTCGGAACTTTAAGACTTGTGGACTTCAACTCCCAGAATTCCCCAGCCAGCATAGGTATGCTGGCTGGGGAATTCTGGGAGTTGAAGTCCACAAGTCTTAAAGTTCCCAAGTTTGGACATCCCTGCCATAAATGTTCATGCACTGATATAGAATTACACCTAATCAGCAGCTGCATATTGCAATTCTCCGTTTTGGGGGGAAAAAATTCTTTTGCAGACTCTCTGCATCAAGCACATTACATAAATAACCCTCTCTTAATCAGAAGCATTGGACTATATAGCTTCCATCATTTCATTAGGACTGCATGATGTAGGCATAACAGGCATTGTCTATGCAGTTTTACATACGTCTATTTTGCTTTGCTAATCATAGGAGAAGAGAAGTAAAGCAAGCACAACTCTTCAGCTACTAGAAATTAAATTTATTTATGGACTTCTCTTGACATCTCATTTTTCAATCTAGTCAGTTGGGATATGACTTCATAAGAACAGGCTTCAACTTTGCTAAGAAGTTGAGGGAGAAGGACATAACATTATTCCTAAAAACTTTCTGCCCTCACCCGTGAAATTCCACTTTCCTATTTGCTTTCTCCACTGTTGATTTCCTGACGTAGGTTGGCAGAATATGTCTGAAAAAGAGCAGCAAGAGCAATAAATGGGTGCTTTTACAAAGAAAAAAACCCAGTCAGAATGGGATCTCACCACTGCAGCTCAGCTGCCAAAATTCTAACTAGTCAATCCTGCTTCTCTTTAAAAAAAAAGAAAAATAAACAAACAAACAGAAAGAAAGAAATATCCTCCTTGGGGACAGTATTAAGCTAGCATCTAACGTGTATTTTTCCCCTTACAGATTTGCAAAATAAACAAAAATAAAACCCCCAAAATAAACACATTCAAAATGTTGATTTATTTAAATATTCTTCTCTCATACTCTCCATTTTATTGAACCACACTCCTAGTAACTACATGGACATGTCTGGGTTATTTTCTTGGCAACGAGAGATTTGCCACTGCTGTTTTCCAGGATGTTTTTGACTTCTCACTCTAACGTAGAGCCCTGGGGTTTCCTAGCTCTCTCTCATCAAAGTATTAACCAGCCCAGTATTGTTTACCTATTTGAAGAAAACTCAGGATCTGGGACATTTTTACAGGGACAGTGGTGGGGTGGGTAGGTGACAAACACACTGATCCTTTTTTAGGTGTGTCACAACACACTGAGCATGTATGTCAGTCTGTCATTGCACGATCACAATTCTACCCTGTTTCCCTGAAAATAAGACCTCCCTAGATAATAAGCCCAATCAGGCTTTTGAGTGCATGCTCTAAAATAAGCCCTCCCCCCAAAAATTGTTTGCAACACAGCAGCAGCCATGAGGTGACTACGCTTGTCGCCTGCTGCACCTCAAAAATACTAAGACCTCCTCAAAACTAAGGCCAAGTAATAATAATAATTATTATTATTATTTAATTTCTTGACCGCTCCTCTCCCCACGGGGACTCGGAGCGGTGCACAGGGAAAACTAAAACCATAAATACAATACAATCAAAACAACATCTTAAAAACAAATTAAACAGTGCCTGTGCTAAAATACCCATTATAACTAAAATTCCCTATACAACTAAAACCCCATAGAGAGAGACTACCCCAGGCCGGCCAAGCAGAAAAAATATGTTTTTAATTTCAGACGGAAGGAGCGGAGGTCTGTGATTGTTCTAATGTCGGGGGGAAGGTCATTCCAGAGGGCTGGGCCCATCACAGAGAGAGCCCTTCCCCTGGGTGTCGCCCGCTGACAAAGTCTAGTGGACGAAGTGCTTGTTTCGGGGGTCAAAAGAAAACAAGACCCTGTCTTATTTTCGGGGAAACATGGTAACTTTAACAAAATATCAGATTTCAACAAATACTTCTGATCTGGCTCAGCTAGAATCTGGTGCTTAGTGTGATCTAAAACCATTGGGGAGCTTTAAAGCTTTCCCCAGTGCCTTTACCTCCTTTGTAATTGGGAAATTCAGCCATAGTTTCCAATCTCTCACTTATGGGCAGTTGAATATGCAGTGTGAATAAGGGCACTAGCTTCATGATGAATGCTTTCACTCATTAACTAGTTTGAAGACAACTTATAGCTATCTTCACTTCCATCAACCTCAACATTCAGAAAATTGGCAAACAGTATCATAATAATAATAATAATAATAATAATAATAATAATAATAATAATAATAATAATAATCTTTATTGTCATTGTAAAAATTACAATGAAATTGGTTAATGGAAAAGTCTGCTGTGACACCAGGAGCTCAAAGCCGCTGCGCCTAAGCGCGCCGCCATCTTGGAATATATGATCCCATCAGTCAATATCCTCCAGTTAACTAATGGAAAAATGCATAGATAGACAGATAGACAGACAGACAGATAGACAGACAGAACGCCTTTGATCAGTACCAGAAATAAAAACCACATTATTATCACTCCCATTCCATATATTTATTTACAACAGTTCTGTACTGTTGAATTCCAGTATAACTGGACCACTCCAATGGTTTACATATAAAAGCAAGCAGACCAACAGCAAATACATTTAAAACAAAGTAATAATAAAATCCATGGGGCCATTGGGCATCCAATATCAATGTTGACATTTACAAATGAAAAACAATGTGGAATAATACTGTTTTTACCATTATTCTGAAAGACAGCAACATGGGTGTCTACTGAATCTCTAGGGGAGGTTATCCAAACCAATCCACTGCCCTAGTTCCAAAGGCCTTTAGCACCTCATACCAACTAGGAGATGGAGTGCTGTATTTTCCATCAATAGTCATTTCTGCTTAATTTTCATGAAAAGTGCCTTGCGGTAAAATAACATCTGGTTCATAACGTCATGAATTACTAAGACCAAAGCCTCCTGCTTCAGCTACAGCACAATTCTGTTCATTTTTTTTAAAGGAGCTGCTAGAGGACTTTCATTTTCTGCTGGGCTCAAGGTAAAGCCATCATATTGATGGTAAAAGGTTCCCCTTACACATATGTGCTAGTCATTCCCGACTCTAGGGGGGCGGTGCTCATCTCCATTTTAAAGCCAAAGAACCAGTGCTGTCCAAAGACGTCTCCATGGTCATGTGACCATCATGACTGGATGCCAAAGGCACACAGAACACTGTTACCTTCCCACCAAAGGTGGTTCGTATTTTTCTACTTGCATTTTTACATGCTTTGGAACTGCTAGGTTGGCAGAAACTGGGACAAAGAACGGGAGCTTACTCTGTTACATGGTGCTAGGGATTCAAACTGCAAACCTTTCTGATCGACAAGCTGAGTGTCTTAGCCACTGAACAACCCCATCCCAACTATATTGATAGTACCTTCTTTCAAACCCATGGGTGAGCTTTCCCACCATTTTCACACAGATGTTAAAAAACAGGGAAATGCCAGCTGGGTCCTGTAGCATCCCACAAGGATGTAACCACCTGGTTGACTTTTTCTCCACCACAAACACCAACTGGAACTCACTAAGAAAGATGCAGAACTACTAAAAAACAGAGGCTCCTCCTGACACTAATACGTGTAGGCATTCCCATCACTGATAGTATCAATTGCATCTAAATGGATCTGAAAGCTGCATTCCTTCCCTCCAAGTTTCTATGGAGATCAAATGCCAATGCTACCAATGCAATTTTCATTCCATGTCTGGACCTCAGCCCTGACTGAAAAAGATCGAGATAAAAAGGTAATTTAGAAATTGCTGGTGCCTATCCCACTCAGCTTTTCAAAATGAAGGTGGGTACATTTGTCTGGCCCTTTGCAAAAGCACATTTAGCCATTACCATGAAGAGACAGTTGCAAATCCACAAGCCCCCACTCATCTGTTGCATTTAAGAGCTTGCTAACTGTTATGGTGAAGGAATAGAATGCTGGCAGTGTTGTAGTCAGGCATTTTGCCCAATAGCTGTACCCATGGTTGCATATTGCTGAGATAGCTGGAGTGATGGAGAAAGAGAGGTACAATTACTGCAGAAAGAAACCAGGAGCAGTTTGCCAAAAGAGGGCAATTAAATTCTCTTTACCGCCTTCCATTCCCCACAAAGGAGAAATAAAAAGAAATTGCTAGCATCCCCCTTTTTCCCAATCCACAAAGCAGTTGCTCAAACAAACAAAACTAGAAGTAAATAGATGTCCCCTATTGAAGATAGGCAAGAATCTTTCCAGCTTTATATTCACACCCTTGGCCTTGGCTGTTAGGTGAGGGAGCATAGTTGCAAGGAGTTGCAAAATCAAAATATTCAAGTTCATTTTAAAATGGAATCCAGAGGATAAAACGCAATTTCTGTTCAAATGCGGAGGGGGGGAAAATAAGCAGACAGGGTTGCATTAGGAGCTCTCCGAAGCTGAATACATTTCTGAATGCCTTTGTTGGCGGATGATGTATCCCATTTTCAAGGAGACTGGCACAGTCACCCCTGTGTGAATTTACAACAGGAAACCAAATTACTGGGAACAATGAACTGAAGCTTTTTGCTTTCCTCACCTCTGAAGCAGATAAGAATTCCTGCTTTGATGTCCTGCTGATAACACTTAAATTGGCAAGCCTGTTTCTGAAATTCAGTTTCCCCCCCCCCCCCTATTGTGTCAAGAGTTTCAGGTCTCACCCTATTCTTGTACTGCCTTCCTTGCATCTTTTTTGGGAAATCATTTTTTCCCCTTTACTATCTTCTCTTGCTTGGTTATTGGATACCATGTAGCATTTATTTATTTACGATTTAAAAATATTTTTTATTTATACTAAGTTTTGCCATTGTTTTTGTGCTAATTCTCCTACTAAATCTGCCACAGTATATAATTTATCATGCTTCTCCCGAACATACTGATATCATCTTGGTATCATTCAAAGTAAAATATTATATATGGGTTTCTGAGATTTCAAAGCAGCTGCCAACACAGTTTCAAGTGTCTTTTCACAGCTATAAAAGTAATATGCATTTGAGGTTTATATATAAGCAGAGTCATTTTATTTGTCCCACTCATGTCATCCCTGTATGTCCCATAGGAAACAAATACACCCTCCCCAATCAGAAAAACACGTTTGTCTTTGTGCACGGAAAAATTTTGTTTTGATGAGTGTGTGTGTGTGTGTGTAAGAGAGAGGGGGAGGGAGAGAGGAGAGAGGGACAATATACCTGAGTGCTGTGCCTTGTATTAAATTCCATCTTTATGTGATGCAAATTGGAATTGACAACACCCTGCTTTGTGGAAGCTGCTTCCATGCCAATATTTCTCACTTTGTTTTCTTATAGTTATGAGATTAATTATTTAATGAGCGTAATTCTTTGGAAAAGAGCCCTTTAATTATTAACAGTCAAATGCTATCTTGGGTAAGTGTCGCATGGCACATTCACGTATATACATCTCTCAGCCATTTTGAAACAAATGCTTTTGGGTGTCCTTGTTTAAATAGCCAAGAGCAATTCATAAACTTGCAAACCCTTGCCCAACAATCAGCAGGTTCTGAATATCATTTTTTTAAAAAAAAATCTTACTCCCCTTCTGTTATGAAACATAGATTTTGATAGGCAGCCAATTTTTTACATAGTGCTGTGGAAACAGAGGCATGGCTGCCTTGTGTAAGCCAAGCTTCTTGTTACATAAACCTTTCGTAGCAACTAAAATTGATCATTACCTACCTACATTCATTCACACATGCATACATAATCTCTCACACCCACAAAATAAGCACTGGATTTCTCCAGTGACTGGAAACATTAAAAAAATGCAGCAAAAACAATAATAAATGACTGAATCAGTCCTGTTTTCCAGGAAAACCAATAAAGGCAAAGAAGGAAAGCAAAATGCTGCATTTGCATGCAACGTTCAGCACAGGACTATAAATTAGATGCTTTTATGCTCAGAAATAAATCTATACAAAGTGTGTGTGTGTGTGTTTCACTCATTTAAAGAAGTGATTTTAAATGTCCTGCGACTGCAGGGCATTTCTAGCACATAAAAACAGATCCCTTTCTCCTGGCCTCTCCCTCTGCTGCTTGTAGTGCCCTGATAAAAGGAAGTAAACATCACAGCAGGAAATATGCGCCAAAATGAAACAAACATGAAAATGGCAAGGAAAGGGAGATTTAAATGCTGCCAAAAAACAAAAAAGAAATCCCCCTCCAAAATAAAATGTTACATTCACACATGGACACTCACAAACAAAAATACTTTGTTTTATATACTTATAACCTGCATTCTATTTATACCTATTGATAGATGTGATTTTTTTTCTTTTTTAAGAAGAGGGAAGAATGAATATTTATTGCCAAAAGAAAAGGTTCTGGCAGTTGGAGTAGAGGCTCATTTTTCTCCTCCCACAGAGACCCACTGTGCCTTGCAGGGAGCGAAAAAAATCCTCCTAAATAAAACTGTTTGATCAATAGGCTGCTTAAGGTCAGGCAAGCTTGCAGCAATTCCATCGGTGTTGCCAAATCTCCATGGAGGGGAACTTCAGCCTATGCCATGTTTTTATCCCTTTCTTTCTCTTCCTTCCTTCCTTCCTTCCTTCCTCTCTCCCTCCCTCCCTCTCTCTTTCTTTACCATAAAACATAAAACAAATACCAAAGTCCCTGTCTTCCTAAGGAATAGTGTTCTTTCAAAACATGGACACATCCTGCTCTGCAAAGAAAATCAATCATAGGATTAGGTTTTATTGACAGCCTTTGTACACTGCAGATGAAATTCGCATTCCTTCCTTCTCACTGAATGGTGGGCGGGGGAATGGGGTGTCCTCTTATGAGCATGACTTGCAAAAAAAAATATATTTCCCTCAGCCGGCTTGCGCCTCTGGCCTCTTGACTAATTTGTGTCACTCTGAAGCTGATGAAATCAAAACATGCATCTGGCCATAGGTTTTCCATATTGATTAGCTTCTGGAGAAAGAGGAACCACAAATGAATCAGAAGCAGTTAAGCGTAGAAAGGACAAACGCTGGCATGTCTCATTTTCTCTTTCAAATCAGCAATGCTGTTGTAATGATACACCCTGAAAGAAAATCGATAAGGAAGAAGACCCGCATCCTCCTGCTAATTTCATTTCAGCAGACATCGGGAGCAGACCTTGAACATGAAAAAATAAATAAAAGGAAAGTAGATTACGTAAAGAAAAGGAGCAATTATCTTTTGAATACTGCACGAAGGGACTATACCTTCTCTTAGACTATAAACAGAAGATAACCGAAGTAGGGCACTTAACCCTGTGGAGAAATAAGGAAAAGGTAGAAATTAATATGTAAAAAGGAAAGGCAAGTATTATGTCATTGAGGACTGCCACTCAATTGCGACATACAGAACAGAATATGTGGGTCAAGGCTCGTTTCTCCTTATCACAACTTGGGAATACTCTGTGCTTTGGTCTTGGTGGATACATTTGCAGCCTTTGAAAGTAGGACGCTGGTGTACAACACATGGGATGGCACAGTGGTGGGATTCAAATATTTTTACTACTGGTTCTGTGGGTGTGGCTTGGTGGGTGTGGCAGGGGAAGGAGAATCTCCATTCCTTCCCAATCAGCTGGGACTCGGGAGGCAGAGAACAGATGAGGGCGGGGCCAGTCAGAGCTGGTATTTACCCGTTCTCTGAACTACTCAAAATTTCCACTACCGGTTCTCCAGAACTGGTCAGAACCTGCTGAACTCCACCTCTGGGATGACACAGCAAGGATGACTACTCCCTGAAGTCACACATCTGCTCGCATCTTGCTCAACAAAATGCCCTGACCTTTGGCAGGCCACAATGCAACAAAAGGTTACAAATATCAGGGAATGATATATTCCAGCCACACATACATCTGAACATTAGGTGCAGTCTTCCCCAACCTGATGAATCCCAGGTAGATTGCGGAGCTACGCAGCTAAAGAGTAAAGTCTATGCAATGTGAGTAGCTGCTTATTAAACCTCTACAACAGAGGTTCCCAAACATGGCAACTTTAAGACTTGTGGACTTCAACTCCCAGAATTCTCCAGCCAGCAGCTGGCTGGAGAATTCTGGGAGTTGAAGTCCACAAGTCTTAAAGTTGCCATGTTTGGGAACCTCTGCTCTGCAGCAAAGTTCTGCTTTTGGCATATGCATCAGAAGGGGCCAATTGCCCTCTAAACTAAACCTTGTTGCCTGAAATTTCTTCCAAATGGATTGCTTTTTTTTTACCTGACACATGCCCAACATCCTCATCTTTTCTCAGTTGTGGAATTGCAGATAGCCCTGCTCTTTTAATTCTGGCATAATATTTGCCCCAACCGCTCTAATACATTTACCAGGGTCTTGATCTGCAAAAAATAAACACATGAAGATTTTCAGAAAAGAAATACATTCCCCCCCCCTCCCTAGTAATTACTGCCTAGAATCAATGGCAGGGGGAAGTTGATAACTGTAACCCTTGACATTTGGCTCATGTTGCACCCCTCTGTGCAATCCTCCTGCTTCCTGACTCTCTGCAAACAATGAAATAAAAATTCGCAGCTCTCTACTGAACATTAGATCAATGCCATGGCCCTGCCTGCTCCGAAATACAAAGTGATTCATTAATCTCAAGGCTAGTTTGTGAATCTGAGGGAGGGGGAAAGAAGAGAAAATGAAGAAGATAAAAGATCAGCAGGAAATGTTCTTCTCTTTCTCAAAAATGCAGGCATTCACTGCATGTTTGTTCCTGACTCATACAAAGAGAAGCCAAGAAAAACTTAAGGAAGAGGGATGCTTTCTTAAAGAATGTGCTTGTCCAAGCTTTACATTTCCTTTCAACAACAGTAGCCTTACCCTCGTTTCATCCACATCCCCTCTCAAGAACGTACAAGGAATTGGGACCGCATCAGCTTGCAAGCACAGCTGTGCGTGGGTATGTGGGCCATACAAAAAGGCCCATGATAAAAGTATTCTCACATGCGCAAAGCCCAAGGGAAACCTGTTAAAACCTGGCAGAGCCCGTTCTCCCTCCTCCCTGCCTACAAACGTTGCTACCATACTTTTTATGCAAACATCACCTGACGGTGCCCAAGGGGCCAAAATAGCCAGGAGCTGTTCTATGCCACTACTTCAGGGGCAGATGTGCACCCAGAGAGTGCTGGGTGTGCCGATTTGTTTACCTCAGGCCAGAAGTTGGCTCTTTAAATCTGGACCAAAGCCGAGATGATTCCTTTGTCGAGTTTCACCAGAAAGCATGCAGCGAGGCAGTTGGAAACCTTTGTTCTTCTGGGACTGATTGCAGATTGCTGAGGAAAATGAGTTTTGTGTGTGTCTGTGTGTCTCTGTATGTGTGTAGATGATAGATAGATAGATAGATAGATAGATAGATAGATAGATAGATAGATAGATAGATAGATAGATAGATAGATAGATAGATAGAGTGTATACTCAAACACACCAGTCCTTCCTTGCATAGGTATACAAATGTCTCATTCCCATTCGATTCCCCCCTTTATTTGGCACCTGGGGGCTTTCTCCAAGTTTTCCATTAGCTGAGAGGAAATAAGCTAAAATACTAAAGGGTTTGGAGGAGGAGGAGGAGGGGATGTCAAAGAGTGTAAAGGGAGCCAGAGTCACTCTGCTGGCAAATGAATGCAGCAGAGATGATGTCATTGGAACAGTTGGTGGAGAAAAGAGAAAAACAAGTCTGTGTGTGCTAATCCTGTTTGCTGCCCTAAAGGGAATGGAAAGCAGCCAAGGCAAGGAGTTCTGGGAAACCATATAAGGGTGCCAAACAAGCTTTGCCGCCAACATTAGGAACTGACATCTTTGTTCTTTGTAACTTGGCTGGCGGCCAGAGGCCTCATTTCAGCTCTGCAGCCTGATTACACTGGATGCCTGCCAGCTGATTGCTCTGAGTTCCTTTTCTTCTTCGGGAGCTTTTTTGCCAAACATGCGGCAGTTACCATGGCACTGGGAAGGAAAGTTTAAAATTATATCTAACATGTGCACACACACACACACACACACACACACACACAGAGGAAGGCAGCCAGAGAGTTTGCATCCACTGGGGTGGTTTTATACAGATGTGCTCTTTTTCCTTGTTAGCTACACAATTTAGAGATTTATCCCAAAAACACATCCATGGCATTTGAGCAGAAAAAGGGAGGAGAGGAGATAGGCATGGATGTGTGCACACCATCACATCAAAGGGCTGCTGCAACAAACAACTTCCTTTTCAGCTAAATTAATTTGAAACAACGGGGTCTCCAGTTAAAAGCTAACGTCTAGCTTTTCTGAAACAGTTAAGAGATGAAGGAGTTATTTTTAAAATTGCCGTGGAAGGTTGTTTAGGAAAGGGAGCAAAGAGATATGATTGTGAGAAATAATACTATATGCCTGTGAACTTGCATAAGGCAACAACATTGCCTTATGATTTATGAGGGGGATAGGATTGACACATTCATAACAAATACTTTGATTAACTAGGAAAGGGCTGCCAGAACCTGAATGGCCAATTTTATTTCTCACATAATAGGGAGAGGTGTGGTCCACCTCTGCTTCCTTCCTTTCTCCTACCCAGAAAAAAAAAACATACCATAGTTTTAATTTTTGAATAGGAAAAGTTCTTTGCTCAGGGATTTCAAATTGAGCCTGCAGCTATTTTTAACCAGCTATATTTTTCACCAGTTTAGAAAGTAGATCATCTGGGAGGCAGTAGAAATCTCGGAAAAAAAACATTTCTCAAAGTGCATTCAATCATCATGTTTCTGCAGTCAAGGTTATTTGGATCATTTTTGCCTCTTGCAAGATCCAATTTTCTTGAAATTCAATACCAGCCCAATGGAATCCCTGCCCTCTTTCTGCCTTGCCTTTCAATGTGGGCATTAATTGCATAGCATTATTTCTCCACACACCATATATGCACATCTCAGATATAAAGTATGCAAGGAATTATTGCTGGGGAAGAGAAAGATGTGGCCCATAATAATAATGGCCATGAGGATGCATTTCAAATGAGACATTAAATCCTCTTGATTTTCAACAGAAAATTTAAGTGTGCATCTTGTCCCGCAACATCAGTGGGAAGCACAAAGATGCATTGTGTAGGGTGTAATAATGATGTAATAAATTATTCCCACTCCCGACTGCTGGGGCTGGTCCAGAAAGATACCATGGTCAATGGTATTGAAATCCATCCAGAGAGCCACCTCCTTCCAAAGCCCTCCAAAGGTTATCAGGAAGCATAACCAATGTGGTCTCACCGCTATTGGCTGGCCTGGACCTGGACTGATACATGTTGCATCATACACTGCACTCAGGAACTGCCTTCCCTTTCTGGACAGAAATTATCCAATGTGTCTGGGTCCAGAGATGACCTCTTGAACAGGCGTCACAGCACTGCTCCTTCAAAATGAATGGTACCATCCCCTCCCACACCGAGGCATTCATTGCACCACTCAGCTCCAACCACATGACATCTCCTGAGAGGCCTTGGCTAACCAGGAGAGGCATGGGTCAAGCACACAGGTGGCTGAGTTCACAACCATGAGGACTCTATCCACTTCTTCACAATGAACCAACACAAACTCTTCTCAGATAACAGGACTCAGACAGGTCTCTGAAGAACTACACTCTTGAAATTGCAAAACTAGAATAAAATAACTTTTAACGCATACATTTGCAAATCAGTTTTACAATATCTATTTAGAAATCATATTACAGTGATTTGCAGTGATTTCACCCTCCTTTTAAAAAATAAAAAATAAACAGATACGGAATAAGTTCTTTTGCAGAGCTTTGGCTTCAAATTAATACTTGGTCCAGAATGGAATTGTGAACTAGTTTATTGCTGAAAGCCTTACCTGGGCCCCATACTATTGTTCTCCCCAAAAGTGCAGGGGCAATTAATAGAAAACATTTATTCTAACGAACAGCCAGCCATTTTTAAAGAAGCCCGAGCACAACAAGGATGAAAATACTGGGAAGATTTAGACAGATTTCAGTTCTCTGTCTGTAAAACACAGTCCTGACCCCACACACCCACAACAGGTCATTTGACTTCATTTCCAAAGTAATGCGTACCAAACTGTAACAGATTTTGCATATCTTATGGACAGTGTCAGAATGATGTAAATTGCTTCTTCATTGGTATAAATAATAACAACTTAAGCCCAGGCACTGAAGGCAATATTGTGAAAACCAGGCAGAAATTCTGTGCTAACAACATGCTATGCTAAAATGCAAATAGGCATGTGGCCTTAGAGATGAAGTAGCAGAAATGCTCAAGAGGGATCAATAAAATAAAGCAAAAGTGGTAATATTGCTAATAATAATATAATTTCAGTGGTTACCAGATTTCAAACAAACTCACTGCAATGTGAGATTGGAAAGGGGGTCGACTTCTCCAAAGCACTCGAGGTACAAGAAGCAAGGGGTGGAAATTGATTAAGGAGAGATCCAATCTGGAACTAAGGAGAAATTTCCTGACAGTGAGAACAATAAATCATTGGAACAGCTTGCATCTCAGAGTTTTGGGTGCTGCATCACGGCATCAAAAATAGGCTGGATAACTGTTTGCTCAGGATGGTATAAAGGTGTCCTGCTTTGGGCAGGGAGTTGGACTAAAACAGTGGTCCCCAACCTTTCTGGCTTGGCGGCTTGGCATGGGGGGGGGGATAGTTCCCTCAGAACGGCAGGCGCATGCACAGCTCCATTTGCGCAAGAAGAGCTGTGCGCACATGCACACTCACCTGCTACTTACATGGGCCCATTTTGAATGGGTTACAGTCCAGTAGTGGGCCGCCACCTGGGGATTGGGGACCCCTGGACAAGAAGATCTGCAGGTCCCTATGATCCGGTGTTTTAGGTTCTACTGATTATTATGGCGAGTGGGGGGGGGGGGAGAGGAGAAAGGATGGAAGAGCATTAAAGTGGAATTCCAAAATATGTTTTTAACCCTGAACTCTGCTGAACAGAAAGTAGGCAGATGTACAGAAAAGTGGGCAGTTTGGTGCCCTTAATGTTTATGCAGAAGAAGCAAACATTGGCAGGTGTTATTTGTCATGTCCTAATATTGCAAGAGTAAGAAAGCCTGCACCTGCCATAATCCCCTCTTCTCTCTGACTGTTAAACACAGGAACATTTATTTATTTTTTGCACTAGGTCACCATCTTAACTACTCCGGCATAATCACTGAAGGACATTTGAGCTCCATTTCCTCTTGTGGAAAGAGGGGAAAGAGGGTTGCGCAATAGGTCCTTGCCCACAGCAGGAAACGAATGCAGTCTTCCAGGTTCTTAGGGCCACATCGTTTCCCTCCTAGGCTGCTCCTGGCTGTTTCTGAAGCTGACTTTAAAAACCCAATCCCATGCTTTGGCAACGGGTTGGGACTCGCTTGGACTATGGCCACCAAAGATTTCGACTGCATGTTCCCCTGCTCCTTGCCCTTCCCATCTGCACAGGGAACATGATCCCCGCTGGCTGGCCTCCGCGCTTGCTTTTTCCTTTTAGGGATTGTTCCATCCTCCCTTGTCCCCATCCTTTTCCTTTGCTTTCCCAGAAGTGTGTACACATGGATGCCTTCCCACCCTCTTCTTACACTGACAATAATGCAACCCCCTTTTTGTCGTCGTCCCCTTCCTTTTATTGTACCATCGTTGCTTTGATGCTGTAATGATTAAAGCGAAGGGAACAGGTTGCTGCTTTGTTCTTTTGTTCCAGAAGGTCTGTGGACACTTTGTAGCGAGGTTCAAGCTTCACAGAAGCAAAGAGCCTTTTGTTAAACTTTGTACTTGCGTTGCAGCTTGAAGATTTAGTTGCAGTGCATGTTTCAACTTTAAGTTGAGGATAAGAGAGACAAGAGAATCTTTGAATTTCTGGGGGGCAAGAGAGGGGGAAGAAGAGGAGCATGCTCCATTCAGCCTGAGCCAAAACTGAAATAATAACTATTAGGGGATGTAAAGAGCAATGGGGGCATGGGAAATGGGCATAGAAAGACACAGGGTGAGTGACACGGATGCTTATGAAAAGTTGGGGGCGTCAAAAACAGTAAAGATGTATCTGTCCAGAATTGCCTGTAGAGAGAGGAGTAAAAAAAAAAAAATCAACATGGCAGCCAAAACCGTGCAATTAGAGCCCCACCATTTCTGTACGTTCATTGCCACTCATGCAAAAAAAAGGGGTGGGCCTTTGGTTGTGGCTACTGTCTGTGCTTTTTTGATCCATCTCTCCATAGACACCCTTGGCAAGAAAAGTTCATTGACTTAATGGGCCATCGTTAGATCAGGCTCAAAAGAGTGAAAATAGGTAGGAGGTAGAAATGGTAGCAAACAGGAAACCAGCAGCCCAAGAAGAAGTGGCTGCACAGAGTGGTGCCTATTTATTTATTAATTAATTTAATTTGTATACTGCCCTCTCTCCCGTTTGGGACGGGAGAGGACGCCCTCTCTCCCGTTTGGGACTCAGGCCTATCCAGAGGAGGGAAGAGAATATGCCAGGCATTGTAGCCAATGCCGCTAAATGAGAGGAAGCACTTCAGACCCCGACCTGGCAGAGTTTAAGTTGACTCCTAAAAATGTCAGAAAGCAGTATAGGTGGTCCTCAACTTATGACCACAGATGGGACTGGAACTTAGTCACTAGGCAAAGTGATCGTTAAGTGAGTCACATCCAGGGGTGGGTTCTGGCAGCCGCTACTGCCGGTTCGCTCAGAGGTGCACCGCGCATGTGCTTGATGCACGCTGTGTGCACCTGCACAGTACTCCTAAAATTGCTCTGCACATGCGCAGAAGCAAAAAACGAGATGGACAACCGGTTCAGGGGTGTGGCAGGCCTAGGTCGCTGCTGGTTGTAAGTCACCTTTTTCCAGCCTTGACATACCTTTGAATGGTTGTTCAACGGCTGATTGTAACTCAAGGACTACCCTTAGTTTTGAAGTGGAGCAAAGTTTCAGAACAGAGGTGGTTTCATTTGCAAGGGACTTCGAGTGGGTGGAGGATGAGCCATCTATTTCTGCATTTAAGAATGGAGGGTTGTCCATTAAGAGCAGAAAATGCACATCTGCTCTTGGTTAAAATCAGAGCTTCCAGCTAAATTTATAATGTTCTGGTTTTTGCCTTTGAATAGAAGTTGATGTCCAGCCTCTAACTAATTTAGATTTTCCTCATTTCTACCATCGTGGAAATCCAGGCAATTTCCTTGGAAGACAAGGGGGATCTCCCATTCAAGCATGCAGAATCATGAGGATACCTTGATTTCTCAAAAGTGATTTTATTGGGTTTTGTCACGATGTGCCCTGTTCACGATTGACAATGTGTTAATCACCGACTATGGCATACGATGTTCTGCACTTTAAGAGGAAAAATCCAGGCTGTCATTGCGGTTGTATAACAACAAGTTGGGGAAAGGAGGAAGTGACTGGTTACCAAGGCATGAAATCCTTAGTGAATAATATTCAAATTAGACTCTTAAGTGCTGACATTTCAGATTTCTTCCATGTCCCCTTTTTTTGCCTCGTTTTCTATTTTACTTGATACAGAGTTACTGAGAACTGGAAAAGGGATATATTCCTTTCTGACCTTGAGCTGACCCAATAAAGCAAGCGTCTCCAACCTTAGCAACTTTAAGATTTGTGGACTCCAACTTCCAGAATTCTGGGAGTTGAAGTCCACAAGTCTTAAAGTTGCCGAGGTTGGAGACCCTTGCAATAAAGGGAGTATTTTAATAAAGTGCTATTGTTTTTTATTTATTTTTATTTATTTTATTTTTCAAATTTATACCCCGCAGTTCTCCTTGTTAGGACCCAGGGCGGCGCACAGGCATTATTAAAAACCATAACAAAATGACAAAATACATTATTAAAAACAATTAAATTAAGTCCTGTGCTAAAAAAACCATTTAAAACCCTGAGAATTAAAATTTATAGATAAAAGTCAGAAACGGGGGGCTATGCTAGGCCGGCTTGTTGGAATAAGTACATCTTAAGACGCTGGTGGAAGAGGCGGAGGTCCGAGGTGGTGCGTAGGTTGGGGGGTAGGTCGTTCCAGAGGGCTGGGCCCGCCACAGAGAAGGCCCATCCCCTGGGCGTCGCCAACCGGCATTGCCTGGCCGACGGTACCCGGAGAAGACCCTCTCTGTGGGAGCGGATCGGACGAAGGGATGTATGGGGCAGAAGGCGGTCTTGTATATAGCTAGGCCCCGAGCTTACAGCCATTATGGTTATCTCCCCACCTTTGTTTTTTTTATAACTGTTGTGGAGTTAGGTTGTGTTTCGAAAGATAGATTGTTTCACTTTTTGTCATTCAGTTAAAGAGGGCAAAAACTATTTCCCTTTTATTTTTGTAATAAAACCTGAGACCATTAATAAAAAAATATGCATTATTAATTTTCAAGGATAGGCACACTCAGAGGTGGGTTCCTACTGGTTCAGACCAGTTTGTCTGAGTAGGTAGTAACGTGGCCTGCCACGCCTCTGAACCGGTTCTATTGGTGGCACCATCTTGATTTTTGGTTCTGATTTTTTGCACACCGAGCCATCAGTAATGCTGGCAGCAACCCACCTCTGGGCACACTTCAAGCCAAGGGAGGGGGAATCTTCCATTAACAAAAGTTAATTTAATGAGATGTTTCCTCACTTCAAACCCAAAAACCCCATTACTACCCGAATACCACCTAAAAATGTATCTCATTATAAATCTTGTTATACTCTAAAATGGATATAAATAGAACTGTGACGCTACATTGGCGGGCCTCATATTTCTCTTGGTGCTTATTAAATGAGCCACTAAATTACAATGTCCTTCTTTATAATCATCTTCTCAGGAGCCAAGCATTTCATATGTTATAAAGGGGCCATTACAGCATGGGGAAATTAGCATGGGTGGTTTATTATGAAATAAGCACTTAGCTGCACATTAGTGTTAGAGGAGAGTGTGTTATAACAGGGAGAAAGTGGACAATTTCATTATCCTTTCAATAATCTGTCCTGGGAACCGGAAACATCAACCAGGATTTTATACTGTGCTAATGGAAGAATTGCAAGAAGGAAAGACAAAAGCTAAGAACAGGAAAGTTGAAGAAAGAGACAGAGGGGCTAATCCTGGCTGCACAAGACAAAAGCCTTAAGAACAAATGCATATGAAGGCAGAATTGAGAAGACAATTGCAAATGCCATCTCTGCAAAGAAGCTGAAGATACAATGGACTGCTTCTAGTTAGCTGCTGCAAGAGGATCGCAGAGACTGATTACAAACAACGGCATGACAAAGCAGCAACAATCGTGCACTGAAATATCTGCAAGAATTGCCACTTGCCTGCAAGCAAGCACTGGTGGGACTACAAAAAGAGACAAAAAAGTACAGTAGCAGAAAATGAAGAAGCAAAAATGCTCTGGCACTTTAGAATTCAAACAGACAAGCAGCTGCCACATAACTATCCAGACAACTATTGTGAACAAGAAAGGCAAAAAAAATTCTGGGTAGTGGACATGGCAGTACCTGGAGGCAGTCAAATAGAAGAGAAGAAATTGGAGAAAATAACAATATATAAAGACCTGCAAATAGAAGTAGAGCAACTGTGACAAAAGGAAAGATAGTACCAATAATAATAGGTTCCTTGTGCACAATCCCAAAATATCTAGATAATATCTACGAATATCTATGAATACCATTAGCACTGAACTCCTGAAAGAGAGCTTAAGGTAAGGCCAAGAGTGTATAAATCAAAAATAATCCTTCAACTAACCTCATCACAAGCCATTTAGGAACTTAAAGATTAACATCAGACCTTTGAATGTCATCCAGAAACTTACTGTTAGCTTTTCAATATACAGTAATATAAATAATGTAGCTCTCAGACCTCACCAACCTCTGATTTTTAGACGGGTATATTTCCAGAGTCCCTTCAATGAAACTTTGCTAACCTTTCAATTAAAAGGGTCAGTTCTTGGGAATAGGAAGGATCCCCTTGCCATGGTCAGTTAAGTCACTTTAACTCAAACTAAGCAGCTGAAATCATTTAGGTAACTTGTATTTTTGTATATTATCCACTGTCTCAAATTAAGTGGGGGACTCTAAGTGGTTATCATCTGCCTTGCTATAAGTCAATTTTCATATTACAACAAACCTTATCTAAATTTAACATTCAACCTGTTAAATGTTAAACATGTACCTGCTTTTAAAACTGTGAAAAGAGATAGGGAGAGGGAGAGAGAGGTGAAGGGAGAGAAAGAGAGAAGGAAGGAAAGAGAAAGAAAGAAAGGAAGGAAGGAAGGAAGGAAGGAAGGAAGGAAGGAAGGAAGGAAGGAAGGAAGAAGAAAGAATAAAAGACAGACTGGTTGGCATAATTTTGCAGAGATAAATGAAACTGAATATTTTATTTTGTTCAATTCTTTAAGATTTTAATTTATAAAGTGTAAATCCTGATGCAGAATGGATATACCTAGTTCATGGTGCTAATTATATTCTCACTGCTTAAGGCAAACCGAAGTCTTTAAAATGAAAACAGCGCTCACAGTTTCAGGCATTAAAAATGTTTTCACTGTAAAACTGCTTAGGCTTTGCCTTTTTCTTTTTAAAAAAGTACTTATTTATTTAGACATGTATAACAATCTTTATTCTTAAAGGACAAGAACATTTAAAAAATACAAAGAAAAAAATCTGCTGCATCTACCAATTTAGTTATCAATAATCATTGCCTTACTAATGAATTCACTACTATAATATCAACAATACAAAATATTGTAAAATATCACAAAATCACTGCCATAGTAATATCTATGTGCAAACTGTTGCATCCATTGATTAATAGAAAATACTGCCTTTGTTTTGAGATCATACTTCTGGAATGTCTGTTTGCAACTAGTTAACTTATATTAACTTCAAACATTATATTAGCTGTTGTTATGCTATAAAAGGAGATGTCCAATAGTTGCATTCCTAAAAGAATAGACTTCCAAGGGAGGCAGCTTTGTTAGAACTGTTCACTACCTTATATTTTGTTGCTACTCTTATTTGGTTTTGTAAAAGGAGTGGATGCCTCTTTAAATGTTCTAGAAGGGCAATTTCATGCAATTTCTACGAATAATGAACTGGCGTGAATAATCTATGAAAACTAAAGGCTGACAGTTCTGTACTTTCCATGTTTTTGAAGCAATGAAAGATGATGTAAAACTGCAAACCAAGGGGCCTTAAATAAATGGAAGAAAACTCCTACTGTCCGATGCTTGGCATCAGTCTCTTGGCCTAGTAAAATTCTTAAACAAATTAGGGATGTGCAAGCTGTGAAGTGCCCAGACTGAGCAGAAAAGGGAGGCGGCGGCTGGGGTCAGGCTCTGTAGCTGCCAAAAGCCTACAGCTCATCTTGGCAGCCAGAGGAGGCTGGTTATAAATTTCCTGAGGGTTAATGTACAGAACCTTCTAGCTAGCAAACATGATCATAAAGAACAAAGATGAAACTCTCAGAGCCGCTGACCAGGAATTGCCTGAAAAGACCAAGTGCCTGCCAGCTGCACGTCTGGAAAACCAACACTCTTATCATGCGTAATCAGCAGCAGCTGAGTATGAAATGTATAGAAAACCTCTGGCTTTGGCCCCAGTGGTTGAGCCGAAAATCTAATCCTCAGGAACAAATCTGCCTACATGTAATATGATGACGCCCGGTAGTCTAGTCATTGGTGCCCAGAGACCTCCTTCCTTGAGAGGGAATGTATGTGATGCCTGGCTAGCACTCTTCAGTCTTGCCTGCTTTTGAGACATCCCCAGGCTGTAAGCCTTCTCATAACTAATTGTATCCTTCCATTTCCCAGCAGGGACATTCATCCTGTGCTGCTAAATCAGAAGGTTACCTAGCAACAAACAGAACTCTTGAATGTGCCGAGAGGAAAAAAGGCATTAAAGGAATTAAAAAAAAAACAATTCTGAGAGAGTCACGGGGAAACAAGGTCACGGTTTGCTTTGACAGAAGTGAGATGTTTCAGCTCTTGCTCTATAATTTCCATCGCTCCCAACCAGCACAAACAGCTGGGATGATGTAATCTAACACATCTGGAGGGCACCATGATGGGAGAGGCAGTATTTTTCCTTTTTCAGTGCAATATTGGCTGAACCCGACAATAATATCTCATCCCATCCTTGCAGCATTTCTGTAGAAAACATGGAACAGTATTCCCAGGAAGTAGTCCTAGTCAGGGAAGAAGAGATCGGAAAAAGGTGGCAACATGTAGTCCCATGTCGAGATGGGACATTTCTGAAAATAGGTTCAACATCTGCACCCAAAAAAAGCTGGGTCCAAAGTGACTGGTCCAAAGAGCAGAGAAGCATGGGATGTGCTGCCAAGCTCTGCTATTGAAAGGTATTGAAAAGGAATGGCAGATATCATGGCCAGCAGCTCCCAGAAACAGCCTGTGAATTGCATGAAGCTGTAATGGAGTAATTCTCCCCTGCCGCTTGCCAAGTAATTCAAAACAAAACAGCAAAATGCATGTATGGCCTTGCAAATTCTCTTTTTGCTCCAAGCAGAGGAAAACTTGAAATCCATGCAATATTGCACAGAGGTGGCAGACTATTGCCCTCTTTCCCTGTTTAAATCAATTTTCTGTGCTTGAGAGAGCACTAGGCCTGTTTTGTAATTACAAGTCTACCTCTCTTTTCAAAAGACCGCTAAATCCGTGTTCATAAAGGGGCTCATTGCATGTGCTCCAGAAAGCGCTAGTCATGCATTACCTGGGCAGATGCCTCTGCACAAGCCAGGTGTCCAGTCTCTCCTGCAGCCCAAGCCAAAATGGCCAGAGAGCCCCTAGCCAGCAGAAAGGCATATGGCATGCCTGTGGCATTCTCAATGGGCCAGTAGGAGCAGAGCAGACACGAGTCTTGGCTGTGTTAGTAATCCACATTATCAGTGAAACGTGCTAGTCGAGTTCCATCATGAAAATCAGATCAGGGGTGAGGTGGGGGGGGGAAGGAAAATGCTACTTTATAAGTGGAACAGCTAAAGAGGATTTTAAGCAGCTTTAGCTATGGGTCAGGCAAGAGATGAAGTTCATGCCACGTTTGAGCGGATCATGAAGTGAGCCCTCAGAAGCTGGTTTTGAGCTGGAAGGCTGCAGCTCTTGGGAGCTGGAGGGGGTGGGAGGCAGAGCATTTCTCTGCAGGGGAGAATTTTTGCTTCACCTCAGGCTCACTCCCAGCCTTTCTGACACCCTCCTGCTACTGCTAATGCTGCCAGCATCCCCTGTCCACTTCAGCAGCCTAGGCAAGCCAGAAAGGGTGAGATTGAGGAAAATTCTGTTGTTTTCACTGTTTCTCGGGAGATGAACAGAATGAGAAAACCACCAGGCTGCTTAATTATTATTTTTTAATTGTTTCCTTTATTTTCCTCTTATTGAAAGGCAGGTTGAGTGGATGCCTGTTACTGTTAAGGTTAAGACAGGGTTTTGATTTTTATTCCTGGTTTTGGGTGTTTCTGAACTAAAGCGGGGGGACGGGGGACACGGACTGTTTTCAAACTACTTTTGAAGGATTGAAGCTTGAAAATACTGGGGACATGGAAGCCCCTTAGACTGGAAAGCCATTTTATTTTATTTATTTTATTTTATTTTCGTATTTGTATCCCGCGCCCATCTCCCACCAAGGGACTCGGGGTGGCGCACAGGAGTTTTAAAAACATAGGAATACAAATATACAAAATATACAAAATACAAAACCTATTAAAACTATATTAAACCCCATCCTGCACCAAAACCTCATTAAAAACCCCAAAATTAAAACATTTATCACTAAAAGTCAGATCAGAGTTGGGTAGTTCATGCCAGGCCGGCTAGATGAAAAAAGTGCGTTTTTAGGCGCTGGCGGAACAGGAGGAGGTCAGAGATGACTCGGAGTTCGGGCGGTAGGTTGTTCCAGAGGGCTGGGCCCGCCACAGAGAAGGCCCTTCCCCTGGGGGTCGCCAACCGGCATTGCCCAGCCGACGGCACCCGGAGAAGCCCCTCTCTGTGGGAGCGAATCGGACGTAGGGACGTATGGGGCAGCAGACGGTCACGCAGGTAACTAGGCCCCGTGCCATGGAGCACCTTGAAGATGGTCATCAATTGGTCATTGCCAATCAAAGTGACAGAACGAAACTAGATGGACGTGAACATTACAAAGCAAAGATTCCTATGAGAGCTGGGCGGCCCTTTAGCAGGAATCTGACAACAGACTGTTTCCAAACCCGTAACAGCTTCACTTTACATAGTGAGGGATGCTAAAAACAGAAACTGTCGATATCCATTGTCTCTCTTTTTTTAAAAAAATGGCTGAAATTCCACAAGGTAGGCCAAGTTCTCAAGATCTCTTATGCCTTTTCACATAAGCTCTTACGATATTTGGGCCGTGTTTAACTTTTTAATTAAAAAAGAAAATGAAGGAAGCATATGCGGCAACATCCTTGCTAACCCCTGGTACCACAGGTTCCCTGTATCTTTAATGGGAACTCCCCCCCCCCGCTACAAAATCGATCCTGCTGCACAAGGAGGAGAGTGGAAAACACAACCCTGATGAAATTTCACCTGATATTCGCACACCGTCATGGCAATAATGTAGTGTCATTTGCAGACAGAAGCTGCTCCATTCAATGAGATACACGGTCTCAGGGTTGATAGATATCTTCAAACAGTGCTGGCTTGAATGTTCATGATTCTGTTGCCATGGGAATATTCACAGCCTAGCCATCGCTCTGAGGCGTGAAAAGGTCCAGAAAAACCACAAACGCACACGGAGTGTACTTTGGATGGCATATTGCTTGAGTGGAGTCACAAACAAATCAATCTTTAGGGAGGAAAATCCCCCAAAGCTGAGATTTATGGCATTAGTTGTGGCTGTGGACGTCCGTGCCTTGCTTTCCCTCCCTCCCTCTCTCTCTCTCTCTCTCTCTCTCTCTCTCTCTCTCTCTCTCTCTCTCTCTCTCTCTCTCTCTCTCTCTCTCTCTCTCTCTCTCTCTCTCTCTCTCTCCTCCCTCCCTCTCTTTGCAAGCCTGTCTACCATTACACCCTAAATTCAACAAAACGATAATACCTTGCTAAAGAGAGATTGATTTTTCCAACAGACGTTGTTGTAGCCATTACAGGGGAATCTATGGGACATATTTGCATTTGTTTTCTCCAAGATCTAATGGATTATTACGTAGGTTAGATGAAGGTCTCCTTTGCATTCTGTCTTCTACAGCATATGTAGAAAGATCTTTATTATCCCGATGACTGGAGGTTCAGCCAATACATGGCGGTCATGCATCAATGATTAGAGAATCTCTCCAAGGACATATCGCAATGAGATGGCTCTTCCATTTTTGTCTGCAGCAATTGCTTTGATAAATTTGCTCCAGTTTAGGGTTTATTTGTGACTGTCCCAGCCTCATGAATGCCTCCGGGCAAATCTGAAGAGAGCATCAGGCTGATAGGTAGGTATCAATCACAGCTTCTTTTGTGAGAAGGAACAATGCAGACATCATGTAGCAGTGTTTTTGTGGTTTGTGCTATCACAATAAGCTATTTATGGAATCTTACCCCTGAGCCCTAAGCATAACAGCTTAAGGCACCAGCTACCAGGAAAATGGTGAAATTTCTCATTCAGGATTTGGAGAATATGTAAGATAAAGCAATAAAAACATCCTCAGTTTCTGAGGATTAAATGGACAAATCCATGTAATTTTCTTGGCACAGACACCAACATGGTTTACCTCTGTCATCTTCTGGGATGGTTTCCTAACTTTTCCATTTAATTTACTAAAGCCTGGGACCTCTTTGTGTCATCCAAATACTGATAAGGTTTGAGCTTGCTTAGCTTTTCAAAATCAGCCGATTTTAGGCAGGAATGATCCTTTTAATACGCATTAGCTATTAACAGGTAGCCATCACCATGATAAATGATATCAAGATTGCAATAAATGAGAGCCAGGAGAACAGTATAAATTGTATTAATATATTGGACCCTTTAATGTACAGTAGTTGCAAAACCCAGATTCTTTTCCAGTCATATATTACTTAACATTAAAATGAATCACTTTTTCTGTTCCTTTACATGCTTATTTATATTTGTATCGAGATTTAAATGAATAGGAATCTTCTATTTTATACTCAGTTTTATTTATATGCTCAGAAACAAAACAAAATCTGTTTGTGATCCAAGTAAGCCTCTCATAGTTACTTTATTGAGGAGATGGATGGCATATATTGCGGGATCGGATCCTGCCTCACACATCCTCACGGCCGATTCGCTCCCACAGAGAGGGGCTTCTCCGGGTGCCGTCCACTAGACTCTGTCAGCGGGCGACACCCAGGGGAAGAGCTCTCTCTGTGGCGGGCCCAGCCCTCTGGAACGACCTTCCCCCCGACATTAGAACGACCACGGACTTCCGCTCCTTCCGTCTAAAATTAAAAACGCATCTTTTCTGCTTGGCCGGCCTAGGGTAGTCTCTCTTCTATGGGGTTTTTAGTTTAAGGTTTTTTTTAGGATAGTTGGTATTTTATAGTTGTTTTAGCACAGGATATGATTTAATGTGATTTTAATTTTGTACTTTGTTTTATGTTACTGTTCTTAATTTACCTGTGCCCCGCCTCGAGTCCCTTTGGGGAGAGAGAGCGGGTTAGAAATAAAATTTATTATTATTATATTATTATAAATTTAATAAATAAATAAGCAACAAGAGTTGATTTACCAACAATTATCTAATTGGTGGTAAGATGGTGGCATGGTAGTTAGAATGCTGTACTGCAGGCTACTTCTGCTGACTCTGGTTGCCAGCAGTTCGGCAGTTCAGGTCTCATTCAATTGACTCAATCTTCCCTCCTTCCAAGGTCGTTAAATGAAAATTCAGATTGTTGGGAGCAATGCACTGACTCTGTCAACAGCTTAGAGGGTGCTGTAAAGCACTGTGAATCAGTATATAAGTGCTATTGCTAGTGTGATCAAGCTATCTTTCTGATAAAAGAAGTTGTAATTACAGAAGAATTACTGTTTGTTCTACTACATGTGTCACATTTAATTTCGGATATACCCATCGTAGAGGATGTCAGAGTTGAAAAGACTGTTCCTGACATGTACAAAATTACTACCAGTGAATAACAAGCAAACGATAGTCTGTATAACTATAAGGCAGCTTCTTATGAATATGTTACAGTGAAATCTGAAAGTATGTCAGTGGTGCTTTAGTGGCTTAAAAAGCAAGCCCAGGGTTAGAATTCAGCATATTAAACCTTGACTGAAATCCCCACTCAGCCCTGCAGATGATGGAACTACAGTGGACCAAGGATTCCCTTCGCCAACCTCACAAATATGTAACATTTTTGTGTATGTGAAAATAAATTAACATGTCTCTCTGACTAGGTTTATGTTCTGCACTTGCAAATTAATGGTTCCAGTTGAGTTTTCAACAATTATCAGATTTGGGGTTGCACAGATTTATGCTCACAAGTTGATGTCAGAACGCCATTGCACCCAAAGGGCAGTTGTAGCTTTTGTAGTCTTTATCGTACTGAGGAATCCACTGCACAAATGGTGCAGTCTGAGGCTCTTCTGGGGCCAAATGCATATTCAGGTACTCCTTGGTTAAGGAGTGCTCTGACTGTTTAATGACTGTTCAAACTTACAGCGGGACTAAAAAAGTAGCTTTATGAACTAGTCCTCTAACTTACAGCTGTCATGTGCCCCTGAAATTATGTGGTTGCCATTTGGGCACTTCACAATCAGCTTCCCAAAAGCAAAGTCACTGGACAAGCCGGTAGTAAGTGCCAAGTCATGCTAATGCGATGTTGCATTTTGTGATTGCAATGGAACAGATGCCATAAGTCTGGCATTGTCACATGGTGTTTCGCTTAACAACCATGTTGCTCAGCAATGAAATTGCCTATCCCAATTGCAGGTTTAAAGTGAAGATGATCTGTAAGTCTGATTATTTGCATGAAAAGTCAGAAAGGGTGTGCAAAGGAACGATAGAACAGGGAACTTAATTATTTCACTGTGTGTGTCATCTTCCTTCTCCAGACTGCCCTAAGGACTTTGTCTCCATTGCTCTCAAATGATTTCATGGAGATAAAAGCCTTGAAAACAGCAGTTAAGAGCACTGAAATAATGAGCAAGGAAAAAGTTCAGTTCTCCTCCCTATTTTTTCCCCCTTCGTTCCAAATCATATTCTCCTGAGCCAACTTTTCATGCTGAAAAAAAACAAACCCAAGTCTAACTGAGCACTGAAAAGTCCATGCTATTTGGGGTCATAAGGAAGATCCTCAAAGGAAAGTTACTAAAGGCTGCGAAAATAGCATCAGCTTGGGAAGGAAGGAATTTGTCTCAAGCCTTTGCAGTTTTCCAGGCTAATTTTTCCTCGGATGCCCAAAATAGATTAAAAGGTAACATTTTTATTTTATTTTATTTATTTTAATTAAATTTATACCCTGTCCTTCTCCGGAGAGGACCCAGGGCGGCGCACAGGAATTTAAAAAACATACGAAATGACAAAATACAAAATTTAAAAGGCATATTAAATTCCCATCCTATGCTAAAATCCAATTAAAATCCCCAAATTAAAACTCTAAAATAGTCCCAGCGGAAGGTTACGCTAGGCCGGCTTGGTGAAAGAGATGTGTCTTTAGACACTGGTGGAAGAGGCGGCGGTCCGAGATGGTGCGAAGTTCAGGGGGTAGGTCGTTCCAAAGGGCGGGGCCCGCCACAGAGAAGGCCCTTCCCCTAGGTGTTGTTTTGAGTTGAGTTGAATTTGACTCCTAATGATTACACGATAATGGCAGTTATTATGTTTCATATGAAAGTGATTTGCCATAGTCGTTGTCTTCTTCCAACATATAGCTTTGGAAATGTCTAGTTGTCCCACCTCATTTAGCTTAACTTCTTGAGACCCAAGAAATGATGCCAGGCAGTTAAGTCCTAAACTGTGATTAGAACTGCAATTAAAATAACAATCCCATTGACCCCGCATGCATCCAACCAGTAAGTTTGAAGAACATGGTTGAGATTGCTCTCATTTACTTTCACATTTAAGCCAATGGAAAACATATTCTGTCCCTAAAATTTTGACAGGATGAAGCATTGCTCTGAGGAATTGCAGAACATGAACTTCAGAGCAACTGGCAAATGCAAACTTCCTCCTCCAAGCCACTCAGTGTTGATCCATCAAAGGAAAACATTCTTCAAGTAACATCTGGATCCTGTAATAATATATGCATTTGTTATTAATTCATAAAAGCAGGAAAGTATGGCCTATGCCATTTAAAGATACAACCAGAATCTTGGCTGGGTCTTGGATTCAGCCCATATTCAACCAAGAGCAAAACTTTTGGCTTGGAGTTCAAAAGTACATGGCTTTATTTAACTTGGCTTTGATTTTAGGTTCAATAGTTTTATCTAGAGCCGTGCTTACTGCTTTTTAATATATCGTTTGCTTCCAGTGGTCGTGTACCTTGGAATATCGCTTGTTTACTCTCTTAGACAATGTCCCGCAAAAATCAGTAAGATTTATAATAAGAAAAACTGTTTTTAGAACTTCGTTTTTTTGTGTTAAACGATTTCTTAGTTTGAGTGTCATTAAAATTATTCTCCATGGTTCAAGACAAGAATTGGCTTCCGGTTCCGGCTCCGGCGGCGACGGGCGAACTTAGGGTTTGCTCGCCGCTTTGATCCTTTTCCTGCCCCCCCACGGGGGCGAGAAGCCCCTTGTTTGGGGCTTCTCCCGTAAAGCCGGCTCGACAGGGAAGCCCCCCCCCCGCGGCAGCGGGGAGAGCGACCCTGCTCCTCAGCTTAGGTGGAGGAGGACATGCTGCGGGGGGTCTTCCCTTCGCCAAAGGTTGGCGGCACCATTTAATTCTATGAAGAGAGAAGATCGGAAGAGTCGGGAGGCTTTTCGGGACCTCAGCTGCGAGCGGAGAGTGAGCGTTTAAAACTTTTCTTTTTGTGTACTGTCAGCCGGGCTGAAAGGGACTGGAGGGGGGTGTTTGTTTCCAAAAACCCCCCTTGGACTAAAAGCGGCACTCGGAAATGCCTCGTTGCGAGGAATCGGAAACTTTAAATCTGGATGGTCTCTAACAAGGGAAAGTACTTTGCGGCTTGTTTGCAATTATGTCTCGAGGTCTGGCTGAAACAGTTTCTTTTTTGCTTTTTAACCGCTTTCTCCCTCGGGCTCTGAGTTTGGGCGGAAAATGGCTTCTCTTTGTCCCCGACTGACTATGACCTATGGAAAATTACCAGTGTCTCTTTGCGATTTGGACTTCCTCTAATTATTGATGAAGAATTTTCTTTTTTTGGATTTGTGTTTTCCTTTCTGGATTGCCTTCGTTATTATACCTATGGAGTTGGAAAAGTGTTTCTCTGTTGGCTTCTGAATTTTGCAGCTGTACAACTTTGAGGACTTTGGACTCCTAATCTGCCTTACCAGCCCCACCCTAAAAACGCCATTTTACTGGCACGGATATTAACAGTTAAACATGGCACAAGAAGCAACGCTCGCAAGCCTTGAACAAAGAATGACTGCCCTTGAAACTGCTATACAAAATTTGGTATCAGAAATTAAGGCTCAGAGGGCAGAAAATGTCAACTTTAAAAAGGAACTATTGGACACTCGAAAACAAGTGCTTGAGAATACACAGAAGAATGAAGAATTGAAAGGGGGGCTGGAGGGGGCTAAGGGAGAGATTAAAAATGTTTCTAATGAGGTTGTGGAAATAAATGCGCATGTGACTAGGATTGATTTGGAAAGGATGACATATTTTTTGAGATTCCAGAATGTTTCTGAGATGGATGGTGAATGTCTCCCTGATCTTATGAGTACAATTATTGCAGACTATTTACATAAACCCAAAGATGAGATCAGAGGGGACATTGACCTAGTCTACAGAATAAATTCTGCATATGCTAGGATGAATGAAGTACCCAGAGAGATACATGTAAAATTTGTTAGAAGGTCAACCAGAGAGGAAATCTTGAAGGCGCAAAGAGGGAGTCCTATGATTTACCAACAAAAGGAGATTACCATCTTGAAGCAGATTCCAAGAAAGATTAGAGAAGCCAGAAGGAAATTTTCCTTCTTGTCTAAAACATTGTTTGATCATGGGATCTGGTTCAAGTGGGTGACACCCGAAGGGATGCTGGTGTTCTGGGAAGGAGGTAGAGTAAAGATTAAAACAGTTGCTGAGGCGGAAGCCTTTCTTAAAAAACATTCCTCTGTCCTGGGAGAAGATCCAGGGGGGCAGGGGGAGCCATGGCCCCGCCCGCTGGGGGCCCGGGGGAGAAGGGGGAAGATACAATTGCCAAGAGACTTAGATCTAAAAAATAACTTTGCCCTTGTTTTTCTTTTGAGTAATATTGTATGATATTTGTAATCTGGATTTTTGCAATTGACTGACAGTATATAACTGAAAAATTTAGGAATATGTACTTGCTCCCAGCTTGTAGTGTTATGTGAAATGTTTCTTTTTTTTCTTTTTAATAATGTAATTTGAGGTTCCGGAGGAGCCGACGACTTTGACGTGACCACTCTCAAAATTTCTATGTAACCCTTACCCTACCCCACAAAAAATGTAAACTCAATAAAACTTTTTCAATAAAAAAAAAAAAAGACAAGAATTTACTTTATTGGAAATTGGAAAAGGAGAGCTGTAAAAACCCATTTTTTCAAATAGCTTATAGTCACCAAGATAAGGCAGGACTTTCTAATGAAATTGGCATGCCTTCAACTTGTTCACAAGCTTACTGCTCATGCTGTAGTACAGCAGGTGAAAGCTTTCTAGAGATCCAACCAGCTGGATTGTATTCCACTTTGGGAAAGAGAAAGAGACAGATGAGAGGTGCCGCCTTAACAGTTTGCTGCAGGACAAGTTAAGGTACAACAATTAATGAATTGAAAAAGTTGCCCAGATTCCCTCATCAGTGAGATGAACATCATCTAAATTTAATAAATAGAAATAAATAAAATAAAACCTACCCTCATTCCTGTTATTTTGACACAACATTAGTTAGCATACTTAAAATGCTATAAATCACTAAATAAACTATATAAATAAGCTATAGTGCAGTTGAAAGCCACAATACTACCGTGCATGATGAATTTGGGGAGGTTGTAAATACTTTATAAATAAAGAAACTTATAAATATTGTGGGGAAAATCCCATAGGTAAACTTTTTTTTTTACTTTCTTAGGCCAATGTTTGACATAACTGTAAACTGAAATCCAACTTTTACTTAATAAAAGTGTGTGTGTGTGTGTGTAGATAGATAGATAGATAGATAGATAGATAGATAGATAGATAGATAGATAGATAGATAGATAGATAGATAGATAGATAGATAGATGTAAGGTAGAGGTGGCTTTGTACATACTTAACTCTAATTGGGGACATATTTTTATGACTATGTAAAACTCTATTGCTGGACATTCAATGCATATACAGACATACATATTTTATGGAGGGCAGAAGGTCAGCACAGCTACTTCCACAGTAGAAAAATCTGAAACGCACCAGCAGCAGTTAATGAAATCAGCTTATTGTGCATGAGATGCTGAAACAGCTGGTCAGTTTTGATGCATTCTAATTGAACTGCACGGTGTTAAAAGCAAGACCCACATCAGCCAAGGCTAAGGGTTAACTTTCATGCCAGATGACAGAATATGAATTACAGCAAGGTGTTGATTCTTATCTGTTCCTCAAAGTATTCTTCTGATCTTCTTAAGAACAACCTGTCTGGTGCAACCCTTCTTGCCAAGCCAGCAAAACTACAAGAGCTGGATATGTGTCTATTTTCTTTCCCTTAAGCATGTTCATTTTCAACCTAATTTCACAGCCCTAAGGATGAAACATGCAAATGTTTTGCCTTTATGTTTGAAAATGGAAATACTGTTGGCCTAGCCCTACTTATGACATACAGTACTCTTTTTTGGGGGGAGAAATGTTCTTCATCAAAAATGCTGTCATGTCCCAAATTCCATGAATGTGTAATGATGATACCAATTTAGATACAGAGTTCACTCAAACAGTGGAACAGTGAAGTGCTTAAAAATGGCATGCTGGGGAAACTACCCTTAAAATAGCAAATGGAATGCCCGGTCAGGTGATAAACAAATGACTCCCCAAATCCTAAATTCACATATAGGCTGATGGGATTTAAGTCTAGCCCCCAAAATGGCTTTTGGAGAGAAATATAAAAGCTTAGCTTTAACCTGCTGTAATTTTGATTGTATTTAAGGTTTTGCATTTGACTATGGCAAGGAGAAATTTTACTCCAAGATAAGAAAAATTTTAACAGCACTCATCATAAGTGAACATTCAAGCAAAGTAATGTCTTAGAATTTTGGTTTAGTCTGGAAAAGCCATTTCATTCCAATTCCAAAAGAATTACACAGGTTACCTACTGCATTCTTCGCTCAGGGTCTCCAAACTTGGAGACTTTAACACTTGTGGACTTCAACTCTCAGAATTCCTCCAATAGCCAATCTTAAAGTTGTCAGGTTTGGAGACTCTGCTCTAGGTGATGTAGACTTCAACTCCCCAGAATTATCAGCTGTGGTAATTTTTTGTTTCAGCAGTAATCAACCTATGGTAATGATGACTTAAACTATATTTACTGAATCACTCCAAGAACTTCCTGCAAGTAAGTTGTGGTCTGTTGACTGTCTTGAATTCCTACACTAGTTCCTGCCCCCCTTTCAGAGTACAAAAAGAATGGCCCGACTAAAGTGAAATCTGGTATGGATCCTGGGAACCCAGCACATTACACCACCCAGCATTTTCTTTAACCATGTGACTGTCATTTATAGCAGCTGAATTTCAACATGACTGGGGAGGCTGCAGGTTGGGGAAGACAGATCTGTTTGCTTCTAAGTCTAATTTAGAGTGCTGGTAGTTTAAAAATCCTGAATAGCTGAGAAGCAATTCCTTATCTTGAAATAAGGTCATTGTCCAAATCCTTTTGGCAAGTGATGCATGCCTGCATGCATGCTTGTATGTATGTTTGTATTGTATGTATGTATGTATGTATGTATGTATGTATGTATGTATGTATGTATGTATGTATGTATTCTGCCTAACATGTAATACAGCCCCAGTTCAATCCCAGTAAGGTGATAAGAGCTAAAAAGCTCGAAATAGATCTATACTAGTTTCCATGATTTATTTATTGATCAACTCAAAAACCTAATATATATATATATTTGTTCCACAACACCCTGTTAGGGCCCCAATTAAGGGAGGAGACATACTGTTTCCTTTTCTGCCTTTCGGCTCATCACCAGAGACCATCTAGACAGAAAGCCATGAGTTCCGTTGTTGTGATTTTTTTTAATGTGTGTTAGTCTCTCTGATTTATTTATTTATTGATCAGCTCATAAAACTAACACAAATATACATACATACATACATACATACATACATACATACATACATACATATGAAGAATAATTATCACAGCTCCTGTGAAGAGGTCCCTTTAAGGGGAGGAGACTCAACGTCATCCCTCTCTGCCCTTCGACTCAACCCAGAGTCATCCAGACAGAGAACCAAATTAGATTAGAGATGTTGAGTCTCCTCCCCTTAAAGGGACCTCTTCACAGGAGCTGTGATAATTATTCTTCATTTAAGAGTCCTGTAAATTGGCTGATATATCAGGGATACCAGATAGCTCAAGGCATAGAGAGCTTGCCTCAAGTGCTGGAAAGTCCTGGTTCAAATCCCAGTAGAAGGAGTATGGCCAGCTGAAGAAGGCTAATAAGCCTGAAATGGATCCATCCTGGTCTCTTTATTTTCAGCCCTTAAAAAATCTAGCATGCATACATACATACATACACACACACACACACACACACACATACATACATACATATATATATATATATATATATATATATATGTTAGATTTTTTAAGGGCTGAAAATAAAGAGACCCGAAGTCTTTTCCCGTGTAAAATTAAAGGTGTTTTTGCAACGTTTCGATGGGATCACCCCCATCATCATCAGGCCTGGGCCTTTGCTTTTTTGCAAAATCTTTCTATCTATCTATCTATCTATCTATCTATCTATCTATCTATCTATCTATCTATCTATCTATCTATCTATCTATCTATCTATCTATCTATCTATCTATCTATCTAAAGTTTTTTTCTCATGGAACTCCAACTTTAAAAAATCTCTCCTTCCAGTTTAATTGACTCAACGTTTCAGTCTTTATCAAGAAAGAACATGTTAGGCTCAAAACTACTGAGTTACCCCCTTTTCTGTTACACTTTTTTGACTTTCAGTTTCTACAGTTCTGCTGTTTCTTCAAACTGAATTGTATTTGTTGTTATAATTGTTTCTGTCTTTGCTGCAGTGCCTTGGAAGAGCACTTTCAAAATCATGTAAATGAATAAAATGAGATAAACACACTTTGCATGAAGCGATAATTATGTAACTTGCAATGTATATTATTACAGATTATTTTAGGAGGGATTATATTACATTATTAGACCCTTAGCATATTTGTCTACATATTAGTTAAGCCATCCCTGAATACAAGAACAATTTAGAGGGGTCTCCTAGACTTCGTGCATCAACCACTTGGCACCTTGGCAAGATAAAGAATGAAAACATAAGTCAGTACTTCAACGTAATACGGAGAAATCATGAATAAAGGTAATATTCGATCAGGAAATTTACCCTCTCACCCTCTTTCCCTATGAAAGTATTTTGAAATTGTTGTTGTGTGGCCTTGCTATAGAACACTTGTCAGAGGATTTTTTTAAAAAAAGCGAAGTGTGTGCATGTACATCTGCACACTATTTCTATTCTCTGTTAATCTTGTGTTTTCCGAAATAATATTTCTCTTTGCCTTGGCACTCTTGACTCACTTATCCTTCAGGGTGTAGCTTTTTGTTCCCCCACCCCCTAAATCTCATTAAAAAGAATCAGCCTCTGTAACATTTTCCAGTAGTACTTAACTGTTGAGCAATTTCCTTTTGGAATCTTTCCTGTTAAATGACTTAGTAAAATAACAGAGGCCCAGTGAAAGTCTCACTTTTGTCTCTGTAAAAATGTAAAAATATGGTATGTTTGGAGAATTATATATTGGATCCAGGCCTTCTTTCACACAACTAATTCCCTCAGGAATTTATTTCAGGATGGAGAAAGTGAATTCCTTAGAACATTTTCATTAATTAGATGATTTATAATAACTTATAAAAAGCCACACTTGGTCATATAATTCTCTATCCAATGCACTCTCCTGCCCTGGCCTCAGTTAAGTCCATTATATTTAACAGCATTCATAACAGCATTTTAAAAAAGTTGTAGCATATAATTTAATAATGTGCACAAGTCTGGATCAATGCTATTATTGCTGCTTAGGGTGACTCCACCAGTCCCTCAAATGCACCCATAAAAGCACATCCATTGTTTCAAACTGTGTTACCCCCCCGAATCTTAGCGGCAATTCATGGAGGCCAAAGATTGGGTTAAAAATCCACACAGCTTTGGCTCTTTTCCTGGATCGCTGCCTCACCCCATTGATCACATGGTCCCATTCTTTTTGGATGCCAAATGCAATTTTCTTCTGGCGTGGCAGCACTTCAGCTCAGCTCAAATTATGAAACTTCCTTTCTATTATGTGGGATGCTGGAATTTGTTAAGGCTTGGGAAGAGACCAAATCTATATTAATGGGAGCTTGCATCCATACCAGCCTTCACTTCCCAACATGATGCACCTTCCCTGTCTTCCCAGTGTTAGTTAACTCCAGAGTCCCACAGAGCAACCAAGGTTGCTTTTTTTCATGCAGTGAAAAATATAAGATGTTTTTATTGGCGTTTTCTATCTCTCCCATATGTACTTATCATTCCTATATCCTCCCATGGTAAAAATTCAGATCTGTAAACTCTAATTAGGTGTTGATTACCACTCTTGGGTTATGACTAATTGGTCCAAGGTTATGCCAACACTTCTGGCCTTTTGGTTCTACCCTTGAGTGCCCTTTTCTGTTCAGCAGATCACTTGAGTGCCCTCTGCTGTTTTGCAGGGACACTCGAGTAAGAGTTTTGAAATATAAGGCACAGTGGATGTGCTGGTGTGCAGGTGTTTAAACAAGTTAAAGGGGAAAAAACTTTAATTTCAGCTGTTGGGTGTTTTTTCCCCCCCCCCCAAACACCCTGGGGAATGGAAAGTCAATAGGAAGACACAAATCAGTAGGAAAATAAATGCTATTTTCAGCTTTTTGAAATGGTATGGCTAACAAAAAACAGAGAAAGCGTGGGCATAGAATTGTTCTTAATGGAGCCCTTTTGAGACGAGATAACAGTGTTTTCTCTCTTGCTGTTGTGTGCATTTTTCACTCTGTCTTTGTCCAGCTGGGTTTAGTGATTGAGGTCTGGGTGTGCAATTGTGTATTTGTTCCACCAGATACTGAAGGCTGTTTGCTTTAAACAATGCAACATTGTTCTCTCTCTCTCTCTTTTCTCCTTTCTTTCTTTTCAAGATTGGAAGAAGCATTGCAATCCTTGGGAAAAGGGAGGGGGAA
Source organism: Rhabdophis nuchalis (assembly GCA_039707465.1). Lineage (NCBI taxonomy): Eukaryota > Metazoa > Chordata > Lepidosauria > Squamata > Natricidae > Rhabdophis > Rhabdophis nuchalis. The sequence goes on from CM077643.1 coordinate 326,124,685, forward strand.
TAGACTCAGCCATATTAGGAAAGTAAAACTTTTTTCTATCAGTATACTGCAATAATATAGAATGATTAAAAACACATCTGGTTTTTTTTTATTCATCTGCCCACATGGCTTTAAAAAAAAGCCAGTTTACTAATATAAGGCATGATGTGTGAGACTACATGAATTTTCTTTCATTCTTTTCTTTCTTTTCTTCCTTCCTTCCTTCCTTCTTTTCTTCTTTCCTTTTTCTTTCATATCTGACCAGACAAATATGTTCACCCGGGACACAATCCAACAGGAACAAATGTAGAGTGATATTTAGGAGACCCATTAACATCAACTGTATATTTTATGGCATGTTTCTCTTAAGCCCCAAAGAGCAGCCATTGGCATTCCAGTGAATCTTACTCATTTTTCCCAGTATCTCGATGGTTGGTTACTATATTTCCAGCTGCCACTATTATCAAATGAGTAAGCAGTCTGGCTGCTTCCAGCCAGCTGATTACCATGCCATTGTTATCTGACTGCTAGGAGTAGCAGAAAACCAGCTATGTGTATGAGAGGCATAAAAAGCATGTGGTGTATGTTTATGTATATACAGTACATATGAGGGATGCCTATATACATACAGCCTTCACTTAGCTGCTGAAGATCAAGTGGTTGTCCATCCTTGCTTAAAGCCACAAGATAAAAGAAAGCAATTTAACAGCTGGAAAAGCTGTACTGCTAAACAACCTCTGGTGCAGCTATTAGAAGGGGGAATGTAACACCAGGGAAAAAAAGAGTATCTATGCAATGTCCTTCTGTTTTGCTTGCATTCGTGTTTTGGGATGCTTTATGGTTCATTAAGAAAGTGACTTCACTATGTGTCTATTTGTGCATGTAGTTGGGTATCAGAGATGGGTTTCTACCAATTGACACTGGTTCGGGCGAACTGGAAGTGATAATTTGGCCTGGATTGCAGAGCCGACAGTGACCCAGGCTGGCCATGCCCCTGAACTTGTTCCCCAGTCACTGCTGCCATTGCCGTGTTTTTTAGTAATTGTTCATCTTTGCGCATGCACAGAACAATTTACAGTGAACTGCACACATGCAGTGCGCATCTGGTGTGCATGTGCGCAAAGCAAGTCAGTAGCAACACCAGTAGGAACCCACCCCTGTTGGGTATGTGATATTTGATAATAAAAATCCAGAGTCCCCCTCAACCAGGGCTGATCCATTCATCACTGTGGAAGATGCAGATCCAGATTTGCTTTCTTTTATGTGGGCTAAACTTTCCCCTTGATAAATGAGATGACTGGAAATGCTTGCATCCAGGGCCCTGTTAATGAGGAAGAAGTTTGTGAAATGAGTAAGTTTGTTGCCGAACTTCTTCAAGACTGTAACCACCAATTTAAATATTCAGAGAGAAACTAAACATGCTTCTAGAATGAGGACATAACCACGAATTAAAAATTCCAGAAGGGTGATGAAGGGAAAGTTTCAAAGAGCTTCCTTTCAAAGGTCACTGGATGATGGTATCACTTTCTAGTAGTTCACGAAGTTCGCTGGATGCCTGTTCCACTGCATTTTTGCTCTGCCAAAAGATGTTCTGCCTGATCTGGCCTCCACTTTCGAAGGCTTGCAGGTGGTGTTATCTGTGTTGCTTTGCAAAAAAAAAAAAATCTGTGGGCCTGTCTTGTCCTTCAGATAGGAGTCTGAAAGAGCATCGCATAATTACTGAAGGACACAGTCTGGCCTGATGCCCAAACCCTGAGGCCCATTGAATCCACTCAGAATAACAACTTTCTGACAAGACGAAAAAATAAATTTCAAGGTAACATTGACAATCCTCACTCCCAAGGTTTTAGCTGTCCAAAAACAATAACTCTAAGGCTCTTTGGAAGGGCTTTCAGTGTTCTGATAATCAGAACATGCCTTTATCTGGGATTTGCACCTAACAAAAAACATTTTAGAGCTCTAAGCAGGTTCTGAGCAGGTGGAGAGAAGGATCACTTAATGTTTTTCATCCCTGAGAGAAAGAACCACTTACAGGCAAACAAGAGCAATAATATGAGCCAGGTAGTAAGGTTGAAATAAGGGTAGGGTTTTTCCCCCTTTATTAATCAGAAACTGCCACTGACCTTCAGTAACATAGCACAGAATTCCACACAGTAAAGGTTGCATTTAAAAAAAAAAAAAAACCTGTCGACAAGCATAATCCTATAAAACAGCCTGATTTAGATCAGTGTTTCTCCTCTGATCTGGTAGATGGTCCTACTTAGGTAAGGCTGTACTGTATATATGCTGTTGAATTAATTCCTACTACCCCTTTTTAGGTTGCTCAGATTATTTTTAAAAGTTTCAAAAGATTTTTTTCCTCTTCATGAATGAAACAAAAAATAACTGAAATGCAGAACAAAAGAAAGAAGTAGAGGAAATTTAGCAGAACGGTCCAATAGTTCTAGTGATATATCTCTGCAAGTGTGATGAGAAAGAAATTAAATGAAAATTATTCTTGTTAGGATATCAACAGATCTATTACACATGTTTGCACCTATTGGGGTGTGGGGAGCGAATTAGCTCAAACAGCCACTACTGCTTGATGAGCGATATATCCTGATGGGCGATATACAATACAATACAATAGCAGAGTTGGAAGGAACCTTGTAGGTCTTCTAGTCCAACCCCCTGCGTGGGCAGGAAACCTTATACCATTTCAGACAAATGGCTATCTAACATCTTCTTAAAAACTTCCAGGGTTGGGGCATTCACAACTTCTGGAGGCAAGCTGTTCCAGAGGTTAATTGTTCTAACTGTCAGGAAATTCCTCCTTAGTTCTAAGTTGCTTCTCTCCTTGATTAATTTCCACCCATTGCTTCTTGTCCTGCCCCCAGGTGCCTTGGAGCATACTGGATGTGATATCCAGTATAATGTAGTGGTTAAGATAAAGGATGGCCAAATTCAAGTTCATCTTCAGCTACAAATATTCATTGGTCATTCTCTCTCAGCCCAATCAGCCTCATAAAGATCTTGTTGGTATTCTGACAAGGATAATTTTGTGAGGGGAAAAGAGGAGGCAGTGCTATCTTTGCAAACTTCAGGTTTGTAAGAAAAGAAATCCAATAAACAAACTGTAGCGGTTCTCTCTATTATTTAAATTAAAGCGCTACCTGGCACAGAGTTAGGTTAGTTGCGGGACCTGAGTGTGTCTGCCCATCCTACCAGATTGGATAGAGGAAGGCATTTTCCTGATACCTTCCCTCAAATAATAATTGAGATAATAATGCTGGTATGTTGCTAAGTAGCACTGATCTTAATATCTATACCTGGGTGCGATGCTTACATGTCTCTATGGTGTTCCATTTTAATAGTTTGCAACTTTTGATTGCTTTTAAATGACTATCTTTAATTATTAGCCACATTGGAAACTTTTCAAGGTTTAAGAACATAAATACTGTATATGTCTAAGCTAACACTCTGCAACTAGCTCTTTAGTTGTGCTATAGCTGATCCATCTATATCCTGGAATCTATCATAGCTTGTTCCTCCTTGCTATCTTCCCCAAGATGAGGCCACAACTTCTGTAAGATAAGATAAGCAACACTTATGCTTAGCCTCTCTACTCGATCCCAAAAATTCTCACTGCAAAGAAATGTCACGCTCTGATTTCTCTCAGGACTTGCTTCCCAGAATTCCGGGGTTTTCTAGTTCTGCTGCACTAATTCTGTCTCAGAGGTCCTGTTTTGCATTGGTTCTTTCTGCCTGAACTTTAGGCCCTGTCCACAAAGGATCTAAATATTTCTGAAATCAAAAGGTAGACTTTCTGTTTTAAAATAATGACTAGCAGGAAATGTATATACATTATATTTAAAAAATCACATGCAAAGCATAAGAAATGGATGGTAATACCAAAATGTATCAATTAATAGTATGGAACGTTTCTTGAGGATAAATGTGAAAATCAGTAAGATTATGGTTTAACTCATACAAATATACTGCATAACTAAAGATATCTGGAAGCCATGTATGCAAATACACAATGATTCAGTTCAAACTGCATTCAGTTTTGGTCACCACGGTGTAGAAAAGATGTGGAGACTCTAGAAAGAGTGCAGAGAAGAGCAACAAAGATGATTAGGGGACGGGAGACTAAAACATATGAAGAACGGTTACAAGAACTGGGTGTGTCTAGTTTAATGAAAAGAAGGACTAGGGAAGACATGATAGCAGTGTTCCAATATCTCAGGGGTTGCCACAAAGGAGAGGGAGTCAAACTATTCTCCAAAGCACCTGAGGGCAGAACAAGAAGCAATGGGTGGAAACTAATCAAGGAGAGAAGCAACTTAAAACTGAGGAGAAATTTCCTGACAGTTAGAACAATTAGTCAGTGGAACAGCTTGTCTCCAGAAGTTGTGAATGCCCCAACACTACAAGTCTTCAAGATGTTGGATAGCCATTTCTCTGAAATGGTATAGTGCTTCCTGCCTAGGCAGGGAGTTGGACTAGATGACCTCCAAGGTCCCTTCCAACTCTGCTATTGTATTATTGTATTATTGATTAGCGTTGTCATTATTTTTCTTCATTCGGTTGTGTAAAAATCTTGGAGACAGCCTGGAGTGTGGACATATCCTTGCAGTTCTCTTGGCACAGTTTTTCAGAAGTGGTTTGCCTTTACCTTCTTCCTAGTGGGTGAAAGAAAGTGACTAGCTTTATGTCCAAGGCAGGACTAGAATTCACAGTCACCCAGTTTCTAGCCTGAGGCCTTAACCACTATACCAAAGTGGCTTATTATGGGTATTAGTGGTGGGTTGCAGGTGGTATGCCCTGGTACGGGCGTACCAGAGCCTGCCCGGAGCACCGGCTACCGCATCTGGTACGGTGCTCTGGAGGGCCCACCCACCCACCCTGCTCCTTACCTGTCCTTCATGCCTTTGGCACTTCCGCGCACACCAGTGGTGGGTTTCAAATTTTTTAGAACCTACTCTGTAGGTGTGGCCTATTTTGTGGGCGTGGCTTGGCAGTCATGTGACAGGTTGGGAGTGGCCACCTTTTAAAATGTGGTGAAACTCATTTAACAATGCTCTTGCTTAGCAACCAAAATTTTGGACTCAATTGTGATGATAAATTCTTTCTTTCTTTCTTTCTTTCTTTCTTTCTTTCTTTCTTTCTTTCTTTCTTTCTTTCTTTCTTTCTTCCTTCCTTTCCTTCCCGTTGGATCACTGGCAGCGGCGGGCCAGATTTACTTCCAGGTACGCCGGTGGAACCCCCTCTCACCGGTTCTCTAATTTTCACCAACCGGCTCTTGCGAGTAGGTGCGAGCCTGCAGAAACCCACCCCTGGCGCACACGCATGGTGTGTACGGCGCCTGCATGGTGCTCCGCCAAGCAGCTGGAGCATCTCAGAGGCTTGCGGAAGGGTTGCAGACAAGTACAATGCACACGTGTGATGCGTGGGTGTGCGCACATGCCACGCACATGCATGTGGGTGACGCCGCGGCCGTTCCAACTGTACTGGATGGAACAGAATCCGGAACCCACCACTGGTCTGTGTTTATTTCCATTCACTGAAAGTCCTAGAGGGCATAATTTCTTTACGATTCTTTAAATTTCTTTAAAAAAAATATAACTGACTTATTTATTTATTTATTTATTTATCAAATTTGTATACCGCCCTATCTCCTCGAAGGGACTTAACCTCAGCTGTTCCAAAGAATTCTAGGAACTGTAGTATGATTACAATGCTAAGAACTATGGTGTAATTCACCATTGTGTAGAACCTCGGGGACCCTTGAGAAGAAAGAATACTATTTGCCAATGCAAATCCGCAAATCTTAAGTCATCTCCAAAATTGGCTCTTCCTCACCTCTGTAAGAGACTGTTGATCTGAGGTCAATTTATCTTCCAGACTCCAATTCAAGCAAAAGGAATAGGAAGAGTGGTTAGAAGAGATTTTAAAAAGATCTTTGTAACCAAGTATTTAGCACTAATGGTTGAAATATAACCCAATGATGTTGGGTGTGCTTAGCAGCTTTCTGTCTTGTTTAGGGGACATGCTGCACTGCTTATTTTCTCACCAAACTCTGTGTCACCTAACACGTAGAAGAGCTTTTCTGTACCATGTGTGGAAACAGGTTTTGCTCATATTCTGTAACATTACCTTGATCCTGATCGGTTTGATCCTTCTGTTCATTAGAAATGGCCAATCAGGTTACTGCTGATATATGAGATCCTACCCCAGTAAAGCATGTGTCTGAACTATGTCATTCTCTTTGACAGATCTTTTTGTTAACAGTTTGTGTCACCTCTTTTCTCATTACATTAAGAGTTGTGAAGGTACCATCTGGGCTGCTGATAAATCTGACAGACCCATTCAACATGGCCTTTTCTCCAAATCTCATTATTCTCTTAAGAAACTATCTAGTTTGGCTTATAATGGAACTGAATACCATTCATTTTGAGCATGATGGTAAATACTGTAGTATGAAAGTCCTTTTGTTAAAAATAATAAAGGAACTACTTGACATGTTAAAATTAACTGGGAATTCACTGGGAAGTATTAACGTGACTGTCTCATTGAAATCAACAGGCCCTAAATATATTCAAGTTTGGTTGAAGCATAACTTTATTTACCAAAATGTGTATGTATGCATGCGTATACATCAGAGATAGTATTCAGCAGGTTCTGACCAGTTCTGGAGAGCCGGTAACGGAAATTTTGAATAGTTCGGAAAACCGGTAAATACCACCATTGACTGGCCCCTATTCTCTGCCTCCTGAGTCCCAGCTGATTGGGAGGGAATGGGGATTTTACAGTAACCTTCCCCTGGAGTGGAGAGGGGATGGAGATTTTACAGTATCTTTCCCCTAGAGTGGGGTGGGAATGGAGATATTACAGTATCTTTCCCCTGCCATGCCCACCAAGCCACACCCACCAAGTCATGCCCACAGAACCAGTAGTTAAACATTTTGAATTCCACCACTTGTATATACACATACTGTAGTTAGGAAAGAGGGAGGGAAGGAGGGAGGAGGGAGAGGGGGGAATAAATTAGAAAAATAATTAAACCATCCAGCACACATCATTTACTGTATATCCCTGAATAAGTATTATTCATATCTGATGTTTATATTCAAACTTATGTGACTCTGTGCTTTTCAGGCCCATCGGATCATCTAGTGGTTTTGCATGTGCTTAAGCAATATAGCAACTGGTTGGCTAGGTTGGTTGGTTGGTTGGGTCAATGGGTTGGCTGGTTTTCTATCCACACTGGTGTCAGATTGGTAATACAAATTAAAACACAAGTCGACACTCACATTCATTTGGATATTTTTGACACATCTCAGGGATCAACAGATAATCAGAAACAGTGACATTGCATTGGACAATGAGCCCTTCAGAGGAGCCAAGCTGTCAGCCATTGTTCTCTGATACCAACTGCAGTCACTGCCTTGGTTTGTCTGTCTGAATATTTTGTCTCAAGTTAGCATTATTTAATATCAAAGCAGCCCTTTCCAACTTGAAGCTTTCTTGATGTACGGGTCATGCTCAGTGTGGATGATGGAATTGTAATCCAATATATCTAGAAGGCTATTGAAAGTTTATTTAAAACATCTGGACATAAACCTAAACATGCTTTTTCTTAATTAAGAAAGGATAGTTTTTAGAGTTACACGCAGCATTTTTTCCAGTAAAAGTCTTTATTGTGAAAAGTGACTATATCAATGAGAAATCATGCTCTGGGCTTGACCAAAGCATATCAGACACTGGCCTCCAGACTGATGCCTTTACCTGCTTTGAACAGTTAGTGACAATTTTTATACTTTGCTGGCAAGATATTTTCTAATATATCAACTCCACAAATGATTTTGGGACAGGAATCCATATCGCTGATGACACAAGCATAAGCCTAGAAGAATTCAAAGAAGCTGGAGACAGATTTGGTGAAATGATATCCTTTGAGTCAGAAAGATTTGGAAGCAACTGAAGGCCTGAACAAAAATAGAATATAGCAAAGAATATATCTTCTTAAGATTACAAATATATTTTATATCCAATAATGGGACTTTTCTTCTCTAATATTTTGCTCTTCTGTGTTTTACTGTGTTTTCTTCATTCCATCTTATATTGTATTATTTAAATTTAAAATCTTTTTAAAAAATAGAGATTGCCTTTAGCTTTGTTAGCATCTTGCTAGCCTGCTTCTGACAGCTTTCCCCTCAAGAAGTATATGAGACCTAAAATATGGGCCTTTTTATTTGTTTGTTTCATTTTGCACAGGCTCCATGTATCCAGATTCCTGAACTCCTCTTCCAAACTGAACATTGGAAGTTTCAACTTTTGGAATGCTAACATTAATATTCCATGCAAAGTTTGATGCAGTCCACAAAGTGAAGGAAGTTGCTCAGCCCTGCTTTATGCAGCTGCTTGAGCTTGTTCAGAGGCCTGGGTTGTCTATCTGCTAGGATTTATTCACTTGCTAAGCCAAGTAGAGCTTTGCGCTTAGATTCCCCACCCCCATCTAAACCAAATATTGTCTATATCACATTGGCTTTTCCGTGGGAAAGTGGCGATGTGATACTTACATTACGCTACCTTGGATTATATCACAAAGGGTTACTTCAGAAGGATCTGGCTCGCTGGCACTTTGCTACTTCAGCAAAGGAGCAGTCCAACACACGGCTGGAGTGAAAAGATTCACGGCACAGTGGGCCTCTCTACTCTGTTCCCCCATCTTTTGTTTGAAGTAATTAAATCCTTATGAACAAACTGTTCAGATTTATTTTCTTAACTTTTTGTTTGTGCACTCCCCCCCTTCCACCCTCCAGCTCCCTGCCCCCCCCCCTCCCCCAGGCACACAGGCAATAGACAGAAAAACACTATCGCATTGTTCTGTGCCACTTTAGAACTCCAGGGCACTCTCTGAGCGTGTAATAATATCTCCCATGGATAGTCTAAAAATAGGTGGGTGAACAGAGTGCTTGTGAATGGATGGGGTATAAAGCCTTATTAGGACAGAAGTTTCTCAGCTATTCAGTGAGGAGGTCTAGCCCAAGCAAGCCATTACCAACGTCATCTGCAAGTTTCTATGTAGCTTCCTGCTTCTGTGCCTACCAGAGAGGGGCCACATCTTGCAGTGGGTTTGTCATTCGTGTTCATTCAATTCTTGGCAGCTCACTCAATTAAAGCCATCCGGAGGTGTGTTGATCAGGTGGTTGGGTGATGTGTTCTTGCTTTTTAAATTGGTGGTGTGGGAGCAGTTGCATAACAAAGCAGCTCAGTGACGGACCTAAGTAAATAGAACACAAGGTTTTCTGTGTGTGTTTTTTTCCTCAAAGGAAGTGAGCCTGACATTAATCATAATCTTCTGAGAAGAGTTTCAGAGCTCTGCGCTGCTGGCAACATGTGGGTGGGGTCTGAGCTTTTTTCATCATCGAAGCTCCAAGTTCCTGTTTACTAAGGTGGTTTGCTTTTTATACCCCGAAGTAAGCGAAGCACTAGAATAGCATGAAGGGTGGTTCCCAAAGTCACTTCTCATACTGAAAGAAGGAAGAAATGCTTCACTTTCACTGCCTGTGCAAATGAATAACTCTTCTTTATTTTTTAATTCAGTGCAAGGGGTGAAACATGCCCCCCAAGCACATGGAGAGGATGCTTTCAGGTTGAGAGAAATAAAACAACTCAGTTCTTCAAATAGTTACCGAGCTTCCTGTCAACGTTCAAAAGAGGCCTTGGGTAATTTTTACATGACAGCTTGCTATCTTTTCTTCCTTTCATTTGTACATGTGCATGCACGTGGTAATCAAAAAGCACTATAATGGACTCCTTTCATGCAGAATGGAAAATCTAGAATGATGTCATCATTGTAGTGGGAGAGAAAGGGAGTAGATGCCACAGGCAGATATCCAACACAGAGGAGAATCCTCTTCAAACTGCCCCAAAATCTATTTTCTGAGACCTGAGAACAATTTAGCAGTAAGTGTGAGATGCTACATTTCTGTACACTTCACCACCACACACCGAATGGAAAATGATATTTCAGTAATCATTGGAATGAATACAGATACTTGACTTGACTTACGATCACAATTGAGCCCAAAATTTCTGTTGTTAAGACAGTTGCCAAGTGAGTTTTTCCCCATTTCACAACCTTTCTTGCCACAGTTGTTAAGTGAATCACTGCAGTTCTTAAGACAGCAACATGGTTGTTAAGTGAATCAGGCATCCCCATTGACTTTGTTTCTCAGAAGGTCACCAATGGGTGATCATATGGCCTCCTGGACACTGTAACCATCACAAATATGAGCCAGTTGTCAAGGGTCCGAAGTCTGATCGTGTGACCGTGGAGATGGTGCAACAGTTGTAAGTGTGAAAAATGGACATGTCACTTTTTTCAGTGCCGTTGTAACTTTGAACGATCAGTAAATGATTGGCTTCAAGTAGAGAAGTACCTGTAATAATAATAATAATAATAATAATAATTTAATTTATATCCCGCTCTCTCTCCCCGAGGGGACTCGAGGCGGGGCACAGGCAATTAAAAATACAAATAAACACAGACAAGTACAAAATACAGAATTAAAAATAAATTAAATAAATCCTGCGCTAAAACCTATAAACTAAAAATTACCCCTAAAAAAAAAAAAAAAAAAAAAAAAAAAACCCTAACCTAAAAAGAGACTACCCAAGGCCGGCCAGACGAAAAAAGTGAGTCTTTAATTTTAAGCGGAAGGAGCGGAGGTCCGTGGTTGTCCTGATATCGGGGGGAAGGTCGTTCCAGAGGGCTGGGCCCGCCACAGAGAAGGCCCTTCCCCTGGGCGTCGCCCGCTGACAAAGTCTAGTGGACGGCACCCGGAGAAGTCCCTCTCTGTGGGAGCGAATCGGCCGTGAGGATGTATGGGGCAGGATCCGATCCCGCAGGTAGCTAGGTCCCGAGCCATGGAGCGCTTTGAAGATGGTAATTAACACCTTGAAGCGCACCCGGAAGACGACAGGTAGCCAGTGCAGCTCGCGCAAGAGCGGTGTTACATGGGCAAACCTAGAGGTGCCCATAATTGCTCGCGCGGCTGCATTCTGGACCAACTGAAGCCTCCGGGTACACCTCAAGGGGAGCCCCATGTAGAGAGAGTTGCAATAATCCAGTCGGGATGTCACGAGAGCATGAGTGACTGTGCGAAGGGCGTCCCGATCCAATAGGGGGCGCAACTGGCGTACCAGGCGAACCTGGTAAAACGCCCTCCTGGCCACGGCTGTCACTTGATCTTCCATGGACAGCCGGGTATCCAGGAGGACACCCAAGTTGCGCGCCCCATCCACAGGGGCAAGATGTTCGCCCCCTATGGCCAGCGTTGGAGAGAGCTGGTTGAACCGGGCAGCCGGAAACCACAGCCACTCGGTCTTGGTCGGGTTGAGCCCAAGTCCGTTACTTCCCATCCAGATCCGCACGGCTTCCAAGCACTGGCACATCACCGCTACGGCATCGTTGGGGTGGTTTGGGGTAGATATGTACAGCTGGGTGTCATCAGCGTACAGGTGGTACTCTACCCCAAAACCACGGATGATCTCGCCCAGCGGCTTCATGTATGCGTTAAACAGGAGAGGCGAGAGGACCGACCCCTGAGGCACCCCGCATGTGAGGGGTCTCGGGGTCGACCTCTGCTCTCCTGCACGCACAAATTGCGATCGGCCAGAGAGGTAGGAGGAGAACCACCGTAAAACGGTGCCTCCCACCCCCAACCCCCCCAGCCGATGCAATAGGATACCATGGTCGATGGTATCGAAAGCCGCCGAGAGGTCTAATAGGACCAGGATGGAGGAACATCCCCCATCTCTGGCCCTCCAGAGATCATCTACCAACGCGACCAATGCCGTCTCGGTGCTATGCCCGGGCCGAAAGCCGGACTGGCGCGGATCTAGATAGTCAACTTCCTCCAGGTGACGGGGAAACTGTTGTGCCACCACACTCTCAACAACCTTCGCCAAGAAGGGAAGGTTGGAGACTGGACGGTAGTTGTTCAAAAGAGCTGGGTCCAAAGAGGGCTTCTTGAGGAGGGGCCTCACCATGGCCTCTTTTAGGGAGGCAGGCAAGGAACCCTCACTCAAGGATGCGTTGACAACCTCTTGGAGCCAGCCTCGTGTCACCTCCCAGGATGCCAGTACAAGCCAGGAGGGGCACGGGTCCAATAAACATGTGGTGGCTCGCAGTCGCCCACGTAGCCTGTCCATATCCTCGGAAGTAACGGAGTCAAACTCCTCCCAAACAAGATCTCTCTCGTGGCATCCCACTGGGTCATGAATGGGGGTTAGCTCACTCTGTATCTGGGCGGTTTTCTCCTGCAGAAAAATCACAAATTCCTCTGCTCTACCCTGTAGCGGGGCTTCCCGTTCCCTCTGTTGAAGGAGGTCGCGGGTCACCCTAAACAGGGCGGCAGGGCGGTTTTCTGCGGATGCTATGAGAGTGGCACAATGATGACGTTTGGCCACTCTCAGCGCCACAATGTAAGTCCGTAAATGGGCTCTTACCTGTGTCCGGTCAGATTCAGAGCGGCTAGCCCTCCATCTTCTCTCTAGGCATCTCTTGCGGCGTTTCATCACCCGCAGCTCCACAGTGAACCAAGGAGCCAGGGTGGTTCGCCGCCGCGAGAGAGGCCGCAGGGGCGCGACCCGATCTAAGGCTCCCACGGCCGCACTATTCCATGCGGCCGTGAGGTCCTCCATCGGGGCGCGGGTCAGGGATACAGGAAATGGCCCAAGCGCTGTCTGGAACCCATCCGGGTCCATCAAGCGCCTGGGGCGGTACCAGATTAGTGACTCTGGTTCCGCCTCCCCGCGGAGGGGAGCAGCGGTCGGAAAGTCGAGCCGGAGAAGTGAGTGGTCTGACCATGACAAGGGTGTGATGACTATATCCCCTGTACCCAGATCACTTTTCCATTGGCCTGAGACAAAGATGAGGTCCGGCGTATGTCCACCCTCGTGAGTGGGGCCTTGAATTACTTGGGTCAGGTCCATGGCCGTCATGGAAGCCATGAACTCCCGAGCTACCACGGATGATTCGCCCAACGATGGCAGGTTAAAGTCCCCCATGACTATAAGTCTGGGGGTCTCCACTGCCACCGTAGCGATCACCTCCAGGAGCTCGGGCAGGGCTGCTGCTACATAGCGGGGAGCCAGGTATACAACCAGCAAGCCCAACTGCCTCCCTAGGCCCCACCTCACGCAGAGGGACTCACAGCCGGAAGTCTGAGGCACAATGGTCTCTCTCGGCTCAAGGCCTTCCTTAATAATGACCGCTACCCCACCACCCCTGCCTAGGGCCCGCGGCTGATGAAATGCGCGGTAGCCTGGTGGGCACATTTCAACGAGGGGATGTCCTCCCTCGTGGCCCAACCAGGTCTCCGCAATTCCTACCAGGTCCGGCTCCCCCTCTGACACAAGGTCACTAATGAGGGGGGCTTTGTTGACAACGGACCTGGCGTTGCAAAACATCAGCCGCAGACCCTGGCTCTGTAATGATTTCAAATAGTTGAAAAAAAACATTTTTATTCTAACATTTGCACCCAATAGAATATATTCTAATCAGGGTCGGTCACCAGGAGCAGAGGGTTTGTCTTCCAAATTTTTAGACTTGTGCTGGAGCCAGATGCCTGAGAGAAGTTCCCTGAAGATGGGCTCCAGCACAAGTCCAAAAACTTGGAAGACAAAACTTCTGGTCCCGGTGACTGACTCAGATTAGATCCTGCAACATTATCCTGGGACATGTATATTTGCCTTCATTCATGAGAATATATTCTGTTCCTGAATAGAAGGATGATCTAAATAAATCCTATGTAGAGAAGAAAGCAGCTCTGGAGAAGGGAAGCATAAGCTTATCTTAACTTGCAAGACTGTAGGGAGAATCTCCTTTACTTGCATTTTAATCCTTGTGTGCCCTTGAGATAATTCCTTTTGAAATTGACCAGGCATTCTTCTTCGGTGCCACTAGATTCTCTGCCCCACCTAATTTGACTGTGTTTTGTTTTGATTTTAAGATTTTAATTTTTTTTTAAAAAGAACTGGCAATCCTGCAAAGCAAACCACAGATGGAGATAAGAGGTAGAAGTACAATTTTAGGCACCAAAGCAGTAAATAAATCAGGGTGATGACCACATTCTGTTGAAGCTACATCACATGCATCATGTGCCCTTCTCTTCACTCCCTTTGCATCACCCATAGAGATGCTGTATCAGAAGTGGTATTCAGCAGGTTCTGACCAGTTCTGGAGAACCGGGAGCAGTAAATTTGAGTAGCTCGGAGAACCAGTAAATACCACCTCTGAGTAGCCCCACCCCCATCTGTTCTATGTCTCCTGAGTCCCAACTGATCAGGAAAGAATGGGAATTTTGCAGTAACCTTCCCCTGGAGTGGGAACGGAATGGAGATTTTACAGTATCCTTCCCCTGCCACACCCACCAAGCCATGCAACACTCACCAAGCCACGCCCACAGAACAGGTAGTAAAAAAAATTGAATTCCACCACTATGCTGTATCCTCAAATTATATGCATTCTGAATGCTCTGGGAAAGTGTCCAGAAACTAGAGGATTATCTTGCTCAGGCCCTTTTTGAACTATGGGAATGGAAAAACAGAATAGTTTTCAAAATAACAATATGTGTGCCATTCAAACTGACTACCTTTCTAACAATCTTTATAGCTTTCCACTTTGGTCAGTCAAAAACTACATTTCAGAAACAACTTTGAAGGCGTTCTGGAATCAATACTCAAGACTTTGGGGAGCTGTGTTTGCTTTAATTTGCAAAAGTCTTTACGGGTACTACCTAATCCTATACGCATTATTGGAAAATTGAAATGTGTAATGATTAGTCCCATATGATGTTTTGAGTGCAGCCACCTAGTCATCAAAAAGACAGAGTTGATTGATGGCAAGGGGCCTTTTTTGGAAGCTGGTGGGGCTGCTAATTTGCCTATTGGTAATTGGTTGAAGTGTGAGTGGTCATAGCCATCACAGCATTACTTATGAAAAGGCAAGACTCTCTCAGCGCAGCCATGTTGAAGCCCATTTATTGTACCCTCTCAAAATTTCAAATGTTCCAGTGTTAGCATAAGCTGATTTGGGACCAAAGCATTTTCAGAGGTTAGAGGGCATGATGTGGAATAACCTCACCATTGACGTTTGGAAAATAAATGCTTTGGATAGATTTTTCCCATCATGGAGCATTTTTGTGAATGAACAAGCTTTCCTCATGGCTGCCATTTTGTAAAAGCATGCACAACATCCCCCCACCCACCCCAATTCCAAAGTGTGTATTATCTTGGCTTGTGCTCCACAGGATTTTTTCAATATTACAATCCTAGTCAGTGGTGGGTTTCAATTTATTTTTCCACTGGTTCGCTCATGTGCACGTGCTTGAACAGAAGAATCCAGGCGGGCGGGCAGAGCCTCCCGCCGTCACCACTACCAGAAACCCACCTCTGAATACAGTATAACTGCATTCACCTATTTTGTTATATTTGGAATACACTGAGCTATGGTTCACAGCAGATCATTAGAACTAGATTGCAACCGGATTGTTGGTCCTTAAAAACAAACACGTGGCAAAGCAGCTTCTAAAAGGAAAATGGAGAAATCTAAGAGGAGTTGGAAAGGTTTCATTTCAATTTAAAGTAGCCCTAGGGGAGGTGCAGAATGCATGTTTAGTTGCTCAAATGAAACTAGATGGAAATTCGCTAGAGCAGGGGTCTCCAACCTTTGCAACTTTAAGTCTGAAGGACTTCAGCTCCCAGAATTCTCCAGCCAGCAAAGCTGGCTGGAGAATTCTGGGAGCTGAAGTCCTTCAGACTTAAAGTTGCAAAGGTTGGAGACCCCTGCGCTAGAGCATACTGTAAAATATGATAACCAGAGAGAGAGGTCAAAGGTGGAATGCACGCAGCAGAAACATTTAGAGTTACAACACTGTGTATGTGAAAAGCTTTAAAAAGTAGACTCTGATTGATGAAGAATGGGGTCAGAAAAGGTGGCATGACAGCCTATTTAGTCTGTCTGTCATGATTCAATTGAAGTTCACAAAACCTCATGGCATCCATCATTCTATGATACAACTTCCCCTGTTTTGCACGCTGCACCAAGTAATTATTCTGATTAGATTTTCTCTGCTTTCTTATTAGAAAACAAGAGTTGATATGCATATAATGTTATGTTTTTGAAAGCTGAGTAGCTGTTTTACTCTGCCTCTCTGCAGTAAATAATTGAGTTATTGTATGATGCCTTGAAAGCTTGTCCAGACAAGGGGCATTTTTGAGCTAACCAGCATTAAGAGGTTTGTTTACATAAGTTTTTCTCAAATGCGAGTGGAGGAGGAGGGTTACTAAGGCACCCCAGCTGTTTTTCTCCAGTGGTTCCCATCGCTCAAAGGTCAATTTCCTATTTTTAAAACACCTTCTTTTCATACTGTTAAAAAGACCTTAACTCCTTCGACTCCCTGCTGGAATCCAGATTTCTTATTTCTTACCACAATGTTTATGTGATTTTACAGAATCATTCTTCTTCTATACATGCTCAGACATTAGAACTTCCTGAAACCGCAGAGCTAAGCAGACTGAGACCCAGACAAACAACTCCCTCCCTATAGCAGCGTTTCTCAATCTTGGTAAGTTTAAGATGGGTGGACTTCAACTCCCAGAATTCCCCAGCCAGTAAAACTGATTAGGGATTTCTGGGAGTTGAAATCCACATATCTTAAAATAGCCAAGGTTGAAAAACATTGCCCTAAAGCCTTTTGTAGCCCTCGGAACCTTTCCAAAATTTGTCACTGAATGGTAATTGTTGAACATAATAGAAGGAGAAAATGAATAAGACAGGAAGTCATCATTGGAATCACACTGTTTAACTAAAAATGGATTTTTTTATATAAAATAAAGAAAACTTTTTTATTTAAAAAAGGAATCATATTTAATTCACTTTTAGTCAGGGGTGGGCTTCAGAAATTTCAGCAACAGGTTCTCTGCCCTGTTGCTGGGTGAGTGTGACCATGGTGGGCAGGGCCTAGTCAGCCTCCTGCACCATTGGGGGTGGGGGGGAATTCATCTTTCCCAGGCTCCAGAGATTTTCCTCGAGTCACCGGGAAGGTGAAAATTGACTCCCCTGACTCCAGAACTTCCAGGAGGCCCGTTTTCCCCTCTCTCTGAGCCTCCACTGTACTTATCTTGCATCCAAAATGTGTTGTGTGAAGACTCCTGCAAGGGGCAGGGTGGGGTGGATGGGACTAGTCAAGTGTGGGATTTGGAGGTTCTCTGAACCGTCCATAACATTAGCTACAGGTTCTCCCAAATGCAGGCGAACCTGTAGCATCCCACCCCTGCTTTTAATGTTTTTAAGTGTATTTTATTTATATTTATGTTTTTGAATCCAGCTTTGTTGTTTTTACAAATAACTTATGGTGGCAAATATATCCAATAGACCTTCCTCCTCCTATTTTCCCCACAACAGCCCTGTGAGGAGTTAGACTGAGAGAGAGTGACTGGCTCAAGGTCACCTACCTGGCCTTCATGCCTAACAGTCCCCTGCTTTTTAGCCTGGTAGCTTAACCACTAAACCAAACTGGAATTCAACATTTCAATTCATTTGTTTTTCTCTTTGCAAGACATTCAAAGGCAAGAAAAGAAACACGTCCCCATTATATATAAATATTTCATGCTGTGGAGAATAAAACTATTTCTGGGCTTCAAGTGAGCCTATCAGAGCATGATGGGATGGCCACTGGAGGATCAAAGCAGTCAAGATGGCAGTAGCAGCCACATGATCAAAACCGTGCCTCTTTCTTATATGTGTCACTTCTGTGGATATCCTGGAATGCTCTTTGTAGGTTTTTTAAACTCCCTGCACATAAAATGCAATATAGCCCCTTTCCTAAATTGCTAGTTTACATATGAAAGATATTTAGTGAAAGATTTACAGCCATGCGCAACTTTGGCCACCATCTTAGTCTGAAATAGAATCCAAGAATTAAATCTCTCCTCCCTTTGATTTTGCTTGCCTAGAGACCTTGAGGCAGAGAAGACAGGCTGATGGGAAGATACATAGCTGCATGTCCGGAAACCATGAAACAACTAATTAAGCAGCAGTAATTTATGCTTCTCAGTGCACAAGGTAAAAACTGCATTTACTGTGATTAACAGCATGCCAATGTTTCTGAATAGGAGAACTACCAAGGAATTTAAAAATCTGAATGGAAAAACAAGAAAGCTATTCCGTTTACTTTTCTTAATTCAGAAAAATTTCTCAACCTCCTGCTAGAAGTTTTGTTGAGAGCTTTCTCATCAAAGTAAGAGCCATTATTAGGGAGTCCCATACTTAATGGAAGCTGGAAGCCACCCAACTCAGGAAAAATTTCCTGACAGTGAGAACAATTAATCAGTGGAACAATTTGCCCCCAGAGGTCGGAGGATTTTAAGGAGAGATTGGACATCCATTTGTCTGAAATGGTGTAGGGTCACCTACTTGAGCGGGTGGTTGGACTAGAAGACCTCCAAGGTGCCTTCCAACTCTGTTATTCTGTATTAGTGTTGCCATTATCAACCAACAATCAGTAGTACTAGCTGAAGATATGAAGTTCATTGTAATTTTAGTACAATGACAATAAAGATGATGATGATGATGATTATATGAAGTTCTCTGAGGAGTCTGTTCTTTAACACAGGTCTAGTGCTATATCAAAACAGCGTTAAACTGCATATATAAGGAGGGGGGGGGGGAAACACCACTAATTAGGTATTATATCAGTAGATGCCACAATGCTTTCTTCTCCTGCACCAGGAGTGGGTTCTTACTGGTTTGGACCGGTTCGGCCGAACCAGCAGTGGTTTGGTGGTCTGGGTTGCTGGAACCAGCAGTGACCCAGGCCTGCCACGCCCCTGAACCAGTTCTCCGGGTGGTGCCATAGGTGGCACCATCTTGTTTTTCGCTTCTGTGAATGCGCAGAACAATTTTTATTTCACTGCACAAGCGCATGCAGCACGCATTAAGTGCGCATGCGCAAGTGCACATGAGTGAACTGGCAGTAGTTCCTGCCGGAACCCACCCCTGTCCTGCACTACAGGACAAAATGGCAGTGGAAGGCACTGCTGAGTGAGTGGACTTGCCCCACAGCAGTCTTAAAGTAGACACTGGGAGGTAGGCCTAGACCCTGACTACCTCATCAAACATATTATTGAAGGTGCAAGACCATGCCTGTGGCAAAAGAAAAAAGCAAAAGCAAAAAGAGTCTGGAGAAGATGGGAAATGCTAACTTTAAACTGCCACAGCTAAAGGTGACTCTTGTGAGCTGGAGATAATAAACTGAGAAGATGTCATAAAATAACCGTTTCCAAGGCAGGGCATGTTCAATCTACGTGAAACTGTGTCCTTTGATGATAGAAACAGGAGACAAAAAAACAGATCATTTCAAGGCTACAATCTTGTACTTTCCTCCTGAGAAGCAAGAAAGGCCAGTGTCCATAGTTCAACTTGGAAGCAAACTTCCTTGTGAGATGGGCAGCTTTATAAAATAAACAAACAAACAAACAAAGACAGACAGACAGAGAGATATATTTGATATATTTGTTAACGATAATGATTTTAGATATTTATTGTTTTGCTGTAGGTCACCCAGAGTCCCTTGCTCGTGAGATGGGCACTTCTATAAATGAGATAAATAACTAAAAATAAAATCAATAAACTGGAGTGCAATTTATAACTGAAGTGCAGTTTATTTATTTTATTTTCAGTTATGTATCTCATTCATAGAGGTGCCCCTATCACAAGCAAGGGACTCTGGGTGACCTACAGCAAAACAATAAATATCTAAAATCATTATCGTTAACAAATATATCAAAAATATTTCTTATTCGGCCGTCCTTGCATGTGTTTGTCGTGACTGGATGCCACACAAAAAGGTATTGTGGTAAAAAAGATGCACTGGTTGCTCTCCTGACTGCATGAGCAGCAATTCCACCCCCCCCCACTCCCCCCCCCCCCCGCCCAGAGCTGCCATTCATTTCCTGGGTCATGATCAGGGAGCACATCAAGTGCTGATATTTATGACTATGGCCTGCCCAGAGACTGGCAGTGGGCAGAACAAAGGCAGCTTTCGGCTCTCTGCCTTTCATCACCGTTTGATCAAGGCAGCTATAAACCCTCGTGGTTCTTTGACTCCTTTTGATTATTGGAAGCAAGAGTACACAAGGATGTAAGAGATCTGGCTAATCCCAGAAGCAGGTGAGAGAGAGAGAGAGCATTGTGCAATCCTCCTTGCTCCTCAACAAAAATAAGGAGGCACCCTTTGTCCCTTGCTCTGCCGAAGCATGTTTGCTTTCCTGTGGTTAAGCCCATTGTGGGCCGGGAGCGTTAGAATTTCAAAGGCAAGAAGCTGGCTTTCTAATGTGTAAATGAGATGGGCCGAGACTGAGCTTCCCTCTCTCTGTTTCTCTCTCTCTCTCTGTCTCTTTCTCCCTCTGGATGTGAAATGTTCACAAGGTTAGCCTCATCTGGTATGCTACACATGCTCTGTGACACTGCCGAGCAGCGGGAATCCTCAGGAGGTGCCTGTCTACTGCAGAGAGAAAGATGGATCAACATTTTGTGGAGCTCCCTGGCTGCCAGTGACAAATGCAGGTTATCTTACAACCTGTAAATTTGGAAAAGAAGCTTGTGAAAACAATAAATATCCCTTAGCAGACTCAAAAGTTACTTTGGTACCAAAAAAAAATTAATCCTACAGATCTATTATGGCACTTTAACCTTCAGTGGTTAAAGGCTAGTAAGTGTCAGCGTTTTTGCTCTGGGGAAAACTTTTTCCACCCCAATGCAAACCATGGCCTAGCTACTCAGAAATAAGTGCCAGGGAGCTCTGTCAAGACTTACTCCAGGTAAATGTGCACATAATTGCTGACAACCTATTTAATCTAACTCAAAACTGCTTCACCGTGACCAACATTTTGTTTCATTTTTTTTATTTTTTAGAGCCCCTTAGGTCAAATTTGGGGGCTGCGTTTTTAAAAACACATTAAAAAAAATTGAAAAGCAATGTCTGATTCTTTTTAAAGCTTGTATCAATATCGTGTGGCAAATGAGTTTAAAAAGTGATCGACATAAGTGCTATGATGCCAGAAAAATGAGGCGAGCAACTGGTAACTGTCCCCACCCCCCAATTTCTAGTGAATCACTTGAGTCAATTTTTTTACACTTCAGTGCTTTCTGGACTGTAAGGCTGAGAATAATGATGTCATAATGGCAGTATTACTAAAAGCAAGCTGCTAATCTGGAGCCATCTGTGCCGTAGTTAATGCCATCATGCATTAGATTTCTCCACACATTTTTTGAACTGTTTCTCCACCACTAGAACAAGATAGCCTCCAACCATTTTTTCTGATGGATGCCAGTGGCCATCCTTAGAAGCCATTCTTCACATCTCCATATGTATTTGTGGAGATTTGCAACATTTCATAAGGAATCCTGATTGAGCAGAACATCTACATATGTGTAGGAGCTACTGTAGGTGTAGGAGCTACTGTATGTAACACAAAACACGGCCTCTCATGCGGCGTCGAGTCACCCAGGCTCCTTGGTTTACCGAGGAGCTTCGGGAGATGAAACGCCGCAAGAGATGCCTAGAGAGTAGGTGGAGATCTTCTCGATCCGAAGCTGACCGAACACTAGTGAGAGATCATATTAGGACTTACTTAGTGGCGCTAAGAGTGGCCAAACGTGAGTATTGTGCCACCCTTATCGCGTCCGCGGAAAACCGCCCTGCCGCCCTGTTTGGGGTGACCCGCTCCCTCCTTCATTTGAGGCCGCGGGAAGCCCCTCTGCAGGGTCGAGCAGAGGAATTTGGAGTATTTCTGCAGGACAAAATCACTCAGATTCGGAACGAGTTGCCCTCCACTAGTGGCCCAGTCGGGGCGTCCGGTGCTGGTCTTGAGATAACACCTTGGGAGGAGTTCGACTTTGTTACTACCGAGGATATGGACAGGTTGCGGAGGAACCTTAGAGCCACCACATGTTTATTGGACCCGTGCCCCTCCTGGCTTGTACTGGCATCCTGGGAGGTGACACGAGGCTGGCTCCAGGGCATTGTGAATTCATCTCTGAGTGAGGGGTACTTGCCCACCGTTTTGAAAGAGGCGGTGGTGAGGCCCCTCCTCAAGAAGCCATCCCTGGACCCGGCTTTATTAGAGAGCTATCGTCCCGTCTCCAACCTTCACTTTTTAGTGAAGGTTGTTGAGAGTGTGGTGGCTCAACAGTTTCCCCGACATCTGGAGGAAGTTGATTATCTAGACCCGCGCCAGTCCGGCTTCCGGCCCGGTCACAGCACCGAGACGGCATTGGTCGCGTTGGTTGATGATCTCTGGAGGGCACGGGATAGAGGTTGTTCCTCTATCCTTGTCCTATTAGACCTCTCAGCGGCTTTTGATACCATCGACCATGGTATCTTATTGCACCGATTGGGGGGGTTGGGGTTGGGAGGCACCGTTCTACGGTGGTTCTCATCCTACCTCTCTGGTCGGTCGCAATGGGTGTTGGCAGGAGGGCAGAGGTCGTCCCCGAGGCCCCTCATATGTGGGGTCCCTCAGGGGTCGGTCCTCTCTCCCCTTCTGTTCAACACCTATATGAAGCCGCTGGGCGAGATCATCCGTGGTTTTGGGGTGGAATACCATCTGTACGCTGATGACACTCAGTTGTACATATCCACCCCAAACCACCCCAACGATGCCGTCGAAGTGCTGTCCCGGTGCCTAGAGGCCGTACGGATCTGGATGGGTAGTAGCAAACTCAAACTCAACCCGTCCAAGACCGAGTGGCTGTGGTTTCCGGCACCCCGGTTCAGCCAGTTAAGTCCAACACTGGCCATTGGGGGCGAACAACTGGCCCCCGTGGAGAGGGTGCGCAACTTGGGTGTCCTCCTGGATTCCCGGCTGTCCATGGAGGACCATGTGGCGGCCGTGGCCAGGGGGGCGTTCTATCAGGTACGCCTGATACGCCAGTTGCGCCCCTTACTGGACCGGGGAGCCCTTCGCACAGTCACTCAAGCGCTTGTGACATCCCGGCTGGATTACTGCAACGCTCTCTACATGGGGCTCCCCTTGAGGTGCACTCGAAAGCTACAGTTAGTACAGAATGCGGCCGCGCGGGTGATTATGGGTGCCTCAAGGCAAACCCACGTAACACCTCTCCTGCGCGAGCTGCACTGGCTGCCTGTGGCCTTTCGAGTGCGCTTCAAGGTGTTGACAACCATCTTTAAATCGCTCCATGGCTCGGGGCCTAGCTATATACGAGACCGCCTCCTGCCCCATACATCCCTTCGTCCGATCCGCTCCCACAGAGAGGGCCTTCTCCGGGTGCCGTCGACGGGGCAATGCCGGTTGGCGACACCCAGGGGAAGGGCCTTCTCTGTGGCGGGCCCGGCCCTCTGGAACGACCTACCCCCCGACCTTCGCACTATCTCGGACCTCCGTCTCTTCCGCCAACGTCTTAAGACGTATTTATTTCAACAAGCCGGCCTAGGATAGCCCCCTGTTCCTGACTTTAAAAAAAAAATAAAAAAAAATATAATTTGGGAAGGTTTTTAATCATGGGTTTTAGCACGGGTTAATCTAATTTAATATATTTTAAATTGATATTTATTGTATTTTTGTGGTTTTAATAATGCCTGTGCGCCGCCCTGGGTCCTAACAAGGAGAAGGGCGGGGTATAAATTTAATAAAATAAATAAATAAATAAAACTCCTCCAAAACATTAGCAGATATCGTTCAGGGGAAGAACGGAGGCAGGGATATTGGACGTTCATTGAACATATGGATTTTACTATTGATTCACTCACCCCGTCTGCATCTGAGAGGGCTCAAAGGGTGGCCATGAAACACTGCTGTATAGGTAGTCCTCAACTTATAGCAGTTCATTTAGTGACCATTCAAAGTTACAACGGCACTGAAAAAAGTGACTCCTGACCATTTTCACATGATTGTTGTAGCCTCCTCATGGTCAAAATTCAGATGCTTGGCTGACTCATATGTATGATGGCTGGAGGGTCCCGGGGTCACATGATCACCTTTTGTGAACTTCTGGCAAGTAAAGTCAAAGGAGAAGCCAGTTTCGCTTAACAACCATGTTACTAACTTAACAACTGCAGTGATCCACAGAACAACTGTGTCAAGAAAGGTTGTAAAATGGGGCAAAACTCATTTAACAACTGTCTCGCTTAAGCAACAAAAACGTTAGACTCAATTGTGGCCGTAATTCGAGAACTACCTGTACCAACTGCACTGGTTCCCAGTTGGACACCTGCTGCACTACTTCATTGCACCAGCTGCAAAGTATTCCCTGCTTTCAGATGCAATTCCAGGTGCTGGTTGTTGTTGTAAATGGCATGTCAATCCCACCAGATCTGGCAGAATGGTTCTGCTCCAGATCTCCACAGTGTTTTCTGGTGGGACCTAGGAAGCTTGGCTTCTCCATCACAACACCTGCCTTATGGAACAAACATCCCCATTCCTGAGATTTAGATATTTCCAATTCTACAAGGATGTTTGCGGACTCTCGCCCATGCGTGCCCACACACACACACACACTTTCCCCTGCTCTCCCCCCAACCCTTGCTTCAAAGTCATTTAATCAAATCCAATAGTAGTGTCTCTTCTGAAAGCAGTGTGTGTACAAAGACAACGAGAGTGGTTCCTCTCAATGGATATGACCTCATATTCTGATTCAGGAAATCAAAAGCAGAGGAAAAGAAAGGCTAGCAGTCCTAATTATATAAGAAGGTTTGCCCAGCTTCCCGTTATCATCCTTAGTTTGTAAAACGTGTCGGTCATTTTTCTTTTGTCATTCCAGTTTCAGCTGATGACAGACAAAGCAGAGGAATGAGGAAGAAAGGTGGAAGTAAAAAAAAAAAATGTTTTGTAGTGGTTTTGGCTTCAGGTCTGGCCACTTGGAATTATTACTTATTTCTCTTCAGTTGGATCTCACCACCACCCCTTTTCCCCACTTAGCAAAAGCTATTCATTACAATGAATGGATAACAGGTTTAAATATTCTCATACTGGTAGGTTGTCCAGGAAGTATAGTATAATTCAGAGATCTGATCTCACGAGGCTTTCAGCTAATACGAACACTAAATACTAATAAAGGAAAGTATTTACTAGGTAATACAAACATTGGAGCAGACGTATTTTTCAATATTCATATAGTTCAGTTGTGATACTTTAGTGCAGGGGTCTGCAAAGTTGGCTCTTTTAAGACTGGGGGACTTCAACTCCCAGAATTCCCCAGCCAGCAGGGCTGGCTGGGGAATTCTGGGAGTTGAAGTCCACCAGTCTTAAAAGAGCCAACTTTGCAGACCCCTGCTTTTAGTGGGAAAGGGTTAAAGAGAATATATTACATCCTGAAAAATTGTGTGTATGTACGTGTGTAAACAAAACACATTTATATTTTGAAGTTAGTTATTAACACTGCAATCCTATTCAGAAGTAGTCAAAATAAGTTCAAAGGTCCTTGTGCCAAGATACGTATGAAAAAATGAAAGCTAATAAAAAAAAGAAAAGCAAAAACATAGAAGCCATACTTTATAATCATATGGGAGATGTAATAATTTGATAATGAAAGCTAGCTTGGAGTGCCTGATAGATTACTTCCAAACTAGCAGCACTTTCTTTCTACGTGTTTGGGCTGGCCTTAGGTGTGATTAAGGCCTACTTTTTGTAAACAGTGCTTCTCCAAAGTGAATCATAAGTATTGCAAAACAGTCATTTTACTTTTGTTTATGGAAATTTTTTTGTAAGCACATGAGTCTTACAGTGTGGGTCAGGATGAGCCACCCCTAGGGTATAAAAACTTCTGTGTGGGTGGGCTGTCAAGATTTTAGCCAAGTCTTTGCTTAGCTGAGCTGTAGCTTGAGCAATAAAGCTTGAAAGTCTTTGTTGAGGTTTGATCTTTTGCAGGAATGCTGGGTTAATTTTATGTTGGTAAAATATGTCATTCTTTCCGAAAAGGAGAACACTTGAATTCCATAATCTGGTGAATTCGTCTTCCATTTTTTCCCCTTTAGGCTAATTTCACACCTTCTAAAACAGAAGGTGTGAAATTAGCCTAAAGTGTATCCACTGTGTTGAAATAACGCATCTTACATACAGACCATGTTCACACAACATGCAAAAGTGGATTAAGGGGGTGTTAGTGTATCATGCAAATACCCTAGTCCGGTGATGACGAACCTTTTTGGCACTGAGTGCTGAAAAGGGAGTGTGCGCATGCACGCAGCCCCGAGTGGCAAAAAGGGAGCACTTTGCATGTGTGCTCGTCTGGGCTGCATCCAGGAAAAGGAGGTGTCCACGGGGCATACGCACACCGGAAAGTGTACTTCCAAGACTGGCCAGGTTACTGTCACGCATGTACACACGCCGATCAGCTTGTGTACACTGGAAAATGGAAAACTGCACGCACAAAGGCCAGCTGATCATCATGCGCACCAGAAACCTGGAAGAGGAACGGGTAACGCCATGCGTGCCAGCAACATGCTCCGTGTGCCACTTTGGGCACACGTGCCATAGGTCTGCCATCACGGTCCTAGTCACAACCGAGTTTCAAAAGGTTACAGTACTTTTAACCTCAAGCAGCTCAAGATTTTTCACTGATAAGAATATCCCAACATAGAACATTCTGTGCTTCTCTTCCACTGCTGGCACAGAAATGTATGTTAAGACTGACCCTGCAGAAATGGCTTCTCCAGGGAGGCTCTCTGATTATTTTTATTTTCGCTCTTCCCCACTCTGTGGCTAAAGAAGGAGATGAAAGGTTGCAGAAAGCAGGGGGGGGTTGGTTCAGCTCTGACTCCAGCCAGACTCCAATAGATTCTTTCCCATTCTTTTTCAGGCAATAACCAGGGAAGGGCAAAGCAATAGTCCATGTGTCAAACTCTCTTTCTTCCCACGAAGAGCTTCCCAATCCATGTCCTGAGCCACAACTGGAGAAACATCTGCAGCAGAGGTGGTATTCAGCAGGTTCTGACCAGTTCTGGAGAACCGGTAGCGGAAATTTTGAGTAGCTTGGAGAACCGGTAAATATCACCTCTGACTAGCTCTGCCCCCCTCCCATCTATTCTCTGCCTCCTGAATCCCAGCTGATCAGGAGGAAATGGGGATTTTGCAGTATCCTTCCCCTGGAGTGAGGAGGGAATGGAGATTTTACAGTATCCTTCCCCTGCCACGCCCACCAAGCCACACCAACAGAACCGGTAATAAAAAAATTTGAATCCCACCACTGATCTTCAGAGATCATAGTTTAGTAGTTGAGCATATATTTTTCACACAAAAGGCTCTGAGATTAATCCTTGGCATCTCCAGACAGGCCTACAAAATATCCCTGTCTGAAAACTTGAAGAAGCGCTGAGGTGAGGTGGGTAATCTGACTTCGTGGAGCAAAAGTCCTAAACTACACAAGCTTAAACTATTAATAATTAGTTAACGTGGTTTATTGTTCATAAGACCAGCCCTATAGTATATAAAAATACGATAAAATAATACACCAATACATATAAAAATACACTGGGGTGGTCCAGAGTATGACTTTCATGAACCTATAGCTGATCCTCCTGTCTTTTCTGACCCAGTGGAATATTTTCACTGGTAAGATAAGGAATTGACCTTCTGCAACTTCTCTTCCTCTGCTTCCATGGTTCCCAGTCTGTTTCAGAATCAATCCCAGCTCCCAGCCTTCTCTCTTAATGCTGTGGGGAAAACAGAGTCATATCCTGTATGCTGCACATTATGTTGTTATTGGTTGTAGTCCTACCACACCATAAGATAAATATGTTATACCAGGTATCCCCAACCTTTGCAACTTTAGGTCTGAAGGACTTCAGCTCCCAGAATTCTGGGAGCTGAAGTCCTTCAGACTTAAAGTTGCAAAGGTTGGGGACCCCTGCGTTATACTTGCAAAAGCTCCTGTATATGTTTCCATGAACCACCTCAAATGACCAAGCATCACTTTCTGGAAATTCTTGGTGCTATAGTAAGAGTTCCAAGGAAGAGAATTTGGCAAATATTGTTGGCCAAACTGGCAGAAGGGCACCCAAAATCAAAATATTAATGAACAATATCACCAAAACACTACACTTTTATAAAACTATTATAATCAGCAACCTAGCATACAAACACAGTCTTACACAGAAAAGAAATAAAAATGAAGAATTCCTGGAAACAATGAAAGATTTCACTAGGCACTAACAGGATGTCAAATCCGGTATAATGTAAACTTTGATGGATGAGTCCATAAGCCATGACTCCATTACAGCTTGATGTGTTGATGTGTTGTATTGCTGTTGATTTCTAATCCACAAAGCCTGAGCAGATTGCAACATTCCAGCATTGAAAACACTATGGGGAAACAGCTGTGTTAGTCTATACCAGTCAAAAATCAGAAGGATTCATTTAAAATAGTAAACAATAAGTAACAAACACAATTAAGAATCTTGTTCATCACCTTTAAAGTATATCGGTAGCCATCAACTTACAACCATTTGTTTAGCAAATGTTTTGAAGATACTACTGCTGAAAAAAAGTGACTTGCAATCTGTCCTTCACCTATGACCATTGCAATCTCCTTGCAGTCATATGATCAAAATTTGGGTGCTTGGCAACTGGCATGTATTTATGACAGTTGCAGCATTCTTGGTTCATGGGATCACCAGTTGTGATCTTCTCACTCAGCTTCCAAAAAGCATAGTCAAGGGAGGAAGCCCGATTGACTTAATGACTGCATGATTTGTTTATTCACTGTGTGATTTGCTTAACAAGTGCGTGATTTACTTAACAATCACAGCAACAACAACAAAAGTCATAGAATTGGGCACAACTCATTTAATTACCACATTGCTTAGTAATAGAAGTTTTGGGCCCAGATGTGGTTCAAAGTGAAGGAGTATCTATGTAACAAAAACATATAAAAGACAATGTAATCATACATGAAAAATCCCAATGTAATCTGTGTGCTGAAAATCCCAGTCTAATGCCAACCATGCCTGGGATGAGAGCATGGACAACCATAGAGTTTAGATCAGAGGTTCCCAAACTTGGCAACTTTAAGACTTGTGGACTTCAACTCCCAGAAATCTCCAGCCAGCTCTGTTGGATTTCTGGGAGTTGAGGTCCACAAGTCTTAAAGTTGCCAAGTTTGGGAATCTCTGGTTTAGATGGACTCTTTTACATACAATTACACCCATCATTGTAATTTTTTTTTACCTACCCCTGTAGATGACCCTGGAGGGAAGGTCATCTCATGGCAAAATGCCATTTTAATAAACCATACAAATTTAATAAACCAATTCCTTCTCTTCTGTAATTTCCTGCCAGCTTCTCCAACAGCCTTCCCAGCAGTCATTCTCAGAAAGCTCACCGCAGGAAAAGTATCCCCCTAGAAGGACATGTAGGGAAGCTGGTAATTAATAATCAATCTGCCAGAGAGGAGCAGGCAAACCTGAAATGTCATTTTCTCTCCCGCAAAAGATGGATGTTTTGGCAACAGGCAGAGGAACCTCTGTTAAGGGATTTTGAAAGAAAAGCCACTGTGTTTAAACAATCACAAAATACTGCTTTGTAAATATACCCTTTGGTCTTAGGCAGAAGAATCAAAGAAACAATACCTTTTTCACGGAGTGAAATCTCTTACTCCCATAGCAAAATAGTACATTTGCATAATTCATTTATTTCTACCCTACCTTTTTATAAATAACTCAAGGCAGTACCTAATATTCCTTCAGCCTCCTATTTCCCCCAAAACAAGAACCTAATGAGGTGGTGCTGGGATGAGAGTGACTGGCCCAGTTTGAGACCCCTGATCTAGACACAAAATTATGAGTTCCATTGTGTAATTTTTTTATATGTGTATTACGTTTTTGAGCTGATCAATAAATAAGTCAGGGAGACTAGGATAGATCTATTTCAAGCTTTTTAGCTCTCATCAGCTAGCCATACCCTTACTGGGATTTGAACCGGGGCTGTATTACATGCTAGGCAGGAGCCTTAGCCATTAGGCCACCAGGTTCTCTTCCTGATCAGCTGAGACAGGAGGATAAGTATATACTGTGTCACAACACCCTGTTAAGCCCCAATTAAGGGAGGAAGCATACTGCTCTGCCTTTTCTGCCTTTTTATGCTTCCTCCCTTAAATGGGGCTTAACAGGGTGTTGTGACACAGCATAGCTGGCTGGGGAATTCTGGGAGTTGAAGTCCACAAGTCTTAAAGTTCCCAAGTTTGGACACCCCTGCTCTAGGCTTACTGAGGCTTACTCACTGGTAAATTTATTTCAGAGTGATTTCTCAATTAAGCACTGCTATGAGGTAACTCTGCTACATTTTTCTCACTTAATGTTTTGATCTTTGTTGTTTTGGAAAAGTATGAGAACATTTGGGGATTAGAGTGTTGGTTTAAATAGGCTGAACTGTGTCTCACTCAAATATTCTATTTCTCATTATTGTAGTTAATGGTTTGTAATGCAGATAATAGTTGGAACTGGGTTCTATAGAAGCAAGTCTTCTTTCGATGTAAGCTCAACTCTTGGTGGTTTCAAGGATGCATCCATGTAGTTTTCATGACAATAACATAAAAATGTTTTTGCCATTGCTTTTTCTGATGCCTTTCAGGAGAAGGAGGCAATCTCTGGTTTTCCAGATATCTCCAGATATCTTGACATGGTTATGGAAAATAGAAACAGTTTAGTGAGATTAAATAGTACCAAAGTACCTTCTTTTTCTGAGATGTAGTAATTTATACATTTATATAATGTACCATGATGCTTTGTTATCCCGTACGTTATAAGAAAAAGTGGAACTCGTAGATATTTCTCGTCCCTGGAGACAACTGGGTGATTGTAAATGGTCCAGTTGTGGTTACACCACGTAGCTTTCATTTGGAGATAGAAATAGATTTTATTTTTTAAAAAAGGATGAATAAGCATGCACAAAGGACTGGCTTAAAATAGCTGGTTCTATACTGTCAGTGCTTGTCTATATGTGGATATTGCAGTCTTTTGATTCTGGAAATCCCCTTTCTCTCCAGTCATTAAGTCTGAAAATGTGAAAACAAGGGAACTTCCACAGCCCAACATTCTGTCTTGTATCTGATGCTTGCCTTGCTTTGCACTGGAATGGAAGTCTCTATGATGATCCCATGACATGTCGCAAGCCCTGAGCAGTGGCAGATTAAGGTTCACTGGTGCCCTAAGCACTGACAAATCTTGGTGCCCCTCCTTTGTACATACTGTGCAAATCTTCATTGGTTTTTTATTCCTTTCTCAACTTTGTGGTGCCCCTTTGGGCCTGATGCCCTAAGCACATGTTTACTCTGCTTAATGGTTAATACAGCACTGGCTCTGAGCACTGAGAAAACATCCAACTTTTTCAAGCATTTTATAATTTCAAGTTTGTTTTGACAAATGTACGTACTGAAATTCAGCTTTCCAGATGGCCTACAAGTATTGTAACATTTGAAAGGGTATTTTTGGTGACTGCTATATCTAATGAACATAATTTCCAAACTTCATCATCAGAAATTGCTGAATCATTCATGCTAAGTGGCGTAATTTGAGGTAGAAAGGCAAAAATGTCATTATTTGGATTTTTGTTACTTGTAGTAATTGGGGTTGTTGAATTCTGGATTTGTTGAATTCTGGGTTTAGTTTACTAAAATAAACTTCGCTGGTCTTTGACCTTAACACAGATTTAATCTGATTTCATTTGAAACTTCACAATTTCTTCATCACATTAATGAGTAGGCAAAATTAAGAATCATAGAAAATGAAGTTATGCAACAGATTCAGACCTTTGGAGAGTCAGACCTTTATGGCCAAGCTAGGCTGCTCCTGTCTCTGTAAAATAAATTTTAAATGTATTTTCTGGTTCTGTTCAACATAATCTCATGAGGATCTGTTGGAAGAGATGGCCTTCTGGGTTCAGCTCCAAGTGGCTAAAAAGGCACTGGAAACATGGAGGCTGCTTGGAAAGATGGTTTAATGGTGGACAGGACGACATGGCTTGAGCTCCTGAGCAGAAAAGCGGGATCACATGCTTCCAGATGTTGGGTGAAGAAGAAAAGAGCCCGAGATGCTGAAAGTTCCTGGTTTTATGCCCTCTCTGGCCTTTGATCTTGAGCTTGTATTCTGATTGGTTGTCAGACTCCCATGGGGCCATGCAGTGGCAATTCTGTAGGCTGTGAGTCCAGGTTTGGTTGAGCATTGCTTCTTCCCAGGTGCCTTGCTGTGAGATGGGTAAAGGGCTAATACTATCATGCCTTGATCTCATCATCCTGGAGCTGAAGAGGGGGGGAGATCTTTGTTATGTAGAATACACTGGCCCAGGCTTTTTAATGGCCCATTGACAAAGGTGGGAGCTATTTAAGAGTGTGTTTGCTTCCTGCCTAAATATATTTCTCCACTTTTGATCCAGGGAAATATAGTATTCTCCCTTTTCAATATTCCCCAGGATATTTCATTTTTCTAGGAGAGGGGTGGGTTTTAACTTTCTACAGATCAGAAATCATATATATGTCATGATCATTGACATATACATACCAATTTAGTTTACTGCTAAGTCCAAATTATATTTCCTCCAATTTTTTTTCACATATTACATTTACTGGAGAATCTTCCCAAACTCCCCAAAAGAAAGACTCTAGAAAGAGTGCACAGAAGAGCAACAAAGAAGATTAGGAGATTGGATGCTAAAATGTTTTTTAAAAAACCAATTGCTGGAATTGGGTATATCTAGTTTAATGAAAAGAAGGACTGGGGGAGACATGATAGCAGTGTTCCAATATCTCAGGGGCTGCCACAAAGAAGAGGGAGTCAAGCTATTCTCCAAAGCACCTGAAGCCAAGACAAGAAGCAATGGATGGAAACTAATCAAGGAGAGAAGCAATCTAGAACTAAGGAGAAATTTCCTGACAGTTAGAACAATTAATCAATGAAACAACCTGCATCAGGAAGTTGTAACTGCTCCAATACTGGAAGTTTTTAAGAAGAGAATGGACAACCATTTGTCTGAAATGGTATAAGGTTCCTGCTTGGGCAGGGGGTTGGACTAGAAGACCTCCAAGGTCCCTTCCAACTTTGGTATTTTCTATTCTTTATAACTAGAGTGGTTATTGGGATATTATTAGAAAAGAGAGAGAGATGACACAGCATTGTATAACATGTGCTTGTGACCACACACATACACACATACACACTTAGAAATAATTCTTGTAATTTAAATGAATGCATGACATCTTATTCATCCCGGAAAAAACAACGTACATCAATGATGTGTGGGCTATAAACCAATTGTTTATCAACCTCATCTGTTAACCTAGCTCTTCAGATACATGACTTCATCAAAGAACAGATCATTCTCTATAAAGGATAAATATTATTTAATATGTAATGTGTGGGCACAGCTGTATATTTATATTGAATGTATGTTGAAACCGGGATCGGTTTCTGCCCCATACATCCTCACGGCCTATTCGCTCCCACAGAGAGGGACTTCTCCGGGTGCCATCCGCTAGACTTTGTCAGCGGGCGACGCCCAGGGGAAGGGCTCTCTCTGTGGCGGGCCCGGCCCTCTGGAACGACCTTCCCCCCGATATCAGAACGACCACGGACCTCCGCTCCTTCCGTATGAAACTGAAGACCCATCTTTTTCGACTGGCCGGCCTTGGATAGTCTCTCTGTCTATAGATTTCAAATGTATTTTTAAATGTGATTTTAGTCAATAATTTTAGCACGGGATAAATTGTTTAATTGTGTTTTAAGTTATGTACTTTTGTATCTATTGTTCTTATTGTTTTATTTTTCCCTGTGCACCGCCCCGGGTCCCTGTGGGGAGAGAGAGCGGTTAATAAATTCGATTATTATTATTATTATTATTATTATTATGTTATTTAACCATACTTTTACCAAAAAAAGTCACAGTATCTATCATCTAGTCAGATGTTAAAAAACAAATGCTCCATTGGGCTGAGGCTCAACTCACAGATATATCCAGGAACATCTTCTTCCTCCTCTTCTTCCTTTTCCTCTCCTTCTTTTTCTTTGTAATTGTGGGCAACCATACGAAAATGCCATTGCCATTCTTGCTTTTCACTGACACTGTTTTCTTCTACGTCAGTTTTTCACTTTCCCAGCCGAATCTACAGGCTCATTTTTCTAGGGGGTCTCTCATTTACTAAGTACAAGTGAGGATTGACCCTGCTTATTTTCTGAGGCCAGCTAAGGCCAACTAGATGCTATATTTTAAAAATAAACTTAAACCCACTATGCAAAGAGTGATAAAAAGGCCCTTCAAGGCAGTGCACAAATGCCATTGACTGTTGCAATGAAGAGACCTTCACACGTACAATTGAACATGTATTACTAAACAGTTCATGGCTTCCTGTCAAGTCCAAACCTTATTCATGAAGATTCCTGTTATCAATAGGGAAAGGGGGTGTTGACGTGTTAATTGTCATCATTTTTGTAAGAAGTTTTTCCATTGCATAACACTTGGATGGGGTTTGTCTTACAAAACTGCTATTTGTAGATGGGTGCATTCTCTTGGTTCTATGGATATTGATACTGTACTGGAACACACTATGATCATTCATCCATTAAAATTGGGAACACCTGTATGACACTATTCCTGCTAGCGACAACTTTGGATTGATCTCCCCATAATGCTTGAAATGGCCCTAATTACTCTAAGTTCTCAAGCAGACATTCCCTGTTACCGTACCACCATCTGAGATATATTTTAGAGGAAGTAGACTGAGTTGGGACCTTATGTATCACACACAGGAGTTTTCCATAATAAACAGCTTTTCTAACTACTGCTTTGTGGACTACGATAAAATGACAACAGCACTGCACTCCTCCAGACTTTGATCTCTCCAATTACTAATAAATTTTAGCAATGCAATCATTCTCTGGTCCCCATTTTATTTTCTGTTAAGCAGCTTCAGTTCAAAAATGTGAACATAAAGCTTTGTTTTGTTTGCCTTTTCAGCTGCAAAATCCATCTTGGTTCCCTTTGTTCAAAGCTGTAGTTTCATTTCCAATCTCAATTACAGGCTTCCATATAAGAAAGGTAATGCATTTTCAAAAGAAATGGTTGGCTACTATGTTTTGACAGTTTGGCTTCAGTTAAAGTATAATTAAATGTTTCAGAAACAAAGGTTTGGAAATTCAATCACGCCACTTGTACTTGGGAAAGAGGCTGTTTTGTTTTTACTTTGAGAAGATGAATTAATTTGTCCTTCACTTTCCATCCTAAAAGCAAACAGTTGGATTAAGCATTCCACTATTATAAGCAATGTGTAGCTAACACTGGGTAGAAAAGAAAAATAACATCTGAAACAGAGTAAGCTTTGATCCTGGCTATGTCTGATCGACAGGATCTTTTTTTTTAAAGAAGAAGAAGAAAGGAAAGGAGGGGGAACCTCTCTGGTTAGTGACTTGAATTCTGTGCATGCCCCCTCCCGCCCCTCACAACAGCAGGAAGTGTGGGCATGTGTTGCATATAAAAAACCCAGAGGCCAAAAGTTTTCAAGTATGTTCAAATGGCACTCCCCTCCTTCCACCCACCACCCAACCCACATACCACATCCCATTCTAATTATGGCCTGTAACACATCTGCGAGTCCTGAATTACGTGCCTAAGAACTATTTGTCTGGTTCGCAGCAAAAATATCTTTTGTTTTTCCTAGTAACTTAGGATTTCCTTGAATACAAAGAAGCGTGCTGGTTAAAAAAATACAGAGGGAGAAAGGAAAAGGCAACAGACTGTTGTCAATGTGTTAATGGGAGACAGGGTAGAAGTTGCCACCTCTAGGGGAGGGAGGTCAGGATACTGGAAACTTTCTCTTTTACAGATAATTGTTGGCCAACAGTTACTTCGAAAGGAGAAGAGCTTTTTCTGGACTTGGGGAAAGAGGACTCTGAAACTCCTGCGTTTACAACTCAGAAAAAGAAAGTGGAAGGGGTGGGGGACTGAAACAAGCCAGATATCTGCAACAAAGGGTTTTATAAATACTCCAAACCTTGTTTGGCTATAATCTACAGCAGGAATGCTCCATTGTAGCCACCGCGTCTGAAGTTCATGCCAAGCAAAAGAACAGGAGTGGAATTCTCGCCTTGTAAACTGAAAGCACAACACTATACGAGAGTAACGAAGAACAAAATGGAAGATTCGGCCCAGACTACTTTCCCTTCAATCTTAGCTTAGTCCCGGGAAGTGCATATCTGTGTTAGCAGAACAATGTATCTGACTTCTGATGCTGCCCCATTAATAGAAAGATGTTATCCCTTTAAAAAAATCCCAGTTACCCTGTTTTTCTTCTTTTGCTCTCCATCCCCCTTTTTTTTCATATAAATTATTCTGCTTTGTTTGGTTCTTGTTTTTGTTTTGAAGCTCCTTAGAGACAAGCGGGCAGTTGTTTCAACTTTAAACTTTAATGAGCAAACAAAATAGAAA
This sequence comes from Rhabdophis nuchalis, assembly GCA_039707465.1. Lineage (NCBI taxonomy): Eukaryota > Metazoa > Chordata > Lepidosauria > Squamata > Natricidae > Rhabdophis > Rhabdophis nuchalis. Next base: position 326,161,147 of record CM077643.1, read on the forward strand.
AGGACAATCTCAAACATTTTGCTTTTGACATAAAAGTGGACCTGTGTTGCAATATAAAATCCAATGAAACAAACAAAAGAAAATCCAATGAAACCAAATTAGCTACCAACATTAGAACATTTATTTGGATTTCATGCAAGTGCTGATTATCCACATACAAATATAAAAATGTTAGGGGGGAGGAAACATGTTGTGTACCATATCCCACAACACCAACCTCTCAATGGGAGGTTGACTTGTTGTCCCAGTAATTGTGAAGATAAATTGTAGCATATATTAATATTAAATAGAATTATGATTCTACTTTGTGACAACTTCTCTTATTCTTCATGCATCCACGTATCAAGAGTTATGCCTATGATACTGTAATAATCTCTACATCTGGTCTTTCAGCAGACTTCAAAAGGAAGCATTTGATAGGCAATTACACTACAGCATGGTAGATATTATTGGAGAGAAACTCAGACATGCTGGCTCTCAGCTGATGTGAAATTGTGCTTTGTATTTCTGTTGACATTGCCTTGCTACCTTGGCTCAATAAGTCATTTTATTCTAGAAGAGACAGCATAGTCAGATTTTTTTTTAATACTGCCAGTAATAAAAATAATACATGGGCTGATCACTGCATAACAACCCTAACTCCACTGATTAAAGAGGAATTAATTAAACAGTAAATGTTGTCCTGTCTACTTCTAATATGCAGAAATATTCAAACCAGACCATGGCCGTCTTCACTGAAGCCAATCTTTAAATACAGAAAACATCACATGAGATATTCTATATTCCCCAGCTGAACAAAAGGAAGACACAAAGAAACAAAGAGCATTTAACCAGTGCCTTCCCTTCCCCCATGGTCTGGTTCATAAACTCATAGTCAGAAGGTATTTCAGAGGTCATGCACAGTTTGAAAATCTCCAGTGAAGAAGAATGTGCCTCTTCATGAGGCAACTTTTTCCACTGGTCAACAGCTCTTGGCATCAGGAAATACTTCATAATGCCTAGCTCCCAATCTACTTCCTTCTAGTTTCAGCCCATTAGTTCTGGTTCTGCCCTTTTGAGCAACAAGGAACAATATTTCCTCCGACAAATGAAGTTGAGTTCTCTAGACATCACATCTTTAGACTATATAGATCCAATGTAGCTGCATTATAGAATTGTGTTCACTTTTTGCATTTCGACCTAATCACAGGGTACAAGAGCCCCATCTCTTTCACACCCCCAAATTAGTGGATGGACATCAGGAGAGAAGATAGGTGGCAGCAACAGGAACTACCAAGTCATTATTCGAAAGTAAGAAACCAAGCAAGGGTATAGCTGCATTAGAAATTTTTTGGGAGAGAAGCAACCTGGAATTAAGGAGAAACTTCCTAACTGTGGGAACAACTAAACACTGGAGCACCTTGCCTTCAGAAATTGTGGGTGTTTCATCACTGGAAGTTTTCAGGACAAGACTGGACAGCCACTTGTCTGAAATGGGTCTCCTGTTTGAGACTAGACCTTGGACTAGAAGACCTCCAAGGTTCCTTCCAGCTCTATTCTGATTGATTGGAGATTAGGAACCTCTAGCCTTACATAGCCTTCTCTGTCAACAACTGCAGGGATGCCCTCTAGGGAGAAGACAGAGAATTTAGGAGCTAGGAAGTTCCATCACTTCTACTAGAAAACTAAATTCAGGGTGTAACCTGCCAAACAGTGGGGTGGGGTGGGGAATCCTCTGAGATACTGAAATAGATAACTTTATGAGATGACATAACATACATAACATCATGTGGAGCATCATGTGATACACAACTCCCACGTGGAAGTGCTATATGGACAGATATACAGGTAGTCTTCAATTTACAACAGCTCATTAAGTGATCATTCAAAGTTACAATGGCATTGAAAAAAGTGACACAATCATTTTTCACACTTATGACTGTGCATCATCCCTATAGTTCTGTAATTGGCTACTAGTTCATATTTATGACAGTTGCAGTGTCCCCGGGGTCATGCAATCACCTTCTGTGACCCTCTGATGAGTAAAGTCAATGGGAAAACCAGATTCACATAACAACCCCTTGTTACTAACTTAACAACTGCAGTGAATCATTTAACAACTGTGCCAAGAAAGATCATAAAATGGGGCAAAACTCACTTAACAATTGTCTTGCTTAGCAACAGAAATTTTGGGCTCAATTGTGGTCGTAAGTTGAGGACTACCAGTATTCCTGGTATCATGTCATCATTTAGCCAGCTAAGTTATAGAGCTATCTATTGGCTAATCCTGGAAGGAAAAAAATTGCCCAGTCTTGAAGAATTCCTATTTTATGCCTTCTTAATATGCCTTCTTGCCATTCAGGTACTTAATTCTGTAACTTCAGAATATGATTTGTTAAACACTGATGTTATAGACATCTAAAATGAAAATACTTTTAGGAACTTGATTGGTTATTTATCTGATAACATAAAGATACTATATTTTCTAAAGATAACACAAACAAAAATCTAAGATGCAAGATAGCAATCCTGGACTATCCACATTTCAATATTTTGGGGTATAAACTCATTTCCTGTTGGTGTCCAAGCAAATCTCAGAGAATTACTAAACAACTTGCTTTTTGAATGCATGCTGGAAAGAATTACCAGCTGCAGCTTTAAATTTTCTCCTTTGCTATCCTGGGCATATAATAAAATCTGAATTCTGATTGTCATATGCTTCAAGTATGAAATGTTGGAGCCATGTTTCAAGAGAGATTGCTGAGTACTGACAGGTTCTTTATGGATTTTTCCAGGGGTTACTGCCATTGGCATCGACCTCACAAGACTTCTCTCAGCTGGCAAATAGTTATTGTCTTTCAGCCTAGCCAAATGATTCAGAAAGTTTCTGCCGGTAGCAGACTTAAAGATATTTAAAGAGAAGTTGAATCATACATGATCACAGATAGATGGAGCAAAGGCAAACAAGCCATAGACTATAATTTAAAAACAAAAAAGATGATGATGAATCTTTGTTGGTGAAAAGCATTTATTTTGTTAACTCCAGGCTCTGTGTTTTCAAAGAAAAAAGTTAAAATAAGATCCTATGCAAAAACAAAAGCCCCAAAGGGTCTCCTTCCATTGTCTTTTCATACTTTTCTTACACTATAGAAGGGGACAGCAACCCCTGGCTCAGGAGCCCCATGTGGCTCTTTCATCCCTCTGCTGCAGCTCCCTGTCGCTCAAAATATGTGTCACAATCGACAATGTGCGACACGATCTGGCACTCAATTTATTGAGCTTTTCAACCCCCGGTAGGTTTTGTGGCTCCCAGTGTTTTCTTTTCGGTGGGAAATGGATCCGAGTGTCTAAGGTTGCTGACACCTGCACTACAGCAAGGATCTAGCTTAGAAGACCAGATTCTCATCTAAAAGCTACCTGTAGAAATTCACAGAAAGGTCAAGTCTTGAATCTCTTCCAAACGCCAGAAAAAGATACCTTCTTTTTTCAGGTGATTTTTGGATCTTTAAAGTTTTAACTGGGAGTCAGTTTCAATGCAGCCTTTATACTTTATTATAAGCTTTTGCAACACAACTTGCATTGAGTGAAGAAATAACAAAGACCGTGTTCATCAGGAAATTGCTCAGCTAGAATTCATTAAGAGGGTGAACATTTTCTCATGGATTAAACCAAGAGTAAGGAGAACTATTATCATACTACCCATTTTAATCAGGTCACCAATGCAAGACAGTGCCATATTATATGATTCTTTTGTGAATGGCACCTTTCAACAAGTATCACTTCTGCATCTCTTGCATTTTGTTTCTCTCTGTTGTGTTTTTAAACACAACTATGAGTGAATAAGTATGTGTATCTGTAGGCACACACAGACACACAAACAGAGTCTTCATTCATTATAATATTGCAGCATCTTCCAAAAGTTTTTCCCAAAAACAATTGTTAACGCTTTGAGATATTCCGAGACTTCATTATTTATCCTCAATGAACTATTGCTGATCAACTGAAATATTGACAAGATACACAGTTTTACATTTGAAGCATCGTGGGGAAAAGTTAGCATGCGGTAGTCGAAAAAGAATGTCTTCATCTTTTGCTGTCAAATGACAGGTCTGATATTGCTGTTGTGCAATGTATGCAGTTCATTACTGAAGTTCATTATCTCCTTTAGGCTTACAGTATCTTAAAGGCTACCTTAATAAGGAGATTAAGAGAATGAGGTATGCATTGCAGGGGCAATATTGTAGATACTACAATATACTACAGTCGAGAGCGCAAAGAGGGGGCCCTTTGATGTATCAGCAAAACGAGGTGGCCATATTGAAGCAGATCCCAAAGAAAATACGAGATATAAGAAGGAATTATTCCTTCTTAACAAAAAATTTATTCAAAAAGGGGGTGTGGTTCAAGTGGTTGATGCCGGAAGGGATGCTGGTATTCTGGGAGGGAGGAAGAGTTAGAATCAAAACAGTTGAAGAGGCGCAGAACTTTCTTAAAAAACACTCCTCAATCCTGGATGATGATGAGATGGGAACGGGAGGGGCCACGGGCCCGCCTGCTGGTGGGGTGGAGGAGGAAGAGACTATAGCAAAGAGGCTCCGATCGCAAAAATAATTTGTTATATTCTTTTTTTTATGATGGTAATTCCTGTACGGATGTCAATAGTATAAAGTAATTGAATGTATAAAATAATATGAAAATTTATGATTTTAAAATGTATGTACCCCTTCCTTTTTTTTTTTTTTTAATGGAATATGTATGAAGACTCGGAGGCGGTCATCAAACCCGATGTGGAAGCTCCAAAATATTATCTAATACCTTATTTACCCCTTTCCTGCTATAAATTGTTAAAACCAATAAAACCTTTTCAAACAAAAAAATATATACTACAGTCGAAGGGATTCCACTGAGAACAAAACATGGTCATTTTTGGCAAATTGGCTGTAGTGTGTGTGTGTGTGTGTGTACACAGCCAAAGCAGTAGAGTAGTATTGATTAGAAGACATTTGATAAGCAAATATGATTTATCTGGAAAAAGCATCAAGAAATGTATTGAAGATTAACGTTGAGGGGAAGCAGAAAAGTCCAAACTCAAAGAGATGGCCTTACCAAAGGTTTCTCTGAGGTTTAATTATTTGCAAACTAGTGTACCACAAAGAAAAACACTGCTTCTCGGAATGACCCATTTACTTTGTGCCTGTTCCTTTCTTGCTTGGTGTACCATCATTTGTTTTTGCCAAACAGAGTCAATGTCACCACTGTAAATCCAGGTTTTTCCCCCCCCTTGTTTCTTGGAAAGCACCGCTCCGTCCCATGTCAAGAAAAACAAACAGAGAGGGTTTTGCTTGGGTTCTATTTAAGGCAAATCGCCAGTGGCAGTTCCAATAACAAACCCAAAACCAATAGTGATACTTGTTACAAAACTGAGACTACTGTGCAGAAAGGCTCACACAGTTGCTCCACCCAATGCAGGTTCCCCCACTTTTTTTTTTTTGCCCCTCCATCCCCAGAGCCAGGAGTTTTAGCGGTAGAACCTTAAACCTTAGTTCAGTTGGCACAGGGGTCCCCAACCTTTTTGGCACCAGGGACCGGTTTCATGTTAAAAAAATTCCGCGGATCGGTGGCCATGGCTCGGCCGGTGTAGAGGGGGACCGGGGGGGGGGGAACAGGCGGCACATGCACATGTGGGGGGGGGGAGTCGGCTCACTCACCCAAAGGCGCGAGCTCTCCCGCCCCCAGTGTGTGCTCTGTCCAGGGGACTGCCCCCTCCTCCCTCCTCCTCCTCTCCGGCCCTTTCTAAGAGTTGCGCCACTCACTGCAGCCCAGTTCCTATCAAGCCACAGACCGGCACCGGTCCACGGCCCGGGGGTTGGGGACCCCTGAGTTGGCATATAGACATGCTACAGATGATTAGTTCTCTAGGCTGTTTAAGGCAGTGTTTCTCAACCTTGGTGACTTTAAGTCCTGCGGACTTCAACTCCCAAAATTCTGGGAGTTGAAGTCCACAGGACTTAAAGTCTCCAAGGTTGAGAAACACTGGATTAAGGCACCACCCACTGTGAGCCTTGCCATACAACTTTCGGGTGACACAAACCACTGCAGCCAAAAGGAACCAAGTCCACTAGGGTTGCAAATAGCATTAGAAAAACAAAAGGGCAGAACCCAGCATGCAAATGTGGGTTTCTCCCAGAGCAAAGAGGAAAAGCCCATTTTCAGAGAAACAGGAGTTGCAGTTTGCTTATAACAAGCCAGTGGCACTACGGCATTGTCAATGGGTGGCGTTAGCAGCAGGGTATTGCTGTGTGGTAGACCTTTGTAAGTGGTCCTATGGTTTTATTGACAACAGAACTAACTGTGTGTCCAGCAGCAGCCAGTGAATTAAAACGTTCAGGAAAAGAGCAGATTTTACCTCAGACATTTTATTCCATCCACTTACTCAGCGCCAGGAGGCATGTGAAAAATAAATGTTTTTTACTTGGACAGCCAAGGACTTTATTATTTCCAAAATTCTTCTCATCTTCAAAGGGCTTTTAGAAATTGGCTGTGTAACAAGCCAGCTGATCCCAACTGGAATCTGCCAACTAGCAAAATCAGGCCATTGCATTTAGCTTTGCTTTTCTGCAGCAACAGCAGCAAAAGAGGGGGGGGGAAGCAGTTAGGAAGATCAGCTGGTTGGAGAGCTGATGAAAACAAAGCAATATATAATTCCCTTGACTGGACTTTGTTGGTCCCCATATTTTTGTGCTGCTACTGCTGCTGAGCACTGAATTTCCAAATCAAGAAACCACACTTTCTGTTTTCCTGAGGGAAAAGCTTTTCCCTGGAAGACACAATAGCTGGTCTGTTCAGAAACAAGAGCTTTCATGCTTCCAGAGCTGAGTTACATAAACATATGGCTCAATATGTTTATATATGCAAATGCCTATTGTTGAGTTGCCAGGGTCCTTCAGATGTTGACTGAAATTATGATAATAAATTCATAGAGGAAGTTTGAAAATATTTAATGTTGCCTTTATTTATTTAATTTGCTCACCGCCCATCCCTCTGCAAGGAAACACTTAATTGCCTTGGAACCCGTTTCAGTGGCTGATCCATTGGAAGAAGACCTAGCTAGCTCTTCTGTTACCAAAGGATGACATCGAATTGCACTAGCTGGTTGTCCATGTAATAAATTCCAGTCCAGTTTTCAGATATAGCTTTACTGAAGTTAGCAAAGTATGGGTGATACGTAAGTTGGGCAGCTTTCCTTTCAGCAATAAATTATATCCATAAAGGCACAAGTTCATATCAAATCACCTCTATCTAACCAACTAAATCTAGAACTCCATATGGATATTGCCCCCCACCCCACCCCAAATCCTCTGGCATCAATGACATACTTTCTTTGCTGGGGGTTTGTAAAAGAATGCTGAATGGAGACAAGTTTGTATTCAAGACTGCGTGAGTTACTTTTGGTTTCTAGCAATTACAAAGATTATTTATTATAATACAGATCCTGAAACTATTAAGTCAACATTTGACAGTGACCAGATTTTTCCAAGAAGCATCTCCTGGAAGTAAGTCAACATTTAGCAATACTTAATTTAGTTTGTGTTTCAATGCCAATGCATATTTACCTGATAGTAACTCTTATTGGAATCAATGGGCTTATTTCTTTTTTAAAAAAATGAATTCTGTAGCCTCAAATTATATATAGATACTTGCACTCACATTACATATTCAGACAGAATCCTTCCAATATACATGCAAGTTTTTTGTTATACATCTATAACAACAGCCGTCTTACCTAGCCTATCTATTTTTGCCCTTAGGCAACAATGGTTTTTATTCTGGATGGCACTTCTTATTCAGTATGAGAAAGGTGTTAGCATTACTAATGAGAAAGCAGTAATTGGTTGGTTCAGTAATTTCTAATGAAATTAGTATGAAGGCTATTGTTTTTAACCAAGATGCAGCTCTACAGTTCAGAATGTGCATGTTATGGGACTGTATCTCCTGTTTGTTCCATCTATAACAGTGGTGGGTGGCAGGAGGTACACTCCGGTACGGGCATACCGGTGCCTGCCCGGGTACCATTCTGGTATGGTGCTCTGGAGGGCCCACCTGCCCGCCCGTGCTCCTTACCTGTCTTTAAACTCTTTGGGCCTTTCGTGCACGGTGTGTACAGCTCTTGCACGACACTCCGACGAGCAGCTGGAGCGTCATGGAGGCATTGCTGGAGGGTAAGATGCATGCATGCGTTGTGCGTACATCAGTGGTGGGTTTCTGCAGGCTCGCACCTACTCGCGAGAGCCGGTTGGTGAAATTTAGAGAACCGGTGAGAGGGGGTTCCACCGGCGTACCTGGAAGTAAATCTGGCCCGCCGCTGCCAGTGACCCAATGGAAAGGAAAGGAAAGGAAAGAAGAAAGAAAGAAAGAAAGAAAGAAAGAAAGAAAGAAAGAAAGAAAGAAAGAAAGAAAGAAAGAAAGAAAGAAAGAGAATTTATCATCACAATTGAGTTCAAAATTTTGGTTGCTAAGCAAGAGCGTTGTTAAATGAGTTTCACCACATTTTAAAAGGTGGCCACTCCCACCCTGTCACATGACTGGCAAGCCACACTCACAAAATAGGCCACACCTACAGAGTAGGTTCTAAAAATTTGAAACCCACCACTGGCGTACGTGTGTGGGCGACGCTGGGCCTATTGCAACCATATCGGTTGGCACGGGATCCGGAACTCACCACTGATCTATAACCATGCTAGCATCATTCGTCCATATAGATATCCATGGTTGGATTACATGTAAGTGAGCCCTGCTAATTTTTCAGTTTCTTTTCCTTCACTGTTGTGCAGGGATCTCAAACTCAATTTACCTGGGGGCTGCTGGAGGCAGAGTCTGGGTGAGGCTGGGCTGCATAAGGGATTCCTTATATTAATATTAATACTAATATTAATACTAATATTATACTTTCATATCACGGCGGGGGCCACAAGATACCGTCCTTCGGGCCGCAATTGGCTCGCGGGCCGCGAAAAGGAGACCTCTGCTGTTGTGTGTTTGGATTGTATACCTTAGTAATATCCTTAGGGCAGTGATGGCCAACCTTTTAGACACTGAGTGCGCAAACTGAAAGGTGCGCATGCCTGTGGATGTACACAAACATGCATGCACATGCATGGACAGGCGCACATGCGCAGCAGAGACCCAAAGACCAGCCAACCGGTGGGAGGCAGGACATCCCAACACCAGCAGCGCGGCAAGTGGTAAGACCTTTTTCTTCCGTGAGCTTCTATTTCATCGTTTGCAGGTAAACTGAAGCGCACGAAAGAAACGCTATGGAGATCTGACCTGGGGTGAGATGACAGTGTGCGTGCCAGCCGAGAGGGCTCTGCTGCCATCTCTGTCATGCATGGCATAGGTTTGCCATTACAGCCTGAGGCCTTCTGGGCTTATCCTCCTTTAATACCATTGCAATTTAGAGAAGAGAAGGGATTCTTTTGAAATTATTTTTATATTTTCCCAGACTGAGATGACCAAGGAGGACCAAATGATGAATGCTTCTCTTCCAGTCTTTTTCTCCTGTGACTCTACAACTAAAAGAGCTTTGGAGTCATCCATGTGCTCCAGTCCTGCATTACTCTGCCCTTGAAACACAACTAATCCTTCCTGAGCAGGGGGAACCTCTTGATTTTATGACAGTTTGTTCATAATTAGAGGTTCATTCTGCTAAACAGAGGAAAGCTAAATCACAATAGGAATCAGCTTTATTCAGAGCACATTTCCAGCTACTGAAGGCAGAACAGGCTGTGCAGCTACATCGTGTTTCTCAGTAACCCAGAACACACCACAGATTAGCTTCAGGGTGCAAAGCTTTCAGGGCAAGGGAGGAACATGCTTATTAGTCATGTTTTTCAAAGAGCCTGAGCCATATCTTAGTTGGAAAGGGAGCTGGGTGTTGAAAAACATCAAGCCTCTAAAACATAACTTGTTCACGTTGTTTCTGACCTTGGATAGCAGATAAACCAATGTGATATTATTTCAAGTCAGGTGTTTTGCAAGCTTCAGGTACCAGGTGTTACTGAAGGTCACTGTTATGGTCTCTCCCACATCTAGGAAAAAGGGACTAAGAGTAGTTTTTATGCAATATTACTTGTTGATAATTAACTGCTTTTAACCAAGAAGTTAATAGTTATTCAAAGCATTCAGTAAAAGAGTGGGTGGAAAGACATATTTATTAAGCACTGGGAATGACGTGCAAAATAAAACCAAGTGGATATGATAGAACGCAATGGATAATGTTCCTAAAGAAATGGGGCTGGGGGGATTGAAAGAGATCATGAGAGCAGAGAGGTTATTTCTGAAAACTCAAGTTAGCTGCACACTTCTTTAAATTTTATTACTATGGATTTGTTTTTTTACAAAAAACAAGCTGGATCTTTGTAGATTGAATCCTTTCTTAAGTCATGTTGTAGGATGCTTTTCAACAGAAAGTTGGGCAGTCAACTCCTTCGCAAGGGGCTTCCTCGTGTTTTAAGCACATAAAGAGTGAATCAAAGTAAAGGCCCATTCAGGCTCTGCATTTTTATTTCCCTATGGCCAGCTGAATGCTTAGAAGGCCAAAAGTGGGACCTGGAAGCAAAACCAGCCTCTTAATCAGTTTGCTTATAGGCTGGTTTTTAGACAAATGCACCAGAGGAGGGTTGCTAATTTTTTTACTACTGGTTTGAGTGCAAGGCTTCTGCGCATGCGTCTGGGTGAGTGGGTGGAGCCTTCTGCCACTGCTACTACCAGTTTGCATGATCTGGGTCAAACCCACCTCTGAAATGGACTACGAAGCCCATACCATAGTAGCTATGGTGACACAATGCTCAACAGTAAAGACCACTCAACTGGGCTACACAGATCCTACAATATGTTGATATTGAGGAAGAAAATGCTGTATTTTGCTCTTAGCATTGTTCTTTTTGAAAAACAGCGGACTTGCCTTCTGGAACAGTACCAAGAGACACCCCTGTTTATGAACAGAATTATTCATCCTTCTTTTTCCCTTGCCTTTTTTATACTTTAGTTTAGGGTTTTTTTCCCCATCAGTTGAAAAGAGGACCATCTACCTAGCAAATATTACTTCCTTACATCCATGGAAGAAAGCGGAGGGAAGACAGAAGCCACATGAAACTGGATTTAAATAGCCATAATGTTATGCATCACAACTTCACTTAATTAGAAGTACCAAAACAGGAACTAATAATTCTGTAACCCACTGCTCAGAAAAATCCAACTTTTTCTAGGATTAAATGGAATAGTAGTGTGGACAATCTGAGTCATCCTACCACTGCCACCAGATAGCATAGGGTCATGCCCATAACAAGAAGATAGCCAGATGACAGATCTCAGATCCAAAGTCCTTTAGGGATATGTTCCTAGTCAAACAGTGACAAGATAACCCTGTTTGACTCTGGAATATCATTCCATCTGACAACTGCATCAACTGGGACAGTACAAAACAAATAAATCAATTGTAACAGCACGTAGCAATGCTAAAGTACAACAACGAATAATCATTTGGCTACTATTTTGTTATGGGGAATAGAGAAGTCCATTCCTAGACAGCTCAATAGAATTTGTTTAAGGATCTACCGGTAGGATGCAATGTCGAATGGTGATCTTCAGCAAGGCAAGGAAGAACATTAAGGACAGAAAACATATAGTAAATGGAAAGGCATTATTAACCACTCTTCTCCTGATAACATTCATAGCTCAGGATGCATCCACCCAAAAAATTTCCCCCAGTCAATCCAGATTTGCTTTGCCTCATTAGTTGGTTTACAAAGACCCAGTGGCCCTTGCAAGAGAAGCCATCTAGCACAGATAAGAGCCAAATAATCCAGAAGTCAGGTTTCAAAATTACACCATCACCACTATTATGTCCTTTTGTCACCCTTCATCTATGTCAAGTACTGTACAGAAATCCCCCCCCCCCCAAAGGGGAGAGCTCAGATAACAGACACATTTAAGGTAACCTGATTTTGTGCTTTTTACTTCCCGGTAAGAAGTCATTTCAAAACAGCTAGAGATAAATAGCAATAAGCTTATCAGATTGGGGGACGTGGTATTTTTGTGCTTATTTGGCAATAATGACATTAAACAACCTTGACAAAAGTTGGTTTGGCACACAACCCTCTGTTGCAGAAAGGTAATGTTGACTTAGTCTACAAGATGCCTTTCATGGAACAAATGAACAAATGATTATTCTCACTATATGTTATAATTGTTTGCCTTTTGTAACGTTATTGTTGTTTTAATTGTGCAGCACCTAGAGTCATATGCAAAGAAGGCAATTATATAAGTCGTCTAAATAAAGAAACAAAGCCATACCGTAAATGAACAAATGCTGAAGCAGTTGGCTTACTTGACCCTGGATTGAGATGTGAGAAGTAAATCTGGAGGAATCAATCCAAAGGACTTAAGTAGCTTTTGCCTACAAATCAACACACGGAATCAGCTCTACCCTGGCGGCAAGTGGAATATAAATAGCTACAACAGTTCTATAGTTGAATATGGGGCAAATGCAGCATGATCCTGGGAGATAAATTCAGAAGGAGTTGCTATCACTACAGGGAAAACATAAGCAAAGCTCCAGTTTAAATTATGGTGAGTTTTGCACATCTTACATAGCTAATGAAACTCGGTGAGTTTGCTTGCTTGGATTATTAGGTGGTCCTCCCTGTCTTGAACTTAAGTATTATTTCTTACTTTCTTTCCCTTTGTTATTTGCCCCTCTCTTCTTCTGTCAACCTTGCAAAGTCCAAGCAAGAAGCACAACCAGGCATTCTAGTTCTAGCTTTATTGTCAGGTGACGTTAACAGACACTTGTACATCTAAAAGAACCTCTCCTGCCCTGCACCCTTATTCTCCCCAAAACCAGGGAGGTCCTGTTGGAAGGAATATCTGTCTGGGTTCAATTCCAAATGGGGAAAAAGACACTGGAAACACGGAGGCTGCTTGGAAAGATGGTTTAATGGTGGACAGGATCAAATGGCTGGAGCTCCTGAGCAGAATCACATGGCTTGAGCTCCTGAGCAGAAAAGTGGGATCACATGTTTCATGATGTTGAGTGAAGAAGAAAAAGGGACAGAGATGTCCCTGGTTTTAGGCCTTCTCTGGCCTTTGAACCTGAGCTTGCAACTCTGTAGGCTGTGCTTTGAGTCCAGGTTTGGTTGAGCATTGCTTCTTCCCAGGTGCCCTGTGGTGAGATGGGTAAAGGGCTAATGCTATCATGCCTTAATCCCATCACCCTGGAGCAAAGGGGAAGATCTTTGTTATGTAGAATAGACTGGCTCAGGCCTTTTAATGGCTCATTGACAAAGGTGGAGGCTAGTAAGAGTGAGTCTGTTTCCTGCCTAAAATCATGTTTCTCCATTTCTTATCCAGGGAAACATAATGTTCTGCCTGTTCAATATTTCCCAGGATATTTCATTTTTCTAGGAGAGGGGTGGGTGCTAACTTCCTACAGTCCCTTCTGAGATGCTTTTGCCATCCCTCCTCCTTCGGACTCAGATTTTGTCTATCAGGCGTTTGTCTAGGCCTAGGGTGTAGCTTTTCCTTCTTTCTCCCAAGGTCATTCCCACATACCATTACACCTCCTCTTCTTGGTGTAATGGAATTGCTATCTATATGCTAATACGGAATGGGGAAAGGGTATACATTTGTGGTCCAATAGCACTTGTGATTTTTCTTCAAAATTAAGAATGCAAATGTATGCACATAATTGAAATTGGAAATGGTTCTTTAGTAAGTACCACAGCAGGGGGCCGGGAGAGGAGCTCTGGGTTTTCATAGAAGGATCAGGATTAAAGAGCCAGCAGGAAGACATTTTGTAAACAGAGCCATAATTGCACATCAGTGGCATGACTTTTCTCAAAGAACACCAGTTCTCTTCTCTCTCGCTGTCCTTCACCTTTACAAAACTTTGCTTTTTAGAATTCTTATGTTACAACTCAGTCAAGTTAAACTTACAGTTTATGGAAGGGGCTAAATAATTTTGATTGAAAAGGAAGAGGAAAGGACCAACTTGGTACTTGGATGGAGACATAACCAGGAAAAGTGAAAAAGACTAAAATGCCCTGGGCATATCTATGTTGTCAGGCTTGACCTACAGACGATTTTACCTTTTGCAATATAATCACTCCATTTATTCACAGCATTTCTGTGTTCCTGTTGGAATCAATACCTGCTAAGTGCCCAAGTTTATAACACGTAAGTTGAATATATTCCATTTTTGTAATCCTTGGCTGATTTGTGGTCACTAACAAGATGAAAGAAATGGGGGTGGGGGAGATATGGAAAGGTTCCAGATGGAAGATGCTACTTCTGGACACTGCAGATATTTATAATGAGTCAGGACAAACACTGCATAATAATGCTATCTGGAAAAACTCATTAAGAAAGCTCGGACAATGGCATTTTGTCCATGAAGATTGAAATGAACCAGTGGACTGAAAAACCATGAGTATATATGATCTTCCCTGTTCCTTGGTAATATAGCCAACTCTCAACATAACCATAAAAGGTTTGAACTCAATACGATTCCATTAAATAATGGGATTTAGGGAGGGAAAGTAATGAGTAATAACAGCCTGTGAACTTTATAGAAGTCTTGTAATGCATGCAGACACGCACACAAAAATGGTCTTATTGGAGAACTGGCAAATAAGACCCATTAGGGAACATCTACTAAGCCAGATCCATAAGAAGACACATTTTTTTTTGTCTATACAGGAAAGGTACAGTGGGAAATGTGAAACATAACAAACCCAAGCAATTATTTCAGTCTCATTTTTCACTCTTATCCTTCCTACTAATGCTATACTTTAGATTGCAGGTTTCTTAAGACAGATGCCATTTTCTTGTACTGTAAAATTCCAGTGACAGTTACACTGACATGTCATAATCATCACGGGCATATACCACAATAATATTTGTAACAATAAAAATCAGCAAGAGTTTTAAATGTTGCTTGGAGACTTAAAAGGGAGCATTATGTAAATTCTATACAAACACAGGTTTAGAGTATATTTGCCATTTTCTGCAAAATGCATTTTTATAAAATGAAACCCTTAGGCAGTTCAAGGGATTTAAGAAATAATAATCAAAAACTTTCCTATAGCAACAGATGGAAAGCCCATCTCATTTAGATTTTCTCATAAGTTAAAGGAGATGTTTAATGAGGAACCACAAATGCCTCCCATGGATTTCTGATAGTACAGGGGTCTCCAACCTTTGCAATTTTAAGTCTGGCTGGAGAATTCTGGGAGCTGAAGTCCTTCAGACTTAAAGTTGCAAAGGTTGGGGACCCCTGCGTTATACTTGCAAAAGCTCCTGTATATGTTTCCATGAACCACCTCAAATGACCAAGCATCACTTTCTGGAAATTCTTGGTGCTATAGTAAGAGCTCCAAGGAAGAGGATTTGGCAAATATTGTTGGCCAAACTGGCAGAAGGGCACCCAAAATCAAAATATTAATGAACAATATCACCAAAACACTACACTTTTACGCTTTGCTGGCTGGAGAATTCTGGGAGCTGAAGTCCTTCAGACTTAAAGTTGCAAAGGTTGGAGACCCCTGTGATAGTAGATTCCTCTTCAGTTTAGTTGACAAATATGTAACTAGATGAAGTGGAAAGGAGCCAAAGCACAGGCACACAACGTGATGTGGGATGTCTAGTAATTAGCAGTCCGAATAATAGCTTGTCAAGGGACAGAATGAATTTTTTTTTATCCACACTCATGGTCATTCAAAGGGATTTGTTTTTCAGCAACACTGGTCTCCATATTCCACTGAAAGAGAAATTCTGTTATCCTGCTGAAGTTTTGAGAACTATCTCCATTTCTTCTTCCCCTTAACTAGGTTGGAAGATTTGTTAAATACCCTACACACCCCTTTCCTATTATAAAATTGTAAAATCAATAAAAATCGTTATACAAAAAAAAAAAAAAACCTAGGTTGGAAGATTAAGGTCCAACAAGATGGAATAGTCCAGGCACCAGAAAACTATTTCAGTTTTAAAACAAAAGCAAAGTATTAGAAGGTAGTCAGCGTTAGTTTAAAAAAAAAAGGATATGAACAGCATACTATAAATGTTGACATTCAATGATAAAAAGATAGATAAATGGGTAGAAAGTATCTTTTCATCGCGCGGCACTGATCACGTTTCATGAACAAGCTGCAGAAACGTTATTTACTTATTACATTTTTATCTTACCCAAAGGGCTCCAGGACGCATATAGGGCCTTCCCTCTTATCTCTTTTATCTTGATCAGTAAACCTGCTGGCATCCTGGGCACTTTTCACTGTACCAAGCCCTGCCTCTCCTGTTTAAACAAATTCCTGCTATTGCAGTAGGATGATGTTCGGAAAGGAGCATACCATCGCAACATCGGATACCAAAAAGATGCTGAGGATCCTTGAAGAAGAGTGCAGAGAAGAGCAACAGAGATGATAAAGGATCTGGAGCACTGGTGGGTTCCTACTGGTTCAAACCAGTTCGGCCGAACTGGTAATGGTTTGGCAGCCTGGGTCGCTGAAACCAGCAGCAACCCAGACCTTCCACACCTCCAAATCGGTTCCCCAGGCAGCACCGTTGGTGCCGCCATCTTGTTTTTCAGTTCTGCGCATGCG
This sequence comes from Rhabdophis nuchalis, assembly GCA_039707465.1. Classification (NCBI taxonomy): domain Eukaryota; kingdom Metazoa; phylum Chordata; class Lepidosauria; order Squamata; family Natricidae; genus Rhabdophis; species Rhabdophis nuchalis. Next base: position 326,177,784 of record CM077643.1, read on the forward strand.
CAGAACAATTTCAATTGCACTGTGCATGCACATGCAAGACGCACACGAGTGAACTGGCTGTAGTGCCTGCTGGAACCCACCCCTGATCTGGAGTCTAAACCTTACAATGAATGATGAATGGCTAACGGAACTATGTTTTACCTAACAAAGAGAAGGCTCAGAAGGTATGGCAGCAGCCTTCCAGTACTTGAAGGGCTGACACAGGGAAGAAGGAGTCTATTTATTCTCTATAGCGCCTGAGGGAAGGACAAGAAGCAATAGGTGAAAGCTCATCAAAAGGAGATCCAGCCTAGAAGTAAGATGAAATTTCTTGATAGTGAGAACAATTAATCAAGGGAACCACTTGCTCTCAGGAATTTTGAGTGCTCCACTGCTGGAAGTTTTCAGAATTGCTGGAAGTTTTCAGAAAAGAGTGGACAATCATTTGTCCAGAATAGTATACGGTCTTCTGCCTTGAACAGGGGGTTGTACTATAAGACCTCCAAGGTCCCTTCTAGCCCTATGATTCAAAGCCCCCAGAAACACCATCTATTAAAGTAAAGGTAAAGTTTCCCCTCGCATATATGTGCTAGTCATTCCCGACTCTAGGGGGCGGTGCTCATCTCTGTTTCAAAACCAAAGAGCCAGCACTGTCTGAATACATCTCTGTGGTCATGTGGCCAGCATGACTAAACACCAAAGGTGCACAGAAAGCTGTTACCTTCCCACCAAAGGTGGTTCCTATTTTTCTACTTGCATTTTTACATGCTTTCGGACTGCTAGGTTGGCAGAAGCTGGGAGCTCACTCCGCTACGCAGCGCTAGGGATTCGAACCACCGAACTGCTGACTTTTCTGATCGACAAGCTCAGCGTCTTAGCCTCTGAGCCACTGCCTCCCAATTAATCAAAAGGAATTCTGTCATATCACATAATATCTATAGAAGGTAGGGATGTCCTGGATTTAATCTCTTTTAGTTTATTATTACAGATATGCCCAAAGGATACAAAGGAAGGATAATTCATTCCAGGTCCCCGCAAAGTAAACTTACTTACTTACTTACTTACTTACTTACTTACTTACTTACTTACTTACTTACTTACTTACTTACTTTCAGCTACTTAGGAATCAAAGGATCCTCCCCAATATCTCCATGTCCCTCATACAAGTATTATTGTTCCTTGTTGAGTGCAGCCCTAAGACCCGAACTCCACTTTCATACCGACCTACTTAACTCTTGGGGGTCGGGGGGGGGGGGTCGGGTTAGATTCTGATACTAAACCATTCATACATATTATATATACTATCAGATGCCAGAATAGCAGATTTATGCACTCTTAATTCATTAATAAAGAGCACAAATATAGGCAAACACTTGATTCCTAATCTAACTTAAAGAAGGTCACAGATGGGAAGCCTCCTGTCCATCTCATCCCTGCAACATATGGTCCCTGCTGAAAAGCCTCTTTGTGATGGGGTAGGGTGGTGGAAGGGGAAAGGTTAGGACTTCTAAATCTTGGGTGAAATATAATCACCAGATTACCACTAGAAAACAGAAGAGAGATTCAGGTTCCCCCCGCCCCGTATTACCACGTTATCATCTAACAATCAGCCAAACTAATGATAGCGCAGTCTAGATGTGGTAGGCTAATAAAGAATCCAGGAATTTATCTATTTCAGCAGCCCTTCACATCTTATCTCACATCGCTCAGGTAGAGCACAGTGCTTTGGGAACACAGTGGGCTGCAAAAGGGAGGAGGCAGGGGTGGGCTGCTACGGGTTCGCCCAGGTTTAGGAGAACCTGTATCTACTGTTATGGCCGGTTCAGAGAACCTCCAAATCCCATCCCTGGCTGGCCCTGCCCACCCCTCCCCTCCTAGGAGTCTCCATGTGGCTCATTTTGGATGTGAGGTAAGTGCAAACTCTACAGACTTTTCCACCAAGCATAATCCCTCAAAAATCAAACCATGATGTAAATATTTCTCATCTTCCCCTCACAATAATTAAGATAATAGATAGTTATTAACAAAATTAATTATCTTATTTGGGTTGGGCTGATAGAGAGTGGTCCAAAGTCACCCAGATTGCACCGTCTCTGAGCTCAACCCATCTGACCGCTTTGTGATTGTTGTGGGGGAAGGGCAATGAAATGGGAATATTATTTAGAATGAAATGTAAGTGAAGCTTTTAATTCATAGCACATTTTCAGTCCCTGACCCCTCAGCACTTACAATGAAAGCCAAGAAGAGGTAAGGAAATTGTGCCTTCAACACAAAGTGATCTGGATTTTCAATTCATAGACTCTCCGTATAGGACACACCAATATTGAGAGATTGAAAAGGCCTTGGGGAAACCAGTCCAAGATATGTGATAAAAAGCTATGGCTTGTTGAATTCTAACTTTCTCAAGTTGTCAGAAAACCTGCTTTATCTGCATCTCCTTTCCCTCTATCCCAGGGGTCTCCAAGCTTTGCTGGCTGGAGAATTCTGGGAGTGAAGTCCTTCAGACTTAAAATTGCAAAGGTTGGAGACCCCTGCTCTACCCAGTGGTGGGGTTCAAAACTTTTTACTACCAGTTCTGTGGGTGTGGCTTAGTGGGTGTGGCAGGAGAAGGATACTGCAAAATCCCCATTACCTCCCAATCAGCTGGGACTTGGGAGGCAAGAAATAGATGGGGGTGGGGCCAGTCAGAGGTGGTATTTACCAGTTCTCTGGACTACTCAAAATTTCCGCTACCTGTTCTTCAGAACTGGTCAGAACCTGCTGAAAACCACTTCTGCCTCTACCCTATCTTTCCCCAGAATGTCTGAAATACTAAGTAGAGAGTCTTCGATGGTGGCAGAGTGGAATTATGGTACCAGTAATAAAAATGGCCTCTGTTAACTGAGTGAGAAGTAACCTATGATGTCTAACAATGGCTGGATTCTTGTTCAGATTTTATGCTGATTAGGTGAAGTACAGTAAAGTGTAACCCATATGCTTTTGTGGGTGTTAAGTCTAACTTAACAGCTGGTTAATTGCTGGGCTCTAAAATGTCTGTGTTGGCAGAAAAAATATTTGCCTGTCATAAAACCATGAGAATCAATGTATGACTTGTTTCTGCTGAGCAATCACAGCCAAACATTTGAAGTCTGATCAAACATACAAGGCAGTTATTGCTGGCTCTTGGTGCTGTATAGTTTGCTGAATTCCAACACGGCTTGAGAAATCACGAGACAAACAGCTGGACTGAAGTGAACAGCTAGGAGAAAACAGACTTTGGCTGTAACTGTATGGTCATTTTAGCCTGCAAAATGGAAATCTTCTTGTAGAGGGGCTCCTGGTGGCTAGAATTAACAAGTATATTTTTCAGGGGGTCAAAGCTCCAAGCCTGAGAGACAATATTTTAAATGTAAAGTAGCCCTTGCTTAACAACCATAATAGAAATCAGCAACTGTATCAGACAATTCTACAGTCACTTAGGGGGAAAACAATGTGACTGTGATTGGTCTATGACAGTGATGCCGAACCTTTTGGAGACTGAGTGCCCAAACTGCAAACCAAAACCTACTTATTTATCGCAAAGTGCCAACACAGCAATTTAACCTGAATAATGAGGATTTACTACCTAAAATAATGATAAGCAACTCAGAGTGCAGCTAATTGTTCTAAGAAAAACATAATAAATGCACTTTTCTGCTTTTGAAATATTATTTCTCTTTCCCTCCCTCTCTCTTCTCCCCTCTCTTTTGCTCCCTCTCTCCCTCCCCCTCTCTCTCTTCCCTCCTCTCTCTTTCCCTCCCTCTCTGTCTCTCTCTCTTTCTCTTCCTCTCTCTCTCCCCACTCTCTCTTTTACTCCCTCCCCCCTCTCTCTTTCCCTCCCTCCCTGTCTCTCTCTTTCTCTCTCTTTCCCTTCCTCTCTCCCCCCTCTCTTTTGTTCCCTCCCCCCTCTCTTTCTCTCCCCCCCTCTCTATTCCCCCTCTCTCTTTCCCTCCCTCCTTCTCTCTCCCCCCCCTCTCTCTCTCCCTCCTCTCTCTCTCCCTTCTGTGGGTGAAACACAATAGACCTTGGCTGGGGTGCCCACAGAGAGAGATCTGAGTGCCACCTCTGGCACACGTGCCATAGATTCGCCATCACTGGTCTATGACTTTATCTGCTCTTCAGTCATTAAGCAAATTGCTGTGGTCATTAAGCAAAACATATGACTGCAACTTACAATTTTATTTCCACCTTCTCTATTACCTCTGTCATAAACCAATTGCAAAACACACACACACACACACACACACACACACACACACACACACACACACGTGATGATCACATGGCTATGGGACGCAGCAATGAATGCAAATGCCTGCCAGTTGCAAAAGGCCCAAATAACAATCATGGGCATTTATAAAATGCAAGCATTGATTGCAAGTCTTTTTTTTAGATCATAACTTTGCATGATCCTTGGTAGCTAAGCTATTTTATTTAATGAGTGTTGCGATTATCATTCCAGGTTTTGCCCCCACACAAAATTTCAACACACCCAATTGCAAAAAGCTTGCTTTTGTTTCTGTTTTGTCAGACAGAGCACTCCCCTTTTGAACAACCACAGCTGGGTTGATCTTGAATCATGTTTGAATGGAAATTAAGTTTCTTCCCTGCTATCTGCTAATGACTAATGGATGTTCAAAGTCCTCATGGCAAACTTTAACTTCAGAGTTCAGCAGGAAAGAATAAGATAGTAGGTCAGGCATAAATCACACCACTCGGGTGCACTGAAGGAAAGGGAAGAATGCCAAAGTATTTTGGGAACCAGTTTTATTGCAAAGCTGTTAAGGTAATTGCAGAGATCATTAATATTTTGTAAATGCTCTGAAGCACACCTAGGGGGAAAAAAAACTTAATCTGCTTTTGGTCAGGGTTGTTAACTCTTGGTTTGGGCCCAAAGCAATGCTGCAATGCATTGCTGTCGTCAGCCATTCAGTCATGTCTGACCCTTGGCCACTCTATGGATCAGCACTCTCCATGCCCCTCTGTCTCTCACTGCCTCCTTCAGATCTGATGCAATGCGTTCAATTATAATCTAGATTATAGAAGAATGAAGCTACCGATCAGTTCAAATAATGCCCACCTCATTTTACTTATTATTTGGACTCTAGAAGAGTGGGCTAAGAATGCCACCTTTATTAAAGACAATATAAGGAAAAATTCATATTCCTGAAGCTGCACATGCTCTTTAATTTTTTTATAGACAACCTTCTTACTGTTTTTGGAATTCTTTTTTGTTCTTCTGTTGCCTGTTTTTAATTAATAGATTTACTCCACTGGATTTTAAGTAAGTGGCATATAGAAATGATGATTAAAAAAAAAGAATGGATGGATGGATAAATGGACTGACAGGCAGGCAGGCAGACAGACAGGATTCAGCCAGCACACACCACTTCAGGAGAACCAGTTGTTAACTTTCTGAGCAGTTTGGTGAACTGATTGTTGGAAGAAATCATTAGGGCAGAGAACCAGATGTTAAATATTTGAATCCCGCCACTGGATGGATGGATGGATGGATGGATGGATGGATGGATGGATGGATGGGCAGGCAGGCAGGCAGGCAGGCAGGCAGGCAGGCAGGCAGGCAGGCAGGCAGGCAGGCAGGCAGGCAGGCAGGCAGGCAGATGATAGATGGAGATGATTTTTGTTTGTTATTAAATTTATATCCCGCATCTATCTCCTATGGGACCCAGGGCTGCGCACAGGAATTTAAAAACACAATATACAATACAAAAATATCAAACATCCTAAAACCCTATTAAACTTAATACTCCTGCGCTAAAAATATTGTTTAAAAAACCCTCTAATTAAAAATTTGTGCAACTAACCCTCAGTCATTTATCGGGTGGCTTACCCTTAAGCCGGTTTGCTGAAACAGGTGCGTTTTTAAACGCTGGCGGAAAAGGCGGAGGTCCGAGGTAACACGGAGATCGGGAGGTAGGTAGATGATAGGTAGCTAGATGATAGATAGGTAGATAAAGATAATTTCCCTTAGGATTATAAAGGCTACTTAATAAGACTATTTTAATTTTTCCTCACAATATCCTTGGAAGTTACAATGATGTTGACAAAAGTGAATTATGACCAGTTTTCACATTTACTACTGTTGCAGCATTTCCATGGTCACATGATCAAAATTTGGGCACTTGGCCACTGGGATGCATTTATGACTGTCCTGTGATCCCGTGATCACTATTTATAACTTTCCCAGCTGGCTTTCCCAACAAGCAAAGTCAACAGAAGAAGCCTGATTCACTTAACGACAGCATGTGATTAACTTACTAACTGTGGCAAAATGTGTCATAAAATGGGGCAAAACTTACTTAATAAATGTCTTGCTTAACAACATAAATTTTGGGGCTCAATTGTGGTCATAGGGCAAGGATTACCTGAACTCAGTGTTTGAGAAAGAAATTCCTCTTTAAAATTCTAATGGTAAAATGTGGGCAGAGGTGGAGAAATGTAGAAAGAAAAATCAAACCCTACCCAGCCTTCATATAATGACTTGTTTTCTTTGCTGTACACAAACACATATTTTACCATTACATGTGTTTTTTTTCTTTATTGTGTTAGTTTTCCTTGAAAGATCCACTGGTAGACCAGTATATATTTACTCAAAGCCTGGAAAATGCCCTGCTATTATTCAATATACACACCAGAGGTGGTATTCAGCTGGTTCTGACCAGTTCTGGAGAAGCGGTAGCAGAAATTTTGAGTAGTTCGAAGAACTGGTAAATACCACCTCTGATTGGCCCTGCCCAGTGGTGGGTTTCAAAAAATTTTAGAACCTCTTCTGTAGATGTGGCCTGCTTTGTGGGAGTGGCTTGCTGGCCATGTGATGGGGGAGTGACTTGCCAGCCATGTGACCAAGTGGGAGTGGATTGGCAGTCATGTGACTGGCTGGGTGTGGCCAACTTGTAGTGAAACTCACTTAACAACACTCTTGCTTAGCAACCAAAATGTTGGCTCAGAACCTCTGGCATTGAAGTGTGCAGGTCTCAAAGCTGTCAAGTTACAAGACGCTTGCACCGCTAACCCTTTAGAAAAAAAAAACAACCCCAGGGGTGTTCAAACTTGACCGCTTTAAGACTTGTGGACTTCAACTCCCAGAATTCCTTCTCTTGCTCTTCATCTTGATGATGTGCGGACGGGTGGAGGGAGGGAGCTGGAACCGATTCTAAATGGCACTGTAGATTTGTGGAACCTCTTCTATAAAAGAGGTTAGAACTGGCAGGAACCCACCCCTGTCCCTGCCCCATCTATTATCTGCCTCCCAAATCTGAGCTGATCGGGAAGAAATGGGGATTTTGCAGTATCCTTCCCCTGGAGTGGAAAGGGAATGGACATTTTACAGTATCCTTCTCCTGCCATACCCACCAAGCCACATCCACCAAGCCATGCCATGCCACGCCCACCAAGCCACACCCACAGAACCGGTAGTGAATAAGGCCAGAACCTATCAGAATCCCACCACTGATACACACTCTCCCATTGAACTCAACCAATATCTCAGACATTCTTTTCTTAGATACTTTTTGTGTATGTAATCAGTTGTCTCCATATCCATTCAGGTCAATCATCATAGAAATTATCATTGGTCACCAAACAGCAGCAAATTCTGGCAAACCAGAAGAGAGCTGTCTTGAATTTCAAATCAGGGCTAGCCCAGGCATATTGCTTTCAGTAACCAAATTATGCTTCCATTTTAGTTCCATGAACTGAAGTTCACCAGATGGGAAATCAAGTATGACTTCAGAGCTGGCAAACAGACAAGGTTCGTTCTTTACAGCACCTGTGGATAATGGCTTGTTTAGGGAGGGAACACTGTCTACACTCAGCTCTCTTCCAATACTTCCCTGCTGCCAGGCATATATTTGCTACCAAGTCAAACAAACATTGCAAACTTGTGATGCTGCTGCCAGTGAACACTACCTGAAATAAGCAACACGATGAAAATGCAGCTTCTGTTGGATAATGTGGTTGGCTTGATTGCTTCTCTTCCTATTTACTCTGCCAGTGATGCAGTGGGCGAAAAGGACGAACTGATACATTTGTATGTGGGCTGCAAAACATCCAGTCAGCCACTACATGACAGCATGTTTTCAGTAACACTTTGCTGTCACCTTGTGGCAGTCCAGAGTTTTGGAGCCCAGAAACGGTGCCTAAAGCAGTCAGCAAGTTCGGGCCTAAAATCTACCAGTGAACCAGGAGAGACAAGGTTGCTTGGCAGCCATTTTCCTCTTCTTTATAGGTTCAGGCATTACGATTCCAATTTGTAGCTTATATAGGTCTACGTACCAGGGACGATTGGTGGCTCCGTCAGTCATGTGTTTTGAATTTTTCATTAGCTAATAATTGTAGAATGATGAGATTGTTGCTTTCCAATATGTCTTATCCATAATGTCTTCAAATGACACAGGTAATTAATGCACTAGCATGGGAACCAAAGCCAGCATCCAAGTTTAGGTCAGTGAGCTTCATGTAGTCACACACCAGATGTGTAACGTTATAGATTAAGTTATTTCCCAGGAGGACTGTTGGAAAGGATGTGAGCACATTGTACAGCCTATTCCATAGAGGGTGACATAATACATTGAAATGCAGATAGTACTGATGTTTTGATCCAGTGCTCTGTCGAGGAACATGCTGCCAAAATCATCAGTTAATTTTCAACAGCAATACTGAGATATGATCTCAGAAAACAAATCTTGTAAACTGAGCCGGTTTGCATTCCCCAAATCTGCTGCTCATTAAACTGAAAATACAGGAGTGACATCATTAAAAGGGGCTGGGGAAAAAGCATAGGATTTAGTAGAGGATTTTCTCAAAAATAAGTTTTACAGAGATTCTCCTCATTGCAAAGAAGAAGGGAGAATAGCAGTACTTGATCTAACTTCCTCTCTTCCTCTCACTGGTTTCACAATGAGGTTGCTTCTCATTTGTGTGGTGCTCTCCTCATCCCTAGTTACATTGGTGGGGAAACTAGAAAAGTCCAAATGTGCTGGGATTGCATTCTTTACATTCCATTCAGGCCCTACTGCACTGCCAACAGCTGCCAGACCACAATTATGCTGACATAAGATATGCACTAGAGTCTACAACTCTAAATCCCTCTAAAACAAAGAGCGGTTTGAACCTCAGAGACATTACAGTGTCGCCCACGCTACAAGCATCTCTGTGCAATAGACATAAGGCCCATTTATATGAACTTTTGTTGTTAGCTTTATTTATTTCTTCAAATAAGAATAGTTTCAAATAATTTCTTCTTCTTCTCCGTGAAACTGCTTTTCACCAACGTCCCTATGACCGATACGCTCTCACAGAGAGGGTCTACTCCGGGTGCCGTCAACCAGGCAATGCCGGTTGGCGACGCCCAGGGGTAGAGCCTTCTCTGTGATGGGCCCAACCCTCTGGAACGCTCTCCCCCCTGAACTCCGTGCCATCTCGGACCTCCGCCTGTTCTGCCAGCAGTTAAAAACGCACTTCTTCCAACAAGCTGGCCTGGCATGATCTTACCCGACACTGCACTGCCTCTAGTTACCAAAGTTTTAATTCAGGGGTTTTAATATGGGTTTTTAGCGCAGGGTGGGTTAATTTAATTGAGTTTAATGAACGTTGTATTTTTGTATATCTGTGTATTTATATTTTATATTCCCTGTGCGCAGCCCCGAGTCCCTATGTGGTGAGATGGGTGCGGCTTATAAATTCAATAAATAAATAAATAAATAAATTCAATAAATAAATAAATTCAATAAATAAATAAATAAATAAATAAATAAATAAATAAATAAATAAATAAATAAATAAATAAATAAATAAATAAATAAATAAATAAATAAATAAATAAATAAATAAGGCCCCTTATTGCACACCTTGACAAGAGATTTGCTAGACTCGTAGTGAGCTACTGAGAAGGTTGTGACTGGCTGGAGAATTAATCCTAGTCTGCAAATTTTCCTTCTTTGGTTGTTCAGTTTAGTCTTTCTCAACTTTGGCTACTTTAAGACCTGAGGACTTCAATTCCCAGAATTCCCCAGCCACCTTTCGAAGTCCACAGATCTTGAAGTGACCAAGGTTGAGAAACATGATGTTTTGTTTTCTTAGATGTTTTAATAATAATAATAATAATAATAATTTAATAATAATAATAATAATTTAATATTTCTAAACCGCACCCTCTCCCCTCGGGGACTCGGGGTGGTGCACAGGCACAGTAAAACAATAAATATATACAAACATTTCATTAAAAATAAATTAAATCTAAACCTGCGCTAAAATTCCCATTAAAACTAAACTATGCTATAAAACCCCAATAAAACCCCAAAGAAAGAGAGACTATCCTAGGCCGGCCAGACAGAAGAAATGAGTTTTTAATTTGAGACGGAAGGAGCGGAGGTCCGTGGTCGTCCTAATGTCGGGGGGAAGGTCGTTCCAGAGGGCCGGGCCCGCCACAGAGAGAGCCCTTCCCCTGGGCGTCGCCCGCTGACAGAGTCTGGTGGACGGCACCCGGAGAAGTCCCTCTCTGTGGGAGCGAATCGGCCGTGAGGATGTATGAGGCAGGATCCGATCCCGCAGATAGCTAGGTCCCGAGCCATGGAGCGCTTTAAAGATGATAATCAACACCTTGAAGCGCACCCGGAAGACGACAGGTAGCCAGTGCAGCTCGCGCAAGAGCGGTGTTACATGGGTAAACCTAGCGGTTCCCATAATTGCTCGCGCGGCTGCATTCTGGACTAGCTGAAGTCTCCGGGTGCACCTCAAGGGGAGCCCCTTGTAGAGAGAGTTGCAATAGTCCAGTCGGGATGTCACGAGCGCATGAGTGACTGTGCGAAGGGCGTCCCGATCCAATGGGCGCAATTGGCGAACCAGGCGAACCTGGTAAAACGCCCTCCTGGCCACGGCTGTCACTTGATCTTCCATGGACAGCCGGGCATCCAGGAGGACACCCAAATTGCGTGCCCCATCCACAGGGGCAAGATGTTCGTCCCCTATGGCCAGCGATGGAGTGAGCTGGTTGAATCGGGCAGCCGGAAACCACAGCCACTCGGTCTTGGTCGGGTTGAGCCTGAGTCCGTTACTTCCCATCCAGACCCGCACGGCTTCCAGGCACTGGCACATCACCGCTACGGCATCGTTGGGGTGGTTTGGGGTAGAAATATACAGCTGGGTGTCGTCAGCGTATAGATGGTACTCTACCCCAAAACCACAGATGATCTCACCCAGCGGCTTCATGTATGTGTTAAACAGGAGAGGCGAGAGGACCGACCCCTGAGGCACCCCACATGTGAGGGGTCTCGAGGTCGACATCTGCTCTCCTGCCAACACAAATTGCGATCGGCCAGAGAGGTAGGAGGGGAACCACCGTAAAACGGTGCCTCCCACTCCCAACCCCCCCAGCCGATACAATAGGATACCATGGTCGATGGTATCGAAAGCCGCCGAGAGGTCTAATAGGACCAGGATGGAGGAACAATCCCCATCTCTGGCCCTCCAGAGATCATCAACCAACGCGACCAATGCCGTCTCAGTGCTGTGCCCGGGCCGAAAGCCGGACTGGTGCGGATCTAGATAATCAACTTCCTCCAGGTGACGGGGAAACTGTTGTGCCACCACACTCTCGACAACCTTCGCCAAAAAGGGAAGGTTGGAGACTGGACGGTAGTTGTTTAAAAGAGCTGGGTCCAAAGAGGGCTTCTTAAGGAGGGGCCTCACCATGGCCTCTTTTAGGGAATCAGGCAAGGAACCCTCACTCAAGGAGGCGTTGACAACCTCTTGGAGCCAGCCTCGTGTCACCTCCCAGGATGCCAGTACAAGCCAGGAGGGACACGGGTCCAATAAACATGTGGTGGCTCGCAGTCGCCCGTGCAACCTGTCCATATCCTCGGAAGTAACGGAGTCAAACTCCTCCCAAACAAGATCTGTCTCGTGGCATCCCACTGGGCCATCAATGGAGGGTAGCCCGTTCTGTATCTGAGCGGTTTTCTCCTGCAGAAAAATCACAAATTCCTCTGCTCTACCCTGAGACACACTTCTTCCAAAATGGCTCCAACCTTGCTTTAGAATTACTTCAGGCAGTCCTCCTGAACAGATTTACTCCCTGTCTTATTCTCATGTGCTACTGTTGGAAGAAATGTCTTTCTGGGTTCAGTTCCAAGTGGGGGGAAAGACACTGGAAACATGGAGGCTGCTCAGAAAGATGGTTTAATGGTGGACAGGACCACATGGCTTGAGGTCCTGGGGAAAAAAAGTGATGACATGCTTCAATGTTGGTGGAGAAGAAGAGAAGGGCCGAGGGAGGGGCTTGCAGGGTTTAATCTGTTCGCCCCCCCCCATCTGTTTCCTGTTCCTGTGTAAGAAATGTATTCTGATTGGTTGTCAGACTCCCATGGGGCCATGCAGGGGCAACTCTCTAGGCTGAGTCCAGGTTTGGTTGAGTTCTCAGATGCCATGTAGTGAGTTGGGTAAAGGGCTAAAACTAGCATGCCTTGGAGCTGATGGGGAGAGATCTTTGTTATGTAAATAGACTGGCTTGGGCATCTTAATGGCCCATTGACAAAAGGGGGGTAGGCAGGAAGCTGCAGGAAGTTACTTTGTCTTTAAAACACGTTTCTCCCTTTTCACATCTAGGGAAATATAATTTAATTTTAATTTAATTTTCAAATTTTTATACCACCCCATCTCCACAATGGGACTGCCTTTTATATTCTGCCTTTTCAATATTTCCTAGGATATTTCATTTTTCTAGGAGAAGGGTAGGTTTTAACTTCCTACACTACCTCAAAAATAATATTGGGTGAGCTTTAATACTGGCAGAGCTTTGTATTTATCGATGGTAAGATGGCATGGGCATCACTACCTCTGTGTATTAAAAAAGGCAAAGGAAATACATTCACATGAGGTTTGAAGCATTTTTTCCAAGGTCATTTCTTCAATGTTTTCAACTTTACAAAAATGTGTTTGTTTGTTTGTTATATTTACTTGCATTCAGCCTTTGCTATTTTTACAAATAATTCAAAGCGACGAACATGTTCAACACAGTTTCTTTCTCCTCTTTTCCCCACAACAACCCTGTGAGTTGGAATGGGATTGAGAGAACTGATTGGATCAAGGTCTGCGAACCAGCTTTCAAGGCTAAGACAAGACTAAAACTTATTGTCTCCTTCTTTCTAGGCTGGTGCCTAACCTGGTGCCTTTCTAGAACTTCTTTCTAGCCTGGTGCCTTAACCCAGGGGTCTCCAACCTTTGCAACTTTAAGTCTGAAGGACTTAAGCTCCCAGAATTCTCCAGCCATTTTTCTGGGAGCTGAAGTCCTTCAGACTTAAAGTTGCAAAGGTTGGAGACCCCTGCCTTAACCAATAATGCTGAAAAGACCAATTTTCCTGTATGTGCATTCATTGACTTTCCTTTCTTCCTTCCAACATAGAAGCAGGCATGAAATTTGTTCCCAATCCTTTTTTTCCAGATTCTGTTTCTCATGTATGGTTTAATTTAACTTTTCTTCTTCTTCCCCATATGGATCAAAGTGAAATTAAGAAAAACACATACTTGAAAGAAAAAAGGCTTGGAAAGAGCTTGTGTTTTCCAAGGCTCTGGTACAGCTGTTAATTTGTGGCCAACCTCAGTGGAAAGTAAGCAAGATGGCAACAACATTTGGCATGAGAATTCGGAAATAGCCTCCTTCCAGAACTCGGCTGGCTTCAGAATTGGGCTGTATTGCCAATGCTTCAAGTTGTGTCATGTCATTATTTTTTTTACAGAAAATGTTGATGCAGCTGGGGAGGATTTTGCTATTCTTTCAGACTGAAGTTTCATGGAATAGTGGTGGTTGTCTTTGCTCAATAGATGATAATGAACGGGTTTGATAAAAACTGAAAATAAGGGCTATTGTGGTTCTTTCTGGAAAATAGTTCTATCCAAACCATAAAAGTCATGAACTTTAGTAGAGTTTTAAGCTGAATTTGAACTTTATGGCTTGGGGGCAGTTTTCAGCACCAATGTAGCATATTTTCCTGCACCCAGTATGTCACTGTTCCTGATTTTCAGAGACTAAAGACATTTCTCAGAATATTTTCAACCAAACAGAAGTACAAGAACAATTTCTCTGAAGAGCTATGTAACTTGAAAGCATCTTTATTCAATTATTTAAATTAATTATTTTTATTTATATGGCTTGCATATACTTGGCCTTGGGTGGCTCACAGTTAAAATAGAATACAAACAGGAGGGCCGGGGGGGACGGACCAATTTTGAACAAGAAAAAAAAAAATTAAATAGCAGCCAAGAACATTTCTGACATCACACCTTCATTATAGTGATGACAAAGAAATGGGCTCAACCATATATCAGACCCAAACTTTATGGTAAAACCTGGGTTTTAATACTTGGAGAAAGGTCAGCAGAATCAAAGCAAATCTGCTTTCTGGGAGGAGGATGTTTTAGAGGGGAGGCACCAACAGCAGAAAAGGTGCTCTTCCTGACTGCCACCAGATGGTGCTGTCTTGCGGGAAGGACCCAGAGCATACCTCATGTGGTGCCATCTCATGGGACAAGCAGGCACCACTGAGAAAAGATAGCCCTGTAGCCCCCAATCTTTTGGGCACCAGGGACCAGTTCCGTGGAGGAAGTTTTTTCCACAGACCGGAGGGGACGTAGTTTTGCATGCTGCCTGCATCCCACATGCAGGGATGCAGGCAGCGCTACCTGGTTTCTGGCATGCCGCGGATGGACAGGGGGGGGGGAACGACTTCTGCTGCAGCTAATCTGGCCTCAAGCCATGAAAGGCTTTAAAGGTAAACATCAGCACCCTGAAATGCACCCAGAGCACATCCTTAGCCAATGCAGCTCATAGAGCGGAGGTGTCACACGTTCCAAATAACTGGCACCCATATAACTACTCATGCATTCCAAATACTCTTTCAAGTACAGTAATGAACATATTACATTCATCTTTTACAACTTGCCAGTGGATTGTAGTGATTAAGGTGTTGAACGAGCATAGTGGAGACCCGGCTTTAGGCCCTTGCTGCATGGAAGCTCATTAGGGCCATTTCCTCTCTTGCAGTCAACTTCCCTGCCCAGGAAGAGGAAGTGTTATATCTGTCACTTTGGAGCTTCCTACTGAGACTTGGGAAAGAAACTTAAATCAACCAGTAAATGAACATGCATACTGCAAAGGAAGAATGCTCTCCCCACTCCCCCGATTGTTTGTAGCTAAAGATTCATAGATTTAATTGACCAATTGATTAAACTCAGTTTCCCCTGTTTGTAGTTAGGAATCTTCTGTAACTATTATAATTATTGCAGAAGGCATCAAACCTGACTAGGATAAATGATCTGCAAGATTTATAATTTGTTAGTGATTGGCAATATGTCATGCTTCTGAAGATAAGCCTGGAAAATATAGATTGCTTTGGAGCCCGGCTGTGTCTACAATTCTTTCCTTCAGAACTTCTTTTTTTTTAAAGTTTGGTCATAGAGTAGAGGAGAAGATACAATATAGGTTTCCTTTATTTTAAAAACACAGAATAATTTCCAGGATTCAAGATGCAGTAAACCAGAAATTTAATGTACATTATGCACATAATTATGAGGTCATGATCAGAAAGAGGAAAGCAGTTAAATTGCTTTCAGATCACCTCTTACTGAGTCACCCAGGTTACTTTTTAAGTCTCACTGCACTCACGGGGATTTTTTCCCCTCTTATGTCATCAATCGTTTCCTTATTGTGATAATTATACATCCCTTTGTCCGATCCGCTCCCACAGAGAGGGCCTTCTCAGGGTGCCGTCGGCCGGGCAATGCCGGTTGGCGACACCCAGGGGAAGGGCCTTCTCTGTGGCGGGCCCTACCCTTTGGAACGACTTCCCCCCTGAACTACGCACCATCTCTGACCTCCGCCTCTTCCGCCAGTGTCTAAAGACACACCTCTTCCATCAAGCCGGCCTAGCGTAACCTTCCGCTGTGACTGTTTTTAGACAGTTTTAAATTGGGGATTTTAATTGATTTTAGCACAGGTTGGGAGTTTAATATTTTTTAAATTTTATATGTTTTAAATTTTATAAATTTTTGTATGTTTTAATTCCTGTGCGCCGCCCTGGGTCCCTCTGGAGAAGAGCGGGATATAAATTTAATAAAATAAAAATTAAAATAAAATAATTGAATATACATTAGGAGGAATATTGGTGGATATACCTCAGAGAGATTTGGATGAAATATCTGGCATGGCTGAAATAAACAAGAACAGTTTTTTAAATATATTTTTATTTCTTAGTATCCCACCTGTACTATTAATACAAATAACAAAAGGTAGTGAACATGTCCAACACACTTTTGTCCTCCTATTTTTCCCACAACCACCACTCCTGTGAAGTGGGCCCTCAGACATAAATGTTGGAATAAACTGTAATTCAATGGTATAAACCATCATACATTCATAATGGGAATATGACTTTCTATACTAGAACAGCTAACACACTCACATGACTATCAAAGGAATACGATGACAAATGGTTGTGTATTGATTATTACGGACAATTGTTTGTTTCCTTTAAACAGACGTCTCAGAGGTCTACAAAGACCTTGGCAATTCCCAAGTTTGAGGACACCCTAGTTAAAATGATGTCACCGGAAAACTAAACAAGTCACCCCTTCCCCCAAAAGGGTAAGCCGTGATTTGAACAGTCTTTTACAAATCCAAAAGGCCAGGATCAAAGTCAAAGGCTGCTTTGAATAGGAGGCTAGGTCAAGAGACTTTTCTGACCACTCTGATTAGTTCTGACCTTTTGCAGAAAATAACTCATTGGTAGCTTCCACGACTTGATACAAACAAGTTAGCAGGTCAGTGCCTCACTGATTTTATCTAATAAAGGAGAATATTTGTAGCTCAGGGTTGAAATGAGGGGTCCTTGGTGCTCTCTTCGGTTTGGTTGTTTTCTTGTAGACATTTCATTATTCAAACTAGATAACATAATTATGTTATCTAGTTTAGGTAATGATCTCACCCAGCTTGGGAGCTAACGAAGGTTGGATTTGGTTGGTACCTGAATGGGAGTTTATGTGCCAAAATCTGATAGATTAAATAGATGGTAGATAGATAGATAGATAGATAGATAGATAGATAGATAGATGGATGGATGGATGGATGGATGGATGGATGGATGGATGGATGGATGGATGGATGGATGATAGATAGATAGATAGATAGATAGATAGATAGATAGATAGATAGATAGATAGGACAGATAGATAGGATAGATAGGATAGATAGGTAGATGGATGGATGAATGGATGGATGGATGGATGGATGGATGGATGGATGGATGGATGGATATTCTGTGAAGAGCAATGAAGAAATTCTCTCCTGCCTTCTCACCAGATGTACCTTTGAGAAGGAAGGACCAGGAAAATAATTCAGTCAAGAGACATGGGCAAACTCATATGGCAGAATTCAGTTTTCAGACTGCCTGGCCCAACAGCATATGGAGCAATAGAGGTATGGTTTTAACAAGGAAACTCCATGATCTCTGTAATCATCTTTGGCCAATGATCTGGCCTTCAAAATACAACACATCCTAGGGGCCCTTGTCGCAATAAAAGTGTGTAGCTAAAGAATAAACAGTGTGTTCCATTAAAAATGTGTAGCTAATGGATAACCAGTGTGTCCCTTTAAAAGTGTGTAGCTAGTACTTTCCCAGATGCCCTTCCCTGATAGTGTAAGCTTGCAAAGTCATTCCAGAAATAGGTTCCTCTCCCAACTGATATATGTTAACATATGCAAAGAAAAGCCCGACACACAGCTGATATAGCTGGCAGATGAAGAAAGACAAATCTGTCAACAACAAGCAAATGCACCGACAAGCTCAGTCAAGAGCCCAAAAGGTCAAGTGACCAGCCTCTTATTTTACATGTATCTTCATAGAGCTAGATAAGGTCTTGCAAAATGCCACAACTGCTGCTATCATAAAAGCCAGCTTAAAGCTTAACAGAAATCCACTATTAGCACAAGCAGTCTGGTGGGTTTTTTTGTTTTTGTTTTAAAGCATAAATACATTTAATATCTTAAAATAGAAGAAACTGTGATTTTCCTCTCCAGGCTTCTCTGCACTAAAGACTTTTGCTTACCGTTTTTAAAAAAAATAAAAAAAAATAAAAAATCAATCACAATCTTACGTATAAATGCACAAGATTATTTTACCTGTAACTGCTTTTTTAATGCATGTTTCAGAATCCAGTTTCACTGGGAAAGATGAGTGTCAAAACTATTCACAAAATCTAACATGGCTATTTCCGGCATCTGGTTGTCATAAAGTGATACTTATTTTGTCAACCAATCTTGAGCAAAATTGCTGCTCTGCCACTTACGAGGCCTGTCAGTGGGATATGGGCAATTTATTTAATGTTTTTGAAAGGCAGCCTCTTGGGTCTGGAGCTGACCCTGTTCTAGCACATTACACACAAGCAAGTGTCCTTCCTGCCTTTTTGGAAATTTGTGACAAGATGATGAAATTCTCAGACATGAGCAATTTAATGACAGACTGAAGTTATTTTTAGGAAGAACCAAATTTTACATCTTAACTGCTAAGAGGAGTCAGGTTTTCCCTATCAGATATATTTTCTTTCTTTCTTTCTTTCTTTCTTTCTTTCTCTCTTTCTTTCTTTCTTTCTTTCTTTCTTTTTCTTTCCTTTCTTTCTTTCTTTCTTTCTCTCTCTCTTTCCTTTCCTTTCCTTTTCTTTCTCAATTTGTATAGCTGTCCTTCTCAAATATATGAATGTTTACTCCAAAATGAGCCCACTAAGTTCCATAGAATTTATTCCTACATAAATGAAACGATGGACTGAAACGGTAATTAAGAACATTTTACAAAATCCATACTGATAAATGAAAACAATTGTCCTTTCTTAAATAATAAATATATATGATTACCGGTAGCTCAAAATAAATAACTTTTTTGTCATTTTCTTTGTTCTGAATTTTGAAAGTTTGGTTGTCAAGCACATAGTATTTTTAAAAAATTATTATTATTAATTTGTTACTTTGCCTTTCTAGTGTAGAAAACAACCTCGAATGGGAACAAGGAAAAGGGAAAAAAGGTCTGGATGAAGAGCCAGAGTCTTCAGTGACCTTTGAAATACCAGGATGAGGCCATCTGAATCTCAGGGAAAACCTCATTCCAGAATTAGGCACTTTTACAGAAAAGGAATTATATGATTTGTAAAAGAAATGAAATTACAAGAAGTAATTGTATTTACTCAGCATCAAATTACTTCTAGGATGGTGTAAAGAGATTTTCCCACTAATGGGGTAGTGGGAAAAATGGTACAGTGTAAAACCAATCTTGGGCTTTGTTGATTTTTGGGGGTGGTGCTACACAGTTAAGTACAGTTTCAGCTATCTACTTTTGGTGACTTGATAGAATAAAGCTGTACATACTGTAAAACTGAAAAAGATAGCCAGGTTTTAAAAGGTGTTTCCTCTAAACTTTTGATTTGAAATAGCTGTACTCTTCAATTAGGAGGTTACAAACCACAGACTTTGCAGAACAAAATACTACAAAAATTAACACAGCATAAGTTGGGGGGAAATCAGGTTTTTGGTTTGGCAGTCAACTTAGAATACCTAATCATATCTTCACTGAACTGGATATGATGAGATTCATAGTCATACTTAGTTTTTAACATAAACTTCAATCAAATGAACTATCAAGTATTAGCACTGACAATCTTCTGGAGCTACCTTAATCTACATTGTCAAGAAAACTTATTTAGTTAATAAAACAATGCAGATAGAAAACTTCATTCTTCCTTGGGCGCTACAATCTTTCACTTTTGATATTTCTATCAATCATTCATATTTTTCTCCCTTGTTTTACTCTTTTATTCAGAAAACATCTAAATCAGATTCTTTTTCTTAATATAACTTCATATTATAAGCTTCTTTTCTTGTTTTAAAAGGTAAGCACTAATTTACATAAAGGTGATTTACTCCAGGGGTGCCCAAGCCACATGTCAGAAACCGGTCCACAAGTGAAGCCCCATCTGTGGGCTTCAGACAGCACATGAAACCACACCCGCTTCTGGTCCACAGAAGAACCTTTCTCCATGGAACCAGTCCCTGGTGCCCAATAGATTGGGGGTTGCTGACTTCCTCTATTGTTCTTGTTTCTTTATGTACCCATATCCCCCTACATCAGTGTTTCTCAACCTTGGCGACTTTAAGTCCTGTGGACTTCAACTCCCAGAATCCCCCAGCCAGCTGTGCTGGCTGAGGAATTCTGGGAGTTGAAGTCCACAGGACTTAGTCGCCAAGGTTGAGAAACACTGCCCTACATAAATCTATTCCTGAAATGATGTGGCCCTGCTTACTTTTCATGGGCAAGATCTCATGTTGATCTGTCATTAGGAAAAATCACAGGAAACTATTTCAAGAGTGAGATGATAAGCAGCCCAAAGGGTACATAGATGCTGCATATTTAAAACAATTTGAATTCTTTAATCTTCAAAGTATTAGGCTAAAAAACTCTGGGAGGCATAATGTAAAAGCTCTAACAACATTTTCTTAGCATACTTGTAAGAAACCAAATAAGAAGTTGGTTTAACTTTGTAGGAGAGATATGCTTCTGAGAAGATAAAATTTCCAGCAAAAATTGGGTTGCAGTCAAGGTAAGTGTGAACATTTAACATATTTTCTTCAACCATAATTTGATGTTTACCCATTAAGAAAAATTGCCATCACTTTAGTATATTTTCTATTTGCACAAATTACAACTTTCATACATAAAAAAATGAAGACGAGACATGAAAGAGCAGATGGCACTTCATAGAATCACAAATAAGAAGTCTGTTTCGTCAACATTCCTTCTTTTTTATCCAAATGTTTATATTTCTCACTGTTTTCACTTTATTTCACAAAGGATATTTGCATAGACAAACTTCTGAGATCTGAAATCCAACATATCAAGGGGCGATTGCAAAGCGGAAGATGACTATCAGAATCACTTGGGAACCAGGGGCCTTTATCTAAATCTCTTCCACCCTATGGTTATCAATTGGAGATGGTCTGGTCAGGAAGAGGAAAACCACTGCAACACAGTTCATGGCATTCTTGATCTCCACAGATGTTCCAGAAGAATACCATAATGGATGGTAATGCCATAATGCCAAAGCTACCAAAAGATCAAGAAGAGTGAGAAAAATTGCATCTCCATTCTGTCCTACTAATAATCTTTTTTTTTTTAAACCTAATCGATCAATATCATCTCACTTTTTGTTTATTGTTTGGTCTTGTTTCAGTTACTGGAGGTACAGATAGAGAACATTTTTAATACACATAAAGTATACATTCTCCAAAAATTATAATAGAGGCTGCCTAGTTCATAACATTTTATCCTTGCTTATGCAGACATAATATTCACTATAGCATTATTCAATTAATTCTCCACCATTTGGCTTATCCAGTTAAAAAAAACCACAATTTTTTTGCAGAGTATTTCACATCAAAAGTAAAAGAACAGAGATGTGGAACATAACTGTATTGCACTTTTAAAAAATGGTCTTGATGTCTTTTAAAAATTCTTCTTCCTTCTGTTAACCCACACATTTTTAAATAGCCTACAATGTAATTGGATAAATTCAATTATCTTATTTCCTTGCAGGTGTCTGAAAGATCCGCATAAACTGGTGTATAAGAGTATCAGAGCTTCTATATTCCACTGAATTAAAAAAAAAATACTGCTGACAGAAGGTTATGTATAGCAGATGGTCATACATTTTCAGGGGTGTAGCATCAGTATACTGTGTCAGTATAAACTTTGGCACCAAATACATACATTGATTTTAACAGCCCACCTCTGGCTGACTTCTGCCTATTGCGTTTCCAAGAACTTCTGTTTCATTTATGACATGTTTGGCAGCCATATTTTTTGGTATATTTCAAGTATTATCAATATCTGCCCAAGTCTGTTCTCAAAGGAAGGCTTCCTGCTAATTTAAAGACACTGTGTGCAATTTAACCACAGTAATAATATAAATGTGTTCTTATAAAAAGAGATGATCAGCCCAATTTCAACAGATGTAGAATTTCAACAGATGTAGAACCAACAAAAAACTGTGTATAGTCAAGGCTATGGTTTTCCCAGTTGCAATGTATGGCTGTGAAAGTTGGACCATAAGGAAGGCTGAGTGCCAAAGAATTGAGGCCTTTGAACTGTGGTGCTGGAGAAGACTCCTGCGAGTCCCTTGGACTGTAAGACGATCAAACCGTCAGTCCTAGAGGAGATCAACCCTGACTTCTCTTTTGAAGGCCAGATCCTGAAGATGAAACTCAAATACTTCGATCACCAAATGAGAAGAAAGGACTAACTGGAGAAGAGCCTAATGCTGGGAAAGATTGAGGGCAAAAGAAGAAAGGAATGACAGAGAATGAGGTGGCTGGATACGGAAGCAGTAGGTGTGAGCTTAAATGGAATCTGGGGGATGGTAGAGCACAGGAAGGCCTGGAGGAACATTGTCCATGGAGTCGCAATGGGTCAGACAACTTCGCAACTAACAACAACATTAGTCATTAGTATCTCTTCTTTTTAGCTTCATTTATTTATTTGTTTGTTTATATTTCTTAACCACAAATCTTCCCTCAGAGAAGGGGTCTGGGCAGGGTACAATATATTGGGTGGGATTTTATGTAAGTGTTCATGTATTAGGATATTATGCTTAGTACAGCTCAGAACATACTCATTATAGCCTTTCATGAAGGGATAGGCATGATAGTGCCACTTTTTAAAATGGAATGTTTAGTTATAGCTAAAATACATTGTGACTAGTTCTTATTTTAAATTAAAGAAATCAAACACCATCACAGCATAATGCTCTAACATTGATCTATGCCAGTATACCATATATTCCAGTGTGGAATGGATTCACACAACTCCTCTGTATTGTGTGGGTAGGCAGATTACTGGTTCAGTAGTATCTGGAAGCAGCCGGGTTTTGCCTTGGCATGGGCAAGGTTCTGCACACAAATAATACTTGGTACTATAAAAAAAACATGCTAGTTGATTCTTCAAACCACCCTTAGCATACAGTTCATCTACCATGGGATTCAGTTGCAGGAGACAATTCCTATTTTACATGAACCTGAAGGCTTACAAACACTTCTGGAATGCAGTCTAAGGCTTTGTCATTCAGAGTATGCACATTCTTCATTTCCTTTGGTCTTGTTCAATTCTGGCAGCAAAACAACGGTTACTGTTTTCCTTGGATTTTCTTTGCAAACCAAACATCACACTGTACTTCCCCTATAATGAGTATTATTCTGAGTATTACTTTATGGGACACTTTTGATTATCTTGGAGAGAGGTTGCTGGTTGTTGTTTTTTCTTTCAAAAAACCAGCATTGTACGTATATATTAAAAATGGTTGCATTGGCTGCTATTTTTCCCCCCCTCTGGATGTTATTTTACTGCATATTTGCCTTAAACTCTGAGAACTCTTAAAAACCAGCAAAAACCATGGGTGTCTCCAGGAGGTACAGGACATGCAAGGTTCTGCCCTGTCAGCTGGCCAGCGTGCATGTGCACGCTGGCCAGCTGAGTTCACCCTTTTTTAAAGCCATTTTTTTGCCCTCCGCAGGCTCCAGAGGCTTTATAGGAGTCTGGGGAGGGAGAAAGGAGCTTCCCCCACCCCCGGAGGACCTCCAGAGGCTTCTTGAGCTTCCCTGAAGCCTCTGGAGCACTTAAACGACCTTCCGAGCAAAGTGACTTCCGGTTTGCTCGGAGGGTCGGTTTGAGTGCTCCTGAGGCTTCAGCAACCTTCAGGAGGCTTCCCAGAAGCCTCCGGAGCACTCAACAATCCAAGCAAACCAGAAGTCACTTCCAGTTTGCTCGGAGGGTCATTTTAAGTGCTCCTGGGAAGCGGGGGGGCTGTTTTCGCCCTCCCCAGGCTCCTATAAAGCCTTTGGAGCCTGGGGAGGGCGAAAAAAGCATGCAAAAATGGGGGGGAAGTGCCTGTAGTGCGCGCATGTGAACTGGGGTGGTATGAACCTCCTGCAAACAACTCCCCCTGCGCTCCCCCACTTATGGCACACAAGCCAAAAAAGGTTCGCTATCGGTGCTCTATGACATACATGCGAGAGATAGCACGCAGCACCCTCTCTGTGGGCACGCGAGCCGTCGCCCTAGCTGAGCTCCGCCACGCATGCGTGCATGCCTCCCACCGGCCAGCTGGTCTACAGGTCTCTGCTGCACATGGGGGGGGACAGGGGCATTCAGGGAGCACCTGCACATACGTGGGGAGTGGGACATATGCGGGGGCTACACATGCATACGCAAGGGGTGGGGCGCATTTGTGAGGGGTGTGCGAGTATTGGATTTGGGGGGCACACGCGTGTGCTTTGGGCACAGTGATGGAGAAAAGATTCTCCATCACTGGCCTAGTACAAGGAATTCTACAATATTACTCTCATGAGCTGTTCATTTCTTTCCTTTTTCTTCTGTGGAATGAGATAATTAGCAAAGTGTGAGCAAAAGAGAGCAACCACAGAATCCTTCCACTGCTTTAGTTGTTGAATGATATTTTTTCCCTCCTCAAGGAAAACCCTCTCATCGCTTTTGTGGTAGGTTCTTTTTTTTACCAGCTTAAAGGAATGCCTAAACTGCAGGGATGTAGGAGTATCAATTGTTTGCTTTATAGGGGAAATACAAATCTCCCATTTGCTTCCTAATAAGCACTGTTTGCGCTATTGCTTTAAGTTATAATGTCTAAAATGTCAAGGCTGCTTTTCCCCTGGGATCTCAAGGCACTGTTTAAACGTAACTGGAAAGGCGCTTGTGAAGTCCCTGGGGAAAGGAGCATAATTTTGAGCAAAAGCTTGCTGTCGGGAAAAGCAACCTTTCTTTCTATCCTCTTTTCACCTAAAATTGCTTTTCATTTAAAACAACAAAAATGTCTCCCCCAGACTTCATTACATGCATTCATCACAACCCTTCCCCTACCAATTCAAACCTATCTGTCCCCTTTTATCAGGCTTTCCCATTCCAGAATCAGTCAAATCTTGCATGGAAATGGATTGCCTTTACATTTTTGCTACCTTGGGGTAAATATTTTCTTTCCAACTCTATTTTTTCCTTAAAAAAGAGAAATAGTAATAAAGAGCCAACTGAACTCATACTGTTTTCAATAGACTTCCCTTATTCTCTCTTTTCTGTTCAGATAAGTATTCACAGCTTCAGATTAGAATAGATTTTTCATCCTCAGAAGGCTTAGAGCTAAAGTCCCTATGTTCGAAGACTGTGCTTAGAGAAGAAATCTGTGCATTAAGGCTTTGCCAAAAAAGCATTTCTCAACCATGGCAACTTTAAACTTCAACTCCCAGAATTCTATGCTAGCAGGGGAATTCTGGGAGTTGAAGTCCACCTATCTTAAAGTTGCTAAGGTTGAGAAACACGGTTAATAGAGAATTTTTGCTTTCAGTTTTTGATTACATTCTGGTTGAGAATCTAATCTTATTTTGCTCAAACGTTTCTTCGGAATGGCAAATAGCTTTTGAAAGAAGATGTAAACTATTAGGAGACCTCAGCAAAGCAAGCAGCTTCCTGACAGCTCTGTACTCACATGATTCTACTTTAGTGACTCAATGTGGTAGCTACGGAATTTAGAGGCAGGCTGTTTTCCTATTAGCAAGGGCTTTCTAGGTTGCCTCCCCCTGCTACAACTCCACATTCTCATGTCTCTGCGGTTTTCATAAATCACACAAAGAAATAGCACCTTGGTGGTTTACAGCTCCCTGATTGCAAAGGCCCAGATGTTTTAGATGCCAAGCTAAACAGACCATGTATGGGACAGAGCAAGGCACGGCGTGCTTCTACTGGTCAGCCAAAGGGTGTACAGATTTGAGGTCACCCTTATTTGGTGCTCTTTGCATTTCAAGGTCAGTCTGAAAATGGTTCTGCAATTTGCAAAGCAAGATAGCCATGGTGTGGAAAAAGGCCCTTGGAGGAATTGCTTTTTTGGCTTAAATAGTTACCAAAAAACCCCACTGTTTGTAGTAATAAGCAATATGTCATTATACTTAAACTGTCACAGCTGCTTTTTCAAGAAAATAACAAACCTTTGACAGAGATCGGGCCATTTAAAGCACAAGTAGGCAATCTATTCTTCCTTGTGGATATTCAAATCCCCAACCAACCAAGAGTACCAAAATTGTACATGTTTTTCAGCCTTTTGAATCTGAAAGTACGTAAGAAATCTAGTGTGAGTCTTAAAATAGGCTTAAGTTGTGTGACGGTTCCCCCAATAGGAAAAAAGGATTTCAGAAAATGTCAATCTGCTGGTATATGTGTAATGCTCCCCGCCTATTTTGCATCTGTACTCCTCACAAAGATTTTCACCCCTCACCCTTTCCAGGAACCAAAAGGTTGTGTATCCCTGTATTAAATGTCATTTACCATCTCTTTTTTTTTTCTTTTACTCATGGCCAGAGTAACGTCAGAGCAGGAAAAAATAAACTTTAAGCCACTGGTGCAATTCTATACTTAACTGGAAACCAGCCCAGCCAGAGCTACTTTTGAGCAAATGGGGAAAGTTACACCATAGTTACTACTGATAGGTTGCAATTTTCATCCCCTCAAACACACACACACCCCAAATATCACCCCTCAATGTAGTGCTCTTTTGGTGGTGGTGAGACTTCTCTGATAGACTTCTGGGACTTCAGCAAGGGGCTTCCACCCTTTCTTGCTGCTTTTTAAAGACCCCATTTTGTTTCTACCACTGTGAAGTTCTTTCTACTGTTTCTCCCCCCTCTTAGCCTCATTTCCTGGAAGTCCTGAGATCATTCAGTGCAACAGGATGTTAGATCGCTTTAATAGTACTAACCTTTTTTAAGACAAGAAAAAGAAAACAGAATCCTTGTTTAATTCATAACCATGCATATATTTTACTACTATTCATACCTCAGGAAGTCTGGAGTCTACCCTTTAGGTGAGATACACTTGTTTTGTAGACACTCAAGGGAAAAAATGTTTAAAGTCTGGGTAAACATTTCAAAATGGCTATAGCAAATCTAATTCTGTTTCCCCATTACCCTCTGCTGTGGTGCTTAATGGATGCAGGTACTTAATGAAGATTAGCTACTAGTATACTCAAAAATCACACCCAAGATCTAGAAATCTCTTCTTTTCCAGCCTGTCACTTCTTGCTTCCCATCACTTTATAACAATATTTTAGTTTTAGGGAGTGTTTGGATAGGGAGAACTGAATCAGCTTAAAATCTTGTTCCCTCCCCTTTCGGAGTGATTTTATTTTTTATATTCAGCATGGTATTTTTCTACATGTTCTAAATCATTTTTACATTCTTGTTGGTTTTCTATCTGTGTTTTCTTATTTAATTAGGCACCCTGAATGCTAGTTCTAATTGGAAAACACATTGTTGGCATCTGAAAATGACCAAATTCATAAATGTTATTACAAGAGTTTTCTCCCTCTT
The DNA here is from genome assembly GCA_039707465.1 of Rhabdophis nuchalis. Classification (NCBI taxonomy): domain Eukaryota; kingdom Metazoa; phylum Chordata; class Lepidosauria; order Squamata; family Natricidae; genus Rhabdophis; species Rhabdophis nuchalis. Next base: position 326,205,253 of record CM077643.1, read on the forward strand.
TCGACAGGAATTCAGATTCAGAGATTTCAGAGTTCAGATGTCAAGAAAATGTGCACACAGCATTCATTCTCTCCTTCTCTCATGCGTACACACACTTGTGCACATTTTTCATAGTAGCTATTTATACCGGGGAAGAATGTTTTCTTCTCATGGAATGAAATATACTTGTAATACTAAAAATACCTTGAAGACTCTTGCTACGTTGTGACATGTATGAATGCGAAGAGCTATTTCTAAAATGGAATGTGCCCGACCAAGCAAGTTTTGCATTCATACTGCAATCTATTTAATCCTCCTGTGTGAGAATGCCCCTTCTGTTTGAGATGTCCATAAATAACACAGCAGCAAAGCTGACAGCATGTACTTCTGCTTTGTCTAGGTTTGTCTTCACCCTGTCATGACCTAGATAGGCAGGCTTAGTTGCTGTCTCTGCATTGTCTGCCACGTAGATGTATTCACAAAAACTGGGTGTTCAGTAAAGTTAGCTGTTTTGACCTGAAGCTGTTTCCAGAGAAGTCATAGAATCAGGACAGGAAACTGCTCCAAAGAACAAGACACTTCAGGGGTGGGAGTGGGGGAATCATTGCCTTGGAAAATAAATTCAAGGTCTGCGTAATCCACTTTTCTGTTTTCGGTGTTCACAAGCAGGGCTTAAAAGATGAGTAATCTTGTTTTCTTTATCTCCAGCAACAAGTAATCTTAGATAATCATATGTCTACCACCTCTAAACATATCAATGCCATCAAGTTCATCTTGATATTGGCAGGAGTCTCCTCCCGGTATTTATCTAATCCTCTTTGAAGCCTCCTAATCAAACCCTGCTTCAATTAGTGTAGATGATATGTAGGGTTGAGTTTGTCCATCAATTCTAATGTTCTTGCAGTCTATTCCTGATCTTGAATGGGAAGTATGAAGAGTTCTTGATGAAATAATTAGGAAATTTTCCTACAGTCTGGCAGGAATCATGGGGAAACTATAAACTATTCAATATGATGATCAGCCCCATTGGACCTTCCAGTAATAGAGAGTAGAATCAAAAGGTGTTAAGAGATTAGGGACATTAGGAGTGGCTGTAGGATTCCTTACATGAGTAGCAAGCAGAAGAACTAAGAAGAGCTTTTCATGGCTCATGTGCAGGATTTTAGTATGTCACTTATGTGCTGTTCAAAGAATTTGCTTATATCCAGAATTTACTGTGCAATAAGGAACATTTCAAGGCAAAAGAATATTCTTTAGTATCAAACTCTTTCACAGATAGTATCAGAGACCTGTTCTACTGAAAAGCAAACAAAAGACAGTAAGGTCAACCAACAAATTAAAAGGTACAGCTTGTCCTGGTGTAATTAGTTCATAGCAGCCGAATGTTGCATGGACTGTCTTTCTCTTTGCATTGATCTCTTTTTGCTCATAGAAGATGATAGCCAAGTAACCTTTGTAGGAACTTGTCAATTCACCAGATACTCAAATAACTTGGCATACACTGAAATATGAGGCAGTAACATTCAGATTACTCCAGCACAGTGACATTAACTATACACCCTCGAATATGAGGGTCATTTGTACATCTCAGTTACAACCTGGTCAGGCTGACACATACTCCAACCAGACATGAAAGGGCATAGAACTGTTGGAATACTTATCCAAGAACGTATCTTCTTGCATTAACGTCAAAGGTTTCATTTAACTGAGACCTACTTTTGTTGACACTACTATAATGACTTCTAACTTGAATGGAAAAGCCCTGGATTAAATTCCTAGTTGCTAGGTCATAATCCAAAGATTGACTCTGTCTCTTTAAGGCTATCAATTTAAGGAGCAGAAAGTTGATACCTGCACATTTCCTTCCCTTATCCACCATGTTGCCATATTTGTTAGAGCGAGTAAAGATTCAGATTGTATCGAATCTTTAATACTTCATCCATAATCAATTGTCCTCCACGTATGCTGAGCTATAGCTTTGTTGACTTTGCTCATTGGTATTCTGGGAGTAGTATTCCTAATGTATAAAGAATATTGTCTTAAGAAAGCCAACTTTTGTGACAGAATATTTTTCAGACTGACAATTCTTGGTGAGCATATTAATACATTCAAGTGTATGCCAATATTCATATATTAAATACCTGAGTGATTCCACAGTTATAAGAGCAAAAATTCTTTAGGGATAAATGTTTTGTTCACAGTTAATAGAAATGGGGGGGGGGGAGGGGGAAGATTATTTTCATGTATTGTAACCTTAACTTTCCTTCTAATAGATACTGCTAAAATCCTACCCTAGATTTATCTCAGATAAAAATAGGTAACAGCATGAACATGCCAAAATTAAAATAAACACATTTCAGCTTGTTTTCACCAGTACATCTTGGTGGAAATTATGACCTGTTCAAGCATAAATTGCAGAGATTAATGAAATGGTTCTTAGACATTGTATTCCCATTTGCTCTATAAAGCCAGAATAATATTTGAGCAGCAGTTTTAAAGTAAGATAGTAAAAACTGGGATAGTGAAAAACAATCATACTTGAAGAATAAAAAGAAATATATATACGGTAAATATACAGTGTACATGGTGCAAAAAAAGAAAATATTAAGCACATCATAAAGAAAAAAAGAAATATATAGAGAAGTGACCCCCACGTTCATCACAAATATCAATTTTAGTATCACCTTCTTTAAAATACAACAGTCTTTAGTTCACCATTTCTTCCCTGGTAGTCAAAAATAAACCTACTTGCTGAAATCGTTTTGTGCTATAATTTTAACTTTCCCTTCTAGTTAATACTGTTAATCAGAGATACTTTTTTCCTTGGTTTAATTTGTTCTGGTCTAAATAAAGGGAAGAAACCTGACTGTTCCAATCTCAGGCTCCATCCAGAAGGAGCGGCTGATATTCCTCCCCATATATTTCTGACAGAGATTTCAAAAGCAGATCTTCCCAGCCCTACAAGCCCCTTATCTGGAGATAGCTTGGATCAAGACTTCAATCCTCAACAAGTAAAGTCTGTACTCTATTCTGAATAGCATTTCCCACTACTATTCTGTCGGCATGCTTTATGTTGTATCTTCAAAATTGAAGAAACAGTTCACTCATACGCTTTCCCAAATCCAATACACTTTAGAGAATAAAAGTTTCATTCATTTATTTATTTGATCCATTTTTATATCGCTTCACATATGAGAGAGGCAGGCAGAAACTAGGTCATAGTCTCTCCAGTGGTCCTGCTAAGCCATGATGTATGAGGGACAACCATTACCAGTGGTGGGATTCAAATTTTTTACTACCAGTTCTGTGGATGTGGCATGGTTTGGTCTGCATGGCAGAGGAAGGATACAGTACAATCCCCTTTTCCTCCCGATCAGGTGGACCTGGGGATAAATAATAATAATAATAATAATAATAATAATAATAATAATAATAATAATAATAATAATAATAATAATAATAATAATAATAATAATTTATTACATTTATAAACCGCCCCCTCTCCCCGAAGGGACTCGGGGCGGTGTACAGGAAAATTAAAAAACCATCTAAAAAACATACAATACATAACAAGATTAAAAACGAATTAAATTACCCTGTACTAAAATTTTAAGAACATTAAAATTGCAACCCATTAAAACCAAATAACAATTTGAAAATACAGACTGGGGCGAGAAGCATAAAATTAGGCCAAGCCGGCCTGATGGAACAAATATGTTTTTACTTTTTGGCGGAAAGCACGGAGGTCTGTGGTCATTCTAATATCCGGGGGTAGGTCGTTCCAGAGGGTCGGGCCCATCACAGAGAAGGCCCTTCCCCTGGGCGTCGCCCGCTGGCATTGCCTGGTGGACGGCACCCGGAGAAGTCCCTCTCTGTGTGAGCGAATCAGCCGAAGGGATGTATGGGGCAGGATACGATCCCGCAAATAACTAGGTCCTGTGCCATGGAGCGCTTTAAAGATGATAGTCAACACCTTGAAATGCACCTGAAAGGCCACAGGCAGCCAGTGCAGCTCGCGCAGGAGTGGTGTAACATGGGAGTATCTAGTAACGTTCACAGGCCGCGTTCTGGACCAGCTGTAGCCTTCGAGTGCATCTCAAGGGGAGCCCCATGTAGAGAGCATTGCAATAGTCCAGATGAGACGTCACAAGCGCATGAGTGACCGTGCAAAGGGCGTCCTGGTCCAATAGGGGACGCAACTGGCGCACCAGGCGAACCTGGTAAAATGCCCCCCTGGCCACGGCTGTCACATGGTCTTCTATTGACAGCCGAGAGTCCAGGAGGACGCCTAAGTTGCGTGCCCGCTCCATGGGGGCTAGATGTTCGCTCCCTATGGCCAGTGATGGTTGAACCGGGGCGCCGGTAGCCACAGCCACTCAGTCTTGGACGGGTTGAGCTTAGGACTGTTCCTTCCCATCCAGATCCGCACAGCTTCCAGACACCGGGACAACACTTCGACAGCATCGTTGGAGTGGTTTGGGGTAGAGATGTACAGCTGGGTGTCATCCGCATACAGATGGTAATCTACCCCAAACCCATGTATGATCTCGCCCAGTGGCTTCATATATGTATTGAACAAGAGGGGTGAGAGGACCAACCCCTGAGGCACCCCACAAGTGAGAGGAGTCAAAGTCGACCTCTGCCCCCCTGCCAATACAAATTGCGACCAACCGGAGAGGTAGGAGGAGAACCACCGTAAAACGGTGCCCCTCACCCCCAACCCCTCCAGCCGATGCAATAGGATACCATGGTCGATGGTATCAAAAGCCGCCGAGAGGTCTAATAGGACCAGGATGGAGGAACAACCCCCATCTCTGGCCCTCCAGAGATCATCCACCAACGCGACCAATGCTGTCTCGGTGCTGTGACCGGGCCGGAAGCCCGGTCACAGCACCGGGCTTATTTTATTTTTTAAAATAAAAAGCATGAATAGCCTTGGGGTATTCTCCGAAAAATACGGTATTCAAAATTTCCGCTACTGGTTCTCCAGAACTGGTCAGAACCTCCTGAATACCACCTCTGACTGTTACTGAATTACATCTTCTAGCCTTCTTCACCGTTGAGGTCTATTGGGAATAATGGTTCAACAAACTCTGGAGAACCATAGACTGTGTGATCCTTGTGCTGACTACATACTGGGGCATTTCAGTTGTGCCACTGAGTAGACCATCTACATTGTCAATATACAGTAGAAGTAATCACTGCAAAATCACTGCCGAGGATATGAACTGTAATCTCTTAGTATCCCACATGTTCCTCTTATCCAGTTGTGAGACCAGGGGTAGATGAAAAACATGGTGAAACAGAGGCCCATCCATCTGGCAGAGTTGGCATATGTAACTGTAACCCCTGAAGCATTTGAGATGAAGAACAGTTGTCAATTGTCAAGAGGAATGGCCTCTGCATTTGTTTCCTTTACTTACAAGGCAGGTTGTGCTGCTTAGTCAGCTGTTATGATGGCACACAAACCTTTTTGGAAGAGCTGTGGTAGAAAATAACTAAGTCAAAAATGTCAAAGCTGTCTGGTTAGGTGGAGGCACTAACAGGAAAGCAGGAAACCTTGTCTGCAAGTTTAGAGCTTGTGGAAAGAAAATAGTTTCCATCTAACACAGAGTCAGTAGACTGACTTGACAGGCGGGCTCAGACAAAGCCAAAAGGACTTTTTTCCCCCCTTATTCCACTTTAATCATTTCAGCTTGTTGCAGTTTAGCACTCAAGGGAGGAAATGAGGCTTAGACTACATTTAGTGTGTTGGATTATTCTTACTATCAGCATTGCAGACACAGAGGGGAAAAGCACATGTGAGTAGGTGCTTATCATATCCATTAATAGGCACGCAAAAAGCAAAGATCACTTCCCAGCCAAACCAGATCTTCAGCTGAAGCATGATTGCTCCATTCTAAAAAAATCTGCTCTTTTATAAACTGCATAAACACCCTGGCTATATGCAAAACACTACCACCTTGACTGGATTTTAATTGTACATCTAAGATTGCACATACGTACATATATACGTATGTACATACATACTTATGTATGTATATATATACGTACCAATAAAAGGATTAAAAGTCTGTAGTTTGTGTGTGTGTGTATGTTACGTTTTTGAGCTGATCAATAAATAAGTCAGGGAGACTAGGATAGATCTATTTCGAGCTTATTAGCTCTCATCAGCTAGCCATACCCTTACTGGGATTCAAACCAGGGCTGTATTACATGCCAGGCGAGAGCCTTGCCATTAAGCCAGCTAGGTTCTGTTCTTGTCAGCTGAAACAGGAGGATAGTTATATATAATTGTTTCCACAACACCCTGTTAAGGCCCCAATTAAGGGAGGAAGCACACTGCTTTTCCTTTTCTGCCTTTCGGCTCATCACCAGAGACAGAAAGCCATGAGTTCCGTTGTGTGATTTTTTTTATATGTGTGTTAGTTTTTATGAGCTGATCAATAAATAAATCAGAGAGACTAGGATAGATCTAGTAAGTAAGAGTATGACTAGCTGATGAGAGCTAAAAAGCTTGAAATAGATCTATCCTAGTCTCTCTGATTTATTTATTGATCAGCTCATAAAAACTAACACACATATAAAAAAAATCACACAGCAGAATTCTTCGCTTTCTGTCTAGATGGTCTCTGGTCACCAGAGACCATCTAGACAGAAAGCCGTGAATTCCGTTGTGTGATTTTTTATTTATTGATCAGCTCATAAAACTAACACACACACACACACACACACACACACACACACACATATACATACATACTCCAGCCCGGTTACTATCAAGCCACAGACCGGCACCAGTCCGCAGCCTGGGGGTTGGGGACCCCTGGCCTAGATCAGTTCTATTGTAGGTAATGGGGTAAAAGTATTCCAAGCACCTGAACTTTAAGGGGTAAATAGTATAGATTCTCTCTGCACAGAAACATATCCAAAATCAGCCCAGGACACATTTTGGGAACAAACCTCAACTTTATGGAAATGATTCCAGTTGCCCTGTTTGATTAATCCAGACTTCTTGACAAGTTTAGATCTTAAACAAATGCCGAGATAAAGAAGTCCAGGCCCATGTAAGATGTGAGAAAACAGCAGCTAGAGTCAGGAAACCATGGATGAGGTGTGAAATTGTGAAACAGCACATCTCTTTGCCAATAGAAAGCTCTTCTTTTGCTGTTAATCTTCAAAGAGATGCAGCTCACACGTCTTTTCTGTTAGGATTTTTTTTTAAAAAAAAACTTTTTCTACATAAAAGTGTAATCAACCAAAGATTTTCAAAAGCTATGTAAGTTCACTTTCAGAACTTCCAAGACTCCTTCCCAGTGACATAAAAAGAAAGCACCCTAGCAGAGATGAAACAGTTGGACATTTCAAGCTTCATTCTCCATTCAGATTAAATAATGTGCTGTGCATTTTTCTCATTTACTCAATCCTGAACAAGTTATTTTCTTATTGGGTCCCCCATGGCCACACAAGAGTTGTTTCATTTGTCAAGGATTCTTATCGACATCTGAAAATATTTGTAATCACTCACTGAAGCATTTTTTAAATAAGTAATCAAATCCCATATAAACAATAGCATTTGGGAACGAGTCCCTGATCAACATGTGTCCAAGTGTTTAGCAATCCCTTCTCTGTTCATGGACAAGGTATGTAAGCATTTATTAAACATTGCTTGTAGGTAAGCAGGCGACAGCTGGTGATGTGGGCTGATCTTTGCAGCGGGAGGGGGCATTTCAAAAATGATGATGAAAAGTAAATGGGTTCAGGATTTTCTGGAGTTGGGAGAGAAAGTTTAGTGTGTTTATTTTTTGAACGAAATAAGTCATGCTAAGTAGATTTTAGGGGTTTTAATACAATTCTTATGCATCCTAACTCAAAATATCAAGATTTGGGGGGGGGGGCATGGGAGTGAAATAAGAAGGCAGCTCTGAGCATTTGCTCCCTCATTTCCCATAATTAAAAGGTAGCACTCCTCCAAAGTATTATTTTCAAGGTTACCCAAACCTGTCAAAATAGATATAAGTATGTAGATGAATGAAATCTGAAGTGCTGTTAAGTTTGTTGTAGAAAACACTCTAAAAATATTTTTAGAAGCGATTATTACAGGGGTGTCCAAACTTGGGAACTTTAAGACTTGTGGACTTCAACTCCCAGAATTCTGGGAGTTGAAGTCCACAAGTCTTAAAGTCCCCAAGTTTGGACACTCCTGGATTATTACATAGGGATTCTTCTCTCTTTCTTTGACTTTATTTTGCTTTATTTGAAAGTGTGTTTGTTTTTAGAGATAAAGGCACATAAAAGGGGAAAAAAAGGCCCAACTAAGCTGCAGGCGAAAAATAACCTATTACCAATTGTCGTTCAGAGAGCTGGGAGAAATGGCTTATACAGTCTGGATTATTGTCTGAAATGGGATATTAGGTCTAGCATTTTGGTGTGTTTGATGTTTCAAAGAACATCACTGAAACATAATGGGGCTCAGATTGTCTTGACCCCTTGACTAACTTACAGTGGTGGATCCTGAGCTTCCTTTGCAATATTTTTACCTTATTTTTGGACGGACACACCCATCACCAGTGAGGCAGCTACTATCTCCTCAGTTATACTCTTCAGTCATACTCATCCATTCCTCGGGCATCTTCTTCAGTGATGGAATTCAAAATTTTTTTACTACTGGTTCTGTGGGCGTGGCTTGGTAGGCGTGGTGTGGCTTGGTGGGCATGGCATGGGAAGGATACCGTAAAATCTCCATTCCCTCCCCACTCCAGGGGAAGGCTACTGCAAAATCCTCATTTCCTCCCAATCAGCTGGGACTCATGAGGCAGAGAATAGATGGGGGCAGGGCCAGTCAGAGATGGTATTTACCGATTCTCTGAACTATTCAACATTTTCTGCTACCAGTTCTCCAGAACTGGTCAGAACCTGCTGAATACCATCTCTGGTCTTCTTCAATACGTATTGACCCACCTTACCCAATCTGGTACCCTTCAGAATGTGGAAGATTGTGTAGTTCATAGACCTAATGGAAGATATTTGCTAAAATGCATCTCAGATGATTTTTAGGATAGTTTACCACAGGTTATCAAATTCGATTTCATTGAGGGCCGCATCAGAGTTGTGTTTGACCTTGGGGGGAGGGGCTGGGGGAGGGACTTGGCCAGCTTGATGTCACTCGTGTCAAGGGGTGCTTGTGGTGGCTTGAGTGCTCTGTCAGTGAAAACAGGCTCCCAAGCTCAGTTTTCAGCTGTGACAGCCTCCTGCAGCCTTCTGCCAGTGAAAACGGAGCTCTGAGGGACGCGCATAGCCCTCTCAAGCTCTGTTTTCACTGGCAGAAGCACCAAGGGGCAGACCTTCGCTGTTTTCAGGGCAGCCCCGCAGGCCAGATCAAAGCATCCTGCAGGCTGGATCCAGCCCATGGGTTTGAATTTGACACCTCTGGTTTAACACATTGCTCAAGTCTGCATTTGGAGGCATTCATTACAGAGTTGTTTTAGAGTTCTTAGTTTTCACTACCTGCAGTCTTCAACTTACATCCACAATTGAGCCCAAAATTTCCATTGCTAAGCAAGGCAGTTTTCAATCATGTCCTATTTTACGACATTTTTTGTGTGGTTCTTAAGTGACTCATGCGGTCATTAAACCCAATCTGGCTTTCATAATTGACTTTGCTTGTCAGAAACTCCCTAAAAAGGTTGCAGATGACAATCTTGGGACTGTGGGTTGCCACAACCATCGCAAATACATGGTGGTTGCCAAGAACCCAAGGTGTGATCACGTGACACTTTTTTTCAATGCCGCTGTAACTTTGAACGGTCATTAAACTAATGGTAGTAAGTCAAGGGCTACCTGTCTTGAAATTGGTTTCTGTTGTTTTTATCTTTGTTTTGTAACTGCCCTGAACAAAGGAAGAAAATACAACAGTCACAACTTCACATTTTTTTAAAATTGCTACACTTATTTTAATTTACACAAATTAAAAAAGGAAGGACTTCAATCACATGGTCATGGTTGTCCTCTTGACTTTTTAAATCTCCCCTACGGGGCTGGGTTCCGGCTGCTGCTACTGCTGGTTTGCTCAGGGACGTGTGTGTGCATGCTTAAGGCACGCTGCACGCGCATGCGCAATGCAACAAAAATTGCTCTGCACATGTGCAGAAGACAAAAACAAGATGGTGGTGCCTACAGCACAACCAAGAGAATCGGTTCAGGGGTGTGGCAGGCCTGGGTTGTTGTTGTTGTTGTTGTTATTTATTTATTTATTTATTTATTTATTTATTTATTTATTTATTTATTTATTTAATTTGTATACCGCCCTTCTCCCTCTCGGGACTCAGGGCGGTGAACAGCCACAATAAAAAGAAGAGATACAAAAATTAAAATAGATTAATAAATATTAAATAGTTTGGCCTCTTAATTATAACACCCAATGCTAAAACCCAATTAAAAGACTATGCGAGGCTGGCTGCACAAAAAAGATGTTTCTTCAGGGCCCGACGGAAGAGACGTAAGTCTGCGATCGTGCGCAATTCAGGGGGGAGGTCATTCCAGAGGGCAGGAGCTGCCACAGAGAAGGCTCTTCCCCTGGAGGTCGCCAGCCAACATTGTCTGGCCGACATTGTCTGGCCGACGGCACCCTGAGGAGGCCCTCTCTGTGGGAGCGGACTGGTCGGTGGGAGGTATTTGGCAGCAGTTACTACCGGTTCAGCTGAACCCCTCCAAACTGGTAGGAATCCACTTCTGATTGACACTCATAGAATGATGTTAATTATAAAATATTTTCTTAGAAATCTAACAAGTGGTTTGAAAAATCTTAATACTGTTAATTATGCCTCTATAAGAGAACAGAAATATATTGAGGCTGAAAAAGAAAGCAATCAAACACTGGCAGGTGTTAATTTAACTCATTTGTCTGAGAATATATTTTTTTTTAGTATGGGTACATAAGTTTGGTGTTTTTATTTGTGGTTAGTAGTAAAATGTGGTTTATAAACTGTGTTTTTATGAACAGTGTGGTCATGGTGATGGAATAAAATTCTGGCAGATCTGTAATAAACAAAAGCTATATTTGTAGAGCATTTCTGACATTATGGTTATAGTAACTTTCACCATCCAAGTGCTCTTTAAATGTAATCTACACTGATGGAGTTGAAAAGGGTCCTCAGAAGTTGTAGTAAAATTCATTTGGAGAAAGTCAGAAAGGTAGCCTGGATTATGATTGTCAAAAGTATATGTCAAAATTGTATGTACTTTATGTTCAGATGTATTATGTTTTTGTTTATTGAGGTGCAACAAATGTATATTTTTTCATCAATGTTCCTTCAAATATTCTTCATGATCAACTTCAAAATCTATCCATGCATATATATGTGTGTGTTTTTGTGCTGATAAATAAAGGGAGACTAGTATAGATCTATTTCAAGCTATTTAGCTCTCATCAGCTAGCCGTTCTGCTCCCTCCCATATTTGGGGCATAGCAGGGTATTGTGACACTCGTTTCGACAAGGTCACACTTGTCATCTTAAGGCTGGTGCCTTTAGCTTCTTGCTTGTGTGAGCAAAGCGTGATCGGAGCTGCTGTTTTTCAATAAATATAGGTGGTTGGGTGTGGAATGTTGGCTTCGTTGCTTTAAACGGATTGGTTGGCTGTGTTGTCACATCTTGATTGGTTGATGGAGTTGATGTTTGTTGAGGGTGATTGGTGGTGGTGTTGATCTGGGTCTGGTGTCATTTTTGTGGCTGGGACTTGTTTATTGACTAGGGCTAGTTTCTAGATGTCTGGTAGGTGGGAGGTATTATCACGTTTATTCATGTTGTGGGGTTTTTTTTCTCTATTTCTATAGCTTCCATAATTATTCTCTTGTTGAAGTGTTCAGTTTTGGAGAGTAATTTAGTTCCTTCAAAATTTGCTCCCACAAGCACGAAGCCAAAGGCACCAGCCTGAAGATGACGAGTGTGACCTCATTGAAACGTTGCCAAGATACTTTCAATCTTACATGGGAAAAGACCTGAATACACCAAGTCCTGCGTACATCTACCTGTGAAAATCTACGAAAACAAATATATCCACATATATATGTGTATACACACTCATGCATACATTTCTTTTTTATGTTATGAGCAATATGATCAGTCTCTGGATAGAAAATTGAGTTGTAAATATACTAAACAAGTAACAAAATATGAAACTTTTATTTATTACCATGAGTTACTTTTTTTTACAGGCACTTTAAACTATTGTAGTGTAAGCCAAGATTTGAGCATGTGTCACCACTTTTGTAGCAGCAGCATTGATTGTTGATCTCCTTCTGAGTTCATTTTAAGGTGCTGGTTATCATCTTTAAATCCCTACATGGATTGGGGTCAGGTTATTTGAAGGATCGCCTCTCCCCAGTTATGTCTACCAGTTCCACCAGAGCAGGGAAGGCAAGGTATGTTTCATGTCCCATATATTAGGAAGGTACCTCTTGGGGGACCAAGCAAAAGGGCCTCCTTTGTGATGGCTCCCTTCCTTTGCAATATCATTACTCCAGAAATAAGATCGACCCCCAATTTGCTACATTTCGAGAAAGCCCTGAAGACAAGGCTTTGTCAAAGGAACTGGAGGGCACTGGCTGGCCAGTTGAATGGCTGGTTTGAGTGTGTGGTTGATGCCAATGGAGCAGTTGCGGGGGGGGAGGGTGTTATGGGTTTTTACACTGTGATATTTCCATGTAGTAAGCCACCCAATGAATTGGGCGATCTTATACATTTGTTAAATAAATAAATAAATAAATAAATAAATAAATAAATAAATAAATAAATAAATAAATAAATAAATAAATAAATAAATAAATAAATAAATAAATGATTATAGCAGATTTTTTTTTCTCAGTGCTTTTCCTTCTACTAATTTTCTTAGATTCTCCAGTTCCGTGCAAATGTAACACCGCTCAACATGGCAATATATAAATATTAAAATGCCTGTACAAAACCTCAACACACACAGCCATGTTTTCTAAGTAAGAAAAATTCAGCTCCCAGAAAACGCACTCAATTTGTTGATGAAAATCATCCATATGCTTTAATATTTTAATCTCATGGGAAATTTTATGCGTATCCCATTGCCTTCAATGGTGTTTGCTTCTCAGTAATTCTGCATAAGTTTGCAGAAATGATGCCAAGAGTTTCCTAGAGTAACCTAACCCAGAAGTCTTTTCTCCGGTCCCCAGGGTCTCATTTGATAGTGCTGCCAAATTTTGATGTGGTTGTTCAAAAACAGCACTGCTTTTATTGCAGAAACGTTTGAATGTAAATTATAGAATAGCCTTAAATCACTTTGAAAAATCCTATCCAGAAAACAGAATCATAGTCCTACCTGTAGCCAGGTCATTACCTAATAGCCCTCATACTCTGGAATACAGCTCTAAACTACTAAAACACTGTCTATCCTGATTATCTTGATTGACAACTAAATCCATAACAATGTGCATAACAAAGCATTTTCATTCATGTAATTTTTTTTAGGAAAGCCAGCTGAGAATTGTTCAGTCTGTTCACTTTGAGCTAAGAAAGTACCGATCAGGCTGTCTAAAGTACTAATGAACTGATCATAACCCGTATCCACCATCCACAATCAGAATTACCATCAATCATGGCTAAGGCCAATGCTAACTGGGGAATACTGGGATAAGGAAAGTTAATCTACAAATATAAGATCTAACATTTTGAGAATAAAGCTTTCCAGATATTGATTTTGTTTCCCCTTCCTCTTGGCTGAACATGGTCTTACCAATTGTGCAACGTCTCCTGCAAGCAAAGATTTATGTGTTATATATTTCTCTAACCTTCTCCTGCTTGCCATTCTCTCTCTTGATTTCTTAGGTTTACAAATCTATCTTTCTCCATTGCTTACCACAATTCATAGCTAGCATTTCATTCATCCAGTTTGATAACAGTTCTGATGGCATGTTCCTTTTATAAGTTTCGCTGCAGTGCAACATTCCCAGGACTTTCTTCTGGGGTAGTATTCACTAGGTAGGTTATGGCTTCCCAGGATTTGCTCTGCAGTGCCTATATGGAGCCATGCAGAGGTGGGTTCCTACCGGTTTGGCCTGGTTCAGCCGAGTAGGTAGTAACTCAGCTGTCCACGCATCCAAACCAGTTCTATCAGTTTTGATTTTTACTACTTTTTTACTACTGCACATGTGGCGCATAGTGCACATCAAGCGCGTGAATGCCTGGAGTGAACAGGCAGTAAAAGAATCTAGAACCCACGTCTGAAGCCATGTTGAATAGATGGCTTTTGAAACTTCCCAAAACAATCATTAGTGGTTTCACTAATGATTCAATGTTTCCTTCCAACCCCTCCAGAGCAACCTTTTGAAAGAATATTGTGCTTAGTACCAGGCAGATATACTAAGTACATGCAGGCATACATTGTGTGTATTGCAGGGGGCGGAGCCACACTCTAGAAATTTATTTATTTTTCTTTGGGAGAAGGGCTGTTCACAATTTAAGGGGGAACAGGAATCTGTGAGGTGTAGACTTTTCACTTGGCTAATTTGAAACAGAAAACGAGCACAGATTGACTGGTATTCTTTACTCTCCACCAATGAGCACTTTGCTCTGAGCAATGATTTGTGACTTCTGCAAACTCCAAACTCACATTCTAATAAACAGCTATTCTGAAAACATTTGAGTTCTATGAACAGTAAGATCATTGAGATATAAAATGTTGGTTTTAAAATGTATTAGCAAATAAAAAGAGTGATACATATCTAAAACAGCAACATCCCCCCACAAACTTTTGGGGATCAGGGACCGGTTCTGTGGGGAGAGGTTTTTCTGTGGACTGGAGGGGGTGTGGTTTTGCATACTGCTCACATCTCATGGATGGGGCTTTGCTTGTTTGCACAGTCCGGTCTCTGGGATGGCTCAGAGACGGTTCAGGGACTGGGGGTTGGGCACCCCGACTTAGAGGTTGTATTTCATTAAGGCAATTGGGCAACATGTTAGAGAAAGAAGATTTAGTGCTAACTATGGAACTAACTAGGGGACTAAGGGACATGGTGGTTCAGTGGTTAAGATGCTGAGCTTGTTGATCAGAAAGGTCGGCAGTTCGAATCCATAGCACTACGTAACGGAGTGAGCTGCCATTACTTGTCCCAGCTCCTGCCAACCTTGCAGTTCGAAAGCATGTAAAAAATGCAAGTAGAAAAATAGGAACCAACGTTGGTGGGAAGGTAATCGCATTCCATGCACATTTGGCGTTTAGTCATGCCGGACACATGACCATGGAGACATCTTTGGACAGCGCTGGCTCTTCAGCTTTGGAACAGAGATGAGCACTGCCCCCTAGAGTTGGGAACGACTAGCACATATGTGTTTGGGGAATCTTTACATTTACCTTATAAACTGTAAGTCCATTAAACCTTTATTTAAAAGAGAAAGGGTTTGGAAATTTTTCAAAGGAACTTTTTTTAAAGGAGTGGTTTATTCTCTCCTTACCAAAGAAATACAATACAATAGAGAAACCATAGAGTGTGGAAATCAGCAGGGGTTGTGTTTTCTGTTGTGATTCAAGAGCCTTGATTTAATTGCTGTTCTAAATAGATAGCAGTAGCCTGGTTTTCTGAGGAACAAGATGAAGAAATTTCAGCTGCAGCAGGGAGCAATTAATTTCCCAATCCATACAAAACTCTGCTCCAAATCAGGCACAGTTCACATAGAAGAGATATTTCCACGTCTTCCTTGACTCATTGATGGATTCTTTGGCAAAAGCTGTTGAGCTCTAGAGGCTATTTGAGGTGTTTTCTTTGTCTAGGGATGAGTGAAGGAGGCGGGAAGGCTGGCAGCTTCAGCTGAACCCAGCCTGGTGTTCATTTTCTCTGTCTCAATACATGTTTCCACCCCTTAATTCTATTTCATCATTTCCTGCCCTGGCCTGTGCAGTTAACGAGAACAATAATGGCCCTTATTTTTTATTGTTATTACCAGACTCCAACATCTGGATTTGGAACAGCACTTTATGTCAAGAACCCCCTCTCCATGCCTGGGAATGTATTATTTACAATCCATCTTCTTTTATTTCCACCCACCCTTCCGAATGACTTCTGAAAGTTGGTATAGTACTGCATCATTATGCTGATGTACGCTTTAGTTCAAGGAAATGTTTCTCTGGTTAGCAAAAGCAGCTCTGATTTGACTGACCTCATTCTTCCTTTGTTACTTTTATTTTATAAAGGGTGATATCATACAGTGAAATGAATACAAGGTCAGTTTCAGTTTGTTGAAAGTAGGAATGGGTGAAATAAAAGCATGAGTTTGTTGAGCATCCTATCCTATCTCTCGTCCTAATACAGTATTTAGAGACTTTGCTTATCAAACCCATCTTCAAGTTGGTAGCCTCCAGGAATTATGAGCTAGTGTGGCCAACAATGTTGAATTCTGGATCTTACAGTGACAGTGACAAAACACCTTTCACAATTGGGGAAAGCTGAGTATACCAGATCAGTAGTAAAACACAGGGATCAAGGAACATCCTCAGCAGTAGACAGTTATACCAGATTGGGCAAGGCTGTTACTATACTAGGCAATCACAAGGTGGATTTGTGCCTTCTTCATGAATTGAAGAACAAAAGAAACAAGGCATCTGAAGCCTGTGTAGGTGTAGTCCCCTGTCCTGGGCTATCCTGCTAGTATATTCAAATATTTCTAAATACAGTAAAGTGGACGCTGTCAATTAAAGTTTTCATGTATCTATATTGTCTTTGTTATTCAAATTGATCTAGTCAAACTTGCTACCCATGCACCAGATGCATAACATGCTGGCAACGTCCATGCCTGGTTTAACAAGCGGGGGGGGAGTTGTGATATGTCACGTGGTGACACCATAATGACGCGAGTTTGACACCCCTGATCTAGGTGGAGAACTGGCTGTTATACTTCAGCTTTCTTAGTTTAGTCTAGGGGTAGTCAACCTTTTTATACCTACTGCCCACTTTTGTATCTCTGTTAGTAGTAAAATTTTCTAACCGCCCACCGGTTCCACAGTAATGGTGATTTATAAAGTAAGGAAGTCAATTAAATTAAAAAAAGGAAAGTGCTTCAGTATCGGACAAAACCCCTACCGCCTACCATGAAAGCTGGAATGCCCACTAGTGGGCGGTGGGGACCAGATTGACTACCACTGGTTTAGTCTTTCAATCAGTCCAAGATAATGATGAAATTATCCCCATATCTATTGGTGAGGGTTCTTCTAAAGGTAGGTGAATAGTATGGAATAACAGAGATGGCTTCTCCAGAGGAAGAATAAGTTTCTTCATTGTTATGTGACTCTTCTAGGATAGCATGGTCCTTTTTTCCTATATAATCATTTTGTCTATAATCCAGTGACCATCCCAACCATATAAGGTTGCTAACTTCTGGGAAGAAGAAGTGATTTATGCAAACAATATTTACAAGTGCTTTCCAGCAATCTGCAAAACAGATTTTTTTTATCCCTGCTTTCCTACCAAACAGACACAAAGTTGGAAGAAAAACAAAACTATTATAACTGCCTCTGAATGTTATGTGGGATGCTGATGAAAGAATGTTGGAATGGCTACAAAACATTTGAATGTTCACAAGCCTGGACTGAGTCATGATCTCATCTGGGTCCTTCTGCAGAGCCATGCAGAAGACACACAATTGGCACACAAGATGATGATGTAAACTTCATTTCTCTTCTGGAAATGACTACTTGGTTTTCTAAACTATAATATATGTTAATTTGGATTTTAACTCTCTTAAGATTGGAAGATTTACAACTATATTCCAATCTTTCCCAACTCTCCAGATGGCTATGTCAGTTGGGAATCCTGGGACTTGTAATCCAACCTATCTAGAGGACATCAGACGATAAAAGGCTGTATTTATTACCATGAACAAGTCAAAGTATATTTTAATCATAGCCTCATTGGGCTTTGTCAATGATATTCAAGAGTTTTGATTCTCCAAAAGATTCTTATTTTTTTTAGCATTTGGGCAGGAGGTTAGTACTAGAGAACAAAAGTTAGGTTAGAGTAACTGAATCCAAGTATCCATTCTTGGATGAAATAAGTTCAGTAAGCAATGGCCTCATTCACAGAAAACAGAATTTGCAGTATTATTATTTATAGAGGCGTCTAAACCTGGAAATAGCCATCACTACTCAGAGATGAGTCTGGCTTGTGTTACAGTTTTTATTGTCACGCAATGGATTGTCTAGCTATGTTAAGAATCAGTGCAAGGAAACATTTATAGCCTAAAGGAACTTAACTCTGACCAAAAGATTTTTCAGGTTTAGTTTTTAAAAATTGGTGCCGTACATTCCACTTCATTCACATTTAAGAGCATTATAATAATATACTCTTAAAAAGGGCAATACTATCATATTAAGAATATAATATAATGTAGGTCCAGACAGGAGGTCATAGCACCATTTCAGATTGTATGAAACAGACTGTAGCAAGTCAATATTCAGCGAGATTACATTCTGCTCACTCACAATGTAGTATTTAGGCAAAGCATCTGAGACAGAGGTGGTATTCAGTCGGTTCTCTCTAGTTCGGGCAAACTGGTAGCAGCGGCTGCGGGAGGCTCCGCCTGCCCACCCTAACATAATGCATGAGCACTGCACATGCGCAGAAGGTAGTCTGCATGCGCAGATGAGACACATGCATGCTCACATTTACAAACGAGTAAAGAAGTTACATTAATCCCACCCCTGATTTGAGAGGACAACTTTCTTAGTTTCAGTGTGTCTATAACTACAGCAAACTAGTCGTCAGAAAAGAGACAAACTGAAGCAAAGTGACGTGTGCATACCTACCAGATTCCATCTTTTCTCTAGCCCTGATGTGCCAGATCAGTGTAATGGGTAGCCATAAACATCCCACACAAACTGAGCCCTTTTCCCTCCCTTAAAGGATAATGTTAGTTACTTTTTCCTTCTTCTTCATTGTCGGGAAAGGAAAAACAGCCTTGGAAATAGAGCATAGCCAGTCCTCTTCCCCAGTCAAGGTGGGATGGCTGCTGTAAGACAAAAATCCAGGTGGGCAAATTTCTAAAAGGCCATTGTTTCCCTGTTATTGGCCATCCAGGTATCAGGTCAGCAATAATGGCAAATATGTTTACATACAGAAGTCAAGCTCCTTGAAGCTACAGTGCAAGAAAAAAAAACACCTTCCAGTGTGATCAGGTTTAAAAATAGGGTTTCGCCGAGTGCATAGTTTTAACAAGTCTGTTTCATCACCATCTTTTCTTAGAAATGTGCTTAGAGTAAATGTCCTGCATCTCTCAAATAATATAATAATATATTGCAGAAGAATTATCTATTTATTCTAAAAGCGAAAATAAAGTACTGTTTTTTAAAAGTAATTGAGGTCACCGTAGGGATGATCTCTAGAAAAAAGAAGTATCAATCTTTTCCATGGTAAAGCCATTCTGAATATCCCCAAATTCTGAAAGCATATTGGAACCACATGCCAAATTATAATCTCAATTTGTTTTACAACCCCACCCCCACATACCTCAGTCCCTCCTCACTTCCAATGAGCAGCTGGAACAAAACAGCCAATTGAGAGATGGTTGAAATGTTTTGGCCAATTGTTTTGGTCAGTTTGGTGAGTCCTTGTTAAAATATATTGGAAGAAAAGAATAAATGTGTCCAGAATTTTCAGCCCATGAACAAATGGCACAATTTTGACATTATTGAAACTATGGCAGCAGTAATAGGGCATAATAGGATTCTCCAGCGTTGTTTGGATTTCAAGTACTTAATAATCAAGTTATTGATAGTTGGAATATATCACATTGATGCAATAAATTCTATGTCACTTGTGAAAGAGAATTAACATGTAAGTTTTATTTCAGTGTCTAAGCAGGTAATGTAGGTCTGGGTTTAGAAGCTAAACAAGCTTAGATGTGATTAATTCTTGGGTGTGAAGCTACCAGGAAAGTTAAGACATGTGAGGTACACCAGGCATTACTAAAACAAAAAATAACTTGAAGAGGTCAGTGGGAAACACTTCAGTTTTGTTTCCAATAACATTATAAGGATAAGTGCATGAAATCTGATGATTGAGTTTGATTTCAAAGAGACTTTACTTTTTTTAATTCATGACTAAAAGAAAAAAAAAATCTATCTCTGTTCAATAAACACCCCAAGAAGATGCACGTCAGATGTTTCTCAAGTCATTTAAATGTTGTTCATATTTTTGAACTGAATACTTATTACTCTCGGTTCCTGTTTATGCAATCAGGAAGCATTGTATGGGCTCTCTGGGAACAGTATGAAATATGCCTTTTCTATCTGCAAAACATTGTTTCTCAACCCCCTGAACCTATGCAGGCTGCTGTGCCAAGGCAACTTTCTCATTCCTGCATCACTATCAAGTGGCCTCTAAGATAGCTGCTTCCAGTGACCTCTTCCTCTTCTTCCTCCTCCGACTTCCTCTTTTCAGTGCTTACAAAGAAGCATTAGACCATCACCAAAAGGGAAGCTATGCATTTGCATTGAAGGCAATCATGTGAATTTATACCTACATGATTACTATAATTCATACAAAAATGTCATACCTTAAATTATAATGGGGGGGGGGGGGACTCTGTCCAGCTAACCTATGTTTTAGACATGTTCAATTTGCAGCAAATTGTCCTTAGGCAGCTCTATATCAAAACTCTCATTGCTGAACTATTCCTTCAAAATGGGATTGTACTGGACTTTCTTAAGTTTCTGTATTTTTCACTGGCAGGGACACCTTCCTTGTCTCCTCACCTTCTAGTTCCTAAAGCCAAGGAGCCATGTTGGCCTGCCACATTCTGACATTTTATTATCCCCGCTCTTATTTGTTCTGACTTTGGAACCTCTATTGAGAGAAGTAAGACGGAATAATGAGATAAAGGGATTGAGGATTAGATGGGAGGAGGTTAAGGTACAGGCCTATGCAGATGATCTGGCTTTCATTCTAGAGGAACCAAGAGAATCAGGACCGCACTTGTTAGAATCAATTAGGGAGTTCGGGAGCGTTGCAGGCTTACTTATTAATGAAGATAAGACTAAAATGCTTGTCAAAAATATGACCCTAAGACAGAAACACCAACTTGACGAGCTAGTGGGTTTGAAGATTGTAAATAAGATCAAATACTTGGGAATATGGTTGACAGGGAGATGCAGTTCCATAAAGGAAGATAATTATGTTCATCTTTATAATCAGATGGTTAAAGATTTTGGAAGATGAAAGAGCCTGCAACTTTCCCTTATGGGGAGAATAGCAGTTATTAAAATGTATATCTTCCCCAAATGGCTATTTTTATTTCAATCGGCCCCTGTAAAATTGAACTTGCAGTTCATTTAGTGACTGTTCCATGTTACAATGGCACTGAAAAAAATGACTGATGACCATTTTGCACACTTACCCCCATTTCAGCTTCCCCATGGTCATGTGATTCAAATACTTGGCAACTGGCTTGTATTTATGACAGTTGCAGTGTCATAAGTTCAAGGTCACGTGATTAACATTTCATTTCATTTTTTCATTTTATTAAATTTGTATACCGCGCCACTCTCCCAAAAAGGGACTCGGGGCGGTGCACAGGAAAAATAAAACCACGCATATACATAAATACCGATAATAAATATGTCACAAATATTAAAAACTTATTAAATTAACCCAACCTGTGCAAAAACCAATTAAAACCCCAATAAAATCTAATTCAATTTAAAACCAGTCGATGGTCTTGGAAGATTAAGCCAGGCCAGCTAAGCGAAAAAAGTGTGTTTTTAATTGTTGACGGAAAAGAGGCGGAGGTCTGTGATATTCCTAAGATCGGGGGGTAGATCGTTCCAGAGGGCAGGGCCCACCACAGAGAAGGCCCTTCCCCTGGGCGTTGCGAGCCGGCATTGCCCGGCCGTTGGCACCCGAAGCAGACCCTCTCTGTGGGAGCAGATTGGTCGGAGGGATGTATGGGGTGGGAGGCGGTCTCGCATTTGTGACCTTCTGACAAGCAGTCAATGGGGAAGTCACATTCACTTAACTATCATGTTATTAATTTAACAACTGCAGTGATTCAGTTAACAACTGTGGCAAGAAAGGTCATAAAATGGGACAAAGTTCACTTTACAACTGTTTCATTTAGCAACATACATTTTGGGGTCAATTGTGGTTGTAAAGAGGACTATTGTGGCTGCCAAGTTGTTGTTGTTGTTGTTTTAATTACTTCCTGGACAAACACTGCTCAAAAGCCCAAGAAGGGTGCACTGTAGCATAAAAATTCTCTTCTCTTTTGAAAGTCAGCAGCCATGTGGAAGGGCCTCTATTAGAGTAGCACATGAAACCCTGAGACTAGTTTCAGCAGCTGTGAATTCCAGAAAAAGAAACCCCAACAAAATAGTCAAGGGAAGTTTTCAAACATTTTTCACCCGAGGAATTGGATCATCTCCAAGGAAACTTGAAAAACTTTGGCAGCTTGTAATCACTGACAAAGATTTTAAAAATTCCTGATCAAAGTAAGAAAAATCAATCAACATTTTAAAAAAAAAACTATTAGAGAATAAATAACCAGAAGTTTTTTTTAAAAAACCCAATATTATCTAAATAGCTTCATTTCTCAAGGGGGAAAAATTAGCCTTTAGAGTACGGGAATTTCTCTTAGCCATTTTATGTAGATTTTAATTTTAACTGCTAGACGTTTAAGATGTCCTAAAAACTGGGGGGAACAAATGGTTTTTGAAATCTTTTAAAGTTCAAATTTCCAAGAACTTGTCTTCTGCACTGAATCACTAAACTACACACATAAACACACACACACATTGAAGCCCAGGGGGTGGGGAATTTCTCATCTCTTCCGACAGTTCCGTGGTTTGTTTCAGAAAGTTTTCATCATAACTGTTGGAGTTTGTGGTTATCAGCGCAGCTGTCCCATCGTGCTTTGCAACATTTCAATCATTATACAAGCAAGGAAGTAAACTCGCTTAACCACGAAGTCAGTTTCTCTTTCCAAGTGCTTACTGTTGCCTCAGAAGTTGGCTTTTTAAAAAAAAAAACAACCACACACACACACACACAGGGTGAGCGAAAGGCTCTTTCCTGTTTTTGAAATCATACCATCTGCACGGTTGACTAGTTACTCAAATCTTATCGCTTAAAATAACAAGGGCATGAATTTCAGAACTGCCTACTTGAGTTGCCCTCTTTCCTTTCCATACGTATCTCTATTTACTCACGGGAACCCATATTTACGGTACTCTCTTGCCAACTGCTGACATAGAGGAAACATAAGACCTGGTTACACATTAAGTTCTATCGCTAAAGCATGCCACCGCAGCTAGACTCTTTCTAAACACGCTTTTCTGATCGCCTTAAGCCAAGAAAAGCTGAAAAGGACAGCATTTCTCCTTGTTAGCCCAAATGGTTGCTTTTGGGTGCTTCTTCTCATCTTTCTTAGGGAGCTATAGCTACATTCTTCACAGGAGGCAGAGTTTTATTTTCAGAAGTATACAACTCCATCTAAGGTCACCAGGCTTGAGTAAGGAGATAGGAATTAAGATGGCTTCCTGTAAACCCCTAGTCTAGAGATACAAAGCTCTCTGGGTTCAAATGTTGACCTTACAAACCACATACAGTACTGTCCAATCAGCACCTCAAGTTGTATTTTTCCCCCTTTAGAAGAGGGAAAGGGGGAAGAAGTGGGGAGGGGGAAATCCCAAGAATAAAAGTATGTGCTTAGTAAAATCCAAAAATTAGTTTCAATATGTCTGTTTCGCACAGCAGCTTTGGAAACAGCTGCCAAATATAACAGCTTTGTTTGATAGTCATCTCCTGGCTTAACTCCTGAGCTGGCTACTATCCATTTTACATTGCACAATAAATGCCTGCAAAATTAATCATAAACTCACTGGTTGGGATTCAGACTGCAGTTTTCCTGGAGGGTTTCATCAATCCATAGTTTTCTGCCAGCATTACTTTTTCTAGAGGCTGTTTTCCTCCGTGACCCTGGCTTTAAGGGCAAAGCGCATCTAAGT
Source organism: Rhabdophis nuchalis (assembly GCA_039707465.1). Classification (NCBI taxonomy): domain Eukaryota; kingdom Metazoa; phylum Chordata; class Lepidosauria; order Squamata; family Natricidae; genus Rhabdophis; species Rhabdophis nuchalis. The sequence continues at coordinate 326,229,247 of CM077643.1, forward strand.
AAATGCAGTTTATTCTTGTTCTCCTGCTTTGCTTTAAAAAAAAGAGAAAAAAAAGAAACAACCTTGGCAAGAGTTAACAGCAGATAGCTAAATTTCACACTTTTACAGCCTTTTTTTTTTTTTTTTGCAAAATTAACACTTAGCTCAGAAAGGAAAGAACATGTGTTCTTTAAAAAGAATTGTTATTAAAAAGTGTTTTTCCCCTTTCTTTGCCCACCAGCCAGACTTAAAGTTGTCATTTGCTCTTGTGTTTTAACATTATTTTTATGACGTTTGGGTAACGCCAACTGAAACCAGTCTGTTCTGCTTGATGAACTTGCTATTTTATAAATACACTGAAGTGCAGAATAAAAAGAAAGGGAAAGATCCCTATTTAATACCAAACAAATATGCTTTTAAATGTTTGTGTGTGTGTGTGTGTTTCTCTGTCTGTTTCTGTGTCTGTGTATCTCTGTGCCGATCACATTAGGCACAGAGGTACACAGTAAAATAGGGCACAGTATAGACATGAACAAATTATTCATATTTTATTCAAACAAAAGCAGCCTCTTGTATTTCAGTTACTATTTGACTTGATGCCCTACATGAGGTTCTGCCAATGGCTTGCAGGCAAACTTTTGACCTAACTTTTTTCTACAGTTCCTAGTGGTGAGGGGGGAAAATAGCCTTACTAGTTTCATTCCCAAAGTCCCAATTTGTAATGTATAGATTTTTTTTAAAAAATGGAGGGGGAGTTGTATGGAGAAAATTAAATATAAATGTATAATCAATATCTATTTAATTCAGTCTTTATCCAGCCTTTACATCTGGAGGGAGTTTGTTCTGCTGTATCCACCTATAGCAGTGGTTAGCTTCAAAGATTTTAGCAAGGGGTTCTCTCCCTGGTTGTTGGGTGGGCGTGACCATGGTTGACATGGCCTAGTCGGCCTCCTGCACCACGGTGGTGGTGGGTGATTGGCAGACTTTGTATTTTATGACTTTCACCGGTTCTTTCTCTTCTTTTTTGCTATCTCCAAGTACTGCAATGTCATTATCCAGACTTTTTTGTCTTTTTTGTAATATAATAATAATAATAATAATAATAATAATAATAATAATAATAATAATTTTAATAATTTTAATAATTTTAATAATTTTAATAATTGTAATAATTGTAATAATTGTAATAATTTTAATAATTTTAATAATTTTAATAATTTTAATAATTTTAATAATTTTAATACTTATAAACTGCTCCCTCTCCTCATGGGGACTCGGGGCGGTGCACTGGTAGAATAAAAACAATAAATACATACAAACATTCCTTAAAAACAAATTAAACCTAACCTGCGCTAAAATTTCCCATTAAAACTGAACTATACTAAAACTACCCAGTAAAACCCCAAAGACAGAGAGACTATCCTAGGCCGGCCAGACAGAAAAGATGAGTTTTTAATTTAAGACGGAAGGAGCGGAGGTCCGTGGTCGTCCTAATATCGGGGGGAAGGTCGTTCCAGAGGGCCGGGCCCGCCACAGAGATAGCCCTTCCCCTGGGTGTCGCCCGCTGACAGTGTCTAGTGGACGGCACCCGGAGAAGTCCCTCTCTGTGGGAGCGAATCGGCCGTGAGGATGTATGAGGCAGGATCCGATCCCGCAGGTAGCTAGGTCCCGAGCCATGGAGCGCTTTAAAGATGATAATTAACACCTTGAAGCGCACCTGAAAGATGACAGGTAGCCAGTGCAGCTCGCGCAAGAGCGGTGTTACATGGGTGAACCTGGCGGTTCCCATAATTGTTCGCGCGGCTGCGTTCTGGACTAGCTGAAGCCTTCGGGTGCACCTCAAGAGGAGCCCCATGTAGAGAGAGTTACAATAGTCCAGTCGGGATGTCACGAGCGCATGAGTGACTGTGCGAAGGGCATCCCGATCCAATAGGGGGCGCAATTGGCGAACCAGGCGAACCTGGTAAAACGCCCTCCTGGCCACGGCTGTCACTTGATCTTCCATGGACAGCTGGGCATCCAGGAGGACACCCAAATTGCGCGCCCCATCCACAGGGGCAATATACGTATTATAAAATATAATAGTACACATTATTATTGTTGTTGTTGTTGTTATATTATTTATTAGTTAACCATATAGAATGCAACCTATGAAAGTAGGAAGGGAAAGGAAGGACTACTACATTTTGAGAAGTTTCATTGTTCTAATCCCAAGCAACTGGAATGCAAGGAATCAATTCAAGAAGAGCCTGGTACAATCACTCTCTGTAATGCTTATAGTAATGGACTTCCTTTTGTCTTTGTGTTACAACCAAAAAGAAAGGTGGATATAAAGGGCAGAGAAAATATAAGTGAAGCTAATGATATATCTCCATACTGAAAATATAAAAGCAGGTTTACACCAGCAGTGAAAAGGCATGAAATAAACAACATCACATTTTCTAACTTCTTCCTGCTTCTGTGACAACTAGAATTTGGTATTTAAAAATAACAAGTCCCAGAATGGAAATGTGTAGTTCTAGAATGCAGAATATATCCTAATTTATCAAAAAAAGTCTTGAAGGCTAGAGATGAATTCACATTCATCTTAAAAGAGGAAGGGTTATGAAATGAAAAACATGTCTCTAATAATATGCTTAAAATTTGATATTGAAAGCAACACGGATAATAGTACTATAAATTTGACTAGTAATAGGAACATAATGTAACAAATCCCACGTTAGTATAATTCTACCTTTACCCTCATTTTAGCTGGAAAAGCAATTAATTAAGCACATGCAGTTAGGAAGTCACGGGGACTTTGAACTTTGCCATCTGGAGAAGGGATTCAGTGTTTTCATAGCCTTGGGTTACAAGTTAACCTTCTAAATCAGGTTATTTGCGTAGATAGACTGTTTCTCTCTCAGACTTTGTCACTGGGAGCATTTTGGGAAGTCTAATTCAGCTAAGTAGGTTATTGTTGCCAGGATGTTTGGGGAAGGAGCAGAGTTAAAGGGAGAGGGGGAGAAACATCAAGGCAGTTTCAGCTACTCTAAACTTATCCGTTTTATGTTATGAGAAGAGGTTGCAACATTACTGGTAATTTTGCCTCATCCTGCAAGTCAGCACAGACAGGGAAGCTAAAAGCTCCTAACTGACTGGGGAAGATCAAGCTGGAGCACGCTCAGCTCACCAGGGTGAGCACGTGATGACAACACAATCCTCTTCCATCTGTTGATGTATTCCTGGATCCCCTTGGGCATTTTTCCATCCAGCCTTGCAAGCAGCTGGATCAATTTACTCTTGCCTATAGTGTCCTGCAGGGGCAAGGAACTCATGGAAATCCCCCTTCTGTTTCAACTTTTGCAAACAAGGAATCTGGTAGCTTTTAAGCTTCTATTGATTTAAAGTTTCTGTGGTGTAAGGGAACTGAAATCTCCTGCAATTGCTAGCAAAATGGAGGAGCTAGAAGGCAGAGTCAGTGCAATGTAGCTTGTTTACTGATATCACTAAGGACGCCTCATTCTTCCTGTCTTTTTAAAGTTTAAAGTTTAGTTTCAGCCACATATTATGGAGACAGCCTCTGTTTTTAAAAGAGCCTCCAGGTTATCATAATGTGATTTACATCTTTTAAGAAGCATTTTTTCCAACAGTCATTGAAAGCAGAGGTGGGTGGGAATCAGCTGGAAACATTTGGAATTAACAGTACATATATTTTTTTGCCAGTGAAGTGATTAATGTTATGACTAAGAAAACTCTTTTTCCTGTGGCCAAGATAACCTCATACAGTACTCAGATTTAGCTCCATTTTTAGTTTATAAGAGACTCCTCCCTTGCCCATAACTCTATTGGCAAAAAGATTCGGAGCAAGTTTGTCTTGGCTTACTGGTTGAGAATGTTGTTTTCCTTTAGTTCTAGCAACCCTTTTAAAGAACCTTCACTACTGGGCAGCAAATGTTTGGACCAGCTACCAGCTTTGGGCTGCAGAAATCTGGATGAAGACTAGGCAGCTGCGAAGGGTTAAAGTTTTTACAGTCCTGATTTAGTAAACCTATGAAATGTGGAATAAGATCCAAAGGGCTGTTGAAAAAGTTCCAAGGCATCCAAGTGGTTTGCAGGCTCAGTTTTAAATTGAAAGGCGTTACAAAAACATAGTACGTGGTTAAATGTTAGAAAAACCTCCCAACAATAAGAGAAGCTTGACTGTGAAACCAATTAACTAAAGAAGTGGCAGGCTCCCATCATTGAATATATTCAAGGGGTGATTATATAACCATCTGTCTGGGATGCTTTACTAGGATTCTTTCATTTAATGGGTGGTCGAATTCTATAACCTAAATAGGCTCTTTCAATTCCAGGATTCCATAATATGGCATAGAGACGTGCAATTCCATATGAAACTTTTTAAATCCACTGATCTAGATCAAGTCTTCAGTTGTCCATCAGCTCAAGTCTTCCTGGAGGAACAGGGATGCAGCAAACCTATTGCTTCTATTGGAAGAAATATCCATCTGGGTTCAGTTCCAAGTGGGAAGAAAGACACTGGAAACATGGAGACTGCTTGGAAAAATGGTTTTTAATGGTGGATAGGACCACATGGGTTTTTTGGGTCCTGGGGAAAAAGAGCACAGGTGAGAGAGGGAGATAGATTTATACCCTCTCTTGGGCTCCACCTTGGAGCTTCCTGTTCCTGTGTAAGAAATGTATTTTGATTGGTTGTCAGACTCCCATGGGGCCATGCAGGGATAACTTTGTAGTGTCTTGAGTCCCAAGCTTGGTTGAATCTTGCTGGGCGATGTAATGTCCCCAGGTGCCATGTGGTGGGTTCTGTTGCTAGATGGGTACAGGAGCTACTTTTGTTGGATCTTGGGTGAGGGTATTTGCTTATGAGTAGACCTAGCTATCTCTTTATCTCTTAAGTGCTGACATCTGATGTGGGCTATTGCAGAGGGTGGGGTTATTAAGAGTTAGTCTGCTTCCTGCCTAAAAACATGTTTCTCCATTTCTCATCCAGGGAAATATAATATTCTGCCTTTTTTATATTTCCTGGAATATTTCATTCTTCTAGGAGAGGGGTTGGTGCTAACTTCCCACACTTCTAAAATATGGCATCAATAAGAAATGAGAATGTGGCCTTAAACCCAGAAAATACAAATCCAGACTCTGGATTCAGAGCTCCTGCAAGTGGCTGGACAACATAAAGAAGAGTTGTGCTTTCTACCTAGAAGATTCATTTTGCTTAGTTTTTCAGCTGTCCATCTCATACGCAGTTTTAGTAGCACTAACAGCCTTTAGTGGTCACAATGAGGAAGATGATAGTATAGTAACCACAGTGATTAACAGAAAAAAAGAAAAGAAAAATTGAGTAACAACTACAAGAGATGAGCAAACCTCTTCGAAGAAGACACATGCTCATCTTTTCTAAGAAAAAGTTGCATTTTGTATCAAAGGGCAACACTAAAGGGATGATATCAAAGAGATTAAGTTCTTCTGAGTATATCTTTAGAGGTGTGAAGAGAACAAAGATTGCATCTTGAACATTCTCGGTTAAATCTTAGTGCATTCCATTCCAAAAGTAGAGGGAGTTTATGAGCCCTTGGTGAGTCTATACTAGGATTATAAATTATAGCCTGTCTGCGGCATTCTGGGAATTGAAATCTGCACATCTTAAAAGTTGTCAGGGTTGAGAAACGCTGGATTACATTTTAGGCACTGCTTTGCTGAAATGACCTTGATTAAGCATGGTCAGACCTGGTAGGATGTCGTCAGAGAATACCAAGGCTGTAAGCTAGGCGTTCCAGAAAAAAACCATCACAAATTGCTTCAGCCTATTGCCAGGAAGCTCCATAGATGTGTCCATGCAAACCCTAGACATCCAGTGATTTGAAAGAAGCATGACTTTATTTTGCTGAACATTTAGCCTGAAGTATACATATTCCTCCCTGTTCAGGAATGAGTACGTATATAAAAAGACTATAATATTTTTATGTACCAGTAATAGTTAAATGCAAATAATATTACTGAACTGAACTACAATAACTTTATAACAGGATGAGTTGTTGAATGGTTGTTTCCATGTTTTATATAAATTTCCTATCATTTTTTAAAAATAGAAACGTATATAATTTGATGCTATGTGAGCTCTTCCCACGCATTATAAAATGTCATACATCAACAATGTCAACAATAGTGCAAAAGAGAGAGAGGCTACAATGGTCTGTAGCCTCTTTTTGCACTATAATTTTCTTAGGTAAAGGTAAGGTTTCCCTTGCACATATGTGCTATTCGTTCCCAACTCTGGTGGGCGGTGCTTATCTCTTGTTTCAAAGCCGAAAAGCCAGCACTGTCCGAAGACGTCTCCATGGTCATGTGGCTGGCATGACTAAACGCCGAAGGTGCACGGAACACTGTTACCTTCCCACCAAAGGTGGCTCCTGTTTTTCTACTTGCATTTTTACATGCTTTCGAAGTGCTAGGTTGGCAGAAGCTGGGATAAGTAATGGGAGCTCACTCCGTTATGCAGCACTAGGGACTTGAATTGCCGAACTGCTGACCTTTCTGATCAACAAGCTCAGCATCTTAGCCACTGAGCCACCATTGTCTTTATAATTTTCTTATACGGACAATATTCAACATTGAGAAAAGCGTGAAGTCATCTTATACTCAGGTTGCACAACCTGTTCTTACAAGTCTACATGGAGTTCTTTAAAGCAGGGGCTTCATTAAAGCAGGAGCTTCTTTAAAGCTTTGCTGGCTGGAGAAGTCTGGGAGCTGAAGTCCTTCAGACTTAAAGTTGCAAAGGTTGGAGACCCCTGCTTTAAAGCCTTGGAACAGCCCCTAGAATTCTCTGCCAGGAGATATACTAAGTAAAAGCCTTTCCCCGTCTTCAGCACAGTATTTGTGCCATGGTGGGTGGACAGTCTTCTACTTCCTGTTGACGGATGACATTGAGTGCCTTAGGGATGACTCTTCCATTTTGCATGGGGCTTTGGCTTCTGTGAACTTTTTGTTTTTGAACATGAAAGCATGCTACATGGGTCATGATGATACGGCCCTATTCCTTCCCCAGCCCCCTTTTTTTTTTGATCCTGCATGCCTGGAATCTAAAATGAGATCAGACCATAAATAGTTCAGCTGCCTATGTTTCATTTCTGGAAATCTTCCGATGATCTACAACCACTACTGTGTCTTCTCTACTTTGTGAATTATTGTCACCATCGCTGCCAGCTTTGACTCCATCAGCTTTTTTCTTTTAAAGTCCCTAAGATGGAATCTTTTGCGACCAAACAAAGGTCAGAGTTTTGCCTGTTATAAATCATACAGAGCCAGTGAGGAGGAAAATTCAGCTGACGCTGTCATCTGATCTCTGCAGCTGTGCACCAAATCTAAACTAGTTCCTTCTCTTGTATCTCTTTCAACTTAAGCATGAAGTCCAGACATCTGTTAGTTCCTGAGTTACAGTGCACCTCCATCAGTGGTCCTTCTCTGCCTTGCAAGCTTAAGAGTTTTCCAAAAAATTTCCTTAATCTTAAAAATAGACTTAAACTCTCAAATGAATTACCATGGGCAGTTGGAAGGTTTGTTGCAGAAACTTCAGTGGGGACGTCAACAACTTTCTCCTGTGTTCATTGTGCTTGAACAAATACTGTAACTAACCCTGCATCAGCCTAGTCCACAGTTTGTTCCAAGGATCTGAATCGGAAACATTCTGTATATTGGTTATTGTTTATGGTCCTGTATATATGTCATCCTTTAAAGTTTCATTCACACCAGGGAGCTTTCTTTTTAGTTTTAAGGTCTGACAGAGTAGCACTCAGCTGCCTGCATTTTTCTGCATATTCCAAAATACCACCATAAATAAATAAATAAATAAATAAATAAATAAATAAATAAACAAATAAATAAATAAATAATAGGTATGTTTCCTAACAATCAAACTGAGAAAGAATTGGGGTAGGGGAACTTTCTCATCATTGTCACACTATTTATCTTTCATTCCTTTTTTTATAAAAGTGTAAAAACGTATACAGTTCCATCATTGAATTAATAATTCCATCATTAAATATTTGCATGCATCCTGTCAATCAGTTTAAGCAGAGATGCAACCCGGGCACTTCATTATGCACAATATAATGTATCTAATTTATTAGGTACATGTGTGCAATGACATAAAGTCAGGATTTCTATAATATCACTACTTGTTTCAAATGGAAGAATTATATTAGTTCAACTGCTCTGCCTGGTTCAATATTGCTTTACAACTTTTCTTCATTTATTTAGGTGTAATCAAATATGTTCCTAAGGGGCTGCATTTACCTAGATAAATACTGTATAGTCTTGAAGCTCAAATATTTATCACCAATAAACACATGAGGCCTTGCTTTGTTCTTTTACCCCTGCCCAAATTATTGGGACTTTTCACCATGAATGAGTCACACTTCCTCTTTTCACAGATCTAATTTAATGCACAAAGAGGGAACTTGTGCAACTGTACAATATTTCTGCAACTAACATTTGCAAACGTTGCCATATTGGTAATGTCCAAGTTACATCTTTAAACATTGCAGTAGGATAACAAAGGAAAGAGATCTAGGAATTATCTTTGTGTAATCACGTAACACAATACAGACTGTACTGCTTGATAAGGGATTACAACGCAGGCATGTGCTCAGCCATTGTAGCAATTGCCCACCTTCCCATTTTCATTGTCCCTTTCACCTCTGTTTAGTGCTGCATTTATTTATTCCTTGGTATTTCATTTATGAGATTGGGCCAAGCACAAAACAACACAATCCAGTGAGCTCCATTCTTTTGTTTGGGGGATCTGTGTCAGCAGTGACTCATTTACTGAAAACTACATTATTCAATGCACTAGGACCACTTCCTGCAGTATTGCCTTGCAGGCCTTACATTTAACATATAGCTAACCAGCAATTATGTCTGGCTGAATGTTTTTCTTCCTCTCAGACATGTAATCTCTTCCATCTTCATTTTGTTTCTGCTGGCTTTCTTTGAATTTCTCTCCAAAGGGACTGATGCCATTTTCAAAGCCTGTTGAATCATTTTTCTCTGTACCTAAATGACCACCAAATGAATTAAAACATGCCAAATATAAAAACAGCTGTAGTCTCAAGACTGTGCAGACAAGGACTCCATATGAGAATCTTCAGGATAGGTTAAGATAGCCGTAGCCAAAGGGGCCAAGAATGTATAGCTAAATGGTACAAAACCTCAACTAAACACTTTTATCAGCCGTAGATAATGATTTTATACTACCAGAAAAATTCTATGGAAAACATAACATCCCTTTTCTTCCCCAAATTGTTCTTTCTTGTTTAATTTACTGCTACATATATTTGACAAGAGAAGGCCACAGTTATAAATCATAATTTGGATATCTGTATCTAATTAATATCAGTGTTCCCCAGTTGTCAGCATATTCAATCAAAAATATGTATCACCCTGCAAAAAAAGGCACCCTGTTTTTGTTGTACTGTATATAAACACACACACACACAGAAACACACAAAGCTTTCTCAAATATATACATTTTTGTAAGCCGTTTCCATGGTTATATATTTATGTATACCTTTTATGGCAAGAAATAATCTTTGAATGATTTGCCCATTTGTGCTTCAGTACATACTGAAGCACAAATGGGCAAATCTGAGATTACAGTCTCTGAGATTACAGTCTCTGAGATTACAGTCTCAGGCCATCATTTTTCTTGGGGGGAAAATGGGAATAGGTTTTCTAACTTCCTGTTCTGCCTGAAGTATTATTACACTGTGAGGATAACAGAATAACAGAGTTGGAAGGGGCCTTGGAGGTCTTCTAGTTCAGCCCCCCTGCTCAAGCAGGAAACCTTATGCTGTTTCAGACACATGGTTGTCCAATCTCTTCTTAAAAACTTCCAGTGTTGGAGCATTCACAACTTCTGGAGGCAAGCTGTTCCACTGATTAATTGTTCTAAGTGTCAGGAAATTTCTCCTTAGTTCTAGGTTTCTTCTGTCCTTGATTAGTTTCCATCAATTTCTTCTTGTCCTGGCTTCAGGTGCTTTGAAGAATAGCTTGATTCCCTCTTCTTTGTAGCAACCCCTAAGATATTGGAACACTGCTATTCATGTCACCCCCTAGTCCTTCTTTTCATTAAACCAGATACACCCAGTTCAGCAACCGCTCTTTATATGTTTTAGCCTCCAGTCTCCTAATCATTTTTGTTGTTCTTCTCTGGACTCTTTCTAGAGTCTCCACAGTGGTACTTCACGTGATCTTGATTCTATCCTTCTGTTAATGTATCCTAAAACTGTGTTGGCTTTTTTTGGCAGCTGTAGCAGACTGCTTGCTCATATTTAAGCTCATATTTGAGTCCACTAGAAGTCCAAGATCTCTTTTACAGTTACTATTATTGAGTCAGGTACCACATATACTGTACAATACCTGTGCATCTAGTTTTTCTTTCCTAAATATAGAACCTTATTTTTTTTCACCACTGAATTTCATTTTCTTAGATAGTGCCCAATGTTCAAATCTGTCAAAATCCTTCTATATCTTAAGCCTATCTTCTGGAATATTGGCTATTCCTGCCAGCTTGCTGTTGTCTGCAAATTTGATGAGTTCCCCATCTATCCCTTCATCCAAATCATCAGTGAAGATGCTGAAGAGTGCTGGACCTAAATCAGAGCCCTGGGATAGCCCACTACATACTTCCTTCCATGTCGATGCAGTTCCATTGAGAACTACACATTGAGTGCAGTTGGTCAACCAGTTACAGACTCCTATATATAACGGTAGATGAAAGAATGGGGCCAGAGAGTAAATATCAGGATATTTTATTCTGCTTTTGCTACTGTTTCTAATTTTAAAACCAGATGTTCAGTAGCACAACATTACAGTATTTTAAACTCCTCCTTAACCCACTCCTCAAATTCCACTGTCTAATTGCCTCTCCATGTTTCTTTTCCATTTCCTGCTGTTGCAGATAAGCAAAACACAATCTATTTTAAAAGGTCAAAAGGCAGTCAAGATACCAGGTGATACGTCCATGCTTAATGATATTGCTGCCAACAGTACAAGATAGGCAGAAATTAAAAGTCTCAATTCTACAGAATGAACCAAAACTGCTTTGAGCAGCCTCAAGTTGTATCTAAAATAATGATATTGGAACTCGTACAAAAGATAGTATATCTAGCATTCTTCTATTCCTGGCAAACTCTCTAAGGATTTTTGGAACAATAAGATCTATGAGTTACAAAGGCAGAAAAATGCAAACTACTAGTCGATAGACACATATTCACACAAAGCTAAATTCAAACAACTGTTAAGAAACTACTGCCCTGCAATTACTGATACATTTTTTTACATCTCCATATCACCCTCAAGATATCCCCTTGCTGGATGGGTACTACTGGGAAAGCTGGAATTTGATTTGTTGTTGTTGTTGTTTTTAGTTCAGCCCCATCCCTGTGGCGCAATGGTTAGAATGCAGTACTGCAGGTTACTTCTGCTGATCACCGGCTGCCAGCAGTTTGGCAGTTTGGGTCTCACCAGGCCCAAGGTTGACTTAGCCTTCTATCCTTCCAAGGTTGGTAAAATAAGGACCCAGATTGTTGGGGGCAATAGGCTGAATCTGTAAGCTGCTTACAGAGAGCTGTGATGTTCGTCCATCATGTTTGAAGAGGACCTTGACATCTAACAGGTTGTGGGTTGTCCACGATGTGTCCGCAGGTGACTGGTAAGGCCTATGCTGGCATGCTATGTTCTGCCACATGTCGGGCAGACATGTGTGGGCACCATTGTTGCAGTATTTGCAGCTCTGGCTTTGCGGAGTGCTTGCTTCTCTTCTGCTGTGGTTGTTCTTCTGTCCTCAGATGTCTGACAGCCTTGTTGGATCAGGGTGTGCCATGTTGATCGATCTTGTGCCAGGGTTTCCCAGGAGGTGGTGTCAATTTCCAGGGACTTGAGAGAGACTTTCAGTGTGTCTTTGTATCACTTCCTTTGTCCACCGTGTGATCGCTTTCCTTGGGACAGCTCACCATAGAGGGGCTGTTTGAGAATGTGGTGGTCTGGCATTCTTGCAACATGGCCTACCCAGCGTGTCTGGGCTTTCATCAGCAGGGTGTAAACTGATAGCAGGCCTGCTCTGGAGAGGACTTCTGTGTCTGGCACCTTGTCCTGCCACTGGATCCTCGGAATTCTATTAACTGCTTTACAGAGGGGCTGTAAAGCACTGTAAAGCGGTATATAAGTCTAAGTGCTATTGCTATCCTAAAAATCTTACAGCTCCAGTTTGCAGATCTCTTCAAAAGCTTTAGCAACTCATGGGTTAAGCAAACGCTTTAAATCGTACTGCACAGGGAAATGGAAAGCCCAAGGGGAGGCTGGATAGAGTTTCTGCTGTGATCAGGTGAGTGTGAACGCCTTCCATCACTCCGCAGTGCTTACTTCCCTTAAGGCCTTATATCTTAACATAATCAAATCAACTCTTACAACCCAGCCTATTTTTCTTTCCCAGATGGTTAAGGTGAGACGTGTGTTGGCTATCAACCCGTGTACGCGTAAAAGGGGATTGCTGAAAAATACTCTGATGTACATATGGGAACTCGGCTTAAAAAGAATAACATCCAATTCTGTATGGCTGTGATGAAATCCCAAAAGAAGAGGGGATTTTCAGCAGTTGGAAAAAGTCCAGCTTTTGTGGTACAAGGAGTTCCTTCTTTCAGTTCTTGACTCAGTTGATTAGAACTGGTGACTCAACATGAGTAAACGCTTCATTTTTTTAATGGTAATTCAAGACATTTATTTTGACCCTCATATGGTTTCTTTTTTTTCTTGAATGTGAGATTTGGTGTAAGGCAGGGGTCTGCAAAGTTGGCTCTTTTAAGACTGGTGGACTTCAACTCCCAGAGTTCCCCAGCCAGCATAGCTGGCTGGGGAATTCTGGGAGTTGAAGTCCACCAGTCTTAAAAGAGCCGACTTTGCAGACCCCTGGTGTAAGGGAAAACATGCATGCTCAACCCTAAGGTAACGTCACCTTCAAGATGGTGGACTTCACTGACACATTGATGTAATTCTTGTCAGCGATAGAAGAGAGGTTTGCCACTGCTGCCTTCTGGGATTTTTTCACACCCACTATTCAGTTCACCCTATAATCCTGGTGCTCCTCCCCACTTTTAAATCATAACCAGGCTCAACTTTGTTCAGCTTTTCAAGATCAGCCAAGTTCAGATAAATCTGCTCACGTAGCTGAGCACATACAATCTTAACTGTAGGCATATTGAATGTAAATGTGTGATACAGGTTACTTAGCAAGTCCTCTTGTTTATTTCTCCTTATCTATGTACATACACACATACGTTTTGAACTGTTGATCCAAGAAGGAGCAAACAAACACTGGCATTACACAAAAGCGGCTTGGTGAGAAACAACAGAAGGAAAAGAAAAACAGAAGAGTAATCGGGCTGGAAGGGAAGTTTTTACATTCTCTTGACTTCTTTGTGAATGACATTGTTTTGGACAGGTATCTCATCTGTGTCAGATCACATTCAAAGACTGCACTTGGGACCTAATTCTGTTTTATAACCTACAGCACAAGCAGATCTATGTATTTATTGCTATTCCATGGGTAATAGCCCGCAGAATGATATACAATAAAATTTGCAACTAACATTCAACATTGTAATCTAACTATCAATTAAAAGCAGCAGAATCTAACTACAGATTGGGGGGAGAGGGGGGGAGAACTCAATATAGCACATAAAAAGTCTTCAAAGCCCAGTATTTTTGCTTTATCTACTTCGGTGGTTCCCTCCCATTATTTATCTGGCTATGCTCTGAGGGTAGGAAAATTTTATTTTTATTTTATCCTGTACCTTATCTTTCTTTTTTATTACAGCTAGACTGATCTATGCTCTGATGGCTGCTTGCTTTGTAATATTTTTTCCCCCTGCTTCTAAAGCTGCAAGGAATGAACTGGGAAGAGCGAAACCTCCAAGTCTGCTCTTTAGATTTTGGAGCATCAGTGGAAATTTAAAAGAATATAGAGTGGTTGCTTTAAGCCTTGTAGAGGCCACTTTGAAGCTTCAGTTCCACCCAAAGGGACATATCTGCTGAACTGGAAGAATAAATTACGTGCTGCCAATGTTCTGGGTCACATGCAGCCTGCAGTCTGAGAAAAATCCTGGAGTTTATGAATGGACGGGCTCTTCTATTACCTCCTGCCTCTGCTGAATGGAGGCCTCTCCCAGAGTCTCTGGCTCTGCGACTGCCATGCAGAGAGAGGATGTGTTTCTGGGTGTGGTGATTGATTTAACCGAGTATGAGGATTGTAGCAATGTTGATGTGCAGCACGGTAAACCATGGGTCGTAGCCAAATTGTAATGCGCTCAGTGGGGATGTTGGTACTGAAACATTAATTCATGTTTCTACTGGCTTTGTTTTTTGCTGTTTTATTTCACTGCCAAGAATGCATTAGACGGTTCCTCCATTAGGTTGAAGAAATGCCAGTATGAGCATTTGTGCAGCCAGACCGTAGGAATCTGTATCATTGAAGGGAGAAATGTTTGGACTTTATACGCTGTTGCAAAACATGTTTGTCCTTGTGATGGAGATGTTTTATTTTTGGCTAGATTTATATTATGCCTTTCTTCTAGGAATTCAAGATGGATCATGTGGGGATGAGGGAAGGGCTTACATTATATCGTTATCTTCACAGTAACCCTATGAAGTAGGTTGGTCAGAAAGCCAACGGGTGACCTCAAATCAGCCAGATAATAAATTTCTATGCCTGGAGGTGGGTGGGTGTCTGTCTCCCATTTTACCCATTATAAAACACTGGCCACTAAACATTATTAAAGATTGGTAGGAATAGCATAGAATGGTTCTTCGACTGGAAACCTGCACATACTTAGTTGTATGTTTGAAGGCTTCCACCAGGCAGACATTTTACATGCCCTGGCCTGTTTTTTATGTGACATGCCCAAAGCACCATGCTAAGAGGGAAAGCGGCCTACAGCCCCTTGCACTCGCAACTCTTTATTTAAAATTTCAAAATTATATACCAAATTTCATTTTTGTTAAGTAAAAAAGAGATTACAGTAACAACCACTCTCTAATTTTGCTTCTTTTTTTCATGCTCAGTAATCCACATATACATCAATTTCTTTGCTTCCTAAAACAGGCTCACTCAGAGCAAAAAAAACAAAGGCACTGGGAAGAAAGCAAATCCCTGTTAATCTTAACTTTGTCTTGCAATGTAAAGGTGGGACTGCAGAACATTAGCAGCCGAGAAACATCAAGCAAGAGGTTCTTTTATCCTTTCCTTGCTTGCTTTTTTTACTCGGCTCTTAGCCCAATAAAAGCAGTATTTTCCCCCTACTTGGGCGTTGAGTCCAATAAAGAAGAATTGAATTTTTCAGGACACAATCTGCAGGTTTGGGAGGGATTAAGTTCTCTTGCCCACTTATCCTCCCCTGGAAAAACATCACTTCTGAAAAAAATGGGCTGAAGATCACAAATTTGCCAGTTCAACATAATAGATATCTTCTACCCATCATTCCATGCACCTGTTCAGTCACATTGCTTCAGCACCACCGTGTGGACATTTTTCACTGTCTCAACAGGGTGGGCTCTGTAAAGGGTTTTCTTTTTTAAAAAAAAATTGAGCAAGAGGTTGGAGTTGAGCAAGAAGATAAACTTGGACAGCCTTTTCTGGTTAGCCTATAACAGGCCAATTTGCAAATTGTTTATTGTGTTTGACTTCAGGACTGACTTGAATCATATTTGTGTTAGGGCTACATAACTGTCCTGCAAAAATCCAAGTGAAGACTAGATGGCAGCAAAGAATCAAAATTTATTTATCTCTTTGTAGCTATGGTTCGTGTTTTTGCAGTCTAGATACCATAGCTCAGTGATGGCGAACCTATGGCACGGGTGCCACAGCTGGCACGCGGAACCATTTCTGAGGGCACGCGGAACCATTTCTGAGGGCACGCGGAACCATTTCTGAGGGCAAGCGAGGCGTTGCCGTCAGCTCCATGCGCTTGTGTGCACTGGCCAGCTGATTTAGGCCTTCTTTTGAGGCTGTTTTATTCCCTCTGGAGACTTCAGGGAAGCTCCCGAAGCCTCTACAGGTGGGGGGGAGGCTGTTTTCACCCTCCCCAGGCTCCTAGAAAGCCTCTGGAGCCTGGGAAGGGCGAAAAAAGCACGGCAAAAGCAGGGGGTCGCACACATAGCATTATGGGTGTGGCACGCCCACAAACGACTCCCCTGCGGCCCCCCATTTTTGGCACGCGAGCCAAAAAAGGTTAGCCATCACTGCCATAGCCCTTCCTTTTAAAAACAATGCATCTCACCAATTTCCACAGCATTCTGGAATTTCCTTGAAAACCTTCTGCTGCTGTGCTAGGAATTAACCCAGTTCTATATCATGAGGAGACATGATTTGGCTTGCTTTCCAGTTTGCCATATACTCCTTTGCTCTTCAGCGGGCATATTCTATTTCTGTTATAAGCACGATCAGTGAGGTAATGGCCTGTAGTGCAGACATGTGCAACTCACTGAGACGATGCTAAAAGAAATTTAAAGTAGTCATCTGTAGCTGTTATGAGGAGAGAATCAGCTGCATGTAAATGAGCTGTTTGTTTTTCCCCCTGTACTATGTGATAAAACCACCTACTTCCAAAACAAGCTGAGCTGGTTTATAACATCAGCCAGTTGAAATGCTTTACTCAAAGGGAAGCCTGGTGGCGTTGTCTTTGTGTTTGTGTGTATGAATGAATGAATGGAGGTGTTTTTCAGTTTTGTTTTATATTTTGAAGCTATACCATCGATGGCGTAGCAGTGACGTTGTGCAGAATAAAAATGTTTAATCCCCCTTTTATGGATAGGAATGTTAAAGTGCAGGATACAGACACCAATTATTTTGAATGGTGCCCAAAGCCTGACCGAGGTGATTACAGAGTCTTGAGAATGAGGCTTGTACCCCAAATATTGTGACTGGAGCATCCTTCCAAATCACAGTACGTTCTGTGTCCCTTATCAACAATGTTGTTACATCCCTTTTTCTCTTTCCTCACATTTCTCAGTAGAGAATAGTCTCCTCAGGAGTGGGCTTCTAGGGGTTCGCCCCGGTTCAGGAGAACCCATAGCTAACGTTATGGCCTGTTCGGAGACCCTCCAAATCCCACCCCTCCCAGGAGTCTCCACATGGCCCCTTGTGTAGGCAAGGTAAGTACAAGACCAGCTAGGACAGGGGTCTCCAACCTTTGCAACTTTACGTCTGAAGGACTTCAGCTCCCAGAATTCTCTGGGAGCTGAAGTCCTTCAGACTTAAAGTTGCAAAGGTTGGAGACCCCTGAGCTAGGAGGCTTGAGCAGGGGGAAAATGGGCCTCCCAGAAGTTCCAGGGCCATTTCAGGCCTCCAGAGTGCCTCCGGAGCTTGAGGGAGGCAGTTTTTGCCCTCCCAGAGGCTCGAGGAAAGCCTCCAAAGCCTGGGGAAGGTGAAAACAACCCCTCCCCGCCATGGTGCAGGAGGCCCACTAGGCCACACCCACCATGGCCATGGCCACCCAGCAACCAGCCAGAGAACCCATTGCTGAAATTTTTGAAGCCCACCCCAAGTATCCTCCTTTTTCATAATTTTCTAAACAAGGGTAGTATGGTAGATGGACTTGCATATGAAGAAGTAAAGACAAATAGGTGAATGTAGGGCCACATTGTGTCCCTTCACATAAAGAAAAGGTAAGAAAGAGGTACAGTAGATAACAATTGCTCTGCCTTGTCTTGCTTGACTACATTTCCATAACAAGGTTCATGTATGCTAAGATGCCATCATTAGCATGCCAATATAGTGGGCTGATAATAGCAATAGTCCAAAATGATTGGTTGATGCTGCTTCATTAATGGCATCCTTAGAATTGAAACGCCATCTCTCCAGGTTTTAGCATGACATGTCCATGACATGTAGGGGAAAGAATGGTCCAGTTAGTGGGGGAAAATTATTTGGAACCTGCTATAAATTTTATTTATTACCATTTAAATGTTTGAACATCAAGAATTAAGCCATCTATCAACAATAGCAAATAGTAGTTATCTTTAGGATATCATAATTTTTTGGATGGGTTTACCAAAGTGAACTACATGGTGAAGTTACTAGAAACTGCAGAAAAATGTCCTGAGTTCATAACTTACTGGGGGAATGTATTTAAAAAAAAAAAAAACTATATTCAACCCTATAAAACAACCATATCATGTGCAACTTGGATTTTCTGTGTTGTACTGAGGTGACTGAAATACAACATAAATTCTTGAAAAATTGCCAGGGGTCTTAAAGTGAAGCCAGAAGTCAAAGTGGAAGAAATTTTGTGGTTGAAATCCAAACTGCTACCATCAGACTGTGGGGTGAGATTCATATTTCATAATGCTTTATAGTGCTTTGTATTGCCCAGTTTAAGGTATTTTTCTTTCAGGGTGCCTTTCAATTAAAAAAGAGTATTACTCTTTTTTTAAAAAAAATATCCAATGCTTCAGGGATGAAAGCTTTATTAATTTGGTAGTCTGAATTCAGGCCTTGGACAAGTACATGCAAAAATGCATATATATATATTTTGGTCAGACTGATGTTGTATTGCAGAAATAGCAAAGCAGACATCTGGGTGCAGAAATAGCAAAGAAATCAAATAAAAAGTAAAAGTAGAGGGTTGCCAAAACAGCTGAGCATTAAATATTTGGCTCTAGAGGTATCTAGACAAGGTTATAAGTGCAAAAGAAAGGAGGCTTATAAAAAAGGCCAGACATCTGGGTGGGCACTGCAGAGCTCCTGCTTTGATATCCAGCACTTCTGCAGAGGCAATTTTTCTCGGAAAGCTGCTGGTGGGAAAGGCAGATGCTCCATTTAAGATCACTGTGGTATAGAATAACTATTATTATGCTTTAAACGCCTGATCTAAATTATGGGCCTGCAGTTCCAGCTTTGGCTTTGGACAATGATGTTTTTTCCTTCTCTGGTTTTACAATGCCAGCAGTAGGATCGTACAGAACAATAAGGTCTTCAGAGTTGGAACCTGTCCATGATTTACCCACCTCAACCCCAACTGCAAAGCAAAAGTAATAAAGAAAAATTGAAACTTTAAGCTTCCCTGACAGAGAACTATATTTGCAAAAAGGCAGACTGATGCCACAGGCTAAAAAAAGATTGGTTCGCTATTATCTGAGCTGATGTGGAGACTCCAACCTTCCCTTGTCAGAACTGGAAGTTAAAAGAATTCAGAATCAAAAGAGAAGCAGAGAAATAAGGGCCCTTAGGAGACTACCAGGTTAGTGCAAAAGTCAGTGGGGAATTCCATCATGTGTAGCATGCAGGAAAGAGGAAGTCAGAAATACCACAACCGTGCAGCATCTACAGCAAGATGAATTGATATAAAATCTAGTGCGATGGAAAGCAATTGCCCTTGAAAAGCATTGTGCAAACCATAGAGTTGTCATAAAAAAAAATCCCAGATGAATACAGATGGCAGTTCTAAAGATAAACCCATATGGTATAGTTATTAAAGTGTTAGTCTGGGATTGTGTTGGCTGCATTGAGACTGAGAGGATATTTATTACCCCATAACTGCTCAGAAATGGGACTCAGATTGGAGGCTATTATTTTCACTTTCTTGTTAGATACCTGGAGGGAAAGCTGGCAAACACTGGCTCATGATGTTTCCTGCATGTTGTTTGCATTTTGATGACAGTGAGGAAATTCCAGGTCAATTTTAAACTGTCCTTGCAAGGACTGAAGGGGTAGAAACACTATTAGCTTGGAAATTTACTCAGATGAGTCATATATCCTCTTCTGGGACAGTAGTTCATATAGAGTGAATCACATTTTGAGTTTCCCTGCTAGACTACAATATTTAGGTTTTCTAATAATAAAATCAGGAAAGCTCAAATAATAATAACTAATAATAATAATAACTTTTAATTTGTAAACCGCTCCCTCTCCCCACAGGGGCTCGGGGCGGTGCACAGGGAGAATAAAAACAATAAATATACACATATACAAAATATACAAACATAACTAAAAATGAATTAAATCTAATACCTGTGCTAAAAATCCCATTTAAAGCTAAAATACCCAATAATTAAATATAAAACCACATAGAAGGGAGACTACCCTAGGCCGGCCAAGCAGAAAAGATATGTTTTTAATTTCAGACGGAAGGAGCGGAGGTCCGTGGTTGTTCTAATATCGGGGGGAAGGTCGTTCCAGAGGGCTGGGCCCGCCACAGAGAGAGCCCTTCCCCTGGGCGTCGCCCGCTGACAAGGCCTAGTGGACGGCACCCGGAGAAGTCCCTCTCTGTGGGAGCGAATCGGCCGTGAGGATGTATGAGGCAGGATCCGATCCCGCAGATAGCTAGGTCCCGAGCCATGGAGCGCTTTAAAGATGATAACTAACACCTTGAAGCGCACCCGGAAGACAACAGGCAGCCAGTGCAGCTCGCGCAAGAGCGGTGTTACGTGGGTGAACCAAATGTATTCCAGTGTGTAACTTTTTTAAAAAAAATATGTGATAACTGCATTGTAGTGCTTTTATCATCCAAAGTGATTCCACAATGTTTCTCTGAATATGTCATCTTAGAATTTCTACAACCCTCACTAAAATTCTGTGCCTCAAAAAAGAAGGGCATCTGCCAGTTCCTTGCATAAATAGCATTTATCAAATGATCCAAAGCTGGTTTTGCCAAAATCAATAAATAATTTGAAAATGTTTGGGCCAAACTGACTAGTGTTTACAGAGTTAGTCAAATGTTTTATGCAAATATATAACTGAACCCTGACATTGTTTTTCAAATGAAAGCAGCTTTAAAAGAGGGAATTCAGAATTGTTTTCTCTATCTCAAATGCTTCTCAATGGCTCGGCACCTCCCTGGTTTTCATAGGCATGTTTCTCTTGCACAGTGCATCTTCAAACAGTTCTCCTTGCCCCCTCAAATGATTTTCATTGGAGTGGATCCAAAATAACCTTATCAGAACAAGTACAAGAGACGGTATTGTTCCACTAGGAGCTATGAAAATGCTAAAAGAACAATTAGTACAAGCCACACTTAGTGTACTGCCATAATGAAAGTGCTTGTATCAGCAGAGTCAAAATAATGGAACTGACACTTGCAATAGGGTGAGAATGGGATTTCTGAAGAATGACGCCATGAATTTCAATCAATTTTCTTTAAAACTGTGTCAAGGTGCAATTATATAAAAAGGTGAAATCTCTTTCAAGTCAAACCTGATTCCTGATGACTTTATGAACACAATATGTAGTTTTCTTGGTTAAAGTATACATAAGAAAATATGAATTTGTGTCATCTGGACTGCTGTGTGCGCATGTGAAATGGAATTGATAGTTTGGTGATTTGGTATATATCTGGTGAATGGTGATAATAGAATAATATAGATATATATTTGGGAAAATATGTAATATTCTCAATAAATATTATCCAAGGCAAGTATAAAAACTGTTTTCTTATGTACATGAATGGCCAAGTAGGAACAACAACAAAAGATAACTAGAGAAAAATATATATTACAAAATAACAAATACAAATTTAAAAACAAGAATGGTTTTGAGGATTGAAAGAATTATTGAAAGATACAACAAGGTTGATAGGTGTTCTAAATTTGTGAGAGGCCAGTTTTTGATAGTGTCAAGAGAGAACCTTGGGAAAAACAATGAACATAGAAGAAAAGAAATGAAAGAAAAAGAATGGATTGATTATTGAAAAAGAATCCTGTATGAAAATGTATTCAAAGATACATCAATCTCCTAAGAGAAAAAATAGCAAGTTGATATATTTACCTTTTTTTTTGCTACCGGTTCTGTGGGTGTGGCTTGGTGGGCGTGGCATGGCATGGCTTGGTGGGCATAGTAAGGGAAGGTTACTGCAAAATCCCCATTTCCTCCCAATCAGCTGGGACTTGGGAGGCAGAGAACAGATGAGGGTGGGGCCAGTCAGAGATGGTATTTACCAGTTCTCCAAACTACTCAAAATTTCCACTACTGGTTCTCCAGAACTGGTCAGAATGCTGAATACCACCTCTGCCAGAATTACTGTTGCCTTAGTAATTAAAATTCTATATAAATACATGTCTCTAATAATTGGATACTTTTCAATTATCTTGGTATTGGAATGGTGGCTTAACAATCCACACAATTATAGTGATTTAACCATTACATTATTAAATTTTGTTGGACAGTGTGATTTTGTTGCACAAGGTAAAGTTTAATGTGTTTAAACAACAATAATCTCTGTCCAAATTAGAGTTTCATGCAAGAAGAAAGTAAGGCTGGACAAAATGCAAAATGGGTATTTTAAACCATTTGGACAGCTGAAAATAAAGCATACAAAAAAAGGAGACAATAGAGCAGCTTGTTGATTTGTCCTTTTAGGAAATCCCCCTATAATATCACACAGGGCAATCAGTTCCTCAGGAGCATGGAACAGTACTAAGTCGGTTAAAATCAAACATACTGTAATGTGAACCAACTTCAGTAAGCAGAAGTGAATTTTCCAGCTTCCCCCTTCTTGGTTTACCCAACTCTGGTAACAAAACGTCATGCTTAGAAAGTGGAAGTGGCTTAAAACAGAAAAGTGATGGATCCTTGAACTCCTTCAAATCGGCTACCTCATTTCTTTAAAAAATTCCATGCATTCTAAGCATTCATCCTCCAGTATTTGGGAACCTGCCTGTAATGTGATACTATACATTTTTACTTGGGTCATTAAACCAATGCCAGGTTAAGTTTAATTTGACAAGGATTGTCACCTTAATCAATGGATTCAGCTGATGCAGTTGTGTCAATATTTACAAAGATGACACCTGCATGAAAAATAAATACTTACATGGCAGAAACTACTGCTGATACCTGTTATTTTTTTGTTGATGAAAGAAAGGGTGAATAGAGACTGTGTTAAGCTTATTTCAGGGGTACAAGCTTTTGATCAATAATAAATGAAACATAACATTTCAGCAATGCTGGGTCTGGCACTTAGGCACACAATGAGTGACTTGAGGGAAATGATAAGTGCTGAATCACGATGCAGTTTGCTTAATTTGCCAAAGTACTTACATAATCCCAAAATAAGACTGGAAGGAACAGCAGTTTGTTGGCAAGGTACACAAGAGCAATTATTGTATATAGAAACACGCAGCACAATGATATTAGCAGAACAGCTTGGGATTGTCAATGAACTTGACAAAAAGAAGCCACTGTGAACCATATAATGCTATGAAGCTGGAAGATCTCTGCTATTTAACGAAAGGGTTATTTTGTCTAACTGTCCAGCCAAAGATTCTTTAGTTGACCAGCCTGAGATGACCTGAAAGACAGCAATTCATGAATCTAGCAGTAATTAGGTAAATACAGTTTAACTGCTTCTATGTATCTGCCAATGAGGCAGATACTCTTAAGTAGGGGTGTCAAACTTGCATCATCATGGAGGTGTCACGTGTCATATTGTGTCTTTTTTCCCCTTTGCTAAACTGGGCATTGGTGTAGCCAGTGCATGATGTATCTGGGCTGTGGGCTACAAGTTTGACAGCCTTACTCTTAAGAATACTAATTTGGAACCCATGTCTATCCAGCTCTGTTTCTGTCTCTGTTTAGCGTCATTTCAAATGACACTAAATTGCTATTGCTAAATAGCTATTAATAGACAGGTAGGTGTAGTGGTTAAGGCATCAGGAGGTCTTCAGTTCCAGTCCCAGGTGTGAAGGTATCTGGGTGATTGTAGGCCAGTCATCTTTCTCTGCTGTAGGCAATGGCAACTCACTTCCAAAAATCTGGTCAAGAAAACGTCAGTGTCACCTCAAGAACAAGTGGGATACTCATGAATCTTGCTGTTTCATAACAATTAGACTATATTTGCCCCACCAGACCAAGTTCAATTGTCAGCCAAGCTAAAGATGAAGGTGGCTAAAATATATTACTTACATGTTTAGCAGTTTTGCATTCCACTGCAATCATATCTTAGACTCCTAAACAACAACAAAGGAATACGTGGATCAATGTGGAAACAAAATGTTCATTGTATTTAAAAAATGGAAAAAGAATGAAGAAAATAAGGACACCAATGCAATGGGAAGAAACCGGAAATGATGAGAAGGCTGATGCTTCAGAATAGGGCAATAAGGATTACCTTTTACAAGAACTAAAAAGAAATGAGGATGAAGATATTGAAACGGCAAAGATCGGCGATCAGATCAAATAAAAGGAATCTGTTTGTACAATGGGAAAGATAACTCCGAGTGTAGACCTAAATAAGAGCTCTGCTTCTGTGTTGCCTAGCAACCAGATAAAACCAAATACATTTTATTATTGACCTGGGATTTTTGCTATGTATAGTATAGCGTATCTATGCATGGCTGTCAGCTTGTTTTGATCTGGGAAAGGCGAGTTTCCCATGATCCTTTTTAGTAGGTCATATTATCAATAAAAATATTTTTTTTTCACGTAGGATGAAATCAGCAGGAGGGACTCTTTCTTCACTCTCTATATCTCTATATCTTCTGTAGGAAAGCTACCATGTGACAGCTTTAATATGAGGCAGTCATTAAGAATGAATCAACACACGATGACAGACAGAAATCACAACCCATTCAGTTATTATTTATCACACAATTACAAAATGTGTGCTCTGAACCAGATTTCTGGTGATGCAAGTTCTGCCTATATATATATATATAGAGAGAGAGAGACATATATGTGTGTGTGTGTGTGTGTGTGTGTGTGTGTGTGTGCATATATAGATACATAAATACATACATACATACATATATTCTCAATAGAAAATAGCAATTGCAGGGTAATTCACATGTACGGTAGCTTTTTTTTTTTAACAAAGTCAACACACTGCACTATTGCTGTGTTGGAAATCATGGAGAATTGTCTGTACGGTAAAGAAATGGTTTAAGAAATGTACAGTGCAGGAAGCAGTGAATTCAGATTCTTACTGCTGTTCTCATGCATTCAGGATTTTGGCCGTTTTTTCTGTAACATATAAACACAGATGTTCTATTTGTCATTTACCATTCATAAAGGGAGGGAGGTTAAATAAATGTGGAGTTCCCAAACAAAATAGAGTTTTGACACATTACAGAAGTTTAATCTTCCAATAAGCATTATACAAGTGGAACTCAAACTTCTGTGCCTCAAAATTCAGTTTGATTTGAATGTAAATGATTATTTCATTTCTCAGAACCTGACAAAATCATTACTTTTTCATTTATACAAATGAAAGGAACTCAAAATTGTAACAAAATTGAAAATAAGAACAGGCATGAGAAATCTTTCTATTTATTGTCATATTGAAGAATGGAAAGAAACCCTCAAGAAAAACGTGAATGGCGCCTGCGATTTAAATATATACTACAATTTTTGGTTCTTAAAAGTTCTCAGCCATAGCGAAAAACAGAGACCACTCAACCTGTTTTACAACCAGATCTTCAATTTGAAAAATATTCTCCTTGTGTTGGACCTAAAAGGTAGCTCATGATTTATTATATACAATTATGTAAACGGAAGGAAACTAATAATAAGCAATGAATGTTTTGTGGGAGAGATAAATGAGTGATAGGGGATTAACAGGAAAAAAATGGAAAAATATTTATTTTAAACAAAATGTTAATACATAATGGAATACATAATGAAAGAATTGAGAGGAAAAGGAAATGTATGGAAAATTGAATAAATAAACCAACTATCTCAATGATATTAAAAGTGAAATAAGTGGGATAAGGATAATTTAATAGAAATTAATCAGTTGATTGATCTGAAAGAAAGAATATAACCACCCAAAATATAATACCACAAAAAGAAACAGCAACAAGTGGTGTGAATACATAACATTGAAAACTCATATACAAATACAGAGATGCACAGATACATATACCAATCTTGCCACTCATCCTAATGTTTGGGTTCAGATGACCAAGTTCAAAGATCATTCTCATTTGACAATAAACTTACTCATCTCCCAATCTGGCAATTCTACTCCCCGCCAGGTTATTACATGAGCAAGACCCGAAAAGTACGTTTTAAAGAAATGTGCACTGTTTTAACCTTTGTCTATTCCAGTGCCACAAATTCAAAATTAGATATCAGAATTAGGAGATTTGGAATGTTACCTGAACGTTGTATTTTATAAGACTTGAATTGTTTCTTTTAAATACTTCAAAAATAAAAAAGCAAAAATTAAGAGTAGATTCTGCTTTACCTACGCTTTGTGGAACTGTTTACATATTCGACACTTTTTGGAGAGTAATTGGGAAGACATTCGGGTCTCTCATACGGAAATCCTGATTCACTAAGACCATGTCAACTCAGAAATGTCAACCTGTTTTTATTCAGAAGGTTAGTCTGATTCTTTCATGCTTTGCCCTTCATTAGCTGTATACAAACCACAAACACAGAGGCAGCATCGCCAGCTGTTAATGTACTAGTAGTCATATGCAAAGATTATAAATATATGCTGACATAAGTGTATGTGACCTTTTCATGTAGGCAGGAAAATTCTTAAATGAAAATACCTTTGATAAACATGTAACCATGGAGAAAGGAATTAATCTCTCTCTCTCACACACACACACACACACTGTATATTTTTTTCATGTTTTCTATGTACAA
Organism: Rhabdophis nuchalis; assembly: GCA_039707465.1. Taxonomy (NCBI): domain Eukaryota; kingdom Metazoa; phylum Chordata; class Lepidosauria; order Squamata; family Natricidae; genus Rhabdophis; species Rhabdophis nuchalis. Next base: position 326,255,867 of record CM077643.1, read on the forward strand.
AATGCCACGGACTAGAGAATTTAGAACGCATTAATACAATGGCTTTGAGGTCAGTCCCACCCATTCTGCAAGATGCCTTAAGAAACGAAGCTCTTCTCCCCCCCCCCCCCCCCCCCATTTCCAGTCTTTCCTGCATTTGTTGTGTGGTTCAGTTACATTCTAGTCAGCAAGGAAGTAAGCAGGTTGGCCCTTGTTCTTTCCATATCTCTCAGCTGTTGGAACTGCACAGAATGGTTTCCTGCCAGGAATCGTTTGCATATTACTCATTATGCGTCCTGGATACACCTCTCATACATTCCAAAGAAAGCACAGCACTTTTCTGCTTCTGTGCAGGAGATGAACATTTCCATATTATTACCCTGAAGAGTAAGGTCTTCCTATTTTCATAGGATTATCCTGTTGTTCTATTCAGATACAGCATCATTTTGGGCTGGCTTCTGACTGAACCCTACTAGAGCTATTAACACACTAATAATACGATGTACCATTAAAAGTACTATTTGGGAGCACGTCATGCCTGGAGTTCATAAAAAAGAATCGGTGGCCTTCGTTTTAGTCTAACCTACTTAGCTGAACTATTTTCTCCTTGCACTTGCTAATTCATCCTCAGCCAGTTGCCATGGCAACACTGCAGTGTGCCACACACAGCTGCAGCTTACCAATGAGAAACACGCTCACGTTCTCATGAACCTGATGAGTCATGAGAGGTGCAAAATAAGGGAAAAGCAAAACAGGCTCATGCAAGCAAAGTCCTTTTCCCAAAACTGTAAGTTAAGGGAGCACCTGTTATAAATTCTTCTAAATAATTCATGTCCTTTTTCCCCCACTGTCGTTTGCCAAACTACATAATCATTCTCAACGTATTACTAAGGCGATATTTATCTATTCATTTGTCAATCATGTTTGCACAGCCATCCCTATCATACAAAAGTGATTCAGGGTGGCGTACAATACTTAATTAAAAAAAACGCCAATAAATGCATATAAAACCAACCACAATTTAAAAATAACTATAAAAAGGGTACACGAGATCGCATCCTACCCCATTCATCCCTCCGACCGATCCGCTCCCACAGAGAGGGACTTCTCCAGGTGCCATCCACTAGGCAATGCCAGCGGCCGACGCCCAGGGGAAGGGCCTTCTCTATGGCGGGCCCAGCTCTATGGAATGACCTACCCCTCGACCTCAGAACAACCATGGACCTCCGCGCCTTCCGACAAAAGCTCAAAACTTATCTTTTCCAACAGGCCGGCCTGGCCTAACCTACCTTCCAGCCTTTTTAGTCTGATCATCTAAATTGTTTTAATTGGGTTTTTTAAGGGGTTAGTTTTTAGGATTTTAGCTTTTTAGCGCAGAGATAAATTGTTTAATTTGATTTTATATATATGATGTATTTATGTTTGTACGTTTTTAACTCCTCTGTGCACCGCCCCGAGTCCCTTCGGGGAGACGGAGTGGTCTACAAATTTTAAAACTAAAACTAAACTAACAAATACATAGGACACTCAATTCAATCAGTGTCTTTTATGTCAGCAAAGCTTGTTAGTGTTAATAAGAGAGGAACAAAAATAGACTTCCTCGGCTTTTCCACACACATGCCTACACATAGAGATCCAACCCTTTGTAGCCATCTCTCCATTAGTATTACCTCTGATGTCAGTCACTGCAGAGCCTGGCAGACATTTCATCTGTCAAAAGTGTTTCATCTAGTGTCCTCCAATGTAAGTTGGGTTATATCTGACTCCATCCTAATAGAACATTATAGATCCTTTCAGGGGTGAAATGCTACCTCTTTGGACTGGTTCACCCAAACCGATAATAAAAATGCTGCCGATTCGGGCGAATTGGTATTTCCTACGATCAGCTGTGATGTGTAATTTATGTTAGCCAGAAAGCAGGATTTTCTGCTTTCTAACTAATCTAAATTGCATGGCACAGCGGATTCACCCCCCTCCTCACTGTTCTACTTACCTTTGCAAGCATGCTCAGTAGCAGGCTCCACCCACCACAATCATCACATTTGTTTTTGATGCTCTGTATATGCGTGGAAGGTCCTGTGCATGCGTGGAGGTGGCGCATGCACTCACATTTACTAACCTGTAGCGAAGGTAAGTAGATTTCACCCCTGGATCCTTTGCTTTTCATTGTTTGTTACCTACTATTTCTTGACCTAAAACTAAAACTAAGCTGATGAAATTGACAAAATTGCATTATTGCTTCCCTATTTACCTGGTCTTGCCTACCTTTCCTCTCCTTGACTTTTCCCCTGTTCAACATTTAGACTGAAAACATCTCAAGCTCCTGAAAGATTCAAACATCAACCTACTTGGTAAGTCCCTATCTGGTGAAAATGACAGTAAAATAACATGGTTACTGTTCTCTGTGGGATTATCCTTTTTATCCATATATGGATGCACACCTGCATCCATATATGTGTTAAGGTTGAAGTTATCAGTCAATAGTTGACAGTTCACTCTGCGAATGCATGTACTCAAACTGTAATCACAACCCATTGATCACATCCACAGCAGGCAAAAATCTTTTGGACATGAGATTTTAACAATAGGTGAGTATGGAGCAATTAATTTTTTTCCATATTGATAGGATCTATCTATCTATCTATCTATCTATCTATCTATCTATCTATCTATCTATCTATCTATCTATCTATCTATCTATCTATCTATCTATCCATCCATCCATCCATCCATCCATCCATCCATCCATCCATCCATCCATCCATCCACATCTAATGTGATCGGATCACTACCAATTCCTAAATGAAAAACAAATGTAGCACTTCTTAGCACATGAATTTCATTGATAATTTTCCCATTGCAGACAATAAGTTGTCAGAAAGTGGCATCACAAGCAAGCATAAAACTGATGGGAGAACTTAACCAAAAAATCTAGCAATTCACTCCTCATAATCTGAACCATTATGCTACATTGGCTTTTAAATCACTTAAGGACAAAACATACATACTAACATGTTGGTACAGTTCAGGGGTATCAAACTCAATTTCATTGAGGGCCACATCAGAGTTGTGTTTTTTTTTTTTTTATTTTTTTATTTTATCGAATTTATACCCCGCCCTTCTCCTTGTTAGGACCCAGGGCGGCGCACAGGCATTATTAAAACCACAATAAAACAATATACATCATTAAAAACATATTAAATTATTTAAACCCATGCTAAAAAACCCATTTAAAACCCTGCTTAATTACAATTTATACATAAAAATTCAGACATGGGGGGCTATGCTAGGCCGGCCTGTTGGAATAGAAACGTCTTAAGACGTTGGCGGAAGTCCGAGATAGTACGTAGGTCGGGGGGTAGGTCGTTCCAGAGGGCCGGGCCTGCCACAGAGAAGGCCCTTCCCCTGGGTGTTGCCAACCTTGAGGGGACCAGGGTGGACATGGCCAGGTGGGCATGGCCAGTTCAACATCACTCATGTTGGAGGCACCTGTGGTATAGTAGCCCAAGCCCTCTGCCATCGAAAACGTGCTCCTGAGCTCCGTTTCCAGCTACTACAGCCTCCTGCAATCCTCTGCCAGCGAAAACAGAGTCCCCGAGGGCTGCATGCAGCCCTTTCAAGCTCTGTTTTCAGCTGTGATGGCCTTCTGCAACCCTCTGCCAGTGAAGATGGAGCTTGTGAGGGCCGCATGCCAGTCCTTTGCTGTTTCCAGGTGGACCCCTGGGCCAGATCTAAGTACCCTGGAGGCCAGATCTGGCTTTCGGGTCTTGAGTTTGGCACCTCTGGTATAATTGTTGGTTACGCTATACATAGTAAATAATTATTATTATTATGACTTTACTCTTTGGAAGACTTAACAGAGAACCTACGGTTCTGCAAATATTTTGAAATTCAACTTCCCACTTCAGTTATAATGTTGATGATAGGGGGCATAATTCAACAACATTTGGAAGACCACATTCTTCATTCTTGATTAGAATACTTCTATAAATATCTCTTTTCCTTTGACTTCCAAGTTTTGAAAAGGTTCAAAAAGTCACCAAACCATTTCATACCCTAATTATATTTTTAAAAATCTAAGAAAATAGAATCCACACTGATTGCCTTTTAGGTAGTTAGCATACATTTTGATGAATGATATGAAGGTGTGTCACTGATTTTTGCTTCCCTATGCAAATACAGATAGGATTTATAATGCTGTGTTACCTACAGTTTTCTGAGACCTAGCACCATGCAGATATAATAAGTCTGCAATTTCCACAATTCTGATCCACTGTATAAAGAGTTGTATTCCTAAATATATAGCAGGTGGGAGAATAATTAAGAATATAGATTAAATCTTTAGCTTTCCTTTTAAATTACAGTTATTCAAAATTGTTATGTCTGTTTTGTGGAAAAGCCTGTCAATGTGTTATACATTACACTCACATTTTTATAAACAGTAGATTTCCTAACCTGATGGGCAAGCAATTTGAAACGACAGAGTAGAAGCCAAGTTTATGAAAAGTGCAATAGCAGGATAGACACAGGCGGATAAGGAAATGAGGCTTGCCAAAATAATTGTAGGCAAATAGAAGACAGTTCCTGCAATTGGAAATCTGGCTGTTTAAATGTTGGCAATGTCTTTATGGATTACACCAAGATTTATGAGCTTCAAATAAGGAATAATTTGCAATCCAACATGTTACACAAGGTAGCTGCAGGGAAACCAAAATTTGAATAATATTCATCATCTATCCAGAAATGGGTGTGTTAAATTTCCATGTCCCAGATTTTACTACTGCTTCCAGCAAAGTTAATTAATTACTCAGGCCTGGCCCCTAGAAACTATATGGATAAATGCTTGCCATGTTGATCTATTTGTGATGATGATTCACAGCTATTCCAAGGACATTCCACTGATGTATCATATCCATTCACTTTATCCTTTGTCTTCTTTTTTTAAAAACTTTGCCAAGCACTGCCTTTCCCCCCCCTAATCCATCAACTGCTCACATCAATGCACAAATTACCGTATATTTCAGAGTATAAGACGCACCCAGGTTGTGAAGAGGCAATTTTTTTTTAAGTAGGTAGGTGGATAGAGGGACAGAGAGGGAGAGAAAGAGAGAGAAATACAGTAGGTAGGTAGGGAGAGAGAGTGTGTAGATAGATAGGCAGGTAGGTAGAGGGATAGAGAGAGAGAAATATATAGAGAGAGAAATACAGTAGGGAGGGAAGAAGAGAGAGAGTGTGTAGATAGGTAGGTAGATAGAGGTATAGAGAGAGAGAAATAGAGATAGAGAGAAATAGAGTAGATAGGTAGGGAAAGAGAGAGAGAGTAGGTAGGTTGGTAGGTAAGTAGGTAGAGGGATAGAGAGAGAAAATAGAGAGAAATACAGTAGATAGGTAGGGAGACAGAGAAAGTAGGTAAGTAGGTAGGTAGATGTTTCCAGGTGTATTTACCCATGTGCTGGAGAAGGAAATCACTGTAGCACCTAAAACTTTGTTTCTGCTGGCACAGCACTTGATCAATGTAATTCTCATCAACCACTCTAACTAAACAGCTCTCCGGAAAAAATGAAAAAGTTTTTGCACTCTGCAAACCTCCCCAAAATGGCCTGTTTTTCGCAAAAACAGATCCGTTTTTTTTCCAACTAAAAGGCAGTCTCCCCTTCGGGGACAGGGGGCGGTTTATAAATGTAATAAATTATTATTATTAAATTATTATAAATAGCTGGGGGGGGCTTGCAGAGTGCTTCTGGGAGGTGGGGCCCCCCAAAAATGAGCCAAAACCAGCCCGTTTTTTACGAAAATGGGCCATTTTTTTGTCAAAAAAATTGCATGCATAGCCTTATGGAGGCTTATACAGTGTGGCCCATTTTTTGCTCATTTCTGCCCTCCCCAGCCCCCAGGAGCTCTCTGAAAGCCTCCATAAAGCTCTGCACGGCCATTTTGGTGAAGGGGTGGGGCTTCAGGAGGGGAAAAAACTGCTGTATTCGGTGTGTAAGACGCACACAGATTGTCAGCCTCTTTTTAGAGGAAAAAAGGTGCGTCTAATACTCTGAAAAATATGGTATTTGAGTTTCTGCTAGTTGATCAAGGAATCAGCCAGTGTGTTTGGTTCAGAATTGATTCACTGATTCTTTTTGCAGCCCTTGATACTCTTAAAAATATCTCCAGATCCAGTATTTCAAAGCCATCATCTTTTTTCCTGTGACTCTATCTCAGTATCCTGATTTCACAGCTCTTCTTTACTACTAGGGGGAAAACGTTCACTGCTTTAAACTGATCTGATTGTTGTTGCATTAGAAATATCCTTTCTTGTCCTGCGTGGTCTTTCCAAATTTATCAGTGTCTTCCTCTCAAAGATTAATGTCCTGTTCTTTATAGGGCACATTGTTCATCCTTATTCTTGAGCCTGAGAAAACTTTATTTTCTTACCTGCAACTCTGAGTTGCAGATAGCCAAATGATTTAAACGCTAGTTTAACTTTCTCTGGGCAAAATAGAAGGATACATTGAAATAACAACAACAGCAATAATAATGGCAGCACAGGCAGGCCAAAAAATAATGGGTCTCAAATGCAACAGAAAGAACCACATTCAGATGTCATCGCAAATGCTAACAAAAATGGCTTTGTCTTGTGTGTCAAAGAAGCCCTTTGTCCATATAAAGCTCTTTGTTCAGTAGATTACAAACTAAATGTAAGGCAGTAATCTGATGTTGCAGCTGAAAGGGCTATGCAACTCTACACTGCATCAACATAAGTACAGTGTCCAGATCATACTAATAGTACCATTCTATTTTGCTTTAGAGGGTGAACAGATTCGAATTACAAGGGGACTCTGATTAATTTATTAGAAAGATCTTCCTGATGGTATGAACTACTTGACAATGGGCTTCTTCATTAGAGGTTTTTAAGCAAAGGTTGGGAGATTACCTGTCAGAGATGCCAAAGCACTTGATTTCCTGTACCAGTAGAAGTTCCAATTCAACCTTTGAGGTCCTTTCCAACTGTTTTTGACTGCTTGTCACCCTTCTGAAATGATAACCGGGTGGCTACAGCAGTAAGAAAATAAAGAGTTACAAACCAGTGCTCACCTCCCATTATGGGAACAATAGTTTCTCTGTTGTTTCTAATCTAATATTTATTATTAAGATTCTTCATGGCTTGATAGAATCAGAGGAGAATGCATTATTACACAATGCTATTAAGCATAAGCAGAATAGCAATGCCCTTCTGTTAGCGGCATTTCTGCTCCAAAGTGGCAACAGTCTTCTTTATTAATGGACTACGTCACACCTGAGCCCAACATATTGCAAATGAAATACATCGTTGTGTAAATGTACTAACCCCCTGCCCCAAATGAAATAATAATTCAAATATTTGGCCTGAATTTGTGCCATAGTTTTATAATATAGGACCATAATTGAGCCCAAACTTTCCGTTGCTAAGTGAAACATTTGTAAGGGAGTTTTGCCCCATTTTATGACCTTTCTTGCCAGAGTTCTTAAGTGAATCATCACAGCTGTTTAGTTAGTAGCATGGTTGTTACATGAATCTGGCTTCCCCATTAACTTTGCTTGTCAGAAGATCGCAAAAGGTGATCACATGACCCCGGGGCAGTGAAACAGTCATAAATGTGAGTCAGTTGCCACAGGTCTGAATTTTGATCATATGACCATGGGGATGCTGCAATTGGCATAAGTGTGAAAAATGGACATAAGTCATTGCTTTCAGTGTGGTTGTAACTTTGAACAGTCACTAAATAAACTGTTGTAAACCAAGGACTACCCATAGTGTCAGTTGGGCATTGTCTTAACTGCCCAGGAGAGATTTAACTCCATAAATGAAAGTAGCAGATAAGATTTGGCCATGTTTGGTCAGCCATAATCTGGCCTTTGGCGAATTGGTCCATACATTTATTGCTCCTTAGATACATTATCTCATCAACTCGTCTTTTATATATATCTTTATTTTCCAAAGTATTTTACATTCGGTCATAACTCTGTACAACCTCTCTGCTGTGAGTCCACAGTGGGTTCAGCTAGATTTTGCTAGAATATTTCAGCAAGCCAATATGCGTGATTGTATAATACCACCGGCATGGTTGCGTTGCTCCAATCCAGAAACCCTATTAGAAGACATTTCCCTGTAACCACACCCACTTTCTATCTAGTGATGAAATAATGAAACCTTCTGAACAACAACAGGGAAAAACATCTGGTTCTATTTTTTTTCCTAATGCTACTTTAGTGTGACTGCAATCTTCATTTTATATGAATTGGTTTCCCTTTTTTTCAAAGGGGTAACTGTACTTGTATAGTTCAGTCATACTATTTAATGAAAGGATCTTCTGCCAAAACAGCTCCGGGGGAATTTCACTGTTCCCACTAAAAATCCTCCCTCACCACACACATCCAAACTGGCTGCTTGTCTAGGAAAAAGAATATTTTCCCCTTAATTCAAGGGGGACTCACATCCTGCAGGTAACTCACAGACAACACACAACCAAAACTGGATGCACTTGGAATACTGCATCCAGTTTTGGTCACCATGATGTAGAAAAGATATGGAGACTCTAGAAAGAGTGCAGAGAAGAGCAACAAAGATGATTAGAGGACTGGAGGGTAAAACATATGAAGAACGGCTGCTAGAATTGGGTGTACCTGGTTTAATGAAAAGAAGGACTAACAGAGACATGATGGCGGTGTTCCAATATCACAGGGGCTGCTACAAAGAAGAGGGAAGGTCAACCAATTCTCCAAAGCACCTGAGGGCAGGACAAGAAGCAATGGGTAGAAAGCAACTTAGAACTGAGGAGAAATTTCCTGATAGTTAGAACAATTAATCAGTGGAACAACTTGCCTCCAGAAGCTGGGCCTCTGCTGCACATACCCACATGTCTGCATGTCCGTTTGGGCATGTTCATGCATGTGCATGCATATTGGTGTAGTTTGGGCATGCAAGTGCACAGTTTGGGCACTCGGTGTCTAAAAGGTTCATCATCACCGGGATACGGTTTCTTCCCTAAGCAGGGGGTTGGACTAGAAGACATCCAAGATCCCTTCCAACTCTGCTATTCTATTCTATTCTATTCTATTCTATTCTATTCTATTGTCAATGATAGACTTCTGGAAAATGGAAGGATGGCTTCCCTACATTTCCAGTGAGAAACAAAGAGGGATAAAAGGCAAACAAAAGGTAAGACTATTGATTTCAGTTCCTAATGGTAACCTAGGCACAGCCACCTAGTTTCCTTGGGAAGCACACCCAAGTATTTTTCCAATCTATTCCACAATTGTAAGCTTTTCAGGGGTTCTTTCATTCAAGTTCTAAGCTGAACTGACCCTCCCTTAGCTTTTTTGAGAGAGATTAGCTAACTGCTGCTTCCTGAGCTGGAAGAAAAGGCTTCATGGGCCTAAGAAAGGAGAGAGAAGAGAGAGGGTGAGAGCGCCAGAGAGAGGTGGGAAAGGAAGGGAGGGAAAAGGAAAGGCAAAAGTGTAGGGCAAAAGGAAAAAAAGAAAAGGCGTTAACCTTTGGTGCATTAGAATAAGACAATAGCATCAAACCTCAATTTTTTACTTTTAGATAAAATAAACTAGCCATTTCTATAACAATAAACCTATCTAATTGGTAAAATCCAAAATCAAAGTTTCATTTTTTTTACCACCTCAAGCACAAAGCCCAGAAGTGATTTCCAAATAGAAGCAAAAGTAATCGTGTTTTTTTCTTTAATACTGTAGGTTTGGCTCTCTTCCCTGGGTGAACTATTGTCACTGCTATAGAAGAAATTTCACATTCCCATCCTTCCCTTATAGAAGTTCCTTTGCTATTGTTGCAACTGCTTTGGGACAGGAGAATTTATAAGTTATTATAAGGGTTGCATGAACTACCGTATATATCAAGGCTGGAACAGAACAGAACAAAACAGAAAAGAAAAGAATCTTTATCGTCACTTTAAATCAGTGGTGGGTTCTGGATCCCGCTCCAACTGGTACAGTTGGAATGGGTCCAGAGTTGCCCACATGGACACACACATGCGGCACACGAATGCATTGTAGCTGCCAGCGACGTTTCCACAAGCATCCATGATGCTCCAGCTGCTCGGCAGAGCGTCACGCAGGTGCTTTATGCGCCATGTGCATGCACGGAAGTGCGAGAGCCTTAAAAGACAGGTAAGGAGCTCGGGAGGGTGGGCCCTCCGGAGCACCGTACCGGAACGGTATCTGGTGCTCCAGGCAGGCTCCGGTACGCCCATACTGGGGCATACCGCCTGCAACCCACCACTGCTTTAAATGTACATACATTAAAATGAAATTTCATTGCATTCATTGCATTTCATTGCATGCATATGAATTGGGTGCAAAGAAGTTTCGTATTTTCAGGGGGGTGAAATGGAATAAAGGCTCTGTGCTCAGTATATTTCAAGCATTTGATAGTGAAATTTACAAACTATATTATCATGTCTGCCATGAACATTCTGCCATCAATAAGATACTTGACAGTTTCCTATGATCACCCAGATATGCTGGGCTTCATCTCCCAGAATTCATGAGCATTGCATCAAAAACATGGGATAGAACATGAATTTAAAAAAACAGCATCTAGCTCATCAAGAAAAATATTAGTGGGCCAAACATATACCAGACAAAACAATATAGAATGAAGGCCACCTTTGTTTATTTCAGTGATCAGTGCCTTTGAATAGGACTCATATACAATCAAGGGTTTATTTTAAAACCCAGCACATTGGTGAACAACAAATAAGGTTCAAATATTGATAGATACTATATTTCCCTTGAAATCATACTGAAATCCAGCATTAATCCTACTTCACGTAGACACCATGTGTCAGCATTTCAAATATCATCCAAAATTAACTTAAAGCAATACTCTGCCTTGAACTCTGATTTAATTTTGGATGAATGCTGACACCATGATTTTAATAGACTAGTATAATAAAACGCAGCATAATGTTCCATCATAAAGAGCCAAAACTGACATTTTTGTAAGATATTCTTTTGTCTGTCTTGGGATCACATTGACTCAAAAGAAATCACAGGTTCAAGGAGCTGTGATTTTTATCTTAAAAACAAACTAAACCCACCAATCTTTGCTTAACATGGCCAATAAGTATTTCGTTAAAGTGACTCTTGGAGCCTCTCTATATTTGAAGATGTTGGGCTTAGTGCTAATGTTCTTGAGAGGGGTGGTTAAAGTATGTGGTTTTAGCTGAAGGAAATGAAAGGGGTTACAAGTCTGTCTTTTGGTAAGCTAGGCTTTATGCTTCAAGAATGTGCAGTGGTCTCACAGCAGGAAAGCCAGGTTACCTGGGGAGTGAAAATGGAGGGAATAAGGCTGCCCTCCTGGAGGACTGAAGTAATTGATGGTACAATGAGACATCTGAAATCCATGATAAACTCGAAGTCTGCAGAGAACACATTACAGAACCGAGAAAATGATTATCCCACAATGCACGGTCTGCCTGAGTGAAGTGCGGTTTCTTCTCTACCTACCATTATTTGCCCTCCATGAAAGACCTTTTATATATATGGTAATAAAATGGAAACTGAGGCTTTTCTGGTAAGTTATTAAAGTTGCTCTTTTTTTTTTTTTTTTGCATTAGCTGGAAATGTTCTAAGAGTGGAAATTTTAGTTGGGGAAAAAATTAACTGATCTTTGAAACATGCAACATTTCCTCGACCTTCCAAACGAACCTTTCCAGTACCAGGGGCAAAGGAATTTTATATTCTACAGTGGTATCAAAGGAAATACATGATCCCTGGAGACTTTCGCATTTTCATTCGTTGCAAGAATTGAACTAAATAGGACTAGGCTTTGTATTTAATGTGTTTATCATTATTTGGATTTAATGTGATTTTCATTTCACATTTCTTAAAATATTTCAAGTTCGGTTACTGTAGCAAACCCTAATTTAATTCCTCCAAAGGTGTTACTAATATCCGTTGGCCTCTATCACCAGGTCTGTTGGCCTTTTGACTGGGATGATGCCAAACTCTGGACCAGGAACCAAGCTGAGCAAAGCTAATACGTCCTGGCCAAGGCTAACAATCCTTTTCATGCAAAATCCAGAACTGGAGTTCAGTCTGTGGTAATTTCTCTTCAGAGAGTCCCAGATCAAATTTCAAGGAATTTAAGTCCTGCTTCCAAAAGAAGTTTTTTTCCACAGAAACATGCCATATGACTGGCTGAAAGGATACCAAATTACTTGATATTCCCTATCTTGGCTTATGATTTCAAGGGATAGTCCACATGTACCTGTTCTAATTAATTGAAATTAAGGAATCTTTGGAAGTAGACCCTAGGATAAGAGAGGAAAGCAACAGTATATTTACTTTTAGGTCAATCCAGGCTGTTAGATCGGTGAGAAGCAGCAGGCGAGAGATGCGAGTGAGTTTCAGCACTTTTTATTCCAAGAATAAGTGACTGCGCTCTGCCAGCTGGGCTGCCGGAACTCGCCTTTTAAGAAGCTCCGGCAGATCAGCTGGCCAATGACAGTTGCCTGATCCCTTGCTGATCCATCGTTTTGGTGGTCAGTTGTAGGCGATTGTCGGAGACCAGGTTGTCGGGTAGGCCATGGGTTGCCAAAAGTTTCCAGAGTGCTCTGATGGTGGCTTCTGCCGTTGTTGATTGCATGATCATGCCCTCCAGCCATTTGGAGTAAGCGTCCACAACGATCAGGAATGTCTGCCCTTCCACTGGTCCCACAAAGTCAATATGGATGCGCGACCATGGTCCTTTGGCTGCTTCCCACTCCCGCACAGGTGCCCGGGGTGGGGCTGGTCACATCTCCTGGCAAGGTCTGCAAGTGGCCACCCACTCCGTGATGTCCTTATCCATATTGGGCCACCAGATGTAGCTCTGGGCTAGTGCCTTCATCCGTACTATCCCCAGATGACCCTCGTGGAGGGCTTCCATGGCTTGCCTCCACAGCTTCTGGGGTACGTTGACTCTCTCCCCTCAAAACATGCAGCCCTTGATAGTTGATAGCTCTGCTTGCATACTTTGGTAATTCTGGAATGCTTCACTCAGCTTCTCCTGTGGCCACCTCGTCAACACCCAGTTCAGAACCTTTCACAACCTCTTGTCCTTTTGTGTGTGCTCTGTAATGTCCCTGGCGGTGACTGGGCTGGCTAGGTCAACGTTGATCAGCCAGCACCATGGCAGTGGAGGCGGGGCCTTCCACCAGCTCCGGTAACAGGCAATGGCTGAGAGCATCAGCGTGTTTTACCAGGTCCGCCAGTTGCGCCCTTTCCTTGACCGGGATGCCCTCCGCACAGTCACTCAAGCACTCGTCACGTGCCGCCTAGACTATTGTAATGCTCTCTACATGGGGCTCCCCTTGAGGTGCACTCGGAGGCTCCAGCTGGTCCAGAATGCGGCCGCGCGGGGAATTTTGGGAGCCTCACGGTGCTCCCACGTAACACCTCTCCTGCGCGAGCTGCACTGGCTTGCCGGTGGCCTTTCGGGTGCGCTTCAAGGTTTTGGTGACCATCTTTAAGACGCTCCATGGCATAGGGCCTAGTTATTTGCAGGACCGTCTCCTACCACATACCTCCCTTCGACCGATCCGCTCCCACAGAGTGGGCCTCCTCAGGGTGCCGTCAGCTGGTCAATGCCGGCTGGCGGCACCCAGGGGAAGAGCCTTCTCTGTGGCGGGTCCAACCCTCTGGAATGACCTACCCCCCGAACTTCATATCATCACGGACCTTCGCCTTTTCCGCCACTCATTAAAAATGCATTTGTTCCATCTCGCTGGCCTTGCTTAGAGTTAGTTTATGCCTATATTTTAGTCTAGATTTTAACATTGGGATTTTTAGGGGATTGGTTGAGATTTTAATATTTTTAGCTTAATTTTTAGCACAGGAGATTCTAATTTAATTTAATTTTACTATTGTATTGTATGTATTGTTGCTTGTTGGTATTTTAATTCTCTGTGCACCGCCCTGCGTCCCTCTGGAGACAGGAGCGGTATATAAATCCAATAAACCGTAAACCGTAAACCGTCCTTCCCTGGATGGTGGATCAGCTCATAGTTACATGCCGTGCAGAAAATGGCCCATCTGGTCATCCTTGGGATCATGTATGGTGGGGTTTGTTGGTTCCCGGCGAGGAGCCCCAGCAATGGTTTATGGTCTGTGATGAGTTTGAAGTGTCTCCCATACATGTACTCATGGAATCTCTTGATCCCTGTGACTGCAGCCAAGGCTTCCTTCGTCCTTCGTCGCCAGTGTTAGATCGGTGAGAATCAGCAGGCGAGAGACGCAAGTGAGTTTCAGAACTTTTTATTTCAAGAGTAAGTGACTGCGCTCTACCAGCTGGGCTGCCGGAGCTCACCTTTTAAGGAGCTCCAGCAGACCAGCTGGCCAATGACAGTTGTTTAAACTTCCCGGGGTTTTGGCAACCAATCCATGGTGAGCATGTGAAAATATGTAAATTTAACAATGTACGTCCGTACGTAACAACCTTCCCCTCCTAGAATGAACACTGTCCAATCCCCGGCCAACATAGGTGACATAGTCTTTCAGGTAGGCGGTGGGCACCAGTCTCCTACTTGACCTGCACAGATGACTTGTCCCTGGGAGCTTGGCTGGTGCGGTTGAGCCTGCTGTTCCTCTGGCTGCCTGGGAAGGAACCTTCTGGAGCTCCTCGACCCACGAGTCGAGCTCCGGCCTGGTTCCTTCAGCTCCTGAGATGCCATTTCTTCGCAGGATGGCTTTGGATGCAGCTAAGTGTTCGTGGCTGAGGTTGAACAGTTGTCCCTTGATCTCTTGGCTTGGTTGGGCCGGTTTGTTGTACAAAAATGACTAGTTACCAGTCAGAGGTCTTCAAACTTGACAACTTTAAGACTGGTGGACTTCAACTCCCAGAATTCTGGGAGTTGAAGTTCACAAGTCTTAAAAGTTGTCACGTTTAGGGACCCTGGAGTTACCTCATCATGATCAGAAGTCATTGATGAGAATGAGTTGTGTTGCTTTACCGTCATCCTATCTTCCCATAGTTTTAACTCAGGGCTAAGTAATGTTATTATCGCATGAGCTATAGTGGTTATATATCTACTTCATCAGACAAATGGAATAATTTCCTATGAGAGAGGTTTCTACTTATATTTAGTTGTAGGAGAGTTGAGGAAAGAACATAGGAGAAGATGATGAGAAGAGACAGGATTGATTGGGACCAAGAGGCATAGAAATAAAATTGTTTAGATAGTGATTATAAGAAAAGTAGGGCTATGAGTCAGTTCTCTGCAGCAAAACTGTCTGATCGCTAAAGGCCAGCAACTCGCTTATGCCATGAGATTTATGGTCCTGAGAAAATTTATATACACAGTTGTTTGTGTTTAGAGGGCAAGGAAATATGATGTGTGGAAATGGTAAAAACAAAGGTGAATTACTGGGTTAGGGTTAGGGTTAAGGTTTTGAAAATGACCAAATATGAATTAATTATACTTTATTTGACATGGACCATTTAGCACTGATTAACTGTTGTTCAGTCACTAAGTCATGTCCAACGTTTTGGAACCCATGGACCATAGCATGCCTGGCCTCCTGGCCCCCACTGTCCTCCACTGTCTCTCAGAGTTGGCCCAAATTCATGTTCATTGTGTCAATGCCACTATCTAACCATCTCATTCCTTCTCTTTTTGCCTTCAATTTTTCTCAACATCAGGACCTTTCCCAATGAGTCCCCTCTTCTCATTTGGTGGCCAAAGTATTTGAGCTTCAGCTTTGGTATCTGTCGTACAAAGTTAGTTTCAAAATTACAGAAAATTACAGAATAATTTAATTGGTTTCAAAATTACAGAATAAGTTGGAAGGGACCTTGGATGACTTCTAGTCCAACCCCCTGCTCAAGAAGGAGACCTGGTACAATTTCAGTCAAATGATTGTCCAATCTTTTTGTAAAAACCTCCAGTGTTGAAGCACCCACAATTTCTGGAGACAAGCTGTTCTATTGATTAATTGTTCTGTCTGGAAATTCCTCCTTAGTTCTAAGTAGCTTCTCTTCCTAGTTAGTTTCATTGCTTCTTGTTCTGCCTTCAGGTGTTTTGGAAAATAAGCTGACCTTCTCTTCTTTGTAGCAGCCCCTCCAATGTTGGAAGACTGCTATCCTATCACCCCTAGTCCTTCTCTTTGTTAGAGTAGACATACCCAATCCCTGCAACCATCTATATGTTTTGTCATTGCTGATTTGATCTCCTTGCCTTTATTAACTAGCTAGCTAAAAACTATAATGTGTCCATACTCAATCCATGAGAAGTTGTGTGGAATTTTATAGTGACTGGGATGGGATTTGCATAAGGAATGGAAAGTAATTGACATTACTTGGGGTAGGGTAGTTGGTTATTGGTAGTTGAGACCTGTTTAAAAGTCAGTGGGCTTTCATGCAAGCCCGTCTCAACCTGATATCTTCCAGATGCCAGTGATCCCCCATATTAAAATAAGATACTGTTCCCCACATTATCATAACCATGGTACATACATACCCTGGCAATAGGTTGTTGTTTTATATGTGTACAGGGTCCTGTTAAGATTGTGTACCAGGAATCGTTTGACATAGCCGGTTGCCAGCTCATGAGTGAGACATGATTGCCACGATGTAGAAAAGACGTGGAGACTCTAGAAAGAGTGCAGAGAAGAGCAACAAAGATGATTAGGGGACTGGAGGCTAAACCATATGAAGAACGGTTGCAGGAACTGGGTATGTCTAGTTTAATGAAAAGAAGGACTAGGGAGAGACATGATAGCAGTCTTCCAATATCTCAGAGGCTGCCACAAAATAGAGGGAGTCAAACTATTCTCCAAAGCACCTGAGGGTAGAACAAGAAGCAATGGGTGGAAACTAATCAAGGAGAGAAGCAACTTAGAACTGAGGAGAAATTTCCTGACAGTTAGAACAATTAACCAGTGGAACAGCTTGCTTCCAGAAGTTGTGAATGCCCCAACACTGCAAGTCTTTAAGAAGATGTTGGATAGCCATTTGTCTGAAATGGTATATGGTTTTCTGCCTAGGCAGGGAGTTGGACTAGATGACCTCCAAGGTCCCTTCCAACTCTGCTATTGTATTATTGTATTAAAACAAGCTAAAGTGGTCCTTTCTTGAATCAATATTGAAGCGTCATTTCCACCTTTATCACAATGCCATCCAAGGGGAACTTCAAAGACTAGGAACCTTTGTTGGGGTTTTCACTCATTAAGGGAAAGGGAAGTCAGAGGCCTGCAGTGATTGGGGAAAGAAGCAGCGAGGTCAGGATAGAAATGGGCAAAGGAGAGAGAACCCATTTCATGCTGGTGTCATTTTTTTACTAGCTCTGCAATGGTGGAGACAGGAGTGGTCTGCTATGGGTTTGCCCAGGTTTAGGAGAACCTGTAGGTAACGTTATGACCGGTTCAGAGAACCTCCAAATCCCATCCCTGGCTGGCCCAGCCCACCACATCCCGCCCCTGCCACCCCAACACACCCCTCCCAGGAGTCTCTGTGAGTCCCGTTTTGGATTCGAGGTAAGTGCAAGGCTGGCATGGAGGCTCAGGATGGAGAAAAATGAGCCCCCCGGAAGACCTCCGGAGCCCAGAGGCTCAAGGAAAGCCTCCGGAGCCTGGGGAAAGCGAAAACAGCTTTCCTGCCATGGTGCAGGAGGCTGACTAGGCCACGCACACCATGACAACACCCACCCAGCAACTGAGCAGAGGATCCGTTGCTGAAATTTTTGAAGCCCACCCCTGGGTGGAGAGTATTCCAACTCAGGAGATGAGAAAGGACAGGGGACATTCCAAAGGCCACTGCTGTCCTTGACAAAGCCAGCCACTTTAATTTAAAAAAAATAAATGACTGCCTAAATAATTTGAAGCACTGTGGTGTTTTTTTTTAATGTGTGAAAATCAGATAACGGGTAGAAAGTAAAGGCTAAAGTAAGCAGTGGGGGGAACAAAACTTGCTGAACCAAATCCTCTTGACAGGATGGCTTCAAGCTTAATTATGGTAGTTCTGGGATCCCCTGAGAAAGAGGAGAATACTCTTTGGGTAGGGGAGAGCAGATCCAATTACTACTGAATGTTGGGAAGTCAAGAGAGAGAGAGAGAGAGAAAATATTGCTCCTGGCATTAAAATATATTGATTTGGTTTTTAAAACGTGTCCAAAGTCTATTCATTTCCCCACTTGGCAACTTCTCTTCTTCTAAAAGTCTTCCTATTTGTCAAAAGGTTTGCAGCTGGATCCCTTCCTGCTCACATATAAATTGGTGGTGGAAATGGCAACAGGCAGCATTTAACCTTACAGTATTGACTGTGCTGCAAGAGAGAGAAAGAACACGCCAGCCTTTCTGCTCCCTGGAAACTGTTTACCTGGAGAGGCGATTGGCACACACGCTCCCTCCCCGGCTGGAGCCCACTCCAATCTGCAAACCTGCCAGCGCGTTGGAGACGTTCCCAAACCAGAGCCTCTAAAAAGATGATTACTTGGCTCTAAGGGATCAGATTACTTTGTTCTTAGAGTTACATTTTAACTGGGAAAAGTTTAACAACTTTGACTTATGGACTCCTACAACTGGCAGGAGAAAAATGAGCAGAGGAAGTCATGGAAAATAACCACAAGTGAGGCCAGCCCATGCTCTACATAATTCCTGTGCTCTTTGTCCAATTGTTTTTGGGGGCAGAGGGGAGGGAGGGAGGGAGGGGGCTGGGGAAAATATTTTCCAGATACACAGGCCTGGCCTCACGAAGTGCTGATTTATGCCAAGTTTATAAAAAGCAGCTGCAGACAGAGCTGAATGAATGGATTACACTGCTGTCTGCTTTCCAGAATGTGCTTTAGTTCACACCCTGTCCCAGAGAGCAAGGCTGATCTCTTAGCACTCCATAAATTTACTTTTACACACGTGTGTGCACGCTCGAGCAAAGGAGGAAAATCTTCCTAGCCAGTATCCTCCCTCTTTGTGTCTGCATCAGAGCAAAAACTCTTCATGAGTCAGAAAATATTTTTTTTAAAATAAATAAAAACTTGCTTCAGTGCCTTTAACACTAGCGTGATGCAAAAAAAAAAAAAAAGACAAAATCAAGGAAGCATGTCCTCACTGCTTTTCTACTACTCCTAGTAGAAAATGAAAAATACAGCCATTTAATTTCCAAAATGATTTGAACTGCTTAATTAATTAGAGCAACCCTGCCTCTAATTAATTAGAGCAACCCTGCCCTGCCTCTTGTGACTGTCCTCATTGAGGACAGTCACAAGATCCAGAAACAGGTGTGGTGGCAACAGAGCCAAGATTTTGTGTACTACAGTAATCCCTCATTTTTCGCGGTTAATGGGGACCGGAACCTTCCGCGAAAACTGAAAAACCGCGAAGTAGGATTCGCAATACACTATACCGGAAACTTGAGTTGGTGGACATCGTTTAAAGCAAGCACTAGGGGGCGCTTGCCTCCTACCAATGCATTCCCCCCCTGTATTTTTAAAAAAGCCGCGAAGCAGTGAATCCGCGAAACATGAAGCCGCGAAAAACGAGGGATCACTGTATAGCAGTTGCACAAGATATGAACCTTTTGTGCTGAATCCAGAAGGCTGGGCTGAGCCATGAAAAGTCTAGGAATATTTTATCCCTTGGGAAGCAAATCTCAAGATTGCTAGGTGCTGAATAAAGTAAAAATAAAAATATCATAAGTGACCATCCAGTTGAATGTGCTTCTAATACAATTTAGATTACTAAAGGGATGCATTTTAAGTCACAGATGAGTGGGGTCCATCCATTGTAATTCCCCCAAATTGTTGCAGGAATGGGAAATAGCAAGATGATGGTTGGGAGTAAAAGAGACGGGAATAGATTATCTTCCCAACAACTTTATTCTAGTTATTATTGCCCAAGGCTTTAATATATCAGGATTTGTTGGAGTTCCCAAGCTCTTCAGGTTTTACTCTTCTCCAACACAACTCAAACTCAACAAACTCAAGGTAAACCATTCCAAACTTGATTGCAGAAAATACAACTTCAGCAACAACTTCAGTGGTCAACGCCTGGAATGCTCTACCTGACTCCATTGTTACATCCTCAAACCCTCACAGCTTCAACCTTAAACTGTCTACCGTGGACCTCACCCCATTCCTAAGCGGTCCGTAAAGGGGGTGTACAAAAGCACACCAGCGTGCCTATCGTTCCTGTCCTACTGTCCCCATTTATTTGTATTCATTTCCTTCGTTCATGTCCATGTTCATAATTATACCTGCTATCTTGTACATGTTTGACAAACAAATAACAATGTCCATTCTGTGTGCAGCACTACAGCTTCTGTTGTTGCCTGTACGCAGTCATCAACCAGGCTGCCTGGAACAGAGCGGAGAGTCACCAGACTGAGGGAGGAGACTGTCCTGCACAGCTGGAAGGTTCCCAAAGAGGACAGAAACATAAGTACAGCTCTTCATAGTGCTGTGCCAGAGACCGATCAAGCTGACTGACCTTGCAAATATCACAGCCTCAAGCTTTTCCATTAAAGGCCATCGCCAACTTGCAACCAGCCCCAGCATGCCTCAGTGGCATCTTCTTTCTGCTGGTGTCCCAGCAAAGTTGCTCTCTTCTTCTCATTCTCTCACCCACTCATTGTGGGCTGAAGTTGTCCTTTACTAGATTACCATCATAGTGTAAAGTAGTGGTAGTCAACTTGGTCCCTACCGCCCACTAGTGGGCGTTCCAGCTTTCATGGTGGGCGGTAGGGGTTTTGTCCGATACTGAAGCACTTTCCTTTTTTTAAATTTAATTGACTTCCCTACTTTATAAATCACCATTACGGTGGAACCGGTGGGCGGTTATAAAATTTTACTACTAACAGAGATACAAAAGTGGGCGGTAAGTTGACTAACCTACCTGGTGTAAAGGTTCCCCTCTCACATGTGTTAGTCATTCCCGACTCTAGGGGGTGGTGCTCATCTCCCTTTCAAAGCCCAAGAGCCACCGCTGTCCAAAGACGTCTCTGTGGTCATGTGGCCGGCATGGCTAAATGCTGAAGGTGCACAGACAGAATGCTGTTACCTTCCCACCAAAGATAGTTTATTTTTCTACTTGAATTTTTACATGCTTTCAAACTGCTAGGGACAAGTAACGGGAACTCACTCCGTTATGTAGCGCTAGGGATTCAAACCACTGAACTGCCGACCTTTCGGATCAACAAGCTCAGCGTCTTAGCCACTGAGCCACCACATTCCTGTCATCATAGTGTAGCCCTCACTTATTTTGACATCATCCAAGAACAGCCTCAAGGTGTGTAAAATCTGTTAGGTTTTGTCACCCATTAAAGGGGACAAAGGCAAATGTAGTGTCTTCAAAACAAAGTGTGTGTCCGCGCGTGTGTGATTCCAGCAGGATTCCAGCAATCAGAACAGTACATTTCATGCTGGGACAGTTTTCTGTTGACAGAATGATGGGTGGGTAGCATTTCAGCTCAGCAATGGAGACTTGAAAGATAGTTAGGCTGCGGGTGGCAGACACAATTGCAGTTTGAAGGATTTTTGAAAACCTCCTGCTTTTCAATCGCCTGGAATAATATTGCTGAGAAACTCAGACCTGCGTTACAAATATCGGTCAAAAGAATGTTTCCTGGCAATTGTTTTGAGAACAGTTTTTCTCAGAAGGAATTGCTCCTGAGGGGATTACCTAGTGGTTTTTTTATTTTTTATTTTTTTTGAGAAAGGAGGGATTTTTGCACCACTGTTTCCGACAATAAGGAGTTTAGGAGTGGATCCAAAACACAGTATCCCTAATGGCTCATCAAGCCATTTCTTTTTTTTTTTTTAAGGGTGGACTGCTGGGTGAAATTATCAGTTCATGGAAAATCAAACCGGGGGAGGAGGCAGGACATTTTTACAGGAAAAGAGGAATTAATTCCCCACACTACAAGAGTGCCACATTGCCCCCTAGTGGCAACCTTTCAGAAGTCGCCATATTTCTCCTACTAAAATTGCCGTGTCCGGAAGGCTTTTTAGTTTTGAGGGGGGAAAAAACCAATATTCAATACCAGATAGTGGCACTATGAAAATTAATTTCTTCCTGATGTCACTCCCCTATCTTCCCCCTTTAATGGGGCTAGATGTCTTTAGAGATGTGAAGGCAGCAGTCTTGAATGGTTTATGGAATATCAAGTTCTTCCATAAACAAGTAGCTTAATCATGAAGCTTCAAAGAAGTCATCAATTCTTTGTTCTGGTACTAGTATTGGAAGAAATGTCCTTCTGGGTTCAGCTCCAAGCCGGGGGGGGGGGTGGAAGAGACACTGGAGACATGGAGTCTGCTTGGAAAGATGGTTTAATGGTGGAGAGGACCACATGGCTTGCGTCCTGAACAGAAAAGGTGATCACATGCTTCAATGTTGGTGGAGAAGAAGAGAAGGGAACGAGGAAGGGGCTGGGCTTTTTATAATCTGTTCAGCCCCACCTCTGTTTCCTGTTCCTGTGTAAGAAATGTATTCTGATTGGTTGTCAGCCTCCCATGGGGCCATGCGGGGCAACTCTCTAGGCTGTGTTTTGAATCCCAATTTTGGTTGAGTTCTCAGATGCCATGTAGTGAGTTTCTGTGAAAAGTTGATACTACCTTTATTATGTAAAGTGGACTAGCTCAGGCTTTAATGGCTCATTGACAAAGGGGGAAGGGGAGGAAGCTGCAGGGAGCTATTCTGTCTTTAAAATATGTTTCTCCCTTTTCACATCCAGGGAAATGTAATATTCTCTTTTAAATATTTCCTAGGATATTTCATTTTTTCTGGGAGAGGGCTGGGTGATAACTTTCTACACCAGCTTTGGGTTGGATTAGAAGAGCTCAAAGTTCCCTCACAACTGTAAGATTTTAAGTTTCCAAAGAGCCTCTATCACTCTCTGCATAATGTGGGGTGGTTGATACAAGCCAGTATTTGGAAATACTGAAAAGAATTGAGCCAATACATTGACTCAGCATGTTGTTGTTAGTTACGAAGTCGTATCTGACCCATCGCGACCCCATGGACAACCTTCCTCCAGGTCTTCCTGTCCTCTACCATCCTCCGGAGTCCATTTAAGCTCACGCCTACTGCTTCAGTGATTCCATCCAGACCAAGGGACTCGCAGGAGTCTTCTCCAGCACCATAGTTCAAAGGCCTCAATTCTTTGGCACTCAGCCTTTCTTATGGTCCAACCTTCACAGCCATACATTGCAACTGTGCAACTCTGTAAGGGAGCTAAAAAGTAATGTTCCAGCCTTTCCTAACCTGGTTTTCAGTAGTTCCGAGGAGTAACAAATGTTGCAACTGTTGTGGCCAATTGCTAGAAACGCATAGCTTCTGATAAGTTACATGTTAATTCCCCATCCCTTTTAAGAGTAGGTACCATCAGTTCCTATTTCTCAGTAACTCTCCCCCCCCCCCCCCCCATCACGCCTGTGTCAAACTAGTATTATTTGGGCTAAACTGGGGGCATCTATTTTGGATTTAATTTGAATGCATTCAGATATAGGCATTTTAACAGCTGGGCTCTTGAATGCTAGGCTTGCCACGCATGATGATTCATTTGCTTTGACAGTACCGCTCCAGGTAATTGTTTGCTCTCACTCCATCTTCAGCTTTCTAAATACATGTGGATTAACCATAAGCAGCACAGGCTGCTGCAATGGCCACCAGATTCAACTTGTGTATTCTCAGTGTTATCATTGCTGGGAATCCTGAAAGGGGCTGAACATGGCTTCTGTACTGTTATTAAATTCATGACTTTTATATAACGCCACATCTTTTTTATTCATTGTCCAACCTGACTGTGATTGCTTCCCATTCACTGGCAAATTAGCAAGTTAGCTCCTGTTCATCTGATAAATCCCTCCAGGAAAAAGGCCTTGTGAACCAGGTGGACCAAGGAGTGAAGACTATCATCTTGTAATTTTCACAGTCACTCTTCATACACTTTGACTCTATCCATGCTGATCAGTATTAGGTGTTTTGTGTCACTTTCAAATGCTAATTACATCCAGGAGGCCTTGCAGACTCAAACCCACCTAAGATACAATGATCTTTAAAAGCCTTGGTTTGATCATGAATACCTTGAAGATCGGGCCAGACCAATCAAAGATTTTAGAGTATACAAAGACAGCAGATTATATTTGCAAGAAATTGTCTTCGAAATGAAAAAAAAGTTTACAAAACTCTTCTTGAAAAGATAAAATGGAAGAGGCTCAGGGAGGTAACTAGTAGATTGTTCAGTTTACAAAACAAAACAATTCCACCTTTTTTGGCACTTCATTGCTCCCTGGTTTCCAAAAGTCTCTGTTAATCATGCTTGATTGCTTCTTGAAGTACCGGATGAAGTATTTTTACACCATGTGTACAGATGCAATAGAGTCCACTCTTGTTAGATCTCTGCAGTGGTGATCTCCTATCAAGATGATCAAACCACATTTTGCAATTCAACAACAGCAAAGCAACCAGAGAGGAGCATGGGAGAAGAACCAGAGATTCTTCTCCCACGCAAAGTATTCAGCAAATCTCTCTTGCCTGTCCAATTTTACCCACTCCAGCTATAGGATTTTGCCATCTTTATTATCAGAATGGCATCATCACAGCACAAAGGCAACTGTGCCCCACCTGCTGGTTGAAATAGAAACAGATTTCCCCCTTTTATTGTCCTTTCTATTTGGTGTGACAAGCTGACCCAAACACTTTCATTTCCCTGTTTTCTGGCATTAGCCACTGTCTTTCGTCCCACTTCACTTGTGGAAAAATAGGCGGAGGGAGCATTATTCTTTTGCTTACACAATGACAGGCAGGATACCAATTTAATAAATTCTCACACACCCTTTCCTCTTCTTAGCTGATAGTTGTTGTTGCTGCAACCACCATCACGGATCAAACTATTTAGCAAGACTCACTACTTCCCTGCAAGCTCTTGGTTATCTTCCCTGCAAGCCCTTGGTTATCTTCAGTGGGTTCCCTGCAAGCTCTTGGTTATCTTCAGTGGGTTTATCTCTTCTTTCTCTCCCCCCCCCCCCATTCCCCAGCATGTTTTGGTCTGTGATTGTAAAATAGTAAACATAAAATTAAAATACAAGGGCACACCCATGTTGCTTTCTTAAGCAAACTGATTGCTGTAGTCCATCATTACAATTTTATGGGACATGTTTTTAACTTCCCAAGAAAAGCTCTAGGATTGGGGTTTTCTAATGATACAAAGTCCCACCTTACTTCACTTTTTCAAGATCAGCTAAGATCAGCTAGATGCTAGGTGTTGCCATCTACTGCAACATAATGCCCGATATGCAAATATTACTTCTACTTTCTAGGGGAAAGCAGGATTTTGTTTGATGCTACATAAGGTTAATTACACTTCTGTTGTGACTAGCCTGTGGAGCTCAGATTACTACCAGCATATATTCATTCATCATTTGTGTTCTAGCTATGTATTCTGGTAGTTTGCAATTATGGAAAGTGAAAGTTTTGAACAGTGGTAGTCAACTTGGTCCCTACTGCCCACTAGTGGGCGTTCCAGCTTTCATGGTGGGCAGTAGGGATTTCATCTGATACTGAAGCGCTTTCCTTTTTTAAATTTAATTGACTTCCCTACTTTATAAATCAACATTATTGTGGACCTGGTAGGCGGTAAGAAAATTTTACTACTAACAGAGATACAAAAGTGGGCGGTAGGTATAAAAAGGTTGACTACCCCTGGTTTAGAAGGAAAACATTTAAGAGACTGCAGTTTTGCGTAACACTTGAGACGCTTTGTCTTGTGATTATGTAGAAGTTTTTTTAATGGGGGAGGGGGGATTAAAATCACAGCATTATCTGAAGTCTCCCTAGACCTGAATTAGCAGGGAGGGTTGATGTCTGTGAGGTACTTCTTAGTACCTTACATTCTTGGCAGAAAGGCCTCCTTCAGCTTTTGTGAGGGTCAGATAAGGCAGCCCAAGTGAAGCAAAATGACTTCTTCACTTTTCCCTTAGAATAGAGATGGCAATGTTGCTTTGCAAAGTCTCTTTGTGTGGGTGCTTTGCTTGAATCCTCCTTGGATAGCTGCACAATTATGATAGCCATTGATGCATTTCTAACTTTAAGTAATTTAAGTTAGTGGTAATCTCTACACCTTGATGTATAAAGAAACAGCGCTCAATTGGTCTGTGCTCAATTTCCCATCATTCAGCTTGACTCAATGATCTTAATTCTTTTATTGTTGAAAAATCAATCTTCTCCTAACCATCATTATACACACCATTGTCCCCCTCCCCCTTGGAAGAAAGGCACAAATGGTGCCTTGGTCCACAAAAGGTCGTTGCTACTGTTGCTCCTGCTGGATGGGATAAGAAGAAACATTCTTTCCTGTGCATGCCAGAAATGCTTCCCAGGAAACTGGAGACTATGGTCAGGTCCCAGCTGGCCTCTAAGTATGGTACAAGCATGTCTTGGCTACCTTTTTATTAATTCCACAGTTGAGACTAGTTTCAATTGTCCTTAACTATTTCAGTACTAAAATATTTCCTCACTGCTGCCAGAAATTCTAAAGCATGCCAAATCTCATATGCTGTGCTGAATGTGGAAACAACCCAAGGACTATTACCGGTATTAATTCAACTTATGTAACCACCCTTTTTACCAAGGTGAAGCTAAGTGGCATACAGAAATTAAAACTACCATGCAGAGGAAAACCCACAACTCTTATAAGGAACAGCCAATACTCACACCAGAGCCAAAACACCAGTGCCTACTTCAAATCTGGATGCTACATAACAATACAATCGAAAGATTTAATTTGTGAGTACTGATTTTTTGTTGTATGAAATACTTTTTATTTGTAAAGTCCCAATTAAAAATGATCCCAGTTATTTCACTGAAATTCCCATAAATCAAAATGTTTTTATTCTAAAGCTACCTAGCTGCGAGAACAATGGCAGTCCCATGGCCTTAATAGATGTTGTTGTTATATTGTTATTTGCCTATTTTGCAATCCTCAACTGATATGTATATATGGCAAATTCAATAAAATCAGGTCACTCTTCATTTCACTTCAGCAATAACAAACTATTTCAGCAAAGAATCACTCAAGAGTTACTATCTAACCTACAATGTATTTGACATTGTTATCTGTAAATCAATTAAAGGTTCGTCAGGCAATAGTTAAGAATATTATTTCCATCCTGTGATCTCGAAACTCGTTTATATTTAAAATGGTTGCTTCCAAATGACACCCCAATTCAATTCCAGTGACTTTGCTCTTCACTAAAGCTGCATCACCTGCACTTTTCAAGGGCTTCAATACTCAGAAAAAGTCTTGGGGAAGAGGGCACAGAGGGCTACAGTGAGGAGAAAGGATAGAATATTCCCACTACAAAATATTTTGGGCAATTTCGTATCAATGGAGTTCAGCTGAAGCCATACTTACTTCTGCTTCGTTTCTTGGTTGCCATTCAGAGGGTATAGGGGTGATCATGGGATGGGCGGGACTCAGCAATATGGTGCCTCAGCTTTCTAGCCATAACATCTATCAGCCAGTATGAAAACCAAGGCCATGTCGACACTTGTGGAAGTTGAGCGAGAACCTACATCTGGACTGATTGGCACATGTGACCTGAGAGAAAAAAGGAGGTGGGAAGATCTCATTCTTTTAATTTAAGTGCAAGATTAATTTAGAGCTAGCTTCACCTTTCCAAGTGCCGATGTGATGTATTCAATAAAAGATCTCTTGAACCTGAACAAAGCATATGAGTCCTGACTTCTTTCCTGAGTTCATTACTTGGAACAATGACAATGGATATATATCCGCACGAGGCAGATCTTGGTTGGGAGGAGTTTGACTCTGTTACTTCCGAGGATATGGACAGGTTACGTGGGCGACTGCGAGCCACCACATGTTTATTGGACCCGTGTCCTTCCTGGCTTGTACTGGCATCCTGGGAGGTGACACGAGGCTGGCTCCAGGAGGTTGTCAACGCTTCTCTGAGTGAGGGTTTCTTGCCTGCCTCCCTTAAAGAGGCCATGGTGAGGCCCCTCCTGAAGAAGCCCTCTCTGGACCCAGCTTTATTAGTCAACTATCGTCCCGTCTCCAACCTTCCCTTCCTGGCGAAGGTTGTAGAGAGTGTGGTGGCACAACAGTTTCCCCGTCACCTGGAGGAAGTTGATTATCTAGACCCGCGCCAGTCCGGCTTCCGGCCCGGGCATAGCACCGAGACGGCATTGGTCGCGTTGGTAGATGATCTCTGGAGGGCCAGAGATGGGGGTTGTTCCTCCATCCTGGTCCTATTAGACCTTTCAGCGGCTTTCGATACCATCGACCATGGTATCCTATTGCATCGGCTGGGGGGGTTGGGGGTGGGAGGCACCGTTTTACGGTGGTTCTCCTCCTACCTCTCCGGTCGATCGCAATTTGTGTTGGCAGGAGAGCAGAGATCGACCTCGAGACCCCTCACATGTGGGGTGCGCCTCAGGGGTCGGTCCTCTCGCCTCTCCTGTTCAACACATATATGAAGCCACTGGGTGAGATCATCCGTGGTTTTGGGGTAGAGTACCACTTCTATGCTGACGACACGCAGTTGTATATATCTACCCCCAAACCACCCCAACGATGCCGTAGCGGTGATGTGCCAGTGCCTGGAAGGCGTGCGGGCCTGGATGGGAAGTAACAGACTCAGACTCAACCCGTCCAAGACCGAGTGGCTGTGGTTTCCGGCCGCCCGATTCAACTAGTTGACTCCATCACTGGCCATAGGGGGCGAACACCTTACCCCTGTGGATGGGGCGCGCAACTTGGGTGTCCTCCTGGATACCCGGCTGTCCATGGAAGATCAAGTGACAGCCGTGGCCAGGAGGGCATTTTACCAGGTTCGCCTGGTACGCCAGTTGCGCCCCTTATTGGATCGGGCTGCCCTTATTACACAGTCACTCATGCCCTCGTGACATCCCGACTGGACTATTGTAACTCTCTCTACATGGGGCTCCCCCTGAGGTGCACCCGAAGACTTCAGCTGGTCCAGAATGCAGCCGCGCGAGCAATAATGGGGACCTCTAGGTTCACCTATATAACACCACTCTTGCACGAGCTGCACTGGCTGCCTGTCGTCTTTTGGGTGCGCTTCAAGGTGCTAGTTGTCATCTTTAAAGCGCTCCATGGCATGGGACCTAGCTATCTGCGGGATCGGATCCTGCCCCACACATCCTCCCGGCCGATTCGCTCCCACAGAGAGGGACTTCTCCGGGTGCCGTCCACTAGACTTTGTCAGCGGGCGACGCCCAGGGGAAGGGCCTTCTCTGTGGTGGGCCCAGCCCTCTGGAACGACCTTCCCCCCGACATCAGAACAACTACGGACCTCCACTCCTTCCGCCAAAAACTCAAAACATACTTTTTCTGCTTGGCCGGCCTAGGTTAGTCTCTACCTTTGGGGTGTTAGGGAATTTTAATGTTAGAACTTGGGGATTTTAGCGCAGGGATAATCCTAATTTAATTCGTTTTTATTCATTGTATTTATTGTATTTTTATAGTATTTTAATTTTTTCCCTGTGCACCGCTCCGAGTCCCCCTGGGGAGAGGATGCGGTATACAAAATAAATTTATTATTATTATTATTATTATTATTTAGTTATTTGGTTTATAATTATTTAGTTATTTGGTTTATAATAATTAAAACTATAATGCAGTTTGAAACTTAAGCAACCTACTGTATCAGACTAAACACACACCAACCCTGTTCACTGATCATCCTAGAGCCATTATTAAGTTGAAATTAGGAATTCCATTTCAGGAACTTTGTGACATTGAAAGAGATAAAAGAAAAAAAAGCCCACCTGTCAAGCCAGATGATTAGCAAAAACAATTAAAGCCCAGGAAAATCAACCATTAGTAATTAATTCAAAGTGGGTTTCCCTTCTTAGGGGGAGGGCAATCTCTGTGGGCCCAGAAAGCAGGAGCTTGGATTTGAACAGTAAGCTATGATTTGTAATATAGAATGCTATATTTTACAGACTGTGTACAATTGTTTTGGGTGTGTTTGTATAAGATCCTGGGCTGGAGGGAGCAACTTTTTGTCTCTTTGGAAAATAATTGCCCATTCTTCCTCTCTTCAATTTTCTTCTAGGCCTGTAACATATAGATAAATCACAAATATCTAACAAATTGTTTGTTCTGGAAAAGGGATGTAGCCTCCAATGTACATCTTACTTCTTGTGAAGGAAATCAGGAGCAGAGAGTAAAATGGCTGGTGGCTGCATACTTAGCCAACCAACCAATAGCACAGGAACTATGGAAGAAAGGTTGAGAGGCCCCTTGTGGGAATCAGGAGAGGACCAAGCCATCGCATTCTGTGTAGTCTGTCTTAGGCGTTGAAATTTAATTTGCTAGAAAATTAATTCAACCAGTATCTGTTATTTTCACACTTTTTAAAGGAATAACAATTAAATCCATCCTGAAAGATCTGAGAACAGTGATCCAATGAGAAAAATTAGTAATGACTGAGATGCAAAAGCCTATTGCTTATAGTGGATAATCATTAACACCGATAACATAATCAGTTTATAACATGAACACTGCTAGCAACCTGATAACCATGCTGCACAGATCAAGTTAATAAACTGAGAGATCTTAAACCTCTCTCTGACATTGAGACACTAAATCAGACTGTAGTTCTTATTCAACATCAATATATCACAAGGAATGAACTTATACAGTAGTACATATAGGAATACTCTGATTCAAGAAATCTAACGGAGAGCTGAAGAGCCAACAACAACTTTCAGTTTTAAGGATTTAAAATAGTATAAAATATGTAGCAGTGATTAAACCTTTATTTAATAAACAAGGCAGTAATAAATGATAAAAAGTGAAATAAAGAATGCCTAGATAGAAAATGGCAAAATAGACTGGGCATAAACACAATATGCAGGAAGAGAGCTAAAGACTTAAGAGACCATAAAAGTCAGATGTCTGAAATACTTGTTATGCTGCACAGTGTTATGCAAGAAATAAAATCTGATTTCTACATTTTGTGGTAAATCTCTGTACAAGTTGCAGCAGTTGGTTAAATGATCAAAACTCAAATTGCTGCAAACAGCAGAAAAAGTAATAGGAAAATAGCAATTTTTAACAATTTACATTTTTCTATGATGAATTCTATGATAGAATTCAAAATTATTGTGATAAAAATGGGAGTAAATAAATAAGCCTGAAATAAGTTTGCATGCAGAAGGGTCTGGGAATTTTACTCAGTTCTGCTTCACAAAACGGAGTTCCAGGCTTAGTATTCTTTACTTCTAAGTGCCTGTCTTTTGCATTGCCCTTTGGTAGGCAATGAGCATGAAATCTGTTTGTGCTCTTGCAACAGAGTGTAGGGAAAATATTACAGTTGCCACTATGAAAAACCAATAGTAAATTAAATGTAGAATTCAAAAGTGGTTTTCATTTAGACGCAAGTCACATATTCCTGCAGCCAGATTTTTGATTCTCAATGATATTGTTCTACATTTATTACAGGAAAGCATCCAATATCTAATATGATTATTCTATAATATATGGCTGAAAGAGTCTCAATTAATTTACATCGAAAATCAGAATGTCATCTTATGTGTGTCGATAACATGGTAATAGAGATAGACAAGTTCTATCTGTCAAATCCAGGAGGCAGTTATCTTAATTCAAGATGATGTTACTTCCAGGTACCTTGATCTAAAGACCCTAGGCAACTTTCAGAGAATGAAGGAAAATGTATGACATTCTAATAAAAATACAATCAAATGTCAGGTCTACTGATTTCCCTTTCTGAGCAACAAGCTGAAATCTGTTGACATTGTCCTCCCCATCCCTTTTGACTGCTAAAAAAGCAGGCTTACACATGAACGTACCAGGTACATTTTTAATGCCGTAGCTTTGTGTTTTTCAAAAATGAGCAAGGGGTGTGCATGTTTGAACTTTGCAGTCTGTGTATATACAACTTTATTTGCATTGACATTAATGATATTTTTATAACTCAATATGGTGCGTTTATAAAATGAGTTTATCAAAATACACTAGTTTAATAAATAAGTCCAGCCAAACCACCCTACTCAGAGTTAAAATTAACTTTGGCAGGCTTAAATGTGGTACACAGTCCATCATGACTTTTATGCTTATTCTTTTACTCTTCCCTACCCCCAGATGCCCATCTTTTGACTAAGGAAGTGGCATTCCTGATAGATTTCTCATTCCACATCATCTTCAGCCAAGCATTGCGCACTTACAATTCTCTGCAAAATAAAATATAGAAACTTTAAAACTGTTAATTGTATAATTTCTCCAGTTAAGTACATTACTGAAATCAGTTACAATTTTTAGCTTTTGAAAATCAACCTCCCTCTGCCTCAAAAATCAACATCAGTAAGTAGCAGTATTTAATATGCAATTAAAAGTATTTAGAGAAATAATAAGCCAAGGCAAGTAAACAATTATAGAAGATTGTTATGGTTTGCGAAGCTTTTTTGTGGAGGCAGTTGAATTAGTTATACCCAAAATACCTTTCTGACAAGACAATAAACTTTAAATAATAATAATAATAATAATAATAATAATAATAATAATAATAATAATAATAATAATCTTTTGTCATTGTAATAAGATTGTAATAAAATTAAAATGAAATTGGTTTGAGCGCTGTGCCAATTTCATTGTAATTTTATTACAATCTTATTACAATGACAATATTATTATTATTATTATTATTATTATTATTATTATTATTATTATTATTATTATTATTATTATTATTATTATTATTATTATTATTAATTATTAATTATTATTATTATTTAAAGTAAATAAGCCTGCACATTGATGTTTCTTGGCCACATGGTTCCCAATATGGATCCACTGGGCACATTTTAACTAGTAAAATATGCTCTGAAAATAGCACTGGAAACAAAAAAATATTCAACTTCTTCAGAAGCCTTTCTAACTTATAATAATTTGTGGTAGCTATTTCACTTTAAAGTTCCTTATTATGCAAAACTAAAGTAAACATATGTGTGCCAGGAAAAGAGCTGATATATTTGAATATGTTTCTTGCAACTATTGCAAAAAGATCTAACACAAACTCAAGTACTTTATGGGTAAATTTCATATATCCAACAACCTCTAGTAACCTATACTAAATATATTTCTAAGCAGCCTAAATTTTATCTCAGCCTTTCTCAAATGCTTTTCTTCATTTTTACTTGGGTTCTTACTATAATATAACTATATAACTTTATTCACAATTTCTTTAATAAACCTCGTTCAAAATTAGCGTATTGGACTCAGGTTTGGCACTGCATCAAACCACTTCAAAGAACAAACTGATGTAAAATCTAAATTTAGTTAATTTTTTCTACAGCCATTTGTAAAGTTATTTCTTATTTAGATGGAAATGCTAAGAGTTTCAGATAGGAAAAACTAAATTATGTCATGTCAAAATATTTTTAAAAATTGTTTTATCACAGTCAAATTACAAACGAATGTGAATTATGACAGAATTCTTACAGAAGGTTCCACAATTATAGCCTCTTTATAAGAATAATTTATAAATAGCATAGTTAGTCAAATTTCAGTTCTGAAAAACCAAATTAGAAAGATTTTCATACCTGACTAATTGTAGGCAGTTTAGTAAGAAGCATTTGGAAAACTGGTGGTGGAAGAGTCTGTTGGAGAACTTGTAGTAATTGCTGAGGTTGTCCACAAACAGCGATGGCATTTGTCAAGTGATCAACACCTTTTTCATATTCTCCTGAATAAAAAACAACCATATTAATAGCGACTAAAGATCAGGCATAATGACATTTAATGAAGATTTGAAATGATTCTGTTGGGTTACAATATTTAAAAATTCAACAAATTATTTCAACAAATAAGTAAAATATCTGCATGCCACAACTATTTGTTAACAAAAAAAAATACCGAAAGTTCAAATTTCTACCCTAGAATTTTCAGACTTTGTTCTGTTAGTGGTCTTCTTGATTTATGAGTTTTAGACAAATTTAGATAGAAAAATAACATACAGTATATTAAAATAACTGATAACATTTCAAAGTTGCAGTTGTAAATTTAGAGTTCTATTATTTTTATTGTTTCTTTTTGTAACTCTCAAAAAGTAATTTGTCCTGCAATCCCTCTGCCTTGGAATTCAGTGCCCTGAATTTAGCTGAATCTATCACAAAATGGGTTAAGATTAAGGGTTAAGATCCACTAATCAACATTTAGAATAATTCTATACAAATAGGAAAAAAGTCATCAAACTCAATAGAGTTGGATTACATATTTGTAAATATACATAGTCTTGCCCTTTAAAGAACATGCAATTATTTTACCTTTCAAAGCACTGGTTTCAGTAATAAGCATTTTTTTCTACTGATTGTATATCTCTAATGTGTAACATACAAGTTAGCAAAAAGAAAGATTTAAAAAATGCAATAACCTTGTGCTAAAAGTTCCTCTCCCAACTGTATCTCTTCAAGAAAGAATTTTTGAACTGCTTCAGCATCTTTTAGATCAGGCAACTACAAGAACAACATTTATCAAATCAGCCATTTACATATCATAGCAAAATCTCCCACCCTTCCCATTATGCTTTTAAATATAATAAACTTCAATTTCTAAAAAGTTAATAATACTAAGAACTTTTCAAGAATAAAGAGAAGTTTACAAGGAATATTATTCCATTTTTTTAACAAATTTTATTTTTTATTTTATTAAATTTATACCCCGCCCTTCTAAAAACGGACCCAGGGCGGCGCACAGGAAAATTAAAATACATACAAAACATCATATAAAATTTAAAAAACTAATTCAATAGAACCTGTGCTAAAACCAGATTAAAATCCCCAAATTTAAAAACTATCTAAAAGTCAGTATAGGGGGCTACGCTAGGCCGGCTAGATGGAACAAATGTGTCTTAAGACACTTGCGGAAGAGGCGGAGGTCAGAGATGGTGCGAAGTTCAGGGGGTAAGTCGTTCCAAAGGGCTGGACCTGCCACAGAGAAGGCTCTCCCCCTGGGTGTCGCCAGTCGGCATTGTCCGGCCGACGGCACCCTGAGGAGGCCCTCTCTGTGGGAGCGTATTGGTCTGAGGGATGTATGGGGCAGGAGGCGGTCTCGCATATAACTAGGCCCCGAGCCATGGAGCGCTTTAAAGATGGTCGTCAGAACCTTGAAGCGCACCCGAAAGACCACAGGAAGCCAGTGCAGCTCGCGCAGGATAGGTGTTATGTGGGAGTGTCTAGGCGCTCCCGTAATCACCCGCGCGGCTGCATTCTGGACTAACTGCAGCTTTCGAGTGCACCTCAAGGGAAGCCCCATGTAGAGAGCATTACAGTAGTCGAGTCGAGACGTCACGAGTGCTTGAGTGACTGTGCGCAGGGCAGCCCGGTCCAGTAAGGGGCGCAATTGGCGCATCAGGCGTACCTGATGAAACGCCCCCCTGGCCACGGCCGCCACATGGTCCTCCATGGACAGCCGGGAATCCAGGAGGACACCCAAATTGTGCGCCCTCTCCACGGGGGCCGGTGTTTCGCCCCCAATGGCCAGAGTTGGAGTAATCTGGCTGAACCGGGGTGCTGGAAGCCACAGCCACTCAGTCTTGGACGGGTTGAGCCTGAGTTTGTTACTACCCATCCAGATCTGTACGGCCTCCAAACACCGGGACATCACCTCGGCGGCATCATTGGGGTGGTCTGGGGTGGATATGTACAGCTGAGTATCATCAGCGTACAGATGATATCCCACCCCAAAACCACGGATGATCTCGCCCAGCGGCTTCATATATGTGTTGAATAGTAGGGGCGAGAGGACCGACCCCTGAGGAACCCCACATACGAGGGGTCTCGAGGCCGACCTCTGCCCCCCTGCCAACACATATTGCAACCGACGAGAGAGGTAGGACGAGAACCACCGCAGAACGGTGC
This sequence comes from Rhabdophis nuchalis, assembly GCA_039707465.1. Taxonomy (NCBI): domain Eukaryota; kingdom Metazoa; phylum Chordata; class Lepidosauria; order Squamata; family Natricidae; genus Rhabdophis; species Rhabdophis nuchalis. Next base: position 326,291,732 of record CM077643.1, read on the forward strand.
CTCCCAGCCCCAACCCCCCCAGTCGGCGCAATAGGATACCATGGTCGATGGTATCAAAAGCCGCTGAGAGGTCTAATAGGACTAGGGTAGAGGAATATCCTCTATCCCGCGCCCTCCAGAGATCATCAACCAACGCGACCAATGCCGTCTCGGTGCTGTGACCGGGTCGGAAGCCGGACTGGCGCGGGTCTAGATAATCAACTTCCTCCAGATGTCGGGGAAACTGTTGAGCCACCACACTCTCTACAACCTTCACTAAAAAGTGAAGGTTGGAGACCGGACGATAGTTCTCTAATAATGCTGGATCCAGGGACGGCTTCTTGAGGAGGGGCCTTACTACCGCCTCTTTCAAGACGGCAGGCAAGGACCCCTCACTCAAAGATGTGTTGACAATGCCCTGGAGCCTTTCTCGTGTCGTCTCCCAGGATGCCAGTACAAGCCAGGAGGGACACGGGTCCAATAAACATGTGGTAGCCTTAAGTCTCTTTGACAACTTGTCCATATCCTCGGTAGTAACAAAGTCAAACTCCTCCCAAGATGGTGTCTCAAGAACAGCCTCGGACCGTCCGACTGGACCACTGTCGATGGAGGGTAGCTCATTCCGAATCCGAGTGATTTTCTCCTGCAGATAAATCCCAAATTCCTCTGCTCGACCCTGTAGAGGGGCTTCCCGCGGCCTCTGTTGAAGGAGGGAGCGGGTCACCCCAAACAGGGCGGCAGGGCGGTTATCTGCGGATGCAATAAGGGTGGCACAATATCGCGTTTGGCCACCCTTATCGCCACTAAGTAAGTCCTAATATAGGTTCTAACTAGTGTTCGGTCAGCTTTGGAGCGAGAAGATCTCCATCTGCTCTCTAGGCGTCTCTTGTGCCGTTTCATCCCCCTAAGCTCCTCGGTGAACCAAGGAGCCTGGGTGGTTCGTCGCCGCAAGGGCGTGACTTGGTCCAGGGCCCCCGTGGCCGCACTTAACCATGCGGTCGCGGGGCAAGTCCACAGGAATTGGCCCAAGCTCCCTCTGGAACCTTACCGGGTCCATCAGGAGCCTGGGGCGGAACCATATAGGAATGTCAGGCTCCGCCTCCCCGCGGTGAGGTGCGGCGATCGGAAAGTCCAGCCGAAGGAGAGCGTGATCTGTCCATGACAGGGGTGTGATGGCTAAATCCCCTATTCCAAGATCACTACTCCATTGTCCCGAGACGAAGATTAAATCCAGAGTGTGTCCACCCTCGTGGGTAGGTAGGGCCTAAAACTACCTGGGTCAGGTCCATGGCTGTCATGGAAGCCATGAACTCCCGAGCTACACCAGAGGTTTCGCCTACTGACGGCAGGTTGAAGTCCCCCATGACCAGTAGTCTGGGGGTCTCAACCGCCGCCTCGGCTATCACCTCTAGGAGCTCGGGCAGGGCTGTTGTTGCATAGCGAGGAGCCAGGTATACAACTAACATGCCCAACTGCCTCCCAAGGCCCCACTTCACGAAGAGGGATTCACACCCGGTCGTCTGAGGGATTATGATCTCCTTCGGCTCGAGACCTTCCCTAACCATAATCGCCACCTCCCACCCCTCCCTAGGGCCCTAGGCTCGGTATCCTGGTGGGCACATTTCTACGAGGGGAAGTCCTCCCTTGTGGCCCAACCAGGTTTCCGTAATACCCACCAGGTCCGGGTCCCCCCCTGGCACAAGGTCATGGATGAGGGGGGGCTTTTTGTACCACAGACCTGGCGTTGCATAGCATCAGTCTAGGGCCCCGGGTCTGTGGTTCTTGCCCACCTAGTCTGTGATGGGAGTTATAAAACAAAATTGTTATAAAACTAAAAATAAAGCCACGCCTAAAACTCCCTTTATCAGTTTCTCAATCCTCACAATTGCTCTACAAATTAGCTATCATTTGTGAAGTACATCATCCCATAATACAATGGATCAAGAGAAATATCCATAAAAGGAAAAAAAATTCCACAAAAGGAAGGGATGCTTGCTGAAAAATTAGTTGAGGGATCTTCAATGGAAAAGGGGAAGGGAAAAAAACAAAAGTCATTATTCTTGCTTCTCCAAAATTTGGACTATTGGATGTATGCTACAAAAGGTTGATGGTACAATAATTTCAAACCAGAGACCATTTTCAATTATTTTATATCACCCTACTCCAGAAATTCTTGATGATTATCAGGAGATATGAAATGAAGAAATAAACCTCAGGTCCAATAAAACACAAGAAAAGTCATCCAAACAAGTCAGTAAGAAATATAAATATATATAAGATCAAGCCAGTATATTCACATTAGCCCCAAAGCCTGCCAGTAGACAACATAAAAAACATATTACTACCTTAGAAAATCCTGCTCTTTCTTTGGCAATCTTCTGTTTCTTTCTTCCTATAGATTAAATAAGGATATATTGATTTTCAAACAATCATGCTACCATACTTGCACTTCAGAGGAATTTTCAGAAGGGAGGTCCCAACTTCATAGATTTCCGTATGTACCATAGCAAAGAACATAAGGGAGATACTCATGTGCAACATTATATTACCTTTCACATATAGAAGAATTATTCTTAAATTATGCAATATATATATATATGTGTGTGTGTGTGTGTGTGTGTGTGTGTGTGTGTGTATCTCTCTCTCTCTCTCTCTCTCTCTCTCTCTCCAGGTCACTCCTCAGCTCACTCAAGAGTCAACAATAGATGTTATTAAAATAGTCCCATACAGGTAGTCTTCGAATCATGACCATAATGGAGCTGCCCATTATTTGTGATGACCATTAAGATAAACGCCCATGTGGTCACTTCACTTATGCCCCCCCTATCCCTGTTTTCCCTGTGTGTTTGTTAAAATACATGGGTCATTAAACAGAAATAGATGGAAGGGTGCTGCAGCATTCCTGAAATCAGTCATAAGACTGAGTGAGCATTGGGGTGATGAGCAGTTGTAATTTCAGAACTGGGTCATAAGTAGCTTTGGGTGGGGGGGTTGTCTGCCACAATTTCTAAACAATCTGTTGTAAATCAAGGACTATCCTCTGCTGTTTATCTTTTTTTTATTTTTTTTCTAGCACCGAGAGACTTGTGTATTGCTTCTTGTGTGTTACAGAACACCAAGAGTCCTTAGAAATTTGGTGATGATACATAGAAATACCCCAGGAGTCCAATTTTAATCAAATGCTGTACTTAAGCTCACCATAAGCTCTTCCACATAGGTATAGGAAGATCACCAGCGATAGAAATATCAAATGTGACAAATGTGTGTTTTTGTTTTATTTTTATAGTTTTCTTAGCACCATATACACTGAAGATGGCATTTAATTTCGTTGTATGAGGTGCAATGACAATAAAGTAAACTAAGCTAAACATAATCAGGGAGTTTTCAGAATAATGATCCTTGCATCAATTGCAAGCTAATTGTTTCTTCTTACTATAATTTATTGCAATTTGCTTTGGAAAAAAATTTACTCTGATGGTATAAAACTCATCATAGGTAAACAGAAGAGTATTTTCACAATCTGGGGGGAAAGTTTTTAAAAACACGCTTTTTTATTAAGGGTAAACGTAACAAAGATCATTAAGTAATGTTGAAGAGCTGAAATAATGCAGAATTACAAAATAATACTGCATTTTGGATAACTCTACATTTTTCTTTTGCATTTCTCCTTATCCTGGAAGTTATTAGTGAAACGGTACCAGGAGGGTTTTGAGAATGCATTATGTAACATGACTCTACAAGCAGGATTTGTTAAAGTGAAGGTAACTATAATATATATGTAGTACTTTATCAAAAGCAAGAATCTTCCCCCTCAAATTTCTTTTTCCAAGACACACAATCTTCTCTGGCACCTGGATGGCCAAATATGCTGAGAGGGAGTGACCCTTATGTAGTTCAACTATGTTTCATTTGCATGAAGAATGGAGACCAAAAATTAGGTTGTTTCCTAGTGACCAGCTTTTGATTTTAATTAGCATTCAGTCATCAGTGTTAGGAGCAATGGTAGGCTATGCCATCACTATGTTTTTAATTTTTAGTGAATGGTTAAATATTTTAGAGGATTTTCTATAAATACAATTTTCTATGAATACAGAAAGTATTTGCAAAGTAAATCTCCAAACATAAAGCAGGCTTCTGAAATTTAATTGGAATATATTACATATTTTACAGTAATAAACATTTGTGTCGATTATTTAATTTTACAGTTGGAAACACCTCTTTTCCTGGGGCAATGTTATATGACTGAAACAACTTTGGACACAGAATTTTTGCACATACATTCTGTCTCTGTATATTAAGAACATATATACTTATGTGTATACAAATGTCAGGAAATGTGTTCATAGCAGTATTCACTTCTGAATCTACTGCCTCTCAAAATTGTGGCTGGCTAAACTAAAAGTGAAGGAAATTTTGATGATGAATGAAACTTCTAATTAAGCGAGCAAGCACACAGCAAATAGGAGTTTGACAAAGGAATTTAGATGGGCACAGTCATTGGAACTAACAAAATGTTATCAATCTAACCAGATCATCATTTTAATAAAAGTTAACTGATCATGAGAATATAATGAACATAATGTACCTTAACTTCAGTAAAGCATTTAGCAAAGCTTTCTGTGACATCCCCAAAGAGAAGATGGCAAAATAATGGGTTAGAGCAGTGGTTCTCAACCTTCCCAATGCCGTGACCCCTTTAATACAGTTCCTCATGTTGTGATGACCCCCAACCATAAAATTGGTGTCTTGGTTCCTAAGACCATCAAAAATTTCAATGTAAACCAATTTCGTTGTAAACAAGTACAATAACAATAAAGCTTATACTTATAAAATATGTGTTTTCCGATGGTCTTAGGCGACCCCTGTGAAAGGGTCATTGGACCCCCAAAGGGGTCGTGACCCACAGGTTGAGAACCGCTGGGTTAGAGTGTGCTCCCATTAGAAATAAGAATTGGCTGAACATCATACCCAGTGGTATGTCAATGGCTGTCTGAGGAGTGGAATGAAGTGTTTGAGGTGTATTGCAGGGCTCTATTCTGCACCCAATGTTGTGCAGAAACATATTAAATATATATTTATAAATACCTTGATAGAAACATTAATACATTTGAAAACAACATAAATTTGGGGAAGGGAAATAGCAAATTCCTTGGGGGACAATATCAAAATTCCAGAAATTTTATGTCAGGAGGGGAAAATGCAAAAACCTTATTTTGCATAGGAAAAATTAAGTACATGAATATAGGATAGGGAGATCATACTGGGTGACAACACCTACAAAAAGAGTCTGGCACTGTTGATAGATCACAAGCCAAATATGAAGGTAATATAATTGCTAAAAAAAAAGAAGGAAATGCAATGTTGGGTTGCAACTAGGTTGTACAACATCAAGGATCAAGTACAAATAGTCCTTGATTTGTGACCATAATTAGGACAAGAATTTCCAATGCTAGGTGATGTGGTCAAAAAGCACAATTTCAAATGACAGCATGGCTTAGCAACAGCAACACCATTGGCGTAAATCAAATTCCATCAGTCATTAGTCAAGGACCCTCCAAAATCCAAGTCATTCTGGGCTTAGTCCCTTGCAGCCCAAGCCTTGATTCTTCCAAGGTGAGAGACTGTCTCCCTTTTAACTCCAGTCTTGGTCCTTTTGTTCTCACAAACACTGTCTTGCAGAGTGGCAAGCAACCCTAGAACCTCACAGCTCTGGGACGGCTTGTTATGCTGTGGCACAAGAGCTTATTGGCAGGCCATGCCTCTGAGGCTGGAAGAAGCCCCTGAGCTGCAGTGTCGCAGGAAGCCTCAGCCCCCTCAGCTCAGCATCACAGCACAAAGCTGCAGCCATCTCAGGAAGCCCTAGCTCCAGCCAGAGGTGCCCTCACCACTTTGCACAGTCCCTGCTGCCCTGCACTCTGCCACTCCAGCTGACCTTCACCATCTTCTTGCTGCACTGTTAATAGGCATATCCAGCCTGACCCTTCCTGAGACAGCTGGTGGTCACATAAGGCCATCTTTCCCTGGTCTTGTGAGGAAACCACCATGCGTGATCTGGGAAATACAGTCTTGTGTGGCCAGCTTGCTGCCTCACCACTGGCCAAACAGCAGCAAGAGCAAGATGGTGGATGTCAGCTGGGCGGGTGGAGCACAGGGGCCATAGACATCAAAAGACCATAGATGGGGAGAAAAAGGCAGGGGGGGGGGAGGTTGAAGTGCCCCTGCACTTGTAAGTGAAAGTAGGCAGCCAAGCACCCTAATTTTTATCATGGGACAGTGGTAGGGTCCTTTGTTCAGCACTGTTGTAATTTCAAATGGTCACTGAATGCATGGTCCTAAGTTGAGGACTACTTATAACAATTAACTTGCATATGAGTTGGTTAGGCCAAACCTAGAGTAACACATTGAGTTCTGGCCATGCAATTTGAAGAGGAACATTTACAACTGGAATCTGCAGAGAGGAAAGCAACCAAGACTGAATAAAGGGCCCAGAATGGGGGGGGGGGGGGGACCCCATGGTTATAGGCACTGGGTACGTTTAGAAGAGAAGACTGGGGCTAAGCATAAGGGGATGGAGAAGAGGAACCATTTGCTGGGATGCACGACGGTCAATTTGTGAAATTAGGGCTAGACTAGATGATCTTCAAGGCCTCCTTTAACTTTTACACCCTATGAGGCTGGACCGCTTCTCCTGCCCAAGCACATTAAAGGTTATGAAAAACCAGGCAGTGGAATGCCCTATTTGCAGGGAGTTCGCATTTGTGGGGCTCCGGTTCCTCCTCCATCCAAGGTTCTCTCTCTGGCGGGGGGTGGGGGGAGGCTCTCACTACGGAAAAGACTAGAGGCCGTTAGCTGAAGATTTCCCGGACATTGGAAGCCACAAAACAGGGCAAAGGGAACCGACTCTCAATGGGGGGGGGGGGGGGGAGGATGAAGCATTCGGGTAGCGAAAAAGGCGGCTGGCCGGCGTGGGAGGAGAAAGCGCAAAGTCCGCTCTGGGCGGCGGGGCGCACGAGGGGGAAAAGAAGAGGCCGGAGGACTCACGTTCCCGCAACCGGTTCTTGAAGTTGGGGTCGCTCCTCCTCTTGCGGTCGAAGTAGATGCAGTAGCCGATGAAAAGGGCGCCGCAGACGCCAGCGGCGATAGCGCTGCTCTTGCCCCCCATCATCTTCTGCCTTCCGCGGCCGCCTCCTCCCGCTTCTCCAGGCACCTTGGCCAGGCACGCAAGGAAAAGGAAGGCCCGCCTCGCGCAAGGCACTTCCGTCATCAGCCGGCGACGGCAAAGAGGTCTCACTTTGCCTTAGGCCCAGGCGAGCGCTCGGGAAGCCGAGGCGCGCGACACACGTCCCGCCTGAAATGCGCCTGCGCACGAGGCTCCTCGGTCAGCCTCCTCAGGGTGTTTTGGGTTACGCATGCGTGAAGGATTCGCACGAGGTTCCCCGTTTAACTATAGGAAAGTTGGTTGCGTGGACGGGCTCATCCATTCATTCAGTTTGTCTCTCATGTACAAGAAAACAGGAATAAGAACTGTAGGAAGGTACTGGAAAACCCATTTTAGAAATTAATAAATATATAAGGGCAAGAGCCATAGCCAGGAGAAAATCATACACGTAGCCAAAAGGGGTTGAGTATAATCACAAAAGGAAATTTAGTATAAAGGATTAAGAATAACCAAAGCACAGGAAAACCCTGAGTCTGGTGATAACCACTAGACATAAAATCTAATCAAAGGCAAGACAAAGATCATAACGATTTACCTAAAGCTGACATCTACTCACAGGAAACACCCTTCCTTGCCTTCTCTGACAGGATTAACCCCAAGGACCAGACACCAGCCGAACAGAATCAACATCACAGCAATTATCCCAAATAAATAAATCTTTGTTAATTAGAAACGTACATAAAGACCTCAAAGGAGGGAAACTGTATAAAGGTGGGAAACCAATTCATATATGGTGTCCTGCAGACCCGGGAACAACAGAGCTGTGTCTTGTCCTTCCCATCTTTTCTTTCCTTTAATAAAGCTCATAACTTCCAGGCAGCTGTCTTCACGAAATTCTCTTTTAGCGTCGGTGGTGATTCCCAGCTGGGAACAACCCTGAACTCTTTACTTCCAACAGAACACAGGAAATGGATACAAATAAATGGGACAGTAGGACAGGGACATTAGGCAGGCTGGTGCACTTATGCACGTCCCTACTGACCTCCTAGGAATGGGGAGAGGTCAACACTAGACAGTTTAAGGTTAAAGTTATGGGGGTTTGAGAATGTAACAACAGTCAGAGCATTCCAGGCATTGACCACACTTGCTGAAGTCGTATTTTCTGCAATCAAGTTTGGAGCCGTTTACCTTAAGTTTGTATGTTGTGTGATTGTGTATTATTGAGGTTGAAGCTGAAGTTGTAGCAGATAATTTTGTGTACTACACTTGGATTAGACCATAGGCACCATAGTTCTAGGTTGTCCAAACCCTTGACATGGTGATCAAAAACATGCAAATCAACCCATTGCCATCTATCAGCATTAAGTCAAAATTAATGCTGAATGATTTTTTTCCCAGTATCATCAGTGATAAACTGGAGCATACTAACGTGGGTGAAGAGAAACCTATTCTAGTTTTGCAAGAACCAGGCCATAATTTTACGCTTTCTTTCTTTTTTTACATTTTATTAGAATACCCTGATCCCTCATAGCAATTACAATAAAAGGAATCCCTACTACAAGATGCATGCTTTCTTCATGTTATGAATAGAAAACGGCAATTAATATTAAATACAGGGTTTGAAAAAGGCAAAAAATATCCATTGAAACAAAATTAATATAGGTATAATCTGTTTTTTTCCATGGAGGAAAAGTCTCTAATCTTAGAATTCTGACACCATTAAATCACTGTCAGAATAATCCATAATCAAATAATGTTAATATAATTCATGTAGGAATAGAAAAAGAATATTGTCTAAAAGAAAAAATATTGATGACTGTTGAGGATTCACAAAACTTCCCATATCTGATTGGAAGTTGAATAAATTCTTTTTTGCATTTATCCAACTTCAGTTCAACCTCAAAAGAAATACTTGTTTATATTGTACAACAATACTTCTTAAAGATTTGAAAGCTGCAGTATTAGATACTAAACGAAGGCTAAATAGCCTTTATTCCCTACGCAATCTCTTCAAAAGAATATATAATTACATAACATCACAGCCAGCAATGTGAAAGTTGGGGATAATCAGATTAGATTAACAAATGGCCAAGTTATTATAAAAAATTACTGAATGCACAGAAAGACCTGCACTCTATTTACCAATAGCAATTAACACAAATACTGCAGGTACTTTTGTACAGGGCCAACATGAAATAATTTAAAATTTTTCCGGTGTAAGCTTTAAACCACTCTCCAATTTATTTGTAATATTAATGTACACATATTTAACAAAAAGGACAAATAAACATTACAAAGAACACAATTGTAAATAATTAATTGCCTGTTATAAGAACCCTTTAAGAAAGGCTTTCTGGTATTATTTACATTGTAAGGATAATAGATGAAAGATATTAAAATAGTCATAAATTTCTAGTGTGACGTTTTTAATTTATCTTCCAATGTTACCTTTGCAAATTAATTTAGATGAGCTTCTAAATTGTGAAAGTGGAGATAAAATATGTAAGACTTCCAAAACATTGTCTATGTGATAAATTTTATTTAAAAGTATCTTAACATTACAAAAATATCTTAACACTATCATTTGGGTTTCCTCATTTTCATGCTGTTTTTTGATTTTGATTTTTTGCTCTTTTTCATGGGGTCTGCCTTTTCACCAACAAAAGAATTAGAAGATCCTTCTGGTTTTTTTAGAGAAGTAGTCTTTGTGTATTTCAATCGAACAGAGCTCTTTGCATTTTTGTTTGATTTCTTCTGTTCTTCTTTCTCTCTTTTTACACAACGTTGCACTCTTAGCTTTCTTCCTTGTAATTCAGATTGGTTTAATTTCAGAGCAAGGTGTACAGCGTCTATGGTCTTTAGGGAGAAAAAAAAAAGCAACTCATAAAATTCCTCTCACATGGACTGAGAAGGAGAGGGCTATTTCCTCATCGCAATACAACCCCATGCATTCTGAACAAATGATTTGGAAAAGGGGTGTCAAACTGGTGGCCCGCGGGCTGGATGCGTCATGCGCAGGCCATGCCCACCCCAGCTTCGTGAATGGGGAAAATGTCACGAGACATCATGTGATGGCAACGTGACATGGAGAGTTTGACACCCATGATTTGGAGGGTAAGGGACACTTCAGAGAAGATCTGCACAGTGCACAGTAAGAAGACAAAAAGTAATTCCTTCAAGGAAGCAGTTTCCGATCACTTAATGCCACATTCTACTCTAATAACTTCCCTTTAATTTCAAGCACAGCATATCCATTGGGAAATCCAACTATATACAAGAAGGATTTGTATCATGACCTCATGAATCAGTTTTGCTGTTCACAGACTCATTAGCTACAGTTGTCACAAGAAACAACACAGGAGAACTCTCTTCTAATGCTCTTCTTGATTACTGCAAATGAAAGGATGGCGATTTTGCTCCCCTATTTTCCCCAAATGATTGATCGATAACTATGCAAGGCATTTATGCTTTGGGTTACATTGCAGGTTAAGGGTAAATGTTCAAAAAGTGAGAAAAAATGAAATAAGAGATTAACAGAATGATTTGAAAATTAGTGTTCTATTATAGCATTGCCTACTGTTATCAAAACTTTGCTGATTTGTGCCATCCAAGGAACAGAGTGGCATAACCTTCTCGTCATTTTTAATGGCTAGATTTTTAATTACTGCTTTAATTATTTTCAACAGACAGTAAAATAATGGCTAAGTTATTGAGCATTCAACCCCCAGAGTATCCTGTATTGCTGGGAGAACATTACTGATGACTTAGTTACACCCACAAATGTACCCCTTTTGCTAAATGAGTTTTTCTCCAGTAGAGTTCACCATTCTAATCCTCTTAATAACTATTACTGGATGATAAAAGATTACCATCTTTGCAAATGGAGTAAGTGTGCAAAATTCATGTAAATGCTTGATGATTAGCGCTCTCTTTGTGAAGTTACAAGGGTGATGTCTAGATACGGGTATTAGTCGAGTTCGGTGCAGTTTCAATGAATTATTTAGAAGACGCTTAATTATTCCTAATTGTTTACCATGAGGTTTTACTGTGTTGCTATCCCCTGAGTGCAATACTGAATGCGAGATTAAATAACCAATATAATTATGATTTAAAGCCATGCTAAAGTTGTTATTGCAGCCATTGAATGACATACCTCAAATAGAACATAACCAAATCCTTTGCCGATGCCTGTGCTTCGATCTCTCACAATTCGTACACCTGTCACATTTCCACATTCCAAAAAGTGATTTCTTACAGTCTTATCATCAATTTCTGTAAATGCAATATCTTTTATAAATGTGCAGCTATTAAAACACAACCATTTTAGCGACATGACTAAATTTCTATTACTATTTAAAGTTTATATTCTTTTTTAAACAAATACAAATATGGTTGCCACCTCTATCTGCTTAAAAGAAAGATTAAGACTATTGGGAAAGTATTGGCAAGGCAATAGCTCTATATCCCTTACTTATGTTTTAGTTATCTTATTATGGCATACTTCAAGAATTAGGTTACAAATTTACCAATTCAAAGCACCTTTTCTTTTTGCTTTACCTGCATTTGTAGATTTATTTATTTATTTATTTATTTAATTACATTTGTATACCGCCCTTTCTCCCTTGCAGGACTCAGGGCGGTGAACAGGCAATAATAAAAACCACAATAAAACATCCAATAATTCAATAAATATACTACAAATTCTAAAACTAAATTAAACAATGGGCCTGCTCTAAAATAACCTATAAAACCCCTAATAAAACAAATTTAAAACTACGCCAGGACAGCCGCACGAAATAGATGGGTTTTCAGGGCTCGACGAAAAAGGCGCAGGCCCGTGGTTGTGCGTAGGTCAGGGGGTAGGTCATTCCAGAGGGCAGGAGCTGCCACAGAGAAGGCTCTCCCACTAGGGGTCGCCAGCCGGCATTGACTGGCTGACGGCACCTTGAGGAGGCCCTCTCTGTGGGAGCGGACTGGTTGGAGGGAGGTATTTGGTAGGAGGCGGTCTTGCAGATACCTAGGTCCCTTGCCATGGAGCGCTTTAAAGGTTGTTACTAACACCTTGAAGCGCACCCGGAAGGCCACAGGCAGCCAGTGCAGCTCGCGCAGGAGAGGTGTTACGTGGGAGCATCTAGAGGCCCCCAGAATCCCCCGCACGGCCGCATTCTGAACTAGCTGGAGCCTCCAGGTGCACTTCAAGGGGAGCCCCATGTAGAGAGCATTGCAATAGTCCAGGTGGGAAATAACGAGGGCTTTAGTGACAGTGCGTAGAGCGTCATGATCCAGAAAGTGGCACAACTGGCGTATCAGGCGAACCTGATAAAAAGCCCCCCTGGCCACGGCTGTCATATGATCGTCTAAAGACAGCCGAGTATCCAGGAGGACGCCCAAGTTGCGGGCCCTCTCTGCGGGGGCTAATGACTTGCCCCCGATAGCCAGAGATGGAACCAACTGGCTATGTTGTGACGCTGGTAACCACAGCCACTCAGTCTTGGACGGGTTGAGTCGAAGCCTGTTCCTCCCCATCCAGACTCGCACGGCCTCCAGGCACCGGGACATCACTTCCACAGCATCGTTGGGGTGGTCCGGGGTGGAGATGTACAGCTGGGTGTCATCTGCATACTGATGAAACTCCACCCCAAAACCACGGATGATCAAACTTTTGCAAGTTTTTGATTTATAATTATGTATAAACATACATTATGTTTATACATAATTATAAATCAAAAACTTGCAAAAACAAAATGCAGCTCGGGACTAAAAGAAACAAGTAAGCTGAGACATTCTGGTTTGAAGAGGTGTTACTTAGTGTTAATTTTAAACCAGTCTTGTACATTTAAGTTTGTTAACATCTTTACAGATACACTCACTCCATTCATCTGCAAAAGTATAATTTTCTACCAAAATAATGTACATTTGTTTGAATTGATTAACATTAAATTATAATACATACCATAAGGCAGATTTCCTACAAATATTGATCTCTTGTTATCATGCTGTAAAACAAACAACAAAAAGAACTGAACTCAGGAACTTAAAGAAAAGCTAGTAAAAGATATATAGTATTTGAATTATGTCTATAGAGATTCTAAGTCATGCCATGGTTGTCTCAAAGGTACTTCAAAAGACAACTAGACTTTGTTTTTCCTTGAAGATGTTTCGCTTCTCATCCAAGAAGCTTCTTCAATTCTGAAGTTGCCTTTTGAAGAAGCACCTTTGGGATAGCGTTTGAATTACTTACACAAGTAGATTTTGAAGCAAGATCAACTCTGATATGGAATCCACTGACAATTTCTGTTCCATTACTATGAAACCATAAAAAAGGAAGTAACAATATAAATTACCACTAAATTTGATTTGAATATTGTTTATTTTAGAAATAGCATTTAATAATAAAGACTTATATATCTTAAACAATGTGGTAATTTTAAAAATAGACATACCATTTTAAGGCATTATTTGCTGCAGATTCCTCCTTGAAAACCACGTAAGCATTAACGTATTTCATATTAGGGTGTAGTTTTTGCCTAAAGGGAAAAAAAAGTTACATTTTATACTGCCAGACTCAAAAAATAACTCCAGATATTTTACATCATAAAAACAAAGATGTGTCAGAATAAACAATCCAATAAAAATAGCAACAATCTCTAGGCTGCAGCCGACAGCTGTCCAGATTCTAATGACCTACTACTAGGTTTCCCCAACAAATTGAAAAGCCACAGATTTGCCTTCTACAATCCAGAGTCAACTTCTTTTACTCTTTTAGTTACAATTTCTCACAATGTTATAAATAATGCAATTCTATGCTATGGTCAAGAAACAGGGCCATCTCTTAATTCAATAGTTAGCATTGAAGGGGGCGTTAATTGCACCAGGTCTGTTCCAGTTTTATAGTTAAAACTTTACTATAATTTACAAAAGTGGACTATATGTTTTCAATTTTTCAATTCAATTTCAATTTTTACTTTGGCCCAGAATAGCTGAAAGATGCCCTGATATAAACAAATCGCACCAATATGATACATCAGTATTTTCTGTTATAAACATTTTATTTTAAATTAGGGCTAACAGATCCAGGCTCCAAAAAAACATTTCCAGCAACATAATTAAGTGGCAGCAAAGAACTAGACATTTTTAAAAAATATTTCTTTGCAGCTATCTACTGGTCACCAAGATTTCTAAAGCCGAGATGTAATAACCCCAATATAAGAATAAGTATAACCTGTAAATCAATTCTCATGCACAAATTACAATACATACTTTATAGCAGCCATTTTTTTGGATATTGCATCTTCTGCTGGAATCTTCAAAGAGAAAAAATAGTTTATTATTAAGGAGGCATTATTTAGAAACATTATGAACATTTACAATTTTGTTTAAAACACAGACAATCCAACTGCACAGGAGATATAAACTAGATAAGCATTTCTAGCCATGGTAGCATTCAGTTTAAAACACTAAAATAATAAACACACACACACACACACACTCATAGAGCTCTCAGTGGAAAATCAAGTCTCTACAATGAAGCAGCCTGGAACCAAGCATTCAGCTGAGAAGAATGTATGCAAATATTTCCTCTTTCTCTTTGCCCGAGGGAAAAAGAACATTTTCTTATATTACGCTGCTGATTTCCTGCCAAGCAAGGTTAAATGTACTGTGGGAGATCTATCCTGAGCTCACAAAGAAACGATGGAAGGAATATATACATTGGTCAAATTATGCACATCTCCTAGATACAGTATTCCCCTGTTCCTCCTTATCAGCTTCCCCATTTGTCTAATACATACATTATGGTCCTACTAGCGGCAGTCATTTAATAAGCAGATAGAAAATCAACAAGCAGAAGACCTATCAGTAATCTATTCATAAGGATCAGTAAAAATAATTAAAATAGAGTATAAGCAAGGAATTTGTATCTTCAAAACATGTTAGTTTGGAGCTAATTCATGAAAGATTAGGTTGAGAAAAAATGTTAATGAAAAGAACCAAGTTGTTTAAAACAATGAAATATTTACTGTATGTAATCTAGTAATCTGTTATTCCACATGTAACTCTATGCATACTTTTCATACCATTATAAAACTTCAGGCGACGTTTTAGAAACAATTGTCTTATGTACTCTTACATAATGCATTCAGCCATTGACCAAATTACCGTAATTTGCTGGTTTTACACCTGACCATAATCAACAGACTCACTGGCTTATAACAAATTCAATGAAATGACAATTTAAACATCTATGTAACATATCAATAGAAATGCCTATCAATAAAGAAGAATGAAATAAAAGACACGGCGCCATAAATTAACAAATTCATGACAATTTTCTCCACATTAATTTGTATTTTAATAGCTTCCAAAGGCCAGTAGGGAGAGGGCAAGCTAGATTTTCAATGAGGCTATTTCTCAGCAGCAGTACCCCTCTAGAGAAAGAAACTCCACTTAGCCTACTTAAATATTCAACATTATTTGGTTTCCAACAAAAACCAACCATTTAAATGATTGGCTTTGCTTAACAACCCATGACATTCACTTAACAACCGCAGCATATGCTTAACAACTGTGACGTTTGCTTAATGACTGCTGCTGCAGCAAAAAAAAAAAAGGGGAAAACTACTTCCAGTCACATGGGTGCCTCAGTTTATGACTGCAATGACTTATGATTGGATTTCTTGTCCCAATTATTGTCATAAGTCAAGGACTATCCATATATGATATACTTTTGGAGAAAGCCAGAAACTGACATCATTTACTAGTAAAGAATCACAAAATGAAGTAAATAACATACCAAAGAACGGAAACGAATTGATTCAATTTGTCCATAGTCTTTGAAAAATGCCCTCAGCATCTAAATTCAAAGAGGGATAATTTTATTAGCCTAAGACGTATACAAGTGTTAGAGAAACAGCAGTAAACACTTAATCCATATACGATGAATGGAGCACCAGGAACCCTAAATAATATCTATTTGACCAATGATTAAAGGATACAATAAAAAGAAAGTAATTGGGTTTTTTTTCTAGCAGAATTATTAAAGATTAAATCAAACCGAAAACATTATCCAAAAGTAACTGGGGGTTTCTTTTTAAGTTGAAAGAGTAACACAAAAAACTACATAAAATACTTTACCCTCTTTCTCCATGCATATTTACTCACAAGAAAATGTGCTTTACAAAATCAGTAGGCCAGCACAGTATAATGGTTATAGGTCCCCAACCCCCAGCATATGGGCTGGTACCAGGCTGCACCATGCCAGAAACCGGGCCACACAAACAAGTAAAGCACGAAACCACACCCCCTCCAGTCTGCGGAAAAATCTCTCTCCACAAAACTGGTTCTCGGTGCCCAAAAGGTGGGGGCCACTGGATTAACAGATTCACACTACAAAAAATTGTCCAAGTAATGGACAGCAAATGTGGAGCTCTGGTTTCATCAGCAAGCCCCATCTACCGCCCTTATGGTCAGAGGATTGGATCAGACACAGAGACCCAAATGCCACTCTCCAAACATTCATAAAATCACATGATCCAGAGCAACATGTTGCAGAGATAAAGTGGAGGGTGAGATAGAATCATATTGAACAATTTCGCCCTGTGGCAGAAGGCAATCAGAAATGTAATTAACGAATTAAGTATTCAGAGCAAAGGTAGTCTTTGACTTAAAATCATTTGTTTAGCTACTGTTCAAAGTCATGATGGCACTGAAAAAAGTGACTTATCACCTGCCCTCTCACTCATGACGTTCACGCATCCCCATGGTCACCAAAATTCAAGTGCTTAACAACCAGCAACCATGTATTTATGATGATTACAGCATTTCAGGGTCACATGATCACCATTCGCAACTTTCCCTGTCAATGGGCGAAGCCAGATTTGCTTAATGACAGTGTTATTCCCTTAATAATTGCAGTGATTCACTTAACAACCATGGTGTGAAATTGGGCACCACTCACTTAACAATCACCTTTCTTAGAAAGAGGAAGTTTGACCCCAATTGTGGAAATTGTGGTCCAAGTTGCATAAATCAAGGATTAGCTGTTTAAGCTGAATGATGGCGTTGGTGTAAATTAAATCAGTTACATTTCCTTTTCTTTGACCTATGTTTTAAAGTTTTGGATACACCACATTTTACTTCTTTTCTGTATTTTGCTTAAAGTTGCTTATACTAGAATGAAATAGTGATAGGTACATATTTATTAATATAACTTTTTAAAATATGCTTAATACAATCTGTTGCTTTAAAGAAAGTACAAATAGATTGGTATCAAAGTTACTTACTTGTGCTGTATAAGAAACAGGTAAATTCCCCACAAAAAGAGTCCTCTTGTTCTTTAACTTTTCTTTAGCCAGGTTAACTTGGATTTTCTTTTTTTTAATTTGAGCAGCTTCCTCTGAGGTTGGGAAAAATTTGGTAGCCCTATTTTTCATTTGTATTACTTCTTCTTCTGCTTCACTTACATGAGCCAAAGCACATTCCCTTGGTGAAAAATGTATAACCAAGTTATTTAATTGAGCGTTTATAAATAATCATATATGTTCACAGAGTCACAAAAAATAAGCATTTTAAAACTAACTTTTCACTGACAAATATCAATTCTAGAGAGATTATAATTACCTACATTAAAAGCATGCAATTACTATCTAATAATTGGGCACTATCTAATAAAATGAAATTCAATTGTGAAAAAAGTAAGATTCTACATTTAGGCAAGAAAAACAAAATGCACAGGTACAGTATAGGTACCTTGCTCAATAGTAGCAACTGTGAGAGGGATCTTGGAATCCTAGTGGACAACCATTTAAATATGAGCCAGCAGTGTGCAGCAGCTGCCAAAAAAGCCAACACAGTTCTAGGCTGCACAAACAGAGGGATAGAATCTAGATCACGTGAAGTGTTAATGCCACTGTATAGTGCCTTGGTAAGGCCACACTTGGAATACTGCATACAGTTTTGGTCGCCACGATGTAGAAAAGACGTGGAGACTCTGGAAAGAGTGCAGAGAAGAGCAACCAAGATGATTAGGTGACTGGAGACTAAAACATATGAAGAACGGTTGCAGGAGCTGGGTATGTCTAGTTTGATGAAGAGAAGGACCAGGGGAGACATGATAGCAGTGTTCCGATATCTCAGAGGGTGCCACAAAGAAGAGGGAGTCAAACTATTCTCCAAGGCACCTGGGGGCAGGACAAGAAGCAATGGGTGGAAACTAATCAAGGAGAGAAGCAACTTAGAACTAAGGAGAAATTTCCTGACAGTTAGAACAATTAGTCAGTGGAACAGCTTGCCTCCAGAAGTTGTGAATGCCCCAACCCTGGAAGTCTTTAAAAAGATGTTAGATAGCCATTTGTCTGAAATGGTATAAGGTTCCTGCCCACGCAGCGGGTTGGACTAGAAGACCTACAAGGTCCCTTCCAACTCTGCTATTGTATTGTATTACTATCATTTAACTATATGCAATCAACAAGCTTTGAGGAAAAAGGATTTAAATTAAATTAAATTAAATTAAATTAAAAAAGGAAACACAGAAAGACCATTGCTAAAATTTTAGCACAACACATACTTAATGATAAATAAGTCCTTCTTATCAGATTTATTTCTAAATAATCATACAAAGTACTGCATCTTAAGAGACAGTTCATATTGCAAACAGAATTGTCATGAGACGTTATCATTGTAATGATATGAGGGAATGACCTTGGGAAACTGGATAAAGAGATACTGCCTAAGGCAGCAAGTCTCCAAACTTTGCAACTTGGCAGCCCGGGGCAGGGAAGAGGGGAATCAGGCTGCGCAAGCAGCAGGCCAGCACGCACACTCATGCACACACAGCTCGAATGCAAGTGTAGCTGCACTTGCTGGTCCGCCGCTCCGAGTCAAGCTATGTGCATGTGTGCCAGCTCGCTGCTCACACAAGTCAAGCTGCACAACCGCATGTGTGTACCAGCTCACGGCCCAGTTGTGAATAGGCCACGGCCCAGTAGTTGGGGACCCCTGGCATAGGGAATGGTCATAGAAGAGGAAACGTAGCCCGCAGCTCCATAGTGGGCAAAGCCAGAAGTGAATGAGCGATCCTCCCTCAGTTATCAATGTGGAAAAGAGTTGGTGAGACAATTCTATTTTCAGATTTGTAAGATTCTGTTAATGTAGCGTTACGATGAAGTCAAATTAAGTCTGGTTATCTGGTAAGGCTGACAATCATTTTTCAGCTAGAATAGAGTACACATACAGTGCTTGACTTACAACAATTGAATTAGTGACCGTTCAAAGTTACAACAGCACTGAAAAGTGACTTATGACTGTTTTTCACACTTACGACTTTCAGCATTCCCATGGTCACATGATCAACATTCACTTGGCAACTGACTCATATTTATGACAGTTGCAGTGACCTGGTGTCATGTGACCCCTTTTGCAAGCAAAGTCAACGGGGAAGCCATTTAGCAACTGTTACTAACTTAACAACTGCAGTGATTCACTTAACAGCTGAGACAAAAAATGTCATAAATGGAGCAAAACTTACTTAACAAATGCCTCACTTAGTCACAGATTTGGGGCTGAATTGTGGTCATACAGGACTACCTGTATTTATTTTAATAACAATAGGGCAGGGGTGTCCAAACTTGGGAACTTTAAGACTTGTGGACTTCAACTCGCAGAATTCCCCAGCCAGCGGTTTGGACATCCCTGCAATAGGGTTTTTTAAGAGGCATGCTACATTTTGAACCTGCTAATCTGCCCTTTCCTTAGGAACCAGACAGTAACTAACCAATGTGTGAAATTAAGCATAATAAATACAGATGTTCTGTATAGGTTTTCATTTACCTGTTTGCTACTGTTTCATTTGCTAGAGAGGTATCTTTCTTAGATTTCTTCATTTTTTTAAAAGGCTGTCTTTTAGTTGATGAATCTTGAATTTCTGTGACACTTTCCTCTTCTTTATGGTTGCGTTTTTTACTTTCCTTTTAAAATCAATACACCGTCAAACATGAAAGATTAAAGTGTTGCACAATCTCAGGCAGGTGAGAATATTCACATACAGTTTTGCTAACTTTGGCAATTTGCTAGTTACTAATGCCTCATAGCATTCCACATTGTATACCTTATAAATGGAAGCTCATGTTAATTGTTGCGCCTAAGAATAGTAGCCAAGATCTTCTATCAGGTGGAAGTAAAATGGAATCTAGGGCCATCTTTTATTAAAGTCCAATTATCACAATGGTCCAAAAAAACCCAAATCGAACAGGAAGAAACATGTATGGAAAGCAATTCAAGTCATAAAACAGAGGACTGTATCTGTGGTCCTTCTGTTCTAGGTCTCTGTACTAAAAATACATGCATTGTTGTTTTTTTTAGAAAAAGGAGGCTATGATATTAAGTTGCCTAGCTAAATTTTCCTTTATGTGACAGAGCCTAAGAAAATGTTGAAGCACCTAGAACCGTGATGGCAAACCTATGGCACAGGTGCCACGCGGAATCATTTCTTAGGGCATGTGAAGCGTTGCCCTGTCAGCTCCAGCACGCTTGTGTGCGCTGGCCAGTTGATATAGGTCTTCTTTTGAGGCTGTTTTTCGCCCTCTGGAGGCTGGGGGGAGGCTGTTTTCACTCTCCCCAGGCTCCTAGAAAGCCTCTGGAGCCTGGGGAGGGCGAAAAAAGTGCACCAAAAGCAGGGGGTCACACACAAAGCATTATGGGTGTGGCACACCCATGCACGACCCCTGCGCTCCCCCTGCTTTTGGCATGGGAGCCAAAAAAGGTTAGCCATCACTGATCTAGAACCAACCAGTTTTAATTAATTTCAATTTAGTAAAAAGCCTAATAGACAGAAAGCCAAGTTTAGCCTAGTTTCTTGTCTTTTTACTAAAGCTACAAATGAAGAACCGAGAGACCCCCAATCATTTAAACAGAGATATTTCAATTTCCAATTCTTTTCTATTTATAGAATTTGGGATAAGGATTTAGTTACATGACTTTTGAAAGCATTATTACAATTACAATTTTAATCATAAATCACAATCTTGGAATTAAACTGTGAAGAAGAGTTCCAAGAACATAACTTTCAATTTAGGTTAAAAAGCCTTATTAAATTGAATTTTAAAGCAGCAATTATAAAAAGTATTAAACAAGGTTTAGAGTGAATGAAAAAGACTTAATGGTACTGTAAAGAACCAGTTCAAATTCCTATATTTGATATTCTAACACGTTTTCCAAATGCAATTATGGAATTCTTGCCCTATATTGTAGCAGATTGGAAATGGATCGGGTATTTTTTTAAAAACTGTTTATACACAATTTGGACTAGGCAGTGAATACTGTAGCAACCAAATTTGCTGATAGAAATAATTTATGAATGGTAAAATGAGAAAGAAAAAAATAATGTAAACAGTACCACTTTTTCCAAAGTGGGCAAATAGGCATGAAACTGGGAGACACAAAATGGGCAAAGTGATGCATATTAGCACACAAAATCCAAACACCATTATACTTCCATGGCATCTTAACTGACAGTGACTGATCATGAAAGGGATTTGGGGATCAGGGTGCACAAGTCAAAAAAGTTAACTAAGTGTGCAGCTATTCTAAAGCAATCTCCTTCAAAACAAGCTTGAATCACGAACATATTTGCATAGTTTTCTTAGCAAAAACATGGGAGAAGGGTATCAATGACTATCATTATGGATGCCTAAGGACACCCTTCGGGTTGGAGAGATAGGCAGGATATTTCTCAATGCCATTTGCAGGGAATCATAGGCAGGTGAAGACATCTGCTTGGGAATACCCTGAAGCAAATGGTGAGCCACTGTGTGAGACAGAATGCTGGACTGGATGGGCTGTGGCCTGTTCCAGCAAGGCTATTCTTATGTTCTTATGTTCTTATGTTAACTTGCTATTCTTTTCTTCTGGGATGTTTTTTCAACTTCCCAATGTAGCTTAGAGCCTATAGCCATGTGCTCTTCCACTCATAACAAGGTCCAATTCTGCTTAATTTTTCAAGCTGAGTCACAGTCATATAGGGCAGCTATAGTGCTCTAAAAAGAGCATCATTAAGGGAAATGAATGTACAACAGCCAATATAATAATTTTTATTTTATTTTATTTACATTTATATCCCGCCCTTCTCTGCAGAGGACCCAGGGCGGCGCACAGGAAATTTAAAAAACATACAGAATACAAAATAAATACACAATTTAAAATATAAATTAAACCATCTTATCCTATGCTAAAAACCCAATTTTAAAATACCCGATTTAAAACTATCTAAAAGTCCCCATGGGAGGTTAGGCTAGGTCGGCTTGTTGGAATAGGTATGTCTTTAGACATTGGCGGAAGAAGCGGAGGTCGGTGATGGTGCGTAATTCGGGGGGTAGGTCGTTCCAAAGGGCTGGGTCCACCACAGAGAAGGCTCTTCCCCTGGGTGTCGCCAGTCGGCATTGTCCGGCCGACGGCACCCTGAGAAGGCCCTCTCTGTGGGAGCGTATTGGTCTAAGGGATGTATGAGGCAAGAGGTGGTCTCGCAAATAATGACTTCTTTATATGACCTCTCAAAGATGAGACCACATTTGGAAGGGTTATGATTAGGTGTTACACCTAAAAAAGAGCGTTATAAAGTTAGAAGGCAAATAAAGAATACATGGTGAAAGTATATAAATGACATAAAACACCCAATGGGGGCATTTATACCGCTAAGTGGTTGCTGGACTAAGAGAGAAAGTCCCACCTTCATACTATACCAATTAAGTACCATGTGTACTTAAACCAATGATGTTGGTTTTATTGTTTTTAATATTTTTATATCTTTGCTTTAATTCTACTGTAAGTTGCCCAGATTGCCTGGATAGTGAAACAAGCAGCATATAAAATTAATAAATAATATAAAATCATTCATGGCATGGAAAATATGTACAATAAGTTCTTTACACAATACACAAATTGTGCAATTTACTATCAAGAGATGTCACTAAGCTAATTTTTAAAAGGAAAGGAAAAGCGAATGTCAGTTTGGGCTATTAGTAACCACTAGCTACTTTTCAAATTAGAGCAGGAGTGTCAAACTGTTGGATGAGTCATGCACAGGACACCCCCACTCCATGAAGGGAAAAATGTCACAATGTGTCATGTGAAGGCAACAGGTTTGACACCCATGAATTAGAGGAAGAAGTCTTTGAATACCAGCTTTAGTGATACTCCCTTCCTGTCTATGACGGTGAGCTTAATGACTGTATCTCGATGGCTATGATGTGATAAACTATGAATTACATAAAATTGGGAACCTGATGCAACAGGGCCTTAGGAAGACTGGAAATAATCTGTGATTATAGATATGTTCTTCTGTTCAGATATGTCTGCATCTGGTTCTTAGCTCAACAGCATTTTCATGAGGCTGTTGTCACACCGATTTTACAACATAAATTAGTTAACTTACTTTTGCCACAGCAACATACATAGGCTGTTTTTCAGCCCCAGGAGCACTGAAGAGTTGGAGGAGGACATCTGAATCACATGTTGCAGATTTGTTTTGAAAGAGGCTGCCGGCCACTTGCCCCACAACATAATCTTCACTTAATTCAGCAATAGCATTCCTGCCACATATTTTCCTATATGAAAAAGAACAAGTCAATCAGGATTCACTACAGGAAACAACTGCATCCAAAAACATTCACTGTTGATAATTTTCCCTAAGGTTTTTGAAAGGTATAAAAAGAGAGGATAATGTTATCAACTGTGGAATTCTGTATGATGAGAAACTTGTACGAAATTTGCCAGTTTATAGGGCATTGGTACTAAAGAATGCAGTGTTTATTACTGTAAACCTAATTGTGCATGTTTTATTACTAGCCTGTCATCCCAGCTTCTGTGTCTGTCTGTGTGTGTCTTTGAGTCAATGCTAACTACTGGTAACTGTACTACTAGTCCAGTGGTTCCCAACGCATAGGGGGGCAATTTGATTTTTAATGGAGGCCATTTGAACCTTGTTTAAACCAGGTTAATGGCCTTTTTGACTTCCTCCGCATGAATAGAGTTCACTTTTTGAGTAAAGTAAGAATTATATGGGGGTGGGGGTGGGGGTGGGAGAGAGATCAGGATTTTAGAGATGCTTGGATGGGGCATGGCCAAAAAAAGGTTGGGAACCACTGTACTAGTCCTTGCAGCTTTCTTGGCAATATTTCAGAAGCGGTTCGCCATTGCCTCCTTGCTCCTTCCCAAGAATGTCTGGACCAAGATCACCCAAGGAGTTTTGGGTCAAATGCAGAACTAGAATTCCCGGCTTCTAACCTGGTGCCACTTCATCAAACTGGTCCTGAATCGTTTCATTGCCCCAAATCAGCTTTCAAGCTACCGGTGCTTTTTCAGCAGATCAGCAGAATGGGGAAAACGGGGAAGCGGGCTTTGAGGGAGAAACACGTGGTGCCCCCAGGCGCAGCTGGAGCTCCAGCAACTCTCCCTTCTTGGAGGAGCCACTACTAACAAACGTGATCCTAGGCAAAGCGATCTGGCTCCGGGACCAAAGAAACAATGCAACCACCAGAAGCCCCCCCCCCCCCCCCCGGTCTCTTTAAGGAGAAGACGGGCAAACAACGAACATCCATCCCCACAACCGCAATCCTCACCCTGCGGCTGGAGAAACTTTAGCCGTCCGGCCGCGCTTCATCTTCGCTCGGAAAGCTGCTGCTGCTGCAGCAGCCACTTCCGCCTTCAAGCATAGATCTAAACTAGCAAAGTAGAGGAGACTTCAGAGTCTTTCAAACTTCGCGGAGGATGCACGAACGCGGGTACATTCGCTTTGGTGTCGTCCGGATTTTTTCCTAAGCTATATTTGAGCCCGCTGGCTCTTATGGCATCGTTGCTAACAGACTGAAAAAGACATCTCGGTAGGGTTTTTTACGCATTCCGATTGAAACTCAGAGAAACTGTTGAGACCTTCTTACCAAAAATTGGTGTGGCTCCCATTCTTACATTGTTCAGGAGGTGTTTGAAGATCTGTTATTTTGTCACGCAGGGTGTGATCACGGAGCCCCCTCACCGCTTTTTTTAACCAGTATTTGGTTTTGCTGCGACTTGCTTTTTATATTTTGCTTTTACAGCCTTGCTTTTTTTTTCTTTAATCGCTTGGGTTTTTACTTGTTAGCTGCTCAGAATGGTTTTGGAATCAAGCAGTCTCTAGATAAAATTTTAAATGCTTAAGCAAACCAGTAATGAGCTGAAGGGCTAAATCGTGTAAAATCATCTTTATTTACTACTAGCCATTCCCGGCCACGCGTTGCTGTGGCCCAGTCTGGTTAAATGGCCAACCAATCTGTGTGTAGATCTACACCTGCACACATAAACAGGTACACACAACCACCATAACCCCCAACCTACCTACTGTATTTCTCCCTCTCTCCACCTACCTACCTACCTACCTACCTACCTACCTACCTACCTACTGTATTTCTCCCTCCCTCTCTCTATCCCTATAGCTGCCTACCTGCCTACTGTATTTCTCCTTGAATCTTATGAACAGAGTATTTTATGTCATAAGGGATGACATAATACCTGTGGCCCACTGCTCTCTCTGTATCCATCTACCTACCTTTTTTACAATTTTTTACATTTCCGTTGCGTGTACCTGGCACAGGTGTGACATCTACACAATCTATATATATATCATTGGTGCCGTATTTGTAAGGAACGTTGTGTGAAAATTTGGAAGCAATCGGTGCAGTACTTTCAGAGATTAGCGGAGATTAGCGATTGAACAAACTCATAGTTTTTTATTTATATAGATGGTTTATTGAATAAGCTGTAGTAGGCTGGCAGCTATAAGCACTGGTTCACTGCAGGAGTGGATGTTTCTAAGCATGGGTATGCTATCCAATATAGTTGTAATTGAAGTTCTGTAACTAATACAGAAGGGTCAGAATGGTGTAAGCATCAGATTATAATTCAGGAGGGCATGAGTTCTAGTCCTGCCTTGGGCAAAGTCAACTGGGAGATCTTGGGCCACTCACTTCATCTCAGCCATAGGAAGAGGCAATGGCAACTATTTCGGGAAAACTGCAAGGAATTGCCCAGACAGTCTCTGAAAACTGGATATGACAGAAGAAAAAACACAAATATATTGCAGTTTACTTACTTATTTACAAGGTTCCTGGACCATCAAGCCTAGGTGTACTTAACAGGTGGATTGACCTGCCTAGTGTGCTGAGTTTAATGTTATTCAGAATGACTGCTGTTTTATGGTAAGGAGATTGAACTGAACTCCAACCCAGCCTATCTCTAGAATAGATCATAACATTAGGAGTGAATTACTTTATGGTAGTGTTTTTCAATCTGGATAAATTTAAGATGCATGGATTTTATCTCCCAGAATTCCCCAGCCATCCTATTGGTAGGGGAAATCTTAAAGCTTAAATTTACATATCTTAAAATTGCCAAGGTTGGTAAACCTTGTATCAAGGGTTCTCTTTAGATGACTACCTCTTTCTAATTATAAAATAAAGCCATGCATTCGAACCAGCATATTAAAAAAAAACCTTCTAAAAATGTAAATTTGGATGAAGTATTATATTTTGCTCCTGGATAAATGCAAGGGTCTGCCATCACGGGCTATTAAGACTTGATTTCTCCATGCTATTTCAGTGAACTGTTTTCACTTCCTCTTGTAGAGACAGAAATTATAGATTTCTGTTCCGGAAGCCTGAGCTCCAAAAACGAGGTAAGAGCACTCTAACGTTTATGTCTTCTACGTAGCTTGCAAGCGTTTAGTAGTAGTAGTATTTCGATCACAAGGCTGAAGCATTCCGTTTTTGTCTCCCCGTCGCCGGCGTTGTACGTCATATCGAGCTAATAGACTCGATTGAAAAAGAACTTGCGCGCTCTCTGCTGGGTGTCCTATTCAGAAATGCTAAAAGGTAGCAAGGGGACTCTTAAAAAGCAGGAAACGAGAAAGCTGCAATACATTTACTTAGTGTGGTGTTTTAAATACGTCATTAAAACCTTGACCCACTCTCCTCCCCCCGCCCCCACAAATGCTTAAGTGGTCTTTCCGCGGCTATACCAATTGTAAATTCCTTGTTTCTCATATAATGATCTATTTCATTTTTTTACACTGATTAAGTGCCATCAAATCATTGTCTGCCCCCCCCCCCCCAATAAATAGTTAAAAAATACATCTGTGTCTTTCAAGCTTCGGAAACTTTATAGTAAGTATATTAGCAAACGTACGGATATTAAACTAAAAGGGAAAGATAGCAGGGTTTATCGATGTTGTATGTTCTCATTAACAATTTTACATTTGCAGAATAAGGTTGACCTTTAAATATTTTCTCAGGGACTAATAAACACACAAAAAATGATAGTTTGAATTAATCTCATACTTAAATCATGCTTTATATTCTTTTAAATCCAACCGCTGATTTTTTATTGACCAGTTTTTGTAAATATTACTCTTTACTCCAGTTTTTGTAAGTATTAATGTCTACTTGAATGGTTTTTAAACTTTTATAAATATTGTAGATTTAAAAGTATCCATTCCCTATAACAATCCTGAGAGTTTTAGATGCTTGCTTACATAGCAAATTTAAAAGATATTTGATTAAATATATTGCTGTATTTCAGGCAATCAAAATAACTTGCAAAAAGCAAGTAAGTTTAAATCTTGATTGGTTATAAGGTGACTCAAGTGTTAATACTTCTGTTTCCACAGGATTTAAAAAATAAGAGTTCTAATTTTCAAAGTAGGATTGTTCCAGAATTTATAAGAATAGTAACAAATACGCTTTCATTTCTACATATTTACGGTAAGTATGTTTTGCACTATCTAATGTAGGAAATGCAATAAAGCTATGTATTGCTAATTACAGATCCAGGTGCCAAGATTTGGAATTTATTTATTTATTTATTTAAATTAAATTTATACCCCGCCCTTCTCCGGAGAGAATGCAAGGGGTTACCGGAATACAACTTTCAAGAATATAGTTTGGATTGTTTCAAGAGAAAGAAGTACAAGGTCCTGGCTAGGCATCACCAAGTAGTTATACACAAGCCTTACTGAAGTACAGCTTCAGTGCTGCTGGGATATGCTGGCTTCTCTGGTGAGTTAAAAATATTAAATTGCAACCAGCTGTTTTTTTAATATACCACTTAAATTTAATTCTTGTACTTGGAAAGGATTGAAAGCTTTTAAATGTTTAATGCAGTGGTTATATGGCAACTTTTAAACTTCACAAGACATAGTTTGTATCAAACAAATGAATTTTTTTTACATTTATAAAACTCCTTTTTTGCATTTGCAACCAAAAAGCTCAAATGACTGGTTTATCAAAATTTGATTTATTGTGAGTCCCAAAGGCCAAAACCCCACTTAGAGCCACACTGGTTTAATATTTTATGAGAGATTATTGCCAAATTGCTTTCCACATTATCTTTATTGTTAAATCTATAAATTATGGTATGGAGAAATGAATTCTGCTTATTTCCCTATTGTTTTTTTAAAATTGGAAACAATATTTTATGAAGCTAACACAGCTTTCTAAGAACTGGTCATAAGAGCACTTTGTAGCAAGTATCCTTTTTAAGATGCTGAATTGTGTGTGGATTGTGTGTGGATGCACCAGAACTCAAATTAGTGTGTGTGGATGCACCAGAACTCAAATTAGTTTTGCTAATAACAGGGACACTGAATGCAACCTAATTATTTTTGATTAACTGCAATCTCAGCTCATATGAACAAGCGTAAAAAATTAACAGATCTAGATCTCTTCCAAATTGTTTGGAAAAGATTCTGTCAGGCAGCCCCATTATGGTTTACTGATGAACAACAATGTCCTGGTGCACACTACTTAAAATATATGTTTGCTTCATCTGCAAGTAAGCAACATTAATAATAAATTATAGCTCTATCAGTGGATTGTTCAGCATATCCAAATCATGTCCTCTGCTTTGTTCCTCTCAGGAAGAAAGCCAAAGGGGGGGGGGAAACAAATATACTGCATCTTATTTGAGGCATTTGAATTCCAAACCTTTCTTTGGACAAAAGAGCTTACAAAATAGGTAACTACCACAAAAAACAACAGTCAGCTTTTTTTTCTTATTTTGTATGTCATAAGGACCAGTACAATGTCTGCAAAATTTGGAGCAGTGTTAGTGATACTAATTTCTAATTAGTTCAATTATGGATTATTGGGATTTTTTCTTCTTTTTATATAGTTGCAACTTCCTCTCTTAGAATGGGAGGGAATATTTAAATGTGCTTACCCAAATCAAGATGACAGAAATCTCTGCAGGTATGGGTGAGTTTGAAAGGTTTACCGCCGACATAAGGGCTTGGGCTCTTGTTACCTTGTTCACTGATCAGTGTTTTCATATTCCCCTTTAGGCCCTTTTGATATTAGGAACTCCTAATAATTTATGGAGGTAGGAAAGATAATTTAAGCCTGAAAGTAACTGAATTTTAAACTTGATCAAAAAGAACATTTATGTTGCCCCAATAACAAATGTTATTATGACCAACAAATGAACAAACTGGATTTATAGCTGAAACTGCTGAATATGCTGAAATGTCTTAATTAAACTGTTAGAAACAAAATCCAGTATTCACAAACTATGGCATTTTATTTCAGAGGCCTTTGCTTACATTTGTACAATATATTACATAATTCCATTGTCTGCAGAACCTAATATATATTTTATAGCTTTTCTTTATATGCCTTTCCTTCAATGTTTGTCAACAATTTTTACAGTCCTGTACATATCTGAAGAGTTTGAAACCATTTTCAATAAAATCAGTTACCTTTAAACACACACTACTAAGACTGAAAATGCTTTTCTTAGAAAAGTCAAATGTAAAGATTCAGACACTCTAGCATCTACAAACAGAATGTTTGAAATTCTTACATGTTGTATTGCCAGAAAAAGAAAAAAAACATGCCAGCCCCCATAAGCCCAGCCAAAAGAAGTACACAGAACTACAATTAAAACAGTAAAACAATCTGTACAGTAAAGTACTGTGTATTAACAGTGCCAGGTATTAAATAGCTCGAATGAACACTCCCGCAATATACAAATGTCTTACAAAGTTGTGTAATTAAATACAAGTGCCAAACGAGAGGGCATGGGTTCCATACAACATAAAGTCAATAGAAGTGAAAACAGCTGAGTTGATTTTGGATTTTATACAAGGCAATTAAAAAAAAATCGTTTCAACCACTCAGTTAGCTATTTATATTATAAACAACTATCCCTTTGTGGCAATGTTCTTTTCAACAATGACTTAATATTAACACCCTTTACTCCTTCTTGAAGACCTCTCAATTGCAGCTCATAATAAAATAAGCATTACTAATGAAATATTTGTTGTTTTAACTGAAAAGAAACTTTTACAAGAAAACACAAAAATATAAGTGTTATAATTCATTATGAATAAATATACACTTTAAACTGGCTAAATACAATCTTTGTACATTAAGATTTAATACAGTTTGTTAGCCGTTTTCTTCCTTTTTCACAATGTATTTTTATCAAAATTAAAAAAAATACTGATTCATAGAAAAATGGCAAAGTACAGTAGTTTCATTCCAATTCATGAGCTATCAAAAACCCATGATAACCTATTTTGCCTAATTCAAACCTGTAAACATTAGTCAGCCTTTTAAGCAGAATCCTTATATTTGGTTGTCAATCTGATGAGAAACATCCTGTTAACGGCAGGTTTGGAACTGAATTACCTGTGCTTGACTTGTACAGTTATAGTCACCATTAAGGCAACAGTTAAAAAACAATTATCTTGTAAAAATGAAAATAGGTTCATTTTTCCTAAAGAATGGAAAAATATCAAATGTTCCAGCTTTAACAAAATACCAGGGAATACGTGAACAGTAAGCCACTTTAATGTTTTAATTTGGCCTACCAAACAACTGCACGCTTACCACATTGATTCTACTGGCAGTGAACAACTTCCATTTGCCACAGTGGAAGGCCTTCAATTCATTCAACATACAATTCCCAGACAAGTTGGAAACAATTATTGCTTGAGGAAAAGCAGTCTGTTGTACTTTTTCTTCATAAAAGTGCACTTAAGTGCAAAGTTAGCTTGTCAAGATTTTTTTTTAAATACAAAATAGTGCTTGTCTGAATTTTGTGCCACTGTGCAGTATAAAAAGTGGCTCTCAGCAGCCATTAAGTGCAAAGTGCTTCGGCAAGTCTTGCTGTCACCTGCACTCAACTGACATTCCATTCTGTGATGAACTGGACACGGGTGGGTCTGCTAAACTTAACATAACTGCTGCCGTAATGGTACTGGAGGAAGGCGAGGAAGAAGAGGAGGATGTGGTTGCAGCACCTGCAATGATAGGAGTAAACAAATAAATTGCCCCATCTGAATATTTGCTACTAAAACTAAAATAGAGTATTGTTCATATATATGTATGTATGTAAATATGCATGCATGCATATATTTTAGAAAAGTCTAGCTGCTCAACCTTTGTAGTCTACAAAGTAACTGTAAGGACTTATGGCTTTGATAACTATAAACTTTAACAGGCATTTATTAAGTGAGTTTTGTCTCATTTTACGACCTTTCTTGCCACAGAGGTTAAGTGAATCATTGTCGTTGATAAGTTAGTAACATGGTTGTTAAGTGAATCTGGCTTCACCATTGACTTTGCTGGTCAGAAAGTTACAAAAGGGGATCACACAACATTGGGATATAGTGACGATCGTAAGTATGAGTCAGTTACCAAGCATCTGAATTTTGATCATATGATCATGGGGATGCAACAAAGGTTATAAGTGTGAAAAACGGTCATGTCACTTTTTCCAGGGCCGCTGTTACTTTGAATGGTCATTAAATGAACTATTGTAAGTCGAGGACTAGCTGTAGATATGCACAATTATGGACACTCTTATTCTGAATTAAATTAAGAAAAGAGAAGACTGTACCCTTATTAAAGTTAACTATCCCTATTTTTTTATAGTGGATCTCTGAGAATTCACTAAAATCTTGTAGTGTTATATTCTGTTTATTTTAAAATAAGAAAAAACATATGTGGGATGACCAAGTTGCTTATTTTATATTTTTGAAGAAATCCAGATAATTTAGTGCTCTTTTATAAGCGCACGTCCAACTTATAAGCAGTAAAACAAAGAAGACTTAACTTCTATAAAAAGCAATTATCAGAGTACTTTTTTCTGAATTTAAAACTGCAGCATCAGGCAGATCCTTTATTCAAATAGCCCAAATACATACAAACTGCCCCTAAGGCATGTCATACAAGGCATGTATGTTTTAACTTGCTTTCAGAATTGAATATTCCTCAAATGCCTGTGTTCATTGTTATCTGTCAATATGTAAAATAATGTTAAGGCCGTGCCATATTAAATACAGTGATGGGATACACAGAAAGAAATTGGCTCAGTTCTAAAGAAACAGCACTTAGATCAAGGAGTTAAGGTGGTCTGTGTTATTACTATGGAAAGTGTAACTTTTTCTTACACATGCCAGAAGTAATTATCAGAAATATAAGGATAAATACTAGAATGTAACAGTTTGTGGATATTATGAAAATTAGTTGCTGATCTTTAGATTGTTAAAATATTAGTCTGAATCCTGCCTGTAGTAGCTCCATTTTAAAAAAAATCTATGCATGAGGCCAAAAGTTGGCTAGTTTTTCCTACTAACCCCTCCAGAAATGTATGTTGTTCACTAAATAATTGTAATGAAATAACTCTCCTTCTTCCAAACTTGCTTGCATCCCCCCTACTCACCAATACTAACAAGGTTGAAACTTAAGTCCAATTGTGGACCTTTGTTTCATTGTGGTCCTCTTTTTTGCTGTGTCTCTCCCTAGGATAATTTTTAAAAATCCATTTGTATTTATAGATTTTAAGCTTGAAAACAATAGGTGAGATAAAAGAAAGGTGTTGATCCTTATTTTAGACTCTAAAAGACTCTAAAATTCTATAAATCTAAAAACCCATATGGAACAACCAAGCCTGTTATGAAAACTTTTCTTACAAAAACATTTTCTTTTTTCAAACAAGAAATTGCAATTCAAAGTCATTAAATATAACCCTAACAGTTACAGAGTAAGACCTAATATTTTAAAAGACAATTAAGGGTAAAACTCTAAGTTTAGGAACTCTATTTAGTCCCAGTAAAAAAAAAAAAGGTGGGGTGGCAGCATATTGAGGCCTTATCACTTACTTTCCCGCTCTTTTTTCTTCAAACGCTTTCTTCTTCTATCAATGGAAGCAACTTCAGATTTTAAAGACATGTAGTGCTTCCTGATTTCCTGAAGTTTTTCTTGAAGGATTGAAATGCGTTCTGCACTGGTCATATTTTCTAGGTCAGCTGGAAAATAAAGCAACTTGTATTAGCCTAAATCAAAATCCCAGTTCATTTTTATTTAATGAAAGCAATGTACTGTATATACAGCATTACATTCAGCATCTCTCAACTATGGAATCCAATCTATGCTAGTCCCTCAACCCTTTTGGAAAAAGCAATTCTTGACAAAATGGATAACTGTTGCTCAGGCTTATAATATTATTCTTATTAATCAGTGGAGACCAATTTTCATAACTTATGTTTGTTCAATCCCTCAGAGCTAGTTACTTATGCATTAGAGTAATTACAATATTTATACCAGTATGTCAATTAATTAACAGTCACACATCTTATGAATGAACTGTTTCTATAAGCGAAAATTTGAAAAAACAACAACAGTAGGAAAGGCTATGATAAAGTGAAAACTTTTCCCCATATATATGTAATTGACAACTCCTTGCTGAATCAATAAACATGATGGAAATAAAGCCAGTGTAATAATAAATGGAATATTTAGTAAAAGATTCAATATGGAGTGGAGAATAAGATAGAAATATGCTAAATGCTTTTGGTTGTTTAATTACTTATAAAGGTTTAATGAATCCTTGGGGTTAGGTTTAGGTTTGGGAATAGGAAAGTTATGTAAGAATTCTGTGGTTTGCATGAAACTTAAGAAGGCTGTATGATGCAATGAAGAGTGTATAATGTAAAGAAGAGTATGAATCTGAATGTTAATCTACAGGTACTTTCCCCTTAACCTGTTAAGAGTGAAACTTTGGGAGCTACATGCCTTGTCATTTCAACTTGTCATTAGAGGAAGTTTTTTTTTGGTTACAAACAGGTTAACTGGAGCAACAAAATTTCTACAGCTCCACTGAAGTGAAAAGTGAAGTGAAATGTAACATAGGAAGCAATGTGTGGATATGATCAAAATAATACTGATTTTCAATAATACAAATTTATGGAGAGGTACAGTGAACAGTATAGGTATAAATTAGGTGTAATTAGAATTAATCTCCTTCCCCTTTAATTGAGCTTTTACTACTTCTTACACTTTTCAGAGCTTTGCATAATAATGCTTTTTCGCAGGTTTACTGACTGTATTTTACTGCATCATATGGAAATGAAAGGTTACGTCCATTCTTGGGAATTCAGCAGATTTGAATTCAAAACCCTTGGTACACTTCCAGAATTCAGGAGAGGCAAACTCAGCCACAGGAAATCTTTACTTACATAATTGGAAACTCCATTTATAAAGTTTTGGCAAACGACTGTTCTGTTCTTTGAGATCGGAATCTTTTTCTCCATTTTTCCCACATTTTCCAGGAGACTGTATTCTAGCTGGAGCTTTTGTATGCTGAGATTTCATCCCGGTAGCAACTGATTTTGCTGGCTGAGATTTGGCAATACTTTCTCCAGCAGAAAGTTCTTCACTATCACTACTGTTTGCTGAAAGAAGAGACAACAGATGAACTTTATAGGCTTAGATTGATAAACATTTCAGCACTTCAAATGCTTATATACAGTCACAACAAACATTATCTTCTTGTCCTCCAATAAAATACGCAATGGAATGTTTTCATAGACAAATTAAAAACTTGCATTGTTTTTAGAGATAAGTAAGAATATGACTCACTTGGGGGGCACTGCACAGTTTCCTAAGGGTGGGAGCAATCTTTAAGCGGGGTTCAATTTAGAATGTTTTGGCAGGCTGAAAGAGGAAGGGGAAGTACTTTTAAAGGATCTTCAATGCTTTGGGGGAGTTCAGAAAGGGCTGCAGAGAGAAGGAACCAGCAGAAGTTTCTTCCCCTCTATTCTGTCACTATAAATACAGGTATGAAATTTTTCTTTCTCCTGATTTCAGAAGGATACTTTTGGATTCAGCTCATGATGTATTCTTAAGTTTTAAGACCAAGTTTTACACTCTATCAATTTGCCATACTTACTACTTTTGTTCTTCTTTTTGTTGTTCGCCACAGATGTTTTATGACTTCTTTTCTGCTTTTTCGAGGGACCACCACCCTGGCTATCTTTAAGTCTTTTCTGGCCTGTACAAGCTTTATTAACATAAAAATAATATATTTTTACATGAATATCTCAGAAACACATTTCAATTTTGATTATATAATTTTGCAGTGACAACCTTTTATAACCTAGTTGGAAACAGGGCAACTGGCTTCAAAATGGCTGCAGCTTAACATAAAAACATTTTAAAATGTATTAATTTAATTTTTAAAAATAATAATAAGACAGCTTCATTAAGCTATCAGGAAACAGGAATGTAACATTTTAAAAGGAAGGGAGAAAGAACAGAATTTTCAAAAATTATAGTTAAAATCTTACTCATACTAAATAGGAAGAGAATATGAACCTCACATAACTTCCCTCAAACAAAGATTCTTGACTAGACATAAAGGCAGTCCCACATAGAAACCAATCCACTAATTATGTTTGAATATAAACAGCATATGAACTAATTACATGGTCATTTTATTCTGGGAAGATATATAATTGACATGTCAGCTGAGGTGAATTAAGGCATTCCTGGCCATTGCCTCCTCCAGAGAAAGATTGGGATACACACACACACTTTTCATTTCCTCTATCTGGGACAACATGACTTCATTCAGTACAGGAAGATCTATCAACTTTTTGGAACTGCGACAATCTTCCCCCTCCCTAGCACCTCCATCTTGTCTGGATTTAATTTCAATTTATTGTCCTTCACTGAATCTACTATTGATTGCAGTAGGCTTTTAGAAGAACCAAACCATTATTTGATAATATTACAGAACTATAAATTTGGGGATTATTAGTATATTAATAGTACCCAGCTCCATATTTTAAAGAAGAGAGCTATAAGAAGCTCCTTATACTATTTCCTCTTTCAAACAGCAACTATCTCCAAATTACATAATTTGAAAGCTGTCAAGAGAGAGGAATAGAGCCACCTCAAACCAATTCTTCATATTTTAGAAAGATAATTCTGGACAAGGGATTTCAGAAGCAGTAGAACGGTTCTCTATTCCGCTTTCTAGCTCATTCTCATTTCTACTTCTATGTTTTCCATTATCTCACCTTCACCAAAGGGTATTCAATGAACTGCTGTGGGCCATCTCAGAATATCAGACCTTGTTAAGGTAGGGGCTTTCACCAGATTTTAAGATTCCCCCCAGACACATCTCTGAAATCACCTC
Source organism: Rhabdophis nuchalis (assembly GCA_039707465.1). Classification (NCBI taxonomy): domain Eukaryota; kingdom Metazoa; phylum Chordata; class Lepidosauria; order Squamata; family Natricidae; genus Rhabdophis; species Rhabdophis nuchalis. Next base: position 326,328,372 of record CM077643.1, read on the forward strand.
CCTCCAGGCAAGCCGAACAATATTTATCTAGCTCACACTGTATGCCCTATCCTTGGAACATTAAAGGCTGGAAAGTAAGAAGAAAATATCCTAGTTTGTATCTCCAATTATGATGTAGTTTTGTCACAAGAAACATGGCATGTGGGAGCATTGTGCTTGGAGGAATAGAAGTATTGTGAAAGCAGAGTTTGGAGTGGGGTAGGAGGAGCTTTACATTTATCTTGTTTGCTAGTTTCCACTTCTTTACAGATTCAAATCACTAGTTTGCAATCCCTACAATATGTCATAGCAATGTGAAAGAATGAAATGCCCTGCATTATTTAAATTCTTCAAGAGTCATTTATTGTTGATATATTCATTCCTCCCTTACTTATTCGAGTACAAATCAAAACTGTGGGAAGAAAAATAAAATTATACTTAGAAGGTTTATTAAGTAGGCTTCCATCAATGTATTTTATACAGACTGGAAACTTCAGTGCAAAAACTGGGATTGATGATGAGGAGCTTGTGATCAGATTGCATCAACCCCCTGATCAGATAATATTGCCCTGGTATTGCAACAATCCAATAACAAGATTGGAAATTTTCTTCGGGTGCCGTCCACTAGGCAATGCCAGCAGGCGACGCTCAGGGGAAGGGCCTTCTCTGTGGTGGGCCCAACCCTCTGGAACGACCTACCCCCCGAAATCAGAACTCCGCTCCTTCCGCCAGAAGTTAAAGACTCACTTCTTCCATCAGGCTGGCCTGACCTAATTTTTTATATACCTAGCCGCAGAAATAAATTGTTTAATCAGAATTTTAAGGGGTAATTGCTAGGGTTTTAGGGGTTTTAATATTGATTTTAGCACAGGGCTAATTTAATTCGGTTTTAATATTTTGTATTTTGTATATTGTTGTATTTATTGGATTTTTAATTTCCTATGCACCGCCCCGAGTCCCCTTGGGGGAGAGGGGGCGGTCTATAAATTTAATAAAATAAATAATAATAAATAATAATAACATTTTGCTTTATACAAAAGTGCTTTTTAAACTGATTTTGGCAGTATTAAATGGATCTATTACCAGTGATATTGGCAGATATATTACTAGACTGGTAGTAGCCCATCTTTGGTTGGTAATAAAGTAGTGTTGCTGAATGCTACTCACTTAAGTTTACAGTTGCCAACAAATCTGATCATTGTCCAAATATATTTAACAACATTTGATAGAATTATTTTACCATCCTGCTATTTTTGTAACAAAGCTTGCCCAGGTGTTATTAGATAAGTCTTCTTAGTTTGATGGTAAAACTGATATAGTCCATGACTTAATACCAGTCGCATAACAACCATTTAAAATTATGATGATCCATAAAGCACTTCTTGGCATTGTAAAATATCCCCTGGGCACATGATCACATTCCGAGCGCTTGGCAACCTGCTCGCCTTTACGACTGGTTTTACGATTATCTTCCTTTCCTACTAGCATCCCACGATCACATGATTATGATTTGAGACATTTTTTTGTCAGCAAAAACTGCCATTCGGAAGTATGAGTTAGCACTTATGACCATGGTATTTGCTTAATGGCTGCCAAATCAGTAAAATGCAACCTAAGCAGCCGCAAATTAAATTCCTAGATTGATTGGATATGAATTGATCCTGAGAGACAAACAGGCAAAGATTCAGGGCTGGCAGATTTACATTAGTTTATGTTATAGTGCTCAGCATCTGGGAAAAAGTATTCTTAAAAATGTGGTTTATCCCTTTAACTGACTTAAGCTTGGATTCAATTCAATATACAGGAGCAAACTGTGATGCAAATTTAATGATTCCCTAATTGATAAGTATCTATTCCTATGAATATTTAAAACATATGAGAATACAAGTAAAAGTGAGATATAATGCAAAAGGATATCTAACCAAAGCAGTGAAAGAAACAGAGTGCAGGGATGCTTTGTTATCTCCCACTACTTAAAGCAACCAGGCTTTCTATCCTAAGATGGCCCAATAGCATGCCAACTCACTTTTATATGTTGATTATGTGCTAGTTTTACCTTTCAAGGCCTATAGGTTGATGTGCTATAAACTATTCTAAGTCTAAGAGTTGAGCATCCGAGTTACACAATTGGCAAACAGGAGAACACATAATCAAACAAGTCAAACATTTTAAATACTTAGGGCTGGCTTTCCAAGCCTCTGGAGCGTGAGATACACAGGGGACAATGTATCCCAAAGAACACAGATCATTCTCAGCTATACAAGCTTTCTATTTTAACTGAGTTGCACAGTTTATCCAGCTGCTGTTAAGTTATGCCCGGCTATTGTATGGGATTCAATTAGAGCTTTGTAGCAGGATGGTTAGTTAAACCTAAATTCTGGTCCCTTGCTGTGTCCCCAGTATAATGCTTCACTAAGAAGCAGAAGTAATTTAGAGGGTCTGGATTCTCTTTAATTTTTGGTTGAAAGTGTTACATAGCTCAGGTGAATTGGCCACTTTAATTATAGCAGATGATTTTGATTCTTGCTGGAAAAAGTATAATCACATGGCATTTCATTTCTGTTTTTTTTTTTTCTGGGATGCCCTTTTTCCTTTGAGGTTACAGCATGCAAACTTAATTTTGAAATTGTATACAGGAGTTTAGATATGGAAGGTCAATAGGACTCTGCACTTGTCCCCATATTGCATAACAACCAGTTTCTAAATTTTAAATCAGTCAATTACTTGTACAAGATCACTTTCAAAATTCAGAAGAACCTTATCCCCAATCCATTTTAATGTTCTCCTCAAAGCAATATTGAAAGAGAAAAATAGGAAAATCCCATTTGATAAATGATGGAGTCCCTATAGTGTTAGGTATGATAGAAATTACGCCCTTTGTTTTGTTATACTGTCAGTTCTGTGCAGTATAAATTGTAGCTGTTTCCTCCTTTCTAAATTCCTATGGTATTCTGACTCATTTTACTTATTATTACTTATTAGATAATAAAGGCAATTATCTGTCCTTAAATTATCAACAGTTATACTAGGTGCATGAGCTCTGCCCTATTATGACCTGTAATCGATAATGATTATGCAATGTTATACTGTCCATGTTTTTTCTTTTAGTCCATGAATGGGGGAAAAGTATATCACTATTATTGATGAGATGTCAATAAGATCTTCAGACAGAATTATCCTCAGGTCAATAAAGGCAGTCAAAACCATAAAACATGATCTGAAGATGCTTGAAATTAACCAAGCTATTTCGGGGAGAATTAGTTTTACTAAAGCAAAGATTTATCACTGATTTTCAATGGGCCTTTGCGGCACAGGTAATCCTTGACTTACAACCATTCAAAGTTATCACAGCACTGAAAAAGCTGACTCATGACTGTCCTCACACTTACGACTGTCACAGTATCTCCATTGGGCATGTGATCAACAACAGGTGCAATGTCCTAAAATCATGTGATCATCATTTGTGACCTTCCTAGCCAGTTTCTGACAAGCAAAGTCAATGAGGGAAGATGGATTCCCTTAACAACAGTGGGATTCACTTAACTATGCTGTCCAAAAAGGCTGAAAACTGGGTGCAGCTCACTTTAACAACTACCTTGGCTTAGCAATAGAAATTCTGGTCCCAACTGTGGTCATAAGTGGGGATTACCTTTATTTTAGTTTTGTGAGGTAGGGTTAGAATGCAAGACTATGCAGATTAAAAAGAAAAAGAAAACATTAAAAAAGCAAAAAAATATTTTGGTTCTATTGATGTAGTTTATCAAAATAAACTAAATTAAAATTTTAAAACAGTAGTTTATTAAAAAGAGTATTGCTAAGAATAAAAATACTTTATTACCAACTTCAGAGTACTCAATTTTGTAAAAAGATTACTAACCTAATACTGAGACCATATTACCATAGCTTCTAAGCATCTCATGTTCAACTAGGACAGGGGTCTGCAAAGTTGGCTCTTTTAAGACTGGTGGACTTCAACTCCCAGAATTCCCCAGCCAGCCAGCAGACCCCTGAACTAGGATATACCAATGTATTTTGAATAGATGGTAATATAAGAAAACTCAAAAGAGCAAACCTGAAAGGGAAAAAAAAACAACCAATACAGGATCTACCAGATTTGCCATGCTAGCAATGGCAAATAGATACCGTATGGTTACAATTACCTTCGCAACCAGCTGCATCATTGTTCAGCAAAGTCTCCACCCAACCATGTCTATCCCGGCAATTACTATAAATAATGCCACTATGAAATCTGAAACTATCTTATTCAATACCTTAGTTGGCTATAATGAAGCAGATTGGCCTTTCTGAACTCAGCATTGCCTGAATGTATTGGACTATAATTTCCATAATCCCCAGGCAGACAAAAACTTACTAAATGGAACCGTATTTATTATACCTTTTTCAGTGTGTTCTGGTTGATTACTGCTGCTGGAGCTGACGCTGGCATCAAAGCCTGTAGGAGATACATTTCCTTCAGACTGAAGGTCCTGCAGTTCTCCTACAATACTGTCCACCTCAATTGTGCTATCTGTTTCACTCTTGATGCTTCGTACTTCTTCTTGACTCGGTGCCAGAGCTTCAGAAATAGATATGCCTGACTGATGCCTGCTAGAATCTGCTACTGTTACAGATGGGGGTGATTCAGGTGTGGTGGGCGGGGTGTTTAGAACTGAATTACTTCCACTACTTGGGAACTCAACTTTCTTGTCATTCGTTTCAGTTGGCTTTTCCTCACCAGGTTTTGCATCTGTGCTTAGTGGCAAAGATCTTTCAACTTTAGAACTAGACAATGAGGTATCCTCTTCCTCAAGGGTTTGCAGATGCTCCTCTGGTGTTGCCTGCTCAGGAGAAGCATGGGGTGGAGAAGCTGCTGCTTCTGTGTCAGAATCTGAAAAAAGTTCTTTTAGAGTCTTTTTAGGCCATTGTCCCTGAATACTTGACCACACGTCTTTCCGGTCTTTTGCTCTGGTATTCTGAAGCCTTTCATCAGAATTACTTAGAAGCTTTATTCTCTTCTCTGACACTTCAGAGAACCCAGGATAAAAAGGATTTGTCCGTAAAGATTTCCTTTTATCATCTAATCCGTTATACTTCTTATTAGGCGTTAATTTTAACTTATTTTTTACTTCATCTTCATCTGAAGAACTATTACTGCTGTTTTCCAAGCTAAGTATATCTTTTCCATTTGATTTTTCATCTTTACTATTAGGTGACCCAGCTTTTAAACATTCTTCAGGTACACAGTACCTTCGTTTACCACGTTTTATTTTATCTGTTGCCTCCTTTTTTATCTCTTTCTTTTTCTTGGCACTTGCATGGTCACCATCACAGTCAGTATCATCAGATAATTCTGTCAATTCTTTCTGGGGTCTTTCTGGGGATTTTGATACTGGCTTGCATGCTGTAGCATCTCCAAGGGTTACTATCTCTTCTGGCATGGATAAGCTGATTTGCTCTTTCAGACAAACTTCATTATTGTCTTGGGTCAAAGCTTCATCTTGAGGATTCTCCTTCCCATTGCTATAGACATTTGGAGCACTTTGGTCATCATCTTGTTCACTATCGTCTGAGCTTTCAGATGCTATGGGAGGAAAAAAAGTAAGAAAATCAACCCCTCTAGCATCCATATCCTGTATTTAGATATGTTTCACACAAATCTGAATTAGCCTTTAACTTCCATGTGGGTAGTATCCCCTATTTGGATTTATTTTTTAATAAAAATATATATTTGAATGTCTATTTGAAAGAATGACAATAGTTTGAATCCAAAGTTCATGTTCCATAAACAAACTACCACTTGAGGACAAAGTTTTGTGTAATAATCAGAAGATATGTACATCTTTCAAATGAGCCCATTTTTTTACATTATTCTTGGAATTAATAACAAAATGTTGTCTCTCCCTAACTTTTGGTATCCTAAACAATATTTGTTATATTCAATTTTAATTGGATATATGCATACAAATAATAAAACAATTACAAATATGGTACAGGAAGAAACATACTTTCATTAAACAAACCAAGTCAAGTGATGAAACGTGCTGTTGAAATGGCAATCAGGCAATAGAAATGAGAACTGTTCTGAAATTGTTTATGCTTTGAAATATAAAGGCAGATATATGCTGCATACAGAAAGAAATAGTGAATGAGAAAAGGAGAAAGATCCCCCTTCCCCACCAAAAGAAAGCATTCTTAAGGCATCCACTGTACCTTTTAGCCATCTCCCAAACCTCAAAAACCAATTAATAATTTAGGGCAGGCTAATTTATTAGCCACATTTTCTGCATCCCTCAGAGAAAGCAGAAAGACAAGATGTATCATCCAGGCCAAAAAAAAAAAGAGATTGTGTACCCTTATTATAAGTTTATATCCAAAGAATCAGGCAAAATTATATACGTCCAACAATGGTTTACCATCTTACTCAGAAACCTGCTGTTTCAAATAATTTTTCAACTGAAATGGATTTCATGGAAATCATTTCAATCAACTGTGTCTGATAGACAAGCATAAACCCTTGAACTCAACTAAAGTTCTGATTAAAAATTGGAAAGAGATGAATACTAAAAGGATGATCAGGTTAAACTGAATTAAAATTGAAAATAGAATCTTAATACTATAAATACAGGAACAGATGACTCCAGAATGATAGGAAGCTAACAAAATAAAAACAAAAAAGGAGGTAACATTAATATACTGGCATAGAGCACTCTAAATTTATTCTTAAACAAGGAGATAAAAAACAAAAGTCAAACTCTATCAACATTATAGAGAAGTTCAGTCTAATTAAAAAAAACAAAAATGAGTAAGTAGCTCAGAAGGTTCCCATGTCATGGGAAGCCAAATTCACTGAAATTTCAGTATGCCAAATCACAAGCTATGCAATTATGCATCCTGCTCAAATTATGGCAGCCCATAGGAGCAGCTTATAAACCACAAATGGGTCTGCCTTTGGACCATCATGAAGATCAAGGACCTGGAATTGTTCCTCTCAGAAAGAAATACATTTTTGTGCTCATTACCTTGCAGTCCATTAAGGATAGAAATAGTCTCTAAAGATTTATTTGGAGCTAGTTCAGAAGTTTTGGCTTCAGCGCTGTCTGGTTTGGATGCCATCTCAGGCGATATACCAACATGAAATGGTAGTTTTGATGAACGACGTAATTTAAATGCTTTTGGGGAATATTTCTCATCTTTATCAGCTTTATTCTAGTTTAAAAGAAAGAAATATTCTATTAATATAATTTATCTTATATCAGAGTTAACAGAATGTTGAGAATAAAACAAAATCAAATGGCAAGACTTCAAATAAAGTAAATCTAATTGAGATGCTAAACATGTTTAGAAGAAACGTATCTAAAATATATACTTGTAAATCTTTTATAGATCTTACTATTGTGCAGAACCGTTTCACTTCTTATCTGATATATATCTACATCTTTTAGAATTTTAAGTATCCATTTTTCAAACTGGTAATTAAGACTCAACATTATTATTGTCTACAGGTGAGTTCCATTCAATGACTTGGAAAGCATTGAAAAGATTTGAACAGCTTGAGGGCAATGTTTATTGGTTGGGAAGAATTCAAGTCTACAGTAGCAAAATAATTATGCAAATAGGCAGGGTAGGATTTTTGAATTTCTTCATTTTGAGGGACAAATTGGAGGGTTTTTAAAAATTTATTCAAGTCTATTCATAATGTTTATTTCTGTAGCTATCATAGATTATGATCACCACGTGGTCTTAAATAAGCTCTAGCTCTTTGTATGGTTATTTAACTGCCTTGTTTCACTAACTTCTGCTATGTATGAGAAGAAAACTACAAAGTTTGCTTATTAAAAAAATAATGTAGTTCATCAAATGATTATCAATGTACTGATAACTACTTGTTGTATCTGAATAAACATGGTAGCATAATTTGAAATACAATAATCAGATTTGTTAATTAGCAGCTTTGTCGACAAATCAGCAAAAGGCACTAATATGTTACTTCATAATGAGTGGCATAATGACAAGCAAATATGAAATGAAGTCCCTGTGTAACTCTTCTTCCTCCAGCTAGAACAGATGCTATCAATAGTAAATGACTATGGCAGTCTTTCTATTTCTTTCTATTTCGATGTAATATTCAGCATCAGCAGTCTAAAATAATCTACCTTTATTTTCTTTCGATGCTTAATTTTGGGTACATTTTTGTCTGCTGGTCTCACTATCTTGTCCGCTTTTATCCATTCATCATACCTAGAAAGAATTGAAATACATACACTTACTTTTTGGAGATAATTAAATGTAGGCTACAGAAAAACATTTTATAAAATATACATTTTATAAAGTCATATCTTCTCTAACAATTTGACATGTTTTCATGTTTGTTATGTAACAACAATAATTATTCTGGACATATTTCAGGATGGCTTACTATTAAAATGGAGCAGAGACATGAAGCATGTTATTAGCATTAGCAGAGAGCATTAGCAAAATTGTAGAGATAAATCCAGTGACAAATTAGCAAACTTTTCACCAGGCAAGAGGAAGTTCCCTTTCTCAATCCATTATCTGAAATCTGCTTTACAGATTCTACTCAACCAGCATTCTAGAGCAGACTTGGAGGAGAGAAAACACTGAGGAATGCAAGACAAAGACAAAATCCAATCAATTTACAATATCTGTTCCAGAATATGAACTTTAGCTATTATTTTGATTACAAAAAAAATTGCTGTGCTTCCATACATATAATACTTATAATAGTTCTGATGTAGAAATTAAGGAAATTGTCACTAGATTCTTTCTCCCATCAACAACGTATATGTAGAATTTAATTCAAATTACACAATCCAAATAAGCATTGATATAATCAGAATTAACACATTCTCTTAGCCACCCTCCCCCCTTCTCTCAGACTAAAAAAGACTAATGAAATAAGAAAGTTATACTACTGCTAAGTAATCTTTTTAATCAGAATAATTCATACTATTCTATCTAAGTCATCTGACAGAGACAATCATGTGAGATAGCTATATAGTAATCTTAACATATTCTGGTAGAACGCAGAATACAGTGAATTATAGTTGCATATTTTTATCCCAAAAGAAGAACATAAAGGAAATACCCAAACAGTTAGAAATACAATCATCAAAGCAATCTCATCATGTAAACACACATACAAACACACACACTTACTATATGATTTATGTCAAAATAAAGCACTACTCTATCCTTGTAATCTAAGGTAAGAAGTCCAGGGTATATGTTTAAGGTTTGTGGTTCAAATAGAATTTTTGCTGGGTAGAAACACAACCTCAATGGGAAATCTGAATTACAACCACATGCTCCAGCATGAGTACGAAAGCTTGGAAGACTAAATCTCTGGTCCCATGAAAAAGTCAGATTGGATCCTGCTACAAACACATTGCTTTGCCTTTAAAGTATGTATCTCCAACTGTACACAACATCTCAGAATCATACTGGAGAGAATCTAGCATAATAAAAGCATTATTGTAAACACTAGTATCTAAACAGTATCAGTTAAAATTAAAATAATTCTGAAAATATATATTCAAATGTGAAGGCTTCCATTCACACCTGAATCCTGAAAGTACATATTCTATGACATAAAATCCATTCCTTTGCTTTTCTGAAATAAATATCCCATGAAGTTAAAAAGGAACATAAGTGAGGCACAAGTTAAGAAAGCAAAAGAAAATAAGAATCCTAACATTCAGAATCTTCAATACCAGCTTTTTGTTCAACTGATTAGTGGTGACTTCACTGAGCGCAATTCAGTTATAAAAATTAAGATGTAAGCATTATAAGGTTTTTCAGTTATGACTCATGTTTGGCCAACACCCAAAGAGTTTAGCATGGCCTTTCTTAAGTCTTCCTAGACAAAATTACTGATAAAAGTAATGCAGATGGTAAGCAAAGATGATAAGGAGCTTATTTAGTAATATCCAGAAATAAAAAGCCAGTTACAAAGTCTTTGCAAAGAATATTTCAATAAAGAAAATGTTGGAAAGATATGAAGAATTGAACAATACAGGAACTGCATAGATTGGAATACTTAGTTAATGGCATAAAAGATGACAAGAATGTTTTGGCAAAAATATCAAATTTACCGTTTCCCTAAAAGCACTAAAGTTACGGCAATAAGCCAGAATAAAGAGAAGATGTTCAGACACAGAACTATAAGATTATGCGAAGATGAATCTTCTTAAGAAATATATGGCAACAAGAAGTTTGACCAAGTGAAAGTATAGATCAAGATTCTAGGTACTCGGAAAGAATGCTTATTCAATTTAATCCAGATTTTCCAAATGAAATCTCATCTCACTTCTACCACAAATTAAAATGTTTGTCTTTATGTTTTGGAAAATGTGAAGAACTAATTATATTTCGTTCAACATAACATAACAGCAGAATAAGAAATGTACATGCTATTTCACTGCTCAATATTAAGATAAAACTGAGGCAGGAGACTAACTCAATGAGATTTTTTTTATTTACAGGTAACTTGCTAAGCTATTTTGCTCTTAGAATAAAAATGATTTTAAGTAGTATGATGATCTTCACCGATCAGTAATATTCTATTTATTTTAGAACACATAAGTGTATTTTAGAGTATTTTAAAGGAAGTAATCACTAGCTAAATCTCAATTACCTCATATTCCATCCGCAGTAGTGCACCAAGTAAAGGACTTCTCCACCTTCAATATCAGAATCTTTAATACTAGCTTCATACATTTTTTGATTTTTCCCTCGTCCATACCGCACTTGGACTTTCATGCCTGGTGGATAACACTCAAACTCTTCCTCTTCATTTTTGTCATCTTCCTCATCATCCTCATCATCTTCTTCCTCCTCTTCTCCTTCTTCATCTTCATCTTCTTCCTTAATGGTGACATCGCTTGAAAGGTTTAAAAAATGTCAGTTAATAAAAATATTGAAAAAATGTTCAGTGCCAAATGGTGTATACTGATTAATATTGGGAATGCACAGAAAGTGAGGAATAGTAGGTTCCATATATATTTATATGTATAGCTAGAAAGATATAGCTATACACACGCATTTATATATGTGTGTATATATTTATACATACAAGTATATATGACATCCTTTAAAATATGAGTGATTTTTAATTAAAGTTGGCAACTGACAAGAAAACAGCAAACAATCAAGAATAGTGACAAAAAGAGGCATTTTACAGATTTTAAAAGATGACTTGGTTTAATGAAAATTTTCACTACTATCTCTGGAAGCTAAATATGAATGTTATAGTGCTATGGGAATAAATTATTCTTAGCTGAAGAGCGTTTCCCTCTCTTGAAATTGCTTCAGTTTAGTGTGTTTACATATGACTGGTGTTTAGAGGTGTGTGTGTGTGTGATAGAGTGTGTGTGTGTGAGAGAGAGAGAGATGGCTCAATTGGTAACAGATTATTTAAAAAGCTCATTTGATTATTTTATCCTATTTTACTTATTTGTGATTAATATCTTAGTTTAAAATTAGTGCATTCATAAATGCTTTGAACTGGTGTTTGTCAAAGTTGAAGCAGTAACCTAAGCCTCAAGAGAGAATTGGGGTATTATGACACTCAAACAAAAAATATTTCTAAACAATAGGAATATTATTAGGAGTTTCAAAATAATATAAACTTTAAAACTCAGTACTGCATTTATTGTGTTTTCATACTTTGTAAGAAATATTTCATTATAGGTTTCCATCCCTATTAAATGCTGGACAGGGGCTTTATTTTCTCAACTGAATTTCAGTTTGGGAAAGGAAAAAATTAAGGTCTGCATTTGATTGGGTAGACCAGAAGTTAATACACTAGATGGCAGTGAACTTTGCCTGCTTCTGCTGAAGTCAAATTATTTTACCCAGTACAGATAATCCTTGACTTACAACCATTCATTTCGTGACTATCCAAAGTGATAACAGTGCAGAAAAAAGTTACTTATAACTGGTCCTCACATTATGACCATTGTAGCATCCGCAATCACATGATCAAAATTTGGACACATGACAACTGGCATGTTTTCGCAATGGTTGCAATGTCCCAAGGTCATATGGTCACCATTTACAAACATCCCAGACAGCTTCTGACAACCAAAACCAAGAGGGGAAGCTGGATTTGCTTAATGTCTGCATGATTCACTTAACTGCAGTGATCTGCTTAACAAGGTGGCAAAAAAATAGTGAAATTGGTTGTGACTCACTTAACAACCACCTTGTTAAGCAGCAGAAATTCTGGTACTCATAGTACATCAAGGATTACCTGTACAAAAAAATTAGCCTGATTCTTAATCTGGGTAATAGTTATGACAAACAGAGAACAAAGCTCTACCGTATTTTTCGGAGTATAAGACTCACTGGAGTATAAGACGCACCCAGGTTTTGAAGAGGCAATTTTTTTAAAAAAGTAGGTAGGTAGAGGGATAAGAGAGGGAGAGAAAGAGAGAGAAATACAGTAGGTAAGTAGGTAGGTAGAGGGGGAGAGAGAGAAATACAGTAGGTAGGTAGGTAGACAGACAGTGTGTAGGTAGGTAGGTAGGTAGGTAGGTAGGTAGGTAGGTAGGTAGGTAGATAAAGGGATAGGGAGATATATATATATATACAGTAGGTAGGTAGGGAGAGAGTGGGTGTAGATAGATAAGTAGGTAGAGGGACAGAGAGAGAGAAATAGAGAGAAATACAGTAGATAGGGGGAGAGAGAGAGTAGGTAGATAGGTAAATAGAGGGGAGAGAGAGAGAAATATAGTAGGTGGGTAGGGAGAGAGAGTGTGTAGGTAGGTAGGTAGAGGGATAGAGAGAGAAAAATAGAGAGAGAAATAGAGAGAGAAATAGAGAGAAATATAGTAGATAGGTAGGGAGAGAGAGATAGAGTAGGTAGGTAGGAGATGTTTCCAGGTATATTTACCCATGTGCTGGAGAAGGAAATCACTGACCACCTTTGGAACAAATCTTTGTTTCTGCAGGCACAGTACATGATGAACGTAATTCTCATCAATCACTCTAATTAAACAACTTTCCGAAAGGGGGGAAAAAAACCTTTTTGCACTGTGCAAACCTCCCCCAAACGGCCTGTTTTTCGCGAAAATGGGCCCGTTTTTTTCAAATAAAAGGCATGAATAGTCTGGGGGGGGGGGGCTTGCAGAGTGCTCCTGGGGGTGGGGGGTCCAAACTGAGGAAAAGCGGCCCATTTTTTTCATGAAAATGGCACATTTTTTGGTCACAAAAATAGCATGCATAGCCTTTTGGAGGCTTATAGAGTGCGGCTGGGGGGGGGGGCAACAATGTCTTTTCCCCCCTCATTTCTGCCCTCCCCAGCCCCCAGGAGCTCTCTGGAAGCCTCCATAAGGGTATGCGTGCGGCCATTTTGGTGAAGGCGCGGGTTTTTAGGAGGCAAAAAATGCTGTATTCGATGTATAAGACGCACCCAAATTTTCAGCCTCTTTTTAGAGGAAAAAAGGTGCTTCTTATACTCCGAAAAATTCGGTAACTTCTGCAGTTCACCCCTGCTTTATATTCTTTCTCTATATTATTCTCTAGTAATGTATTTAACTCATGTCATTAAAAACAATTATGTTTAATAACGAGCATTAAGGTAAAGAAAATCTCAACCTACAATAAGCATGGTTCAACAGATTACAATTAACAATAGAAATGAGAAATCTAAACTGTAATTTTTAATTTGCCAAAAAAAAACACCAGCCCAACTTTTAATTTAACACAATTTAATAGTTCTCTCCCACCAGTTATGTTATGAAAGTTCATTTTAGTACATATTTCTTTCTTAGTAATATAACCAGTCTCCCAAAATAGATCAAACTGTACCTTAATATTTTTTAGTACTATTGAAGACATGTTTAACAATACTGAAAATATTTGGGGATCGCTTCAATATCTTTTCTTATTTAAAATGCTTTTAAATGGAAAACCCTTTTTTCTCATACTACAATATAAAAAAGTACAGCATTGCAAAATTGGTTTACTGATGTAGGCAAAGGAGGAAGCATAAAAAGTTCAAATATTTTTTTTTAAAAACTGAACAGAAAATTGTCGTTGAGTGTGCAGAACTGTTTAAATGATTCTCAGTACTGGACACCAGAAATCATAAATATTATTCTTAAATAATATTAAAGAGCTCTAAAAACAACATATATAATTCATCTCCCATTCCCTTCTTTTCCTTTATATTAATTTATATTGCCAGTATATTTTAAGTCTTATTTTAAAAAACCTAAAGCCATATGCTATATGAATGACATTGAGTTAATTAATAATTCTATCTTTTAGCATGACAATAGTTTAGTATTATGGTAGTATAAAATGAAAATGGCCACCTAGTGGAGTTGGAGCTACTTCCTGGCAGATGCCTAGCTGATTTGCAATAAATTGGAAACAATGGATCAGATTTAGGTTATTACCAAATTTTACATTTTTACATTTTAAAACATTGAATCTTGTTTATCTATCAGCTCTTAGAAAAATTAGGAATATAACATATGTCTATATTTTAACTTCCTGTGCACCGCCCTGAGTCCCTTCTGGGAGATAGGTGCGGTATAAAAATCAAATCAAATCAAACCTTAGCAACTGGTGGAGCTACTGTATTTAAAAGGCCACTCCCACGTTCCCTCAAAATGTAGTTACATAAGACTCATGGGCTTGTATTTACGCCACTATTTATTCTCACACTTTCCTTTGTTTTGTTCACTATGTTGCCCTAGTGATGGCCTAATAAAAAATACTGATACAAAAGAGAATTTTATTTTTATTTTGTCCTGGCCAACTTGAGTACTTTTCTTTTTCTGGTATTATGTCCAACTATTTAAAACAACAAATGATTAAAATGTTTCTAGCAATGAAAATAAAGACAAATGGATGGAAAAGGAAAGTAAGAATGATTTGTTTTGTTATAAAGAGCTCAGTTTTGTTAATGAAGGCAAATTGCAGTATGTTTTCAGTAGTACTCTTTAGCTTATGTCTGCCACATTAAGTTATAATGAAAAACTTTGGTTCTGAATCCAGAAAAAAAGACAAACTAGAATCTGCAAGATATGTCTCCAGCCTTCTGTAGATAGATAAAAAATAATAAAATGCAATATAATATACATTACACTAGTCTCATTTTTTCTTGTTAAGGTTAATTTCTAAGGTTCCTTGTTGCAAATAAAAGTTTGCAAAATCATGGGTTGTAAAAGCAATTCCAACGGCCCCATCAGGCAACATTATCTCCTGAGAATATATATCAATTTCTAATAAAGTTAAAGTACAAATCTTTTTTTTTACTATTAAGTGATAAAGAGTGATTAGCAATTATAGATGAAAGATACAAAGATGCAACTAAACTCAAGAATGTTCATTTCAAGGAAAAGCTGAATGGTTAAAAATACATACATATTGCATGTTTTTAAATAGATTGCTATAATATGAGGACCAAGCAACGTATCCCCAAATTGAAAATCTTGAATTATAGATAGGAAGCAAAGTATTGAACACCTTGAGATAGAAGTCCTTAGAAGAAAAGTCCAGTATGGCTTTGAAGAAATTTATTTTGCCATGTCTGCATCCAAGTAAAAAGCCCATGTTCTTGGATTTCAACTTTGATAAACCTAATACAAGGATTTGTATAGCAGCTGATATCCACAACTCTTAAACATGTTTCTTAAAACTGATGTGTATTTTTTTAATATAAGTAGCAATGTAAAAGTTTTAGTCCTGGAGAGCAGTGAACCACAGGCTTAGAGCTTTGCAGCATTAGAATCAGAGTTCAGTATAGCAATAAGATTGCAAAGAAAGATGTGAATATAAGCAGGTCCCATATATAAATAATATGAGGCAAATAAGGTAAATATTAAGGAAAATCCGAGATTTAACCTTCAGAATAGGAAAATGAAAGAATCCAGTAAGCAGTAACAAAAGGAACTATATTAGAACATCCTTTGAAAATGAAGACACATATTTCTTGACCATAACTGTATATGTTTGGTATTAATGAAGTGTGCAAAAGAATTATCCATCAATTTTAGAAAGATTCCTATAATAATAATAATAATAAGTGTTTATAATTTTTATCTGCCATGCACTTCTACCTTAAAATTGTACAAGACCTACTTTTCTCTATAACCGTCACCTTTTCTCTTGGCCTGAGAAAGAGTCACTAGCCACTCATAAACTTCAATGGCTGCGAGTGTATAAGAATTTGGTTCTCCCACCTATCATGCCAACATGTTAACTCTACAGTATTTGGAAAAGGAAAAATATCAATTGCCACCAAATTCCTCCTAAGAATATGTCTGTCAGCAAAGTTCAACAGAAGTTCAATTAGTCAACATTCCAACATTATACAAAATTTAAATACTTAGCTTGTCTCTCATATGTGCAAGAATACACAGAAAGAAGCATTTAACTGTTCTGCAAATTAATGAGGTAAATCCAGTGACATATTTTAATCTTTGATATTCAGTAGATGACTATCCTTCTTGGACATTTTAAAATGTATCCCATAAAGTTTCATCAGTTCATACAAAGCATAATCAACAACAATATCTGGTAGAAGTCAATATGATCCTACTGGCATTAACATAATTCATCAGAAGATTGTTCTGTATGTTATGCTGCTCAGATACTTTGTCACCAAATATAAAAAGTAAATTGAACGTTTTTGCAAATAAAAGTGAGCTTGCATTATAGAAATGAAGATTCTGATTTCAATAATTTGTTATTCATTATAGATATGCTGACTTCAAATTATACACTTTCAAAGGAAAATGCTCTTTTAATACATTTAAATCGCCCACTTAGTACAATAATCCCTAACCCTTTGACTTTAGTTTGAATTCTGTTATGACATAATTCTCAAACCATAATTTTTTTAAAGAAATTATCAAATAAACCTATTTTTTCAAATATATTTTAACAAATACAGCCTTATAATTTTATAAACTCAATAGCTAACTAGACAGAAAATACTGTTGTTAGCTGTTTTTTCTTCTTCTGACTCCAAATATTATTTTAACTAAAAATCTATCATGAAAACTCTTTATAAAAATTTAAACAAAACAGTGACATAATTCAAAACTCGATTCCATATAAATATGAAGAACATTTTTCTAAGTGCAAAGTAAAGTACAGACATTATATAAAAGGCAAAGTGTTATTGATTGCATTATTAAAGACAAAACCACAATTGCACTACAATGCATTTCTGAAGCATGTATGGATTTGCAATAATAATAATAAAAAGAGAGAATGCGGATTTTAGGAAAATATGATAAGGGAAGAATGGAACACCCAATATGACAGTTGGGAAGGCAATGCTATATCCTTACATTAATAAGGATATACATTCTTCTCCTAGGAGGACAAGAGAGGGAGAAAGGGAGAAGGAGAAGAAGTTACAACTTAATGTGCAAGGTATTTTATTGCATTTAAAACAAAATCCAAGGCATCGCTCTGGCATCTTGCCAGGCATGATTTAGAATTGGAAGCCACAACCTCTGTTTACTAAACTTAGATTATGTTCACACAAGTCTAGTTAATTAAAACTGAACAATTCAAGTTTTAGCTGCTGCATATACATGCCACTCTAAGCTTGGCTATGCTGATTTTGGGAATGTGTTCTCTGTTTGTCTGTCTGTCTGTCTGTCTGTTTAAAAGATTTATATAATTACCCATCTTAAACAACTCTAGGTGGCTCATCATCTGAATAATACTAAACTCTGGTGTCAGTCAAATGTATTGGCCACCTCCTTTCATTTTTCAACTGTTTTCTACTCTGAAACTGAGTGTAGACCAGTTCTTCCACTGGCCACCAGAAATCAGGTAGACTGCTACCAGTCTGCTGTAACCCTTAGGAGATCACATATATTTGATCCTATATTTAAAATGTCTCTGACAATTTCCTACAATTCCATGGAAAAGCCAGTAGGGATTCTATGTTGTTCTGAGGTCAGAAAGGCAACATACAACATTTTGGTTAAAAAAAAGGAGAAATGAAGAAACGGAAGATGAAAGGGCTATATGTCTCCAGAATCACAAAGGTACAGAATGAGGAGACAAGGGAAGATCAAATGAAAAATATGTAGCAAACACTAATGACTGTGAGAGTTACTCAACACACCAATACCCTTCAGTAGGCGTTGAAGGTCCAATAACGAGGGAGGGAGGGAGGGAGGGATAGAGAGAGAGAGAGAAAGAGAGAAGCAAAATCTCTGCCTTGTACAATGTAGTATTTCATGGCAGATTTTGGCCATGGCCAAAATCTACCATCACTGCCTTCTTATTCGAGGGAGAGAGGATTTTCAGTTGTTCCCTGCCAACTTCTCACAAAGGAACTCAAAGGGGAAGCTAGCAGGAAATCTGAAGTTGCTCCAGCTCCCTCAGGTTTCTTGCTCACCCTTAATCATTCTGTTTCTGTTATTAGGTAAGGAAAAAATCTCTTAAATAGTGACCCAATGGGACATGTGCTGTCTAATAGGAATTATAATTCATTGTAAAACTTATAATGAAGTTAACAGCCACTGCAGAAGCAATGCCCTAGCATAGGCCTCCCTGTTTCCTTGAAAAAAAAGAGATTCCTCCCCACTTCATTGGAAGGGCAGGGGAAAGGCAAAAATGTAACAACTGCCAGTATAGAAGACTCACATTTGAAAACTAGAGTATTTACTGAAATTAGTGTGCGCTTACTTAAAATACATATTTTATTTCATCTAATCAAAACTCAAAAAAAACCTGTTCCTTGATTGCTCATTTTCCCTCCTGGTTATTGCCAGGTTTGGCACTAAGCTGCTGGGTTTTGAGGGTGTGTGTGTTAATTCATTAATCAAGTTAAGAATGAATGTAACCTTATTTTGTTGACTTTGAACTATGATAAATCATCAGAATTTGTAAGCTCTTGTATTAACTATACTTAGCATTGGTATAAACATGCAGATTAAAATCTCAGCTAAAATGGGGAATGTGTGATTATTTTCTAGAAATGAGAGAAGAAATATGGAGGGATATTCCCAAATATATCATTGCAGGAACCTAGTATTATATAACCAATCCTTACAACAATCCTTATAACCAATCCTTATATAAATACTGGTCACACCACATTAAAAGTTCCTGTTCTTTAAAATGCAGCCCATGCAGAGTAAAAGAATAGAATAAATCAATCTGCATATGTTGCCAATATTCAAAACTAGTAGTAAAGAACATTTTGCAATTTCAACCATTTTAATTGTAACAGAGTAACACAAACTTCACTTCAGTAAGTCCCTTCAATGCAAACATACTATTATTAATTTCCCGAATGAAGCAGTTACTAAAAGATTATAGAGAAAGTAAATTTTATACTGTTGTTTATGAATTCCCAGCAAATTTTCTACAGGTATCTGAAATGACAGATCTATTTCAATGTTCTAAGAGATGTTACATTAAATCACTAAACCCCTCTTTCCCATAAGAAAATAATGCACCTTTGTCTAAACTTCCTAATTTATAAGTCAAAGAGGTAAGAGTTCCACACAGTGCATTAACAAACTTGCTGATGCACAGACAAGGGAAGACAGTGGGATTAATGAATCAGAGTTGCAGAATGTTAGAAATGAATACAGATTAGTAAACTAATTTTAAAAAGTCTAAATCTGCAACTATAAGATGATAGATAGATAGATAGATAGATAGATAGATAGAGATAGATAGAGATAGATAGAGATAGATAGATAGACACATATAACCTTGAAACATTCTGTTCGATAATCATATAGTAACTTTAAAATGGATCCTTTTATATCCCATTAGATTAAATATCTTTATTTAATTGCAAAATTTGAACAGCCGTAATTATATGCTGTAATCTAATATGACATATCAAGTGGAATTCTGCAAAATTCAGTAATGAACGCCTATAGAGATTCTTGGTCATCCAGGTCATCGTTGTTCCAAAGGTGCTTTTTAAGGGGCAACTGGACCAGGAAGCCCAGCTGCCTCTTTAAAAAGCACCTTCGGGTCAGTAATGAATATAGCTATGTAGTTTCAAAAGCTTGCTTTTATTGTATTACAGCCTAAGCCTAACTTTGAATTCCCCTATATATTTTCATAAAGCTGCAACAAAGATGTAAAATGTCAAACTCTGAAAGCATTGAGTAAAAACGTCTGAAAGGCCAGAAACCTAATGGCAATAATTTTACAATTGTATTTTATATTGTAACAGTTTAGCAACAGGTTCTCAACTTGTTTTTTTTAATTACCAAGTACTATACCTGAATAAA
The DNA here is from genome assembly GCA_039707465.1 of Rhabdophis nuchalis. Classification (NCBI taxonomy): domain Eukaryota; kingdom Metazoa; phylum Chordata; class Lepidosauria; order Squamata; family Natricidae; genus Rhabdophis; species Rhabdophis nuchalis. Next base: position 326,348,609 of record CM077643.1, read on the forward strand.
TTTTGATGATGAAAGACTTTATTGTGATCATTAACCAGCATAAGAATGAAGCTTTGATGAAAAAACATCCTCACAGTGTTTGCAGTGTTCCATCCACAGACACAAAAATGATTTGTTAAGTTTAAAGGCATCCGTACATTACATTTGGTACTTAGGGGACTGAACAACCAAACCAATATATGCAAACTTTGGAACTGAAGTAGAACAAAGCTGCACACTGAAAGCAAATCACTAATGCTTTCTGTGTTAACATGAGTTGTAAACATGATCTATGAGGCAGTATCTTCTCATCTAAAACATCATATGAACACTACATTGAGAATGTAAATTGTATGTATCTGTATCTCTCTGTCTCTCTCACACACACCTACACATACTTACACACACGCACACAAACACATAAAAATAACCATTCTGGAGCAGTTCTATTGCCCCAATATCCTAAAACAAAAGAATGACACTGCATATTTCAATCACATGACTAACATTTTAGGTGCATAGATAATATGATCTTTGTATAATAATGAAGCTCACCCCAGAATCAACATTTCTACATGTAATGCCCAGAATTTTCTAAAACCTTGAGAGCTGTAAAATAACTTTTTCAAAAAGCTGAAATTCAATTTAATATTTTATTAGCTAAAAATATAAGGGAGTCACATCATGTTTTGGGTTAGTAAGAGACATTACCATTTGTATAGTATCAATATACAGTGAAACTTCATTTTAATGGCAAAAATATTCATTATTCACAAATGTCCATTAAATAAATCATAATTGGACTATGTCCTTTTCACACTGATGTTACATAGATTAAGCAAATTATATCATTTGCATCTATTGTATTCACATCTATGAGAACATTACATGAAATGACACAAATTACGTAATTTGTGTGATGTTAATGATGCAAATTAGGTCATATTCAGTATGTCATTCAAAAAACGTCATTTTATTAATGACATAAACTGCCATGTAAAGTCTATCAAACTTCAGTAAGTTGAGGTTTCACTGTATTTAACATTACCATGGGTTACAGATACATCGTTAAAACATTTACATTCAAATGTAGCATATGCAAATGAATTCTAAAGTAAAGTATGCAAGGCAACTAAGTTTTTGTAAAATGATTCTCAACTTTATTCCTTACAGTGCTCCCCTACATTTTCTAAAAAGCTCCTTTTACTTAACCTCCCTACTTTCTTAGCAGGTTTTTGTCACAATCTAATTTCAAAACTCCAACAACAAAATCACTGGAAACATGTAATTATGAAAAGGTAATAGCAATTATCAATAAGGCAGTTAGGGCAGTTAAATGAGAAATTAACTCACTTGTCTTATTAATAATACAATATAAAATTTGAACAGAAAACTCCTACAAGTTAGTTCTGGGAGTCCTTTCTTCCTCAAAATCTAAATGCCTTAAAGATAAATTTACCTAGAGTCCCTACTCTAGTAAATGACAGCAAAATCACAGATATTGCCTATGTATATTTCCAAGTGATTTTGCTTGAATAATTCATTCTGTCAAATACTGACCAGCCAAACACAATGAGTGAAGATTGGAAGAATGAATAGAACTACTTCAGCAAATACTTCAACAATCTCCTTAATACTACTGTCATAGGAAAATTCCAGTAGGAAACAAAGGCAACAATACAAGCAATAATTCTCACTTTAAGATCCAAGGTTCATTATTTCTAATAATTTGGAACATTAGAAATGAATTGATATAAAAGAAATAATAGTAGTAATACACTTGCATTAACAAGTCATTGCAATGGGCCAATGACAAATAGCAAATCCTACAAGGACTGCTACACATCAAAGGGCTCCGAGCTGATCTTGAACCCTATCCTTTATACTCTTCTTCTAACCACATACACGTTTCACAACATCACTGTCACTTTCTGTGAACACCTGTGTACATTACTTTCAATTCCTCATTTCCAACAGTTTCATTCTTCCTATTTTAAACGAATCCATACAAGTGCATATCGCAAAAAATGTATTTCACAGTTAGCAATGGCTCAGCAGGATTACAAATATTTCTGGTAAATTTTGAAATCATCCTAGCTGAAAATTTTGGTTCATATCTCTTTCTTCTGGCATGCTATCATCCATAGGACTTATTGAATCTAATACATCAATAGGCTATATTTCTTGATACTCACAGATACTCAAAAACCAGAATAAAAATTCATTTACAATACTGGTGCAAATAAAGTAGATATTCAGACAAATTATATCCAACAAAATTTTCTGAGTGAGGCAGAATGGTGATAAGAAATGTGATCTAACCCTTCCACAGTTTTTTAAAAATTACATCTACTTTTTTAAAGTCTGCTTTAAAAAAAACCTTGCTCCTCATAGAATTTAAAGAAAATAAAAGAATCTTACTTTGCTATCTCTCTCTCTTCAGTTTCTGGAACGGTGTTCTGATTATCCAGATTTTTACATTCTGTGTCTTCTTTACATTCCACGTTGGTTTCATCATTTGTTATGGTTATTCTTAATTCTTTCTCCTGGTCATTTGGAGGCTCCTGAAAACATTTTTTACTCCCCTATATGAAAGAGGAACATTGTTATCATTTACAATTAAAGAAACCAAAAACCAACAATCAATTAATGCTACATCCTTACTATTCATCCACAGTCATGTTTTGTTGTTAAGAAAGGTGTGTTGTGGATAGGCTTATGAATCAGTTTCATTGTTAGGTATGGAAAACTGCACGTTTAGAAATAAATTTGCTTGCAAATTGGTGCCCTGCCCAGCATCTTTAAGAGAGGATGATGTACATGACCTTAAGCAAGAAATAGGACTGAAGTCTATCATCAAAAGAGCTAAAGAATAGACTACTTGGTCATTAAGCTAAGCAATCACTAAGAGAAAATCACATGACTGTGACTGTGCTTATTCCTTTGCTTTATAGCATCAGAAGGATCCAACCCAAACAGCTGAGTGACCCAAATGACAAGAAGTGCTGCCAGAACTTGATTCACAAGGAAACCAGATAAATGGGCAAATGTTATATAACCCTTTTCCCTCACTCTGCTCCCCTTTAGAATACTTATCCCAGCACTGGGATAATTAGCAAGAGAATTGATGTTTGTATTTACATTCATTGGGATTACAAGTGACTAAGCAGCACATATTGGGGAGTACACATTGAAAGGAATGTGCTAGTACCAGCTGTTTGCCTGGCATACTCATTGCTTTTAGCAGGGAACCTACAGGGCAAAAAAGCCCTGAATGAGAAACTGATTAGGGTTTTGTCAGTGTCAGACAGCAAGGGAGGAGTCTAACTATAATTAAGGTCAAAGACCTAAGCTTGTTAACTTGTGATTAGCACTTTTCAGGGAATGTGCTGTGCTGTGAACAAAAGCAGCTCAGGAAGAGATAGCTTGTTTAAGCAATCCCTAGGCTTGGGGGGAGGGGGTGGATGACACAGGTCAAGCATAGGACAATACTACCAGATTGTAATGGCGAATATGTGACAAATACAGCAAGGTCATAAATATGAGAATTGGTTGCAAAATTATTTTTTCATGGGTGTTATAACTACACTCGTGTATGTTTGTAATATGTTTGCCAGTAACCTTTACCCCAACATGGCAAACTTGACAAAATTAAAATTTCCTGCAAAATAAAAAGTCCTTTTATAAAACTAATTCATCCTTCATTAGCAATGAAAGGATCCAAAGGTTATTGTTCCCTCTTTACAGTAGAAAATTTGAAAAGAAGATAAGTTTTATTGGAAATAAAATATTAGAAAAGGGAAAGGGGGAAGGAGGAAGGCAAGGACTAATCTTCAAAGACAAAAGTGTCTTAAGACTGCTTAGAGTCTTCTGAATGAACATTAAACTACTACTACTACTACTATTCAGTTGCTGACCCATTCACATCCAAATAGAATAGAGGAAATTCAGAATCTTTAGTTAATTATAGCAATTCTTTGGAATAGAAAATAATATATATCTCAGTATTAAATACTAACTTCTCCCCTTATTTTTTATGAAAAGATTGTTTTAAAGAAAGCACTCCTATACAAGTAGTTCTTGTTTAATGGCATTAATTAAGACAGAATATTCCATTGTTAAATGAAGTATAAATAGAAAAAACATATGTGCACCACTTAGCAACAGCAGTTCCAAAAAGTCACAGTTACTGTTGTTAAACAAGAAATTTGTAGGTTGTTAAGCAAAGACCTCAAGTGACTGCAATTTCTTGCTGGCTTCCTCATTGACTTTGGTTGTGGGAAGCCAGCAAGATAGGTTGCAAATGATAATCACATGACTGTGGGACACAGCTGTAAGGTCTGGTTGTAACTACAATTCATTCAGCACCATTTTAAGTACAAATGTGTGCTGAATGAGTGATCATTAAACAAGGACCACCTGTAAAATAAATCAGTATTAATATATTGTATGTCAATATTCAGTTATTGTAATTGTTTATAATGTCACTGAACTCAACAGGATAACATCACTGATGATCATCTTCAAAACCGAACACTGCTTGTTCTACCCCAATATTAATGTAGTAACAAATTCATTATCATCATCAGCACTTTGGAGGCATTTCAGATTGAAATAATGAATGGGGTGCAATAATAATGAATGGGATTATCTAAGTATCTCACTCAGCCATCACTGAAGTACTAATAAAGGAAAATATTTGTAGCTCAAGGTTGACACGAGGGGTCATTAGTGCTCTCTTAGATCACCTCCACCAACCCTGACAAGGCAAGCCACTAGAATATAAACTGAGAGCAAACAGCACTCTTTACTAGCAGTGATGAAGTTACCTAGTTTGGGTAATGAAACGTCTGCAAGAAAACAAGCAAGCTCAGAAAGCACCAAGGACTCCTCATTTCACTGAACTGTTATAAAATTTGTCTTTTTTTGTGTGTGAGTACAGTTCTCATACAGTTCTCTTGGAAAGATTTTCAGAAGCCGGTTGCTACTACCTTCTTTTCTAGGGCTGAATGATTGGCACAAAATTATCCAGCTGGCATTAATTTTATTATTTACCCTGCCTTTTTAAATATATAACTGAAGATGACAAACATACTTAATACTCCCATTTTTTTCCTGAGACATTGGTTGAACTGAGAAAGAGTAACTGGTCCAAAGTCCCCCAGCTAGCTTTCATGTCTAAGGAAGGCCCAGAACTCGTAGTTTCTAATCTGATGCTTTAATACCGTACTAAACTAGATCTCAAAATATCATTTGGACCTTTGAAAGTAGTGTTATTTTTCCTGACTTTTCCCCATGTCTCCATCACCACACAACTAAGCCTTTATATATTAATTGAAATTTCACTTTCCACCAATAGAATTACTTGTATATCTATACTAATAGTAATCTTGAACATCTCCCTAAAATAGTTCACTTATATAAGGATTTAATTGTAGTTCTTTTCTGGAATTATTCCTGCACTTCTCTTCCAGTGTGAGAAATACAAAAGAAGAACATGTTCTTGTTCTGGAAAATAACTAGCTAATATGGATATAATTATCCTTCACTTGTACTGCAAGTATCATTAGTATGATACATTAATTGTTGATTACACAGTAACACCATGCTGTGATTAATATTTGTCTTGTTAAACATAAATAACAACTGCAAGATTAGATTAATAAAGTAATTCCAAGTCCCAAATCTTTTCTAATTTAAATGCTGCATATTTACTTTCTCCTTTTTCTTTTAACTTTGAACAGAAAAATGTTACAATCTGTGATACTACACTATCTAAAAAGTACACTAATCAAATATAAATTATGCAAATTTATCCATATTTAAATATAGCACATGCATATAATTTGAGCAGGAAGTATGGAATCCAAAAGGTCCTAAATAACATTTTAAAAGAATTGTTAAGCTGATAAAGGCACAAATAACATTTGGCCTTATAAAAGTGCTTCTCTTAAAAGCTAATATTTATTCAGAAGTGTAAATATTCTGACTAATAAATCCTCCAAAGATCTATTTTGTCCAAAATAAGTTGAAGCTCTTAACTCTGCAAATGCCATTCATACCGAGATGTTTAATAAAAATGTTTTTTCCACTAAAACCGAACTTGGGGGGGGGGGGGGGGGGGAGGAGAGCTCTTACCAAAGAGGTTTTATCATTTTCTTTTTTTTCATTCTCAGTCTCAGTTAGTATGACTTGTTTGTTCATTGCTATTGTTTCGTCATCTTTTTCTTCATTTTTCACCTTTGTTTCTTTTAGATTTAGTTCAACTTCTTCCTGCTTTTTCACTTCTTGTTCATGCTCCTTACAGGGTTTGCATGGTGTTTTCTCTGGCAGTGCCATTTTAAATTCAACATTAGCTGATGTGCAGTATTCTTCAAAGCCATAGAGATATCTAAAAGATGACAGCAACAAGCAAAATCAGTTTGCATTGGTTTCCTTTACAATTACACTTTGATGATATGAATTCATAAGTTAAATTACAGTAGTTTAGGAATGAATCACAAAAGGTTCAGATAAATGGCTTAAGGATGGAAGACTGAGAATAGTAAAAGCCTAAAAACACGTTCAACTATCTAGGGCAGCTTTAGAATCAAAAACAGGCAGTCCTCAACTTACGACCACAAGAAAGCCCAAAATTTCTGTTACTAAGCAATAGTTGCTAAGTGAGTTTTGCTCCATTTTATGATCTTTCTTGCCATAGTTGTCAAGTGAATCACTGCAGTTCTTAATTTAGTAACAGAGTTGTTAAGTGAATCTGGCTTCTTCATTGACTTTGTCAGAAAGTTGCAAACGGTGATCCCATAAGCCTAACATACTGCAACAGTCATAAATATATGCCATTTGCCAAAAGTCTGAATTTTGATCACATGACCGTGGGGATGTTGCAATGGTCATAAGTGTGAAAAATGAACATGTCACCTTTTTTTAGCACCATTGTAATTTCAAATGGTCACTAAATGAATGACTGTAACTTGAGGACTACCTGTATAACTGAATGCACTTTTGGATGAGGTAAAGAAATTCATTTTTGAGTGCCAAACTGAAGCATTCAGTGTTATATTAATTACTTACTTTTTGTAAGCACATTTGACATTATATCCAGCAGCAGAATTCAAGACGGGGATACCAAGGTCCTGATATACTTGCTTCCAGACAGCTCCACTTTCAATCTGTAAAATATAATAAGAATAGCCTTTTAGGCTTAAACAAATAACACCCTGATTATTAAAATAACTCATTCTACAAGGTCTGAAATTTGAAGAAAAAAATGAATGTAAACAAATACTTTATTGCTTTGATGTACAGAATTTTTTTCCATCTGCCCAAGTCTGTTCACTAGAGATGCACTTGAGAGGTATAATATATGTACAAGTGTAAAGACATATGATGGAATTGTCCCTTTCCCTTCACTTAAATAGCGACTCCTTTCCAAATATGAACTGCCCTATACTAAAAATGCTCTAGAATAGAAGAGGAAAGGGATGAAACAAGTTTATAAGTGAAAGGATTTAATTGGACTACCTATATTGTCTACTATATAACAATTTTGTACATATAAGTTGAATAAAGGGCAATTTATTTAAAGGACTGCCTCTCTCTGAAGACATCTCCTTGCCCCACCAGATCAGATAGGGTAGGCATGCTTCTGGTCCCTTCCCTTAAATGTTGCCATTACATGGGATCTAAGAAGTGTGGCTTTTCCATATTAGCCCCTGCCCAATGGAACACCCCCCTGAGGTCCAGCAGAACCCCGCATTTTTAACTTTCTGAAATTTGTTTAAGTCTTTTCTCACAAGTGCTGGTATAGGGTGAAACTGTCATGGGACAAATTTGCTGGGCTACAAGGAAAAGTTTAGCTATAGTGACAGGACTTTATTGTTGTTCTTTGTTTTGTTGTGTTTTATTTTATTGTTGATACATACTGCTTTTATTTTGACGTTGCAAATTTGGTTTAAGATGGGAAGCAATATAAATGTTTTAAATTAATTAAGAAACTAGGATTATCAATTGTTTCATGCTTCAGCTTTCCTGTGGCAGATGACACATTACCCAAATAAATGTTAAAGTGACTTGGAATAAAAGAAAGCTAGCCTAAGCTATACAGTTTAGTGAGACATATCACTAGAATCCACTGATACCTATGTTATACAGGAACAGTGTGTCAGTATATAGCAAAATTAAATAATTTTAGGGTTTTTAGCTTTATTATTAATGATTCAACAGCTTTAATTATAGTAACATTTATAACAAAGGTCATTTTAAGTAATTATATTAAATGACTAATTACTTCTGTTTTATATATCATTCCTCTGGTGTTTGAAAGCTGGATTTACAAATTATTTGGAGAAGCTACGACTAACCTTTTCTTCTCCAAAACAAACAAAAATCAGAATAGAAGTTATTAGATGTTTTTGCCTAAAGGCATGCTGGGTGCTTCAAGAAAACACAGGCAATTCTACTGGCTGTTACCTCCATTCATTACAATTTAAACTAAGACTTTTCTTCCTATCAATGGAACAATATTCTTATCTTATCAAAGAATATATATCTAAGTGATTACTAAATTCCATTTTAAATTACATATAAATTAAGCAATGAATTGGTAACCCTGAATTAACATTTATTTCAAGCATCTATTTTATGGATAATTAAAATAAATTCTGATTTTGTAGGTTGTAAAATAGGTTTTTATTGCTATAGCTAAGATTATGTAACTCTTAATTTCAAATTCATTTTTAAATTAATGAATTCATTAATACGGAAAACATTATAGCTGCAAATTATCATTGGAGCTGCTATTTTAAATCCCACTTAGTAGTCATTTCACTGCTTTAAATTAATCCATGCAAGCCCTATTTCACAAATTGTGATGTTAGCATTATATCCAATAAACCACTTATATGTTATCCATTTTAATCACACTCTTAAGAATCTTACCTTTAATCTACTCTATATTTGAAGGTTATTATTTTTAGATACACAAGTAAGCCTTACTTCCTCAACAAAATCATTAAGCTATCAAAAGTGAAATCTAAACCATAAAACAACTTAAATTTTGAAATTTCTTGATCTTCTCACTTTTCAATCAAATTTATTAATGGGCTTCCACAAGCATAGTAACTATTTTTCCAGTAAATGATATACAAGTAGTTCTTGACTTACAACAATTTGCTTAGTGACCATTCAAAGTTACAAAGATACTTAAAAAGTTGACTTATAACCGGTTTTCACACTTATGCATGTTGCATCACTCCAACAGTCACATAATTAAAATATGAATGCTTGGCAACAAGCATGAATTTATAACATTTGCAGGGTGGCGACATTATGTGATCATCATATGTAAACTCCGCAGCCAGCTTTCAACAGGCAAAGTCAGATTGGCTTAATGACTGCATGATTCATTTAAGAACTGCAATAACTGTGGCAAAAAATAAAATGGGGCAAAACTCACTTAACAGCTGCCTTGCTCATCCGAGGAAATGTTGGACCCAATTGTGGTCATAAGTCAAGGACTACCTCTATATTACAGTGGTACCTCGGTTCACGAACTTAATTCTTGAACTGACTCTGGTCGCGAACCGAATTGGTCGTGAACCGAGGCACAGTTTCCCATAGGGTTTAATGTAAATCCGGTTAATCCGTTCTGATCTTTTTTTTGGTTTTAATTCTTGAACTGACTCTGGTCGCGAACCGAATTGGTCATGAATCGAGGCACAGTTTCCCATAGGGTTTAATGTAAATCCGGTTAATCCGTTCTGATCTTTATTTTGGTTTTAATTCTTGAACTGACTCTGGTCACGAACCGAATTGGTCGTGAACCGAGGCACAGTTTCCCATAGGGTTTAATGTAAATCCGGTTAATCCGTTCTGATCTTTATTTTGGTTTTAATTCTTGAACTGACTCTGGTCGCGAACCGAAGCGGAGTTTGTGAACCGGAGCATATTTTGATGAACTTTTCTGTTCGTGAACCGAAGCGGAGTTCGTGAACCGAAGCAGAGTTTGTGAACCGGAGCATATTTTGATGAACTTTTCTGTTCATGAACCGAGTTGTTCGTGAACAGAAGCATTCGTGAACTGAGGTACCACTGTATATTGTAATTCTATCATTTGTTTAGTTAATATTTTTAAGGAAGTATCAATTAATTGCCATTATCATAAATTGCATTATACATAATAATTCAGTAATGTACAATGTCAATTTTGGATATCGGTAAACAAAATAAAGGTTACTTTTGGAATATTTATAATAATAATAACAACAACAATAGCAGCCTCTGCAAACAAGCTAAAGAATTGCCTCAAATAGCTGACTACCTTGCATCCAATTATAACTAAACATCTTAATGAAGTATTGCAAAAAGGAGAGATCACCAGCTTATTAATAATTGACAAAACCTAGTTGATTCTAAAAAAAACAGCAAAAGAGATAACATAGGAAACTATAGGCCAACATGTTTGCCTCATTGTAATTTTATTACAATCTTATTACAATGACAATAAAGAGTATTATTATTATTATTATTATTATTATTATTATTATTATTATTATTATTATATTACTTGCAATCATTCAAGACTTAGAAGAAAATAACGATTTTTCAGTAGAATAGAAAGGAAAAACAAAAGATCACCCTCTGATTGATAAAATGGTCCTGGAGAATAGCAAAAATAAAAAAACAATGTACATATGGTTTAGATTGATTATAAAAAGGTCTTCAATTCATTACTACATAGTTAGATCAACAAATGTTTAGAAACAACTAGTGGCAATAAAAGGATTACTATAGATTATATGTAGAAAAATCATGAAGCAGTCCCAGTGATTATCAGCATTTAGCAAATATGCATTGACAAAATTTCCACATGTCAACTGCAAAAGGTCACTACTATTCCAATATATTACCACATCCTAGGTTCTTGGGAAGAACTCAATGCATATGAAGGCCAACACCAGCTAAAGAACTGGCTAGAATTTCACATTTTTGTATATTTAATAATATGTCACAAAAACTCCCAGTCTATACTATCAATGAATAGACACCTTGAAAACAATTCCAAACAAATGAAGCACCCTTTGAACGCTATTGGCATTGACAGACTCGCCATCAGTCAATTGCATAAGGCAGTTTTACTTGGAACTGCTTTCATCCTGCAACTTTTAACATCATTAAACAATATCTGCCTGTCCCTGATCTTTGGGAAGGGCTTCATAGATAGATAAAAATGCCGTTCCGGTTCCGGCTCCAGCGGCGACGGGCGAGCCTGGGGCTCGCTCGCCGCTTTGTTGCCTTTTCTGCCCCCCCACGGGGGCGAGACATCCGGTTACCGGAGGTCTCCCGTAGGGTCGGCTCGGAGGAGACGTTTCTCCTCACGGCGGTGGGGAGAGCGATCCCCCCCGCGACCTAGGTGAGGAGGAACATGCTGCGGGGGGTTCTCCCTTCGCCAACGGCTGTCGGCGCCATTCACAGCAATGTAGAGGGCTGAACGGAAGAGATCGGAAGGTTTGCCGAGGCTTCAGCTGCGAGGGAGAGTGAGTTTTAAAAAGACTTTTTTTTTTCCTTGCTGCCAGCCGGGCTGAATGGACTGGGAGGGGGGTGTTTGTTTCCAAAAACCCCCCCTCGGACTTAAGCGGCACTTGAAAATGGCTTCTCTGGCAGAGAAAGCGGAAATCTTAAATCCGGGCGGTCTCTAACAAGGGAAAGTGGTATGCGGCTATTTGCAACATTGTGTCTAGGTCTGGCTGGTTAAAAAAAAATTTATTTTTCTACTCTCTCCTCTGGGCTCTGAGATGGGCGGCGGAAAGTGGCTTTTCTTTGTCCCTGCCTGACTATTTTAACTATGGAAAATTCCCAGCGTCTCTTTACAAGTGGGACTCTCTCTGGATATTAATGAAGAATTTTTTTTCTTGTTGGATTTGTGATTCCTTTCTGGATTACCTTCGTTATTATAACTATTGAGCTGGAAAATTGTCTCTCTCTTGGTTTCTGAATTTTACAACGTTTCAACCTTGATCTGAACTTTTGGCTCCCGGTTAGTCTCACCAACCCCACCCTGAAAACGCCATTTTGGCTGGCATTGACTTTAACAGTTAATCATGGATCAAGAAACAGCACTGGCAAGTTTAGAACAACGGATGGCTTCTCTTGAAACTGTTATACAAACTTTGGTAAACGAAATTCAGGCCCAGAGGGCTGAAAACATCAATTTCAAGAAGGAGCTATTGGATACAAGAAAGCAGGTGCTGGAAAACACACAGAAGACTGAAGAATTGGAAGGGGGGTTGGTGGGGGTTAAGGGAGAGATTAAAAATGTTACTAAAGAGGTTGGGGAAATAGATGGGCATGTGTCTAGGATTGATATGGAAAGAATGACATATTTTTTGAGATTTCAGAACGTTCTTGAGGAATCTGGTGAATGCCTTCCTGATCTCATGAGTACAATTTTAGCAGACTATTTACAAAAACCTAAAGATGAGATCAGGGGGGACATTGACCTAGCCTATAGAATTAACTCAGCATATGCCAGGATAAATGAAGTGCCTAGAGAGATACATGTGAAATTTGTTAGAAGGTCGACCAGAGAGGTAATCCTGAGGGCGCAGAGAGAGAACCCTTTAATTTACCAACAAAAAACGGTCACTATCTTGAAGCAGATTCCTAGAAAAATTCGAGAAGCAAGGAGGAAACTTTCCTTCTTGTCTAAAACATTGTTTGATCATGGGATTTGGTTCAAGTGGGTGACACCCGAAGGGATGCTGGTGTTCTGGGAAGGAGGAAGAGTGAGGATTAAAACAGTTGCTGAGGCGGAAGCCTTTCTTAAAAAACATTCCTCTGCCCTGGGGGAAGATCCAGGGGGGGCGCTGGGGGCCAGGGAGGAGAAAAAGAAGATACAATAGCCAAAAGACTTAGATTGAAAAAATAACTTTGCCTTGATTTTTCTGAACAATTTTGCATAATATCTGTTCTGGATTTTTTGTAAATGTCTGACAGCATGGAACTGAGAATTTAGGTATATGTACTTGCTTTTACCTTGTAGTGTTATGAAAAATGTTTTTTTTTGTTATTTTTATTGTGTATTTTGAGGTCTCGGAAGGGCCGACGACTCTGACGTGAATGCTCTCAAAATTTCTTTGTATCCCTTACCCTACCCTATAGAAAAATGTAAAACCAATAAAACTTTTTCAATATAAAAAAAAAAAAAATGCCAAATCCAGTCTAAACATCTGACTGTGCAACAAAACATAAAAGCAATCAAATTTTAAGCAATTGTTATGCTTGCAAAAAGCACAAAATACAATCAGCCACATATTTTATTTATTTTATTATTTATTTATTTTTTAGATTTTTTTAGGCGGTAGGTCATTCCAGAGGGCAGGAGCTGCCACAGAGAAGGCTCTCCCCCGAGGGGTCGCCAACCGGCATTGCTTGGCCGACGGTACCGAGGAGGCCCTCTCTGTGGGAGCGAACTGGTTGGTGGGAGGTATTTGGTGGCAGGAGACGGTCCTGCAAGTAGCCAGGTCCCTTGCCATGGAGTCCTTTAAAGGTGATTACTAGTACCTTGAAGCGCACCCGGAAAGCCACAGGCAGCCAGTGCAGCTCGCGCAGGAGAGGTGTCACATGAGAGCATCTGGAGGCTCCCAGAATCCACCGCGCGGCCGCATTCTGAACTAACTGGAGCCTCCGGGTGCACAAGGGAAGCCCCATATATGCCACAACTTTGCTGTATAAATATCTTTGTACTTTAATGCTCCTTTAGATGTTATTCTTCTAGTGCTAGTACTTCTTTCATATATAAAAAGGATTGCATCTTGTATTTGTTTAATGACATTTTTGTGGTATATACAGTTATCTCTATAAATGCATCTAGCACAAATGGGAAAATATTATTCAAATACTGTGTTACATTCTTTCCATAAGAAAACCAAATATATATAACTGCACTTAAAAGTTGTGTTCTTATCTTCTATACAATTCTTTTTATAGCTGTATAAAGTGACACTATTATTGTTATTTTAGATTGTTATTTTTTTTCTTTTCACAATAGTTTATAGTACTTACATTATCAAATCCACCAAGTTTATGAACAAGTCTGAATAATTTGAAGAGATTCAAATTTCTATATCCAAGGACTGGTCGTTTATTAATAGGAGTCCCTATAAAAGAAAGTATTTTGAATTAAGTGCTTGAGCATGATGAGAAGTTTTCATATTACCATTTCTAAAAATAAATCAATTTAGAACTTTAGTCTCCCACACAAAACTCATGTAACATATATTCTATTCATATTTAGCCAAAAATAATCACAACTATGTTCGGTGCTACTTATTCCAAATAAATGTGTAGATAATTCAACTAAAGCTTTGTCTTCCCAATTAAGTTACATAACAATAGTTATAATAAAATAATTTTCCAAATAATTACAGAAGATTGTATCTATGAGGTCCAGAGGTAGTCACAACAAAATAGAACTTAGCAGCACTTAATAGGAAACTTTACGATAACATTTGCAAAACTAACACAAAGTTATGTTACTGGAAATTTTGGCTAACATCCTGTGTTTGCTAATGTGCATTTGGCAAAAGACCAGAGAATTCATATTTGTCCTACTATATTCTTGCCAACACCCCTTCTGATCTGGACCATGGGAAGACCTCAGAGGAGGAAGAAATTGGAATTGCATGGATGATTTTCCTTCCTGGCCCCATAATTCTTCATTGGCCAAATATAGGAGCTAGCAAGGATAATCTATTTTAATTGCCTGCTTAGGTCTGCAACAATTGGGAAAAAGTCACTTGATAGGCGACAATACTGTTTGGTGGGCCATGCTTGGTTTTGATAACCTAGAAGTTATATAAATAACTTTTTATATATTATTATAAAAATATATTATATAAATACATTTGAGAGGGATTTTTAAAACAAAACATGTAGCCTTTTAAATCAATGTTTTAAAGTGTAACTTTAACAATAAGCTGCCTTGTAACACTACATACTAAAATATTGTAGTTACCTTTGATTCCTATACACTTTATTAACTAAGAATGCAAATCTTAAAAAGGAACATCCTTAACTACCAGGAAGAAAAGCAATGTGATTCACAACTATATTAAATTTTCATACAATTAAAAAGCTGTACAGGAAACCTAATGAAATGCTCACCTCTATCTTCCATGAATTTATAGAGTTGTTGCAGAAAGTTTTCTCTTTCTTCAGGAAAGGGTTCTATTTCTTCCTAATGAAATAAAGAAAACAAATTAACATAGCCTGCTATCTCAAAAACCAACAACAAATAAATAAAATATCATCATCATATTATTATGTTTTACTCTAAAGTTCAATATTATTTTTTATCTTTAAACTAATATTCTTTTTTCAAATCTATTCTATTTCAAAATAACTAGAGAGTTCCACTCTGGGAAAATATAGAAAATGTAATACATATAAAAAGTACAATCTTATGAAGTTCTACTGAGAAATTAGTAGTTTTCTTGGAATTACTCCTAGGAAAGCTTCTACAGGACTGAAGCTTTAGAGTGTCAAAAAGAAAACTCTGGTACAATTACATCTGACAAAATGCAATTTAATTTGTTAATGTTATTTGATTACAGCTGTGAACGGGAATACATTTTTCTCCTTTAAAAACAATATGGTTTATTGTAGATTTCAATCTGATAAACATTTGCTGATGCTTCAAGACCTCAACCCACAACTATGATTGTAATGATGGCTTCATTAGCTCTATATTTACATATTCCTTCTATTATTCAAGATATTTCCTGCATAAAGCATCCAAGTATAGTTCTCCAAGTGACAGAGAATTTCCCTGCATTTTCCTTTGATCAAATACTGATTTTCACTACTGGTTGTACGAAACTTGACAGAGATGACTAGCAAGATGTACAAATACAATTATTGACACCTGCAGTGCAATACAAACTTATTACATTATAAGATTATACTTGCCTCTTCTTCACTGCTATTATCTTCTTTGTCCTTATCATCTTCATCCTCCTCTTCTGCTTCACTACTGGAACTTTCTTCTTTCAACTCGGTCTTCCAATTACTAGGAACAGTTCTATTTTTACAGAACTCTAAGGCCTGATCAAAAGCTGTAAATAAATTAACTTTATGAGAATAGAATGACCTCCCTTAAAGACTTAATATGGGTTATGTATGAATGAGTCAAATGAACTGTGTGAATGAACAAATTAAAAAATGTTTAACAATAGTTTATATGTCTGAATTTTTTAAAAAATTAAAGGGTTTCTAAACAAGGCAGATATAATGTATGTCTTGGTTTAACTTGTTTTTTATTTCCTAGTTTGCTTGCAAGTTCTTACCTATAGTTAATTTAAGTCAGAGTTTCTTCTATGTCCTCATTATGCTGAACAAAATCCTAATTGGCTATAGGGACTCAAGCATCTGAAGAAATACTTCATTCCATGAAAATATCCCTTATTACAAAGGTTGACGTTACTAATTAAAATTCTTCCTTTTTCTAAAGTATAATTGACAGCAATAAGGAATATGGCTTTTTCAGTTGTAGTTACTAACCATGCCATGTTTGATCATCTTTTAAGGTATCAATGAAATACACTGCTTTTGGCATAAATATAATGGCTAGGCACAGTTTCTCAAATTAAAATGTTTTAATTCTTTCATTACTATAGTTTCATTTCTACTGTTGATTCTCTGTTTTTAATTATGCAGTAAACTTAGATATAGCATCAAGATTTGATAGACTACTCTTTTATTTAATGGTGAAAGTAGGCGGCCACTGAACCACTGAAAACTGCTGGCATAATTTTCTGTCATTTTGGGACATGAAGCACATAAAATTATAGCATAAAATCTAAAATAGGCATGATGCAATTTTAAAAACAAAGAAAGTCCAATCCACTCAATCCAGGAAATGGCTAATATTTAGATTTTGACATCTGATTTTTTTCTCCATGTCTCAGACCAATACTACCTATTTTCTCTCATAAGGCACTCTGTGACCCTTCCCTCCAATGCTAATGTAGAAGGCAGACCAACGTTCACACTTGTAAAAGTAAATAAATTCTGATTGAAAAGTAGAGAAAGAATAATAAAATAAAATAAATAATAAAATAAAATATAAAATAATAAAATAGAATATTGACTCAAGGTATTCTTCACATTGCTGGAAACATTTTTCAGAATTCTCAGTTTTGTCTAACCCTAACTCATTTCTTTTCTAGCTAATTATAACTGAGATTAAACACAGTCCCTCTTTACTAATTTTGAATTTAATTTTTACCTTGTTTTAATGCAGCATCAGGTTTTGGTGAAGCCTCACTAATTTCCCGTACATCTTTCCTTGGTACTGAAGAGCTAAAAAAATTATGATAACAGTATTTTAAAAAATAAGTATTTTAAGTATTTTGACAATAAAGCAATCTTCATTTAAATGAAGCAAACTTCTATTATTAGTTATCCATAAAATGTGGATCTCCTACTAGCAAACAGGATTTTTTTTTTACATGGAAACTTTGGAATCTTTATGCCTTAAAACTACTTTGTGTAGATCTTGTCGGTTATTGCTAGAAAAGGAAATTTAAGATTTATGATCTGCAACAGTGCTAAAATGTTTTCTTAAACAAGAAGAATAAAAATATAAGAGCTATAAATCCAAACTTAGGATGAAAAAACAGGAAGGGTAATGAACACCCAGTTTTCCTAATGATGAAACACAGATAACTAACTGCCTGGTAGAACAATAATATTTATATCTACTTAAAATAGGTTTCTTTACAACAAACTACACTAAAGTCAATGCAATTCAATGGACTTTACCAAAAGATTACATGACCGGACCATGGTGTCCTAGGCTGGGCAACTCACATGCTAATGAGAATGAGAAATAGAATGAGCTGTCTTTTCCTGAAATCATATAGTAGCTGCAGAGCTCCATGATTTTAAGTCAAAAGGGGGAGCCAAATTTGTTTAAACCATATGATTCACTTAACAACTGCTGTGATTCACTTAACAACAAAGTGAAACCTGGCAAAAAGATAATAAAATTGGGTGCAACCCACTTAACAACCACCTTTCTCAGCAACGGACATTCTGTTCCCAATTATGGTTATAAATAGAGAACTACCTGTATGGCACTTTTCAAACTGATTAAAATAATACCACATTGTTATTATCGTAATTATTTGCAAGCATGTTATACCAAGGAATAACAACACTTTATTTAGAAATCCTACAGCAGAAAAAATATTTAAATTGTAGAAATATTCTATCCATGTACTTCAATATTACCACAAAATGGCACTTTGTTTTCTGTATTCATATATCCATACACTCTGTGAAGTAGAAGGCAAGATGCAGAATTATTTTGTTCATTCTATCCCTCTCCTTCATTCTCATGAATAAAACAAATCTGTGTCCATCTGCCATCTCTGTTAGTTACATCATAGTTTTTAGACAAATAATAATTAAATCAAACATTTTCACTCACAACTTGCCATCCTTGAAAGAACGAACAAGAATATTATCTTTCTTTACTGCAACTTCATCACTACAATCTGGACAAACCACCTGTAAAGAAATAAAAAGATGTATTTAATTATTACAGAAACCTTATTTAATATTATGTAAGAGATCACAAAAATGTATTTGTATGCATATCATAAGGTCTACACATCTGATTGTTATTGGCATAGATGTTCAGCATACAAAAACCCCTTTCCAACTACTCTATATATTTCAAGTAATTGGGGGGGGGGGGGGTTGTCTTAAATTGTTTCCTGCATGAAAAATAAAACCCTTGGCCTCCATCATCCTCTGCCATCTGACCATAACACAGCAGAGGGTGAAAAGTAATTTTATGTGAGGTGGGAAAAAGAAAAAAGAAACTTGAGGCACTGCAGCTTCTATTTTCCTAAAAGCCCTGTGTTTATAGAGAGAAAAGAGGTTGTCTGCCCCTAGATGCAGCATGAGTTTGAACAGATGGTTATTTTCTTTTATTTTTGTCTGCTTTTCAGAGAAGAAAACAAACTGCATTCCTTACTTTTCTGGATGGTGCAGAAGTGGAAGTTAGAAGTTATACAAATAAAGGTATATTAGTAAGCTATTTCAACATATGCCAACCTTCAAATGCATATGATATTTCTGCCAGGATTTAATTCATTTCTGGGCACTATGGAAAACCGTGCAATCCTACTATTACTTAATGGTTATAAAGTCAAGTTACCAAACTTAGAGGTCTGATTCATAAGTGACCTAGTATATATGATAATACTTCAACTTTGTATTCTAAGACTAAAGTGAAATTTTAAAATATACTCCAGGATTTGTCTTCCAGTCTGCAAGTATGTTCTAAATTAGCAGAAAAGAAATTTTATTTATCTGCCTCTTTCCAGTGGATATGGCAATGGCATGATAGCTTTTAAGATCATCTCAAAAAACAGAAAGAGGTTCTATTTACTCCACACTAATGTTGCTATCTTCTTAGTGATGAGTAGCATAAAATATACTTATTTGGCCTACTTCTTTATTTCTACTAATGACACCCTCCTCTTCTTGTTACATAATAAGTTAAAACATAAGAAAAGACCTTTGCCTAACTCAGCACTTGTTTTTAACCATGGAAAAATCACAAACAAAGATATAAAGCCAGTTAATAAAGCTGTGTAAAATGATTAAATCATCTCTCTGAATTAATCTCAAGGCTTGGTGCAGCTGTTTCAAGGGCCTCCTCACATCATCTATGTGTATGGTATATGCATGAAGTCATTTCAGTTGGGAGTGCATCTGCAACACAATCCTAAAAGCTCATCCTACTATTTGTATCCCAGCATCCCAGGGCACACCATCTCTGAATATAAGCATTCCACCAAAATATAAGTTTTATATCATAATACACCCGATTTTGCCTTTTCAAATAATCTATGTAGCTTGATGGACCAACAGCAAAAATGTAATAGGGTGTATTTAGCATTTAAAAAAGAAAATGAGTCAAAATAGGGTTCCATTTTTCATAAACATGCACTCTATATTGAGTACATACAAACACTAATTTACACGTTTACAATTTAAGCATCAAAAGGTTAAAATAAGGCCTTTGTCAATGTAGTCTCCTACATATATAATAATATGTGTGTTATTCTGCATTTATTTGTTTTTTTATCAAAGCACTAATGTATTAAAGATTGCAACTAAAATTGCAATCTTATTTCTAGGACTGCATTCTTTTCAAAAAAAATTTAAACAATACAGAAAGCAAGTACTTACCAAAGCTGGAAACCAAATATTTTTCTTTTTATCCGTACTAACAGTTTCTACACATACAACTTTTCCTAATAATTCATCAGTTTGTTTTCTGTCATCTTCATCCTCATCACTCGAGGATGAGGAAGGTTCTTCTTCTGGGCTGTAAGGGAAAAAATGTCACCATTTAAATGTTTATTATACAAATTATAGTTTGGATTAGTATGAAAAGTGAACTTTTGTTTAAAGGTAAAGACTTATAGTTTACGACATTAGACCAAACTGGAGAGGAGAACTATAGAATGAGTGAATGTAATAAATAAATGAATTAATTTGGTGGCTGATCCTAGAACAACAGTTACCATCAATAATTTTCCATTAACAACCCCACATAGTATAGCATCAAAGGGCATGTTTATTCAGCCTTCATTATGATGTAATACCATAAATTATGTTATCCTGGTTTGACAATTGCCATCATAACCCAACAATTATCTGTAAAAATTCTTCTAAGTAGGAATTATCTTCTAAGTTATCTTGATGCTGTCATTTCTATTGTACAGAATTTCATAGACTCCTTAGAGGCCTTCCATCTTTTTTTAATCTTCTGGGAATTAATTACTGTCTGTTCAATTGTATACTTAGCATACCAATTCAAGTTTGGAAACTTCTTCTGAGTTCTAAAATCCTTTGGAATTCTGAGATATTTTCTTATTATTCAATGTCTATTTCAAACTTTACAATACTTTTCTTCTAACAGCACCTAGAAATTCTTTGTCAAGTTCTCTTCTGACATCTTTTGTCTTTCTTGGCTTTGGCTTCACTTCTCTTTTTAGTAATTTTCACCATTTCCAACTCTGCCAGTCTGCTTGTACGTTGGCTGTCCTTGAAATGTGTTCTGCACACAGTGAGATAATGTGGCTCTCCGTCCAGAGGCCAAACGTTTCGCTTCGTGCATCAGCGCCCTGGAATGAGTGCCGCCCTGAGGGTTCACATGTGCCTTTGTGGGCACATTGTCTGTCAACCGGAGGACATGACAACTGGAAATATGTCTCTGGAACTGATGTAGGGCCAGGTGGGCAGCCCCAAGTTCTAGCTAATTGATACTGTTCTTCCATTCGTCTTGTGACCACCTGTAAATGCTGGCTTGACAGGGGCTAACCCTTCGTCCATTGATAATTCCTGGTCATCGACCTCGCCTTCCTCCAGCACGGAATCCTCATTGTGAACAAACGGATGCAGAGAGGAATGATCCTGGAGATACAATTGGTCCTCCTCTGTGGGCCTTTGTCTAATAGCTGGTAATGCCAGTTGTGGCAGAGCACGTTGGTCTCTGAGCTGGAAGACAGCTTCCATGCCCTGAACAATAGCTTCTGCAATGTAATCACACATTTCCTGCATGATACTGGAACTAGAATTCATTGTAGGTTGGACCTCTGCTGGAATCAGAGAACACGATGTGGATGGAAGTGGCTCGCAGGAGGGAGCTGCTGTATGATCTTCAGTTGTGGGAAAACAATAAATGGGTCAAACATTTCCTCAAAGCAGGATGGCTGCGTGATCAGAGGGTCAGGAGTGTGTGGAGAGAGAGGTCACACCGTCCTCTACTAGTAGAAGGAGAGGATTCATGGATGGTTGTGGACCAACTTGACTCCAATAGAGAAGACTTTTGGGCCTTTGCAAATTGTCTTTTGGCCTTCTAGAGGAATTCCTGTCCTTGGCCGCGGACAATTTCTTTGTAGATAGATTAAGCATCTATTGTCTTGGATTTTCCAGGCCTGTTGTCAGCTATGGTGAAAAAACTGCTACTCCTCAACATACTCCAATGCTTGCAAGGATGGAGTCCATATAGGAATAGGCCTAGTCCAGGATGTGACTAAGTACTCAGACAGTGTGTCCGGGGATAGGCGATAGCGTGGGTGCAAGGAGATTACATCCCTCGAGAGCTCAAGGGGTTCCGGTCAGCTTGCAGGCCCCCTAGATTGTTAGCTCTGAGAAAGACCCCAAAACAATAGGTTGGGCTGTGAGGAGGTAAGGGGAGGAGGAGGAGAGCAGCAACCGACCTGCAACGACAATGGAGAGGTCTGGAGGCCCCTCACGAAACGTAATGCAATCGGCAACTGATGGTGTCGAACTCTCCCGCCACCCAACCCCGAGGCAACAGCAGCAATGAGGAGCCTTCCCGAACAATGAAACCGCCAAATAACGGGACAAGAGTTGTTGAGAATGCACCCTTAACGACCGAGAGGGAAGGCAATCTAAAATGGCGGCCACTATTGATCTAAAATGGTGGCCACTGTAAAATGACTGACCTCTGAGGTGCAGAGTCCCCAAAATGCCGATCCGAAGAAGCACCAATGAGGAAAGGACTGTGGTGGTGGTGGCAGCGGCAGCAGCAGCAGCTCAAACGGCTCACAAAACCGAGCTCACCTAGAAGCTCCTGGTGCGCTGTATCCACAAAGACCTTTTATCCTGCCGCTTGCACAATGAATACCATGGCTGGAAGCTGTTGCTTGAGGCAAACAGAGCCCAGCCATGGCTTGGTGCAAAGCCGATCAGTTGCCAAAGCCTCAACACGAGAGCAGCAGAAGGCTATTCAGCAGCCGCTGAATAGCACCGCTCACCTCTCCAATGCCCAGAACGATCAGTTGCTCCTAGATGATGATTTGGAGCCTCCAGGCATGAATTTTTTATAAATCTAACCATAACTGAGAGAGAGAGAGAAGGACGTCTCTTTGGCCTAGACTGAGTTAAGAAACTGACTCCAGTCAAGCCAAGGAGATGTGTCCAAACAATTCAGTCTCTGGGCAGATAGACAGAAGTTATACCATGCATGGAATCTCCAAGCAGCGCACAGGAGAAATTGGTAAGACATTCTCCTACATTATTTCATTTTCTTGGACCACACTTTATTTTCTTCCTTAATATTTCCAATTTCAGCACTCCAGTCATCAACCACAAATGGCATATATTTTGCTTGTCAATTTCATCTTGAACTCATCAGTTCCTCCTAAATATCATCAGTCTCTTCTTTTGCATCAGTGTTAGAGCATAAGCTTGGACAATCACTATAGTAAAGTTTAATTGCATTGTTAGGTCATTGATTGTATTGCAGTTAAGTCTTGTTCTTGCTGTATCTCTCCTGGTTATAAAAGCAATGCTATTCCTTCTTTGGTTGGTTGGTTTTGGGGGGGGGGGGGTTATGCCCAGCGTAATAATGTGATTTTCTATGTCCATGTTTCCACCATAATTCTTCACTGCAGCTTTTGATATCAGCAGCTATGCAATGCTGGATGATGGGCCCTGCAATTCAGATAACATTCAACATCCTACTGAGGTAGAGTTGAAGATCTCATTTTCTTATCATGAGCCTAGATTAAAGCCTTCAGGACGTATTTTTCAACAACATCCCATGCACAGTAGTGAGGATAATAACTTTGTGGTACTAATACAAATAAAAGTTTA
The DNA here is from genome assembly GCA_039707465.1 of Rhabdophis nuchalis. Taxonomy (NCBI): domain Eukaryota; kingdom Metazoa; phylum Chordata; class Lepidosauria; order Squamata; family Natricidae; genus Rhabdophis; species Rhabdophis nuchalis. The sequence continues at coordinate 326,372,294 of CM077643.1, forward strand.
TGATTTCATATTGAATACTAAGTTGTAAAAGTGGAACAGAACATCTTCCTTTCTGCCTGGTTCTGAGAAATAATGGGTCGCCCTTTGTATAAAGCAACTAAGTGAATTACATAGTTCTTCCACCAAGCTTATGCCAATTTAGACTATAGAGATAAGAAATTAATAACAGCCTTTTCCTTATTCCATTCTAAACCTTGCCTATATTTAAAAAAAACAACCAAGAGTTCCTCCTGTTTCCCCAGGTAACTTTCCACAGTTTCATTTTCTACTTTGAATTATATGTTGCTTTTTTACTGAGTTCAAATAATTCTAAAATTAAGATAATCATGAACCAGATAAATATAAACCTTACATGTGATTAGATCTTCTTCCTCTATTAGTTTTCTTTCCGATGACAGGAGTCCCAAAATGTTCAGGATTGGTAAGAGGGAGCTGATCTAATGTCTGTTGACAAAAACATTTTTTCCCCCAATTATTGCAGAGAATTTCACAACACATATTTGTCAGACTATGAACAAACACATTTGTTAAAAAAAAACCAAACAAAGAATAATTCAGATAATGGGCGCTATTATGAACTCAACCTGCAAGGAGCATGAAAATAAAAATACAAACAGATCATAAATCTATCCTGAATGCCATCTTCTCCTTTCCTACTTTCAGTAAGGTAAATATAATAAAAGGGCAAGGTTTTTGGAGAGGAAATCCCTATTCAGAAGATAGAGCCAAAGCCCCACTTTCTTGTGGTCATCTCTCCCAAAGGAAGGGGTCTAGGGCAATTCACCATGGCTAATCTGCCATAGCCATCTTACTGCAGGACAACTTGCTGTGGGACAATCCACGTGGGATAATGCAATAAATATTAGCCACAACGGTTTCTTCTGTATTATTTCCATTTTTGTCATACCAGGCAAGAAAAAAAGAGAATCATTCTCATCTCATCCCACATAAAATACTTTTTTATGTGCAGGAGAGAGAAGACGTAGTATAGGAGCAATCAAAATGAGGAAACTGTACATTTTAAGAATTAAAACTACAGTATCTTATATTTTTGTTTTTGAATTAAGTTCAAGGTTCCTATTACTACAAATTATTAAGCTGTAAGTAATTATTTGTTCTTAGTATAAGTTATACAACACTGTTCTATTCTTTTAACCCCTCTTACCATAATTGAAATCGAATTATAATGTCCATTAAAAGCACATTTTATTGTACAAATAAATGTCTTTGCCTAATTTTCCAGACACAGAAAGCTAAATTGGAAGTAAAATGTATGCGATTCAAGCCACTGAAGAACACATGACAGTAATAGAGATTCTCTTTAAAAGAATCACATATTTTTCTAGATTTCACAACTATACTCCACTACTGACAGTGAAGCACAACTTATACATTCCATTCCATTAATCAGTGGGCAAATATTAGCAGAGCGTGCTTAATTTCTATAGCACAGCTAAATTAAAAAGAAAATATTTACCTCACTTTCAGCAAAATGTCTTTCTCCTTTCAAGCAAAGTGAAGAGCGTCTAAGGGTTTTCTCATCTCCATCATCAAATACTGTTACCAATTGTAAAATGAAACACAATATAAAATTTTGTACAGTTTCTTTTTAATTTCCTTAAGTTTAATTAAATTTCAATTAAACATACAGCTGAGCCTACTTGTTCCATAAATGTCATACTTATCAATTTTATCATAACTTCTAGCTAAAAGTAAATGTACATTTCTAAGCCATATTGACAGTTTCACTTAATCAGAAACACCAGAAATACTATAAAATACTATAGGCTCTAACCTAAGCAAACCTGTGCAGCGTAAGTCTAGCCTTTAAGGACTCTTTGTAGAAACAACGGTCCTTCTTTTTATAGAGTATTTTAGACAGAAAGTAAAAATAAGTTAAGTACAAACTATACATCAATTCCACATATTTTAGTTGTGTCAGGAAACAATATCATAGCCACTGCTTTAATATTGTGATTTCTTTAAAAAAAATTACATAGCAGAAAACCAGAGAAAGGAAGAGAAATAGAGCACAAGAGACAGAAGAATCTTAAAATTTTGATAGATAATACTTTACATTGAGTTTGTGTGTATGTGAGAGGGAGGGGAGAGAGAGAGAGAGAGAGAGAGAGAGAGAGAGAGAGAGAGAGAGAGAGAGAGGAGGGAGGGAGGGAGGGAGGGAGGGGGGAAGAGAGAGACTAACAGTACTGAACTATGATGATGGGATACCTTACAATTTATTAATGGGACTACCAATCCAGATTTAATGGCTATTTTGTCCCCTTTTTAGGTAACTTCAAATGGTTGCTAAGTGATCAGTCATGAGTCAAGAACTACCTATATAAGAGAGCTAGTTTCATTTAGTTAAGCATCAGGGTAGAAACTGGGAGATTGTGAGTTCTAGTGCTTCTTCACACACAAAGCTATTTGGATGACTTTGGTCCAATCTCAACTCTAGGAAGGAGGCTATGGCAAACCACTTCTGAAAAACCTTACTAAGGAAACTGCAGGAACTAGGCCAAGCAGTCTCTGAGAATTGGATTGAATGGAAAAAAATACATATACAACAGCAGTTTGTTCTAGAATTTCTAGAAGCAGCTGGGAAGATGAGATGCCCCGATAGCATAAAATTAGGATAATATTCAGAACAGTCAAAAACAAATCAGAAAATTAGGACCAAAAAGAGTCTTAATGCAACATATACCTTGAAGTTTTAAAATGTTAGAGTCATTCTAAATTCTATGAATTGGCAAGAAGTTATTATTTAAAGCTGTTGCACAATTTCTTGTTTCCTATTTCTATTTGTCTTTTTATCATTATCAAGTAGACTCTGTCCCAAAACAACCATAAGTGATTGCTTATCAATTTCAATGGAGATGCTATATTGAAACTAAAAGTACTCACTGAATACAAAGACCAACCCTTGGTGAATATTACAGGAGAAAGTACATTTTTTACAAACTTAATTTTTTAATTGTGTAAAAAGTTTTCCTTACCTACAGTATACCAACTAGCATCTGTTAATTTATTGATGACAGCCTCCTGATAAGTTCCATCTGGATTCTTGACTTCCACCACAGTTCCTACCTACAACAAAAGCAACTTTAAAGGTTTTTAAAGAGGCATTTGGTTATGAAATACTGAACCACTTCACTTCTTATTTTATTGAATTGAAAACCAATTTGGTGTAGCAGTTATATCACCAGACTAGAAATCTGAGGAAACCATGAATTCCATTCCCACCTTAGGTACAAAGTCTTCTGGGTGACCTTGAGCCAGCCACTCTTTCTCAGCCTTAGGTAGAAAGTAAAGGAAAAACTGTATATCCTGCCAATGAAACTGCAGGGATTCCTCCAGGCAGTGGCCAGGAATCAATACTGAGGGCGCGCACACACACACACACACACACACACACACATAAAAATGATTCTTTAAGGCAAAATATGATGTGTTGAAGATTCAAAAAAAATGATGGGATGTAGTAGATAACTTGATTTTCTGACTGCATATTACAGGCTATTTTTAATGACAACAGTTCTGTCCTTCAAGAATATACACACAACGATAAAAAGCCATGACACCTGAATAGCACACTTTGAATGTCAGCTTGAACAAGCAGCACTTTATCAATATGGATACTAAATTTATTTTGGACATGAAAATACTTTTATTATAATTATCTAAATTTTATTGCTAAAATGTTCTGAAAAGTTAGTGTCTTACAATGACAATTCTTCAAAACAGAAGAAAAGTTATAACAGTAACAAACCAATTTCATTGTAATTTTTACAATGACAATAAAGATTATTATTATTATTATTATTATTATTATTATTATTATTATTCCTGCTACTGAAATGTGACATATACTATTAAATGTACCAATGTAAAGATGTAATAAAGTATCTTATTCACACATGGTTGAAACACCCATGATACATATCTGCTTAATTTTGTCACACAAAGAACTGTATGGATGGCATTTCAAGGAGTACTATAAATAAATTCTAATGTTCAATTAAGTTATAAAACAAAAGTTAATGTATTAAGATTTGAAAATCATTTTACCCTTATTTATAGCAGTGTGAATTAGTCTTTAAAAGTTCCAATTGAAATAAGGCCAGAATTTGTAAAATAATCATTTATCAGCTTGTTCAAATTATTTGTAAAAGAAGTATTGTTTCTAAAAAATCTATTTTCATATACAGTGATGTGGTTTATATTACTTCCTTACTGCCAGAAGATGGTGAAGAAGAGTTGATGTCAAAATGGCTCACTAAAATAGTATGTAAAACAAAAAGCAGACAAGCTTCTTAGTACTTAGGGTTAAAAGTGTGCAATATAGTTTCAATTTCTCTGCATATCAAAAAAGATTAAAGAGAACATCTCTAATCACTATAAAAGACTTATTTTGGACAAGAAAGAAAGGAAAGCACCAATTATTTTTTAAATGTTCAATTTAATATTCATATATTCATTTTTATTAACATAATCTTTCCTTTCTTTATACTTTTATATTTTCTATGAGTTCAAAGGTAAGGATCAATTAATATTATAGCCAGCAAAAGGAAACTATTTGCTCTCCATCACAGGGGACTGTAATTGATTTCCATTTTAAGGTAACGCCTAAAATACTACTGTAATGTGTATTTTGAACATTATAATACAGGAACTGAATATCTCTCACCAGTATAAAAGGAAACATACCATTTCAGTTGAATAAAGGACTGTATTTCGATTAGGAACAACTTTTGTGATACTACTTACATTCTTTGCAAAAAGAGAGAGAAGGAGGAGGTAGAGTACAAACTACATAGTACCTAGCAATTACTCTTTAAGACAAATCTTTGCCAAGTACTTACTATTATATGAAAGAATAGTACGAGCTTTTTTGGATCAGATCAAAGCCCATCTTATGCTTATGTCTTTCCTGCCATTATTACATTTGGAGACATGTGTTCCCCAAACCAGAGATGAGATATTTATTTATTTATTTATTTTATTTATTTAAATTTATATCCCGCCCTTCTCCACGAAGGACCCAGGGCGGCGCACAGGAAAATTTAAAAACATACAAAATACAATAAATATAATTTAAAAAACTATTAAATAACCTATCCTGCGCTAAAACCAGAATTTAAAAACCCAATTTAAAACTACCTAAAAGTCCCCCATGGGAGGTTAGGCTAGGCCGGCTTGTTGAAACAAATATGTCTTAAGACATTGGCGGAAGAGGCGGAGGTCGGTGATGGTACGTAATTCAGGGGGTAGGTCATTCCAAAGGGCTGGGCCCGCCACAGAGAAGGCTCTTCCCCTGGGTGTCGCCAGTCGGCATTGTCCGGCCGACGGCACCCTGAGAAGGCCCTCTCTGTGGGAGCGTATCGGTCTAAGGGATGTATGGGGCAGGAGGCGGTCTCGCATATAACTAGGCCCCCTTGAAGATAGAATCTTCAAGACTGATAGGCTTGTCCATGATAAAGTTATCAAAAAACTTTGTTCTAAATTTCTTTCCAATCAGCTTCATTGGATGACTTTCGGTCCCAAAGAGGGGGAAAATCCTTACTATATCTACTTTTGCTAAACTGGATGTACAGTTGTTTTTACAACCATGACTATAATGTCCCATAGCTATTTGTTCCTAGATTAACAGCGCCCAAATATTTGAGACTTAAAGTTTTAGTTGCCTTGTTCTATGTGCTTTACAAATGCTGCCTTCTAAATGTGGGCTTTCCATAGATTTGTGCAAAAGCATTCACTATTGGCAGCCTTATTTTCAGTCAATTTCCTAATTAACTCTAGCATGGAATATGCTAGAGCTGTTACATTTTGGATTGATAACTCCATTGAGCTACCCAACATATCCAACATTCTTTCTATTAGTTGGTTATAGCCAATCCAATCCTATCAGTTCATATGTTAAGTTTCCCCCCCAATGTATATCACATTATATTTATTTAAATGAACTGAATTTCATTTTCCATTTGTCTGACCATTTTATCAGTTTAAACAGACTCTTCTACAGCTCTTTGCAATCACATTTGATTTTCATTACCTCAAATCATTTGGTATCATCTGCAAATTTGGCCAATTCATTGCTTACTACTACATTAAAATAATTTATGAAGTTATTCCTGTTATTCCTATTATTTGCTTTCTGTTGTTTACTCAGCTAGCAAATCATAAGACGGGTTCTCTTATTCTATGACCGTCAGGTTTACTTCAGAGCTTTGGATGAGTAACTCTCTCAAAGCTTTGTGAAAATCCAGTTATATTATGGTTACAGTGTTATATGCTACTGACACCAGTCAGTTGACTGGTGGTTCTCTCAAAGAAATCTAGAAAATAATTGTGCAGATTTTCTTTTACTAGGAATTTTCTTTTATGTGCTTAGCTGTTGTTTTTTTTCTGGTGAAACTGATGAGCTCAGTAGTTGGCACTTGTGAAAAAGAGATTAGTATTTATTTCATAAAACAATAGCATTTCTTCTAGCCATGTTTTATGTCAAGCCTGTAAGAGAAATGTATTCCAGAGATGGGGAACTGTGGCAGATTGAAGCCAAAGGCTCTGAGAGCTACATGTAGCCTGGAGTTCACAGGCTGCACATTGGTAATCTCTATATATCTTTAATAAAAAATATACAGGCTGCTAAGTGAATTCCAAGGAGCCTTATATATAGATTGTGACACTTCCACAAATATTTAGTAGATGTTGCCTGATCCCCCCCCCCCCCCAAATATTGAATTTATATAACTGCCCAGTCACTTATTTGAGATGGGCAACTATATAAATTGAATAAATAAATAAATAAATATACATTACATATTGTTCTGTATTATTCACTATACAGAAAACAATACAATCTTACCAAAGAATAGGCTCTTAAATTCTACAACACACAGCATTACTCTGCAGATTACATTTCAGTGTTTTTAAATAACAAATGTTTCTATGCAGAGGATGTCAAACACTTGACAATGTCAAGTATTGAACTGTTCAATTGTAATATATTTCAAATACACTCTAAATTTTCCAAGAATTATTCATTTTTTAGCAATTATTCAAATATATTACCTTTAAAGGGCCTTTTATGTGATCATCCTGAACTTCTAAAGTTGATGAATCATGCCTAAATGTTACCTAGAAAACAAAATTGTAAACATTTTAAAAACAATATAAGAATGGGCATCATATTTCTGAACCTTGTTTTACCTTATTTGCAGTATTTTATGCTATTGAGGTTCAAATGAAACTCACATTTTGCATTTTTTTCATTTATTACCACTTTTCTCTTGTAGTGAACAACCAGGTTGCAATAGAATTAATACACATTTATAAAGATCAGTTGATTTAATATCCTTTTCCCCTTTATAAAGGAGCACAAGGTTATAGCTGCAGACACAGGAAACATTTCTTTAAATCTCTGGATCAATCTTCCAACAGTAAGGTAGGTTAGGTAATTAGATTATTTTGAACAAGTAACTCTCAGCCCAACCTAATCATTACTGTTGGAAGACAGATATTTCTCTGAGACTTTAAAAGAAAACACATAAATCCAATCAATAACAATATCATTAAGTTTCAATTATATAAGTAGTTCATAACATCAACTATTCTTTCATCCTCATTCTCTACAACTTTCTTTTGCCTTGCCTACAAAATATCTGAAATGTAGATTTAAGCAAAATTCTGTGGTTCCAACTTAACTACCTAGCCACAGCAAGCTGAAATGAATCAAACTGTTCACATCAATTTATCATTCTCTAAACAAGGGGTCCCCAGCCTTTTTGGCACCGGGGACCTGTTTAATGTAAAAAAAAATCCGCGGACCGGTGGGAGCCTCCAGGAGGTGAGTCGAGTCACATGGGCCGCATTTGCGTTTGGCGATCACGTGGAACCCGAGGCTCACTCTGGCCCGGTTATTATCAAGCCACGGACCGGCACCGGTCCGCGGCCCGGGGGTTGGGGACCCCTGCTCTAAACCATATGGATAGAAAACAATTAGGATGTAGATGCAAAGAGATATGAGTATTCCCCTATCACTACGCATTTTTAATTGTTACTCTAAAAATATAGTGTCTGGGGAATACTCAGGCCCTTAAAAACTCTGCTTTTTTAACATTAAAAAAACTTGGAAGCCAATGAACTATGTAGCAAAATAGTCAGATTTCACTATCTGATAAAATGACACCAAAAATTGCTGCAAGAGAAAAATTAAATACTATTCCATTGATACATGTAGCATCAATGGAAGGTCAGTACACGGAGTGAAGTCCAATTCAAGCATCAATAAAATGAACTTGTTTTCTCCTCTAAAGCCTTCAAGTTTGCTTGGGGGAATTTCTGGATCAGATTTTGAGATTATGTTAAAAGTAGTTTCCTGAGGTGGAGCCAAAAATTCCTGAAACAGCAATCTAAATATAGCCCTAAGGATCTTAAAGATTAAGATCATAAAGGCTAATATTCTTACTAAGAGTATATACAAATTGGCTCGTGATAAGTGTGCACATTTAATTTTTGTATGTGATAGCTTCAAATTAGCTTTCCATAATCTGGAAAAAGCAAGAAGAAGAAAAATGTTTGCTTTAACACAACTGATAACAAGAGTATTTGAAAACAAGAGAGAGATTACTTCAAACTATGCCAAATCTGAGATTTTTGAAGGTGAGATTGATTTTTGTTTTGGCCAAAAGGTCTAATTATTTTGTCCTACTTGGATTACAGATATTTCATTAGGAAATTGTTCACATTAAGCAATTCATCGTTTCAATCTTGCAAACAGGATTACAATCCATATGTTACTTATTCAAGAGTAAATGGAAATAGGTCCTAGCCAGATAGCAAACACAATATTTCAAACAATAAATATTTGGATTTAAGGAAACAACTGACAACTTCTCTTGTGCAAGCCTATGTAAAATAAATGGATTTTCTGCAACTGCATGCAGACTATAGATTAGAAAGCCAGTATCATAAGAATATCATATAAGAGTGACACAGTGTTTGGCATGCAGTACTACAGGCTACCTCTGCTGATCACCGGCTACCAGCAGTTCGGCAGATCAAATCTCACCAGGCCCAAGATTGATTCAGCCTTCCATCCTTCTGAGGTTGGTAAAATGAGGACCCAGATTGCTGGAAGCAATATGTTGACTTGGTAAACTGCTTAGAGGGCTCTAAAGCACTGTAAAGCGGTATGTAAGTCCAAGTGCTATTGCTAGCATAATTAGAAGGATTCAAAAAGTTGCTGTGAAATGGGAATACATGCACACACAATCATATAGTGCTGTTCCTTTTATCCAGATTCATTATATTAATGTTATAGGCAAATTTAGCATTTCTATTCAAACTCTAATGCTCTTTATTTCTTATATGCCTTCAATTGCTATGAGCCTAGCTAATCAAATGAAAGAAAAAGGGTAGCCTGACAAACATTTGCTCTGATGGAAAATAGGTACAAGAGATTTTTGCTCAAAAGTTCATTAGTTATGTATTCTACATATACCTAAAATGAATTTTAAAATGCATGTATATACATACCTTGACTTTAACCAGTCTTTTTGCTGTTTTTATCTTGGCTTCACAAAAGGCACCTCTATATTTTGCACTCACATCAGTGCCTACTGTCAAATATGGCGGTTCATCAAGGGCCTAGAAAGAAGTGGAAGTGGCTTTTAATCTTTTCCGGAATTTTTGACTTATTCAAACTGGAGTCTTACGTCACTATCAGCCAGGTTTTGTTTTAATAATTATTTATTAAATCACAATAACTGAATTAATAAAGCATGCTTAAACTACTTGATTTATGTAACACATTAAGACAAAACAAAATAAACAAGTGTTGCATGAACCCAGTTTAAACAAGTCCTTTAAAAAGTACAAAAATATCTGTAAAAATAACCTATCTAACATTAAATTTTAGCCCCAGCTTCTACCAAAACATTTATCTATGGGAACAATTAAATTCTTTGTGATTTCATAAACAAGACCATGTGAATCATTTTTTTTAAGAAAGAATTATTTTAATAGATACAATCAAATGTTTATTCTATTAAATAGAATGATAAAACCCGTTTGAAAAAGATTTTTCATTTTCTATCTGTATTTCAAGAATAGATATGGATTACATATATGGCATTGAGAGAAGAAAGCAAAAGGGAGGGAGGTCCTGCATTTACCGAAGTGAATTGTTCAAAACGAGACACTGGTTTAAGCTAATCTGCGCAGTGCAAAAGTTATCACACACTAGGCTCCAAAAGCAGGAGTGAAAAATAACTGTCTTTGATGATTATATGTTTCACCCAGGAACACCTAGAATAGTTGCAGAACTTCAATCGGGGGACAGTCTGCTGCAATAAATTTCTGAAGTTTCTGTCTCACCTCTGCAAGTTCAGTAGGTCCTTGAGAAGCCAGTTTTCAATCTTAATATCATGGGTCTATGAAACTCACAGCCTGTGGGCTGGATGCATATGCACTGGCCAAACCCATGCTCAATTTAGTGAAGGGGAGGTAGTCCCAATACGTCATGTGACACCATGAGTTTGACATCCCTGGTCTAGAATATGGTTTTCTTGATATCAATAAACTACAATAATAATGTACTGTATGACTTCACAAAGGCATAGCAAAAATCTTTGTTCTTCTCTGAAATAACCCTGAATTCAGTGACCAATAATAGCAGCACTTACATAGATTTATTATTGTTAAATCAGTTGTTTTACTTCCAACAAGAATTTGTGTCTGTGCGCGCACGCGTGCACACACAGATATCTACACTGCTGAATACAGAAATCTCTGTATGCATGTCATCTTTTTTTTTTAAATCATTAAAACAGCTGCATCCTTTCCCAGGCTTGTTTCTGCATGCATGGCTGCTCAGCTGGGAAAAAGCTGCTTGCTTTAATGATTTTAAAATAAGTGCTTTGTATGCACAACTGCAGGTTGCAAAGTGCTTGTTTCAAAGGATATTCATAGCTCTAAAGATCACTACCTACTCATATATGGACAGGTAGCTAACAGAAGATTGACTTTGAGTTCAGATATAATGCTGGGTAAGGGTTTTTAATCAGTTCCACCTTGAATCATTTTCCCCACTATAAATCTATTCATTATTCCTCAGAGTAGGGGTGCATTTTGCCAAGTACCACAGCTTGTCTCAGAATCAAAACCTGAACCCCTGCTGATTGATATTTTTAAAATAAGTTGAAAATCTACCTCTATTTTGGCTCTCAACCAAATTTTTTTAACCAAGTTTCTTGTTCATAGTTAAAATATGTTTTTAAAATAACATTCATTTGAATAGCTAACATTTTAGACCAAAGTTGTGTCATAAAAAAGAAATAACTGAAAATAAAAATACTATTAAACACAAAACCAATCTAGCAGGTTCCAGCTGTTTTGGATTACAGCTCTCGTAATCGACTATGTTTCATGTTGGATGGCGTTTATAGAACACAATGTAAACACTAGGTTACTCACTCTTAGGCTCCTGCATCCACTACACTTTTCCATAATTGTTATTTGGTCTAAGAATGTAACTTGGTAAAATGGATATGAATGCATTTTTAGCTTTTAAATTTTTAATTAAATTGTAATCAGATCTTAACAACAAATATATATGGAAAGTGCTAAATACACTATTGAAGTATTGTTTCTTCAACAGTTTTGTATGCATTTCAATAACAGAAATATGTAAGATATACCATATATTATCAAAACGTGAGGATAAAATGAGTTTTTAAATGTTTCTATTATCATCATTGGACAAAAGGAATAAATAGGAATCATTCATAAATAAACAGGGCAATTAGGAAAATAAAGAATTGTTAAATAAAAATATTCTTTTTAGTCTTAACTAAACAACATGATTTATGGAATTTGGTATTATCAAGATACTTCGCAATCTCAGCTGGCTGAAAGACAGGTAAAAATATGGGCTTTCAGAAAGAAACATGTTACTAGAGAAACAATAAATAGAATCTATACAATTGTATTTGAATTCATTTCACAACTCTTCATTTGGTACTCAGTATGTTTAGACAATGTCCTTTCTGACATTGAAGACTATAGAATGAAAAAATACTGTCATTTCTAAATCATACAAAAAATTCACAGCAGATAATACTGACAATTACAAAGATACCTATTTTTCTGTCATAGCTTAGAAATGTCACACTGATAGAATGTTGCTCACAAATTGATAATAACTAACAAATTAACACTCTTTTCTATTTATATTACATAAAAATAAGAAAAGAATACCAATATTGATCTATCCTTTCCCCAAATACAGATTTTCATAGTAAATGTCACCATTTTTTGTGAAGGACTATACAGCAGGGAGAAAAAAAAGAATAGAAAACAAAAAGGCAAGGTAAAAGGATGAAATTATTTATGTTGTTCTATACACATAGGATTTGCTGGTGTATTTTCATGTGTAATACATGCAAATTAAAAGGTTTTTGATTGCAAAAAACAGTTGACTAGGAAATACCTCAAGGACTCAACTTTCAAGTCAAATTTGATAATTCAAACTAAACTAAATACAAAAGCATACTGTATTATATCTATATAGGGCAGTATAATAAATCAATGCATAATTTAAATATGAATTAATATGCAGATAATGTCCATCTCATTTACTTACATTACCTTTTTCTGTAACCAAATATTAATTAATTAATTTGTATGCTGCCTATCTCACTTCAAGTGACTATGGGCAGCTTACAAATATCCGAAAACATTAAATATTAAAATTAACAGATTAAATAAACTAAAAACCGGAATTCTAAAGGATGGAGGTAGGATTTTCTTCCTAATCCATTAACCACATCCAATATGGAAAAGCCCCCACTGAAGTCACATCAGCAGAGCCAAGCAGGGTGGGCACAAATCTCCCCTCAAGATACTTCATGTTCCAAAGGGCAGGAGCCATGACAGAAAAAGGCCCTTCTTCTGGATCATGCCAGTGAGAATTCCTTACCTGATGGGGTCCACCGCATGCCCTTTCTGATGGAACAAGTGAGCCCACTCTCATTCGGGTGAGACTTTATCTCAGGTAGCCGGGCTCCATGCCATAAAATGCTTTAAAATTCATAACCAGTATCTTGAATTAGACATAGAAACACAACAGCAATCAGTGCAGCTCATTCAATAGCAGTTTCTTGGGCCACTCTAGAGGTCCCAGAACTGTCTGCATGCTGCATCAGCTCTAGCTTTTGAATATGGGTATCCCCAAGTAGAGTATATTGCAGTAATCCACATGTGAGCTGACCAGGGCATAAGTGACTATATAGCAGTGATAGCGAACCTTTTTTGCCTTGGGTGTCAAAAGCACACACGCTCGCGCTATTGTGCGAGCTCATGTGCCCACATCCATAATTTAATGCCTCCCATGCCATGTTCCCTGAGCATGCATGCATGACACCCCCAGCTGCCCTGCGCATGTGCACACGGCTTTTTTGGAGCCTGGGGAGGGCAAAAAAAGTTCCAACACACAAACTGGAAGTTCAGGAATGGACTTCCAGGTTGCCTGTTGGGCTCTTTTTCTCCCTCTGGAGGCTTCAAGGAGGGCAAAACCTGGCCAAAAATCAAGACCAAAAATCAGCTGGCCAGCGTACTTATGTGTGCTGGAGCTGACAGGGCAACGCCTTGCATGCCCTCAGAAATGGCTTCACGTGCCACTTGTGGCACCCGTGCCATAGGTTTCGCCATCATGGCTATATAGGCTCTATTAAAAGTCAACACTCCACCCTAGCTGATTTATCAATTTTAATTTTTCCCCAAAGAAAATGTTACAGTGCTTAGGAATGCTCAAAGATCAGGTATTAAATGAATAGTTTCAAAGGAAACTTTTGAATGTTAATGTAATTTATATAGAGTAATTGTCTATGAAGTCTGACTTTTGGTACACCTTATATATCCAGATTAATTTGCGTATCGACTCCTGATTTCTGGTGGAAAACACATTTCTTAACAGTGGAATTGTTGTGGCCTGCTAGCAGCCAATGACGAGTTTGGGGAGGAACATGGGCCAGTCCTGGAGTCTGGGGAAGGCTCTGATGAGGGCTCTGTGTCGGAGGCAGAGAGGGGCCACAGCCGTATGCCAGGTATCAGATGCCATCAGAGTCAGACATCAGTGAGGCAAATGAACAGCTGGAGCCTGTTCCCAATGTGCGCATGCGACTTGGGAGTAAGACCACAAGTGGACGATGAATGGCCCCTCTCAGAGGAAATAAAAGAGGAGCAAAAGGGGAGTGGAGTTTGCAGGAGACAATTAGTTCGATTAATTGGATCGTGAGTCTCCAAGACTCCTTGCCAGGTTTTGCAGATATCGGCGTGGCAGCTCCCTACGCCAGATAAGGTCTGTGACTGTAAATCTTCCCTCATTTGTGAATGAGCAGAATTCATGGGAAATTAATAAAAGGAGTTTTTGTTGGGACCAGGAGTTTGTTTCATATTCTTGGGGAGCCTAGGTCAGAACAGAAATACATTGAATAGAGCAAATAGTCCAAACAATGCTTCACCAACTAGTGGTCCGCGAGAAAATTTTGGTGGTCCTCAGAAAAATTATTTGCATTTTTTATATTGCACTAAATCAGGGGTTCTCAAACTACAGGCCCTGGGCTGGATACATGCAATGAACACTTGTGTTGCTGCAAAGAGTCTTCGGGGTCTTTTGTGCAGGTTGGAGGAGGACAGAAATTCTAATTTGGGGTCTGCTTCAGCCTCCTGGTGTAGGGTTTTGGGCAAAGGCTGGAGGGGAAGTGCTGCTGGTGGCAAAGAGTTGGAAGGCCTCGTTCCAGTGGGACTGTATCATGGCCTGGAACTGGCTGACTATCACAGCTCGCTGAGCTTCCAGGCGCTGATACCGGGTCTTCCACTTCCACAGGTCTTACATTTGCTTGGGAAGCCTATGCTCTTAGTCCTCAATGAGGTGCTTCTGCTGAGCCTCCTTCTCGGTCAGATCCAATTTGAACTGAGCCAGATTTTTTGCCAACTCTTTCTCGTGGTGGCTGCTTAGCTCTAACTACTACTTCCTGTTGGGGCCCTAAGGAGAATGGGGGGGAAGGCGAGGACTGGCTTGGAGGGGAAAGTAGAGGCCAGCAAAGAGCCCCTCAACATGAGTGACATCAAGTTGGCCACACCCATCCAGTCACATGAACACCTAGCCATGCCCACCCACCAAGTCATTAGGTAGATCATATTAGTGGTTTACGGGATTTAAAATTATGAATTTAGTGGTCCCTGGGGTCCAAAAGGTTGGGGACCCCTGATCTAAAACTTGATCACCACAGTTCCACAAACTATAGTAGTTTTACACTAAATAAACATGTCCAGCATTTATTAAGAAAAAGTATCAAAATCATTATAAAACACCTGTAATGCAAGGACTCAGGAGACCAAGATGCACTGAAATAAACCTATTTCTATGTACACATCCATATAATTGCATTATAAAGCATTAAGCTGAAAGAAGAATAAAGTATGTGGTAAATACAGCCAAAATTGTAGTTTTTCTTCTCTCCCCTCCCTCCCCTGAATTACTGGAGGGTCAAATGAGATTGCCGAAAGGGGGGAGAGACAAGCATGAAAATGATGAGGAAAACAAGACCTCTAAATACTATAATCATAGAAAGTGTCTCTTTACCTGAATTTTAGAAATAGCAAAGTTCCACCAGTATCACTTGAGGCATTTTAAGGAAATATTTTACTACAGATTATATCACTTGGAGGAAAAATGCAAAACGTGTGTGCGTGTGTTATAAAATAACCTGTCTGATTCAAAATGAAGATTTGATTTGATATTTCTTTTTAAATGTCATAGCAGAATTTCTGGTGTATGTTAAAACAGTCAATTTATCCCTTTGTTGATTGCATTATTTCAGGATACTTGTGACCTCTGTGAAAAATTTAAAAAAAATATTTAGAACTTTGGAAAAACTGAATTTAAGAATGCCTTGTATGTGGGTAATGTATAACTGATAAAGTGTCAAATAAAATAAAGGGCCATCTTTTTATCATAACGCAGTGCAATTTATTTAAAAACCTGATTGCCAAATATAATAGAACAACAATATGTTGGACAAAAATGCAGCATATGCTTCAACCCACTGTAATCTCTGAAACCTACCAAAACAATTTATCAACAATATGTAAGCATCATGTTGCATGATGAGCTAGTGTACATATATGTAAATGACAGTTCCTGTTTATAAGCCATAGTTTATGTGATGTAAGCAAATACAGTAAACTCTGGTTAATTCAGTAAAACTCAATGAAGCAAATGATGGCTTAGCACTCCATATTCCAAAAATCTGTCCCCAATGACTTGGAAGATTCCAAGAGAAGGGCAGAGTGTTCTATTGCTTAATAACAAATTATTTATTATTACATATTGCCCAATGCAGAAATCCTGCATTCTACTTTATTCTCTGCACAACTAGTAGAGCCCTAGATCCACTGGTAGGATCTACAGTACTGCCAAGCTTATCAGCATATATACCTGTAGCTGTTTCTCCAACTGCTCTTAACTCCTTATGGCTACAGCTTACTCATTAGTTTACAAGTATGTCTACTGCTCAGAAAAAAGGGAACTGTACTAGAATGGTAAAAGAGTTTTAAAAGGCAAACTCACTAGTTTGCCTTCAGGTGAATGGATATTTTAGGACCGGCTATACTATGTAATAATATGACTCGGGGAATTACAAACTTTATTTACATGACTTTATTCATATTAAGAAATGGGAAAAGTTATAAAATTAATTCAAAAGAGCAACATCCAGCAGTCATCACATCAAAGGCACTATGCTTAAAGTTTCATTTATAATAAATATTTCTTCATTTCCATAAAATGCTTTGGACCTGCACTTACATAATGATTAGTCTTGGCATACAGTCACAGCTGGGACTGATATAATTGGTGCTGTCATAAATCCAAGATATCGCATGACATAGACTTACAATGGCAATCCTGGCATTTCCCATTGTGATCACTAACTGAAAATCATGGGTCGTTACTTGACTATCTAGCCCAACTGAATCTATTCTGAGCTTGATCCTTCCCAGTCCTGAGCCACAAAAAGGTAAGGTACTGCTTCCAACTCCTCTCTCCAACTCCCCCCAAACTCTTCCCTTTGGCTGTCCTGAACCCTGCCTTGTGGGGTGGTAAGCAGCCTCAGAACCATGCATCCCCTGGAAGCCTTAACCACTTCAGCTTGCCCAACAAGTGTCATCAAGTATTCAACTGTCTTCTCTCCCACTTCCTGACAGTGACCTTTTGCCTTTGCACCCAGCTGAAGCAAAAACACCCTACTGCCTTTGCTGCTGCCTTTTCAGACAGTGTCACTATGCTACCCCAAGTGCTTCAGCTTCTCCGGCTTCCTGTGCATGGTTCACCAATAAAATGGCACCAAGCCACAAAGTCCATGAAGTTCATTTCCTCAGCTGCCTTCTCTCTAACTTCCATGCATCAACACTTGGCACCCAACTGCCATGGCCAAACTAGAAGTGGCTCGCTGCCCTTGTTGTCTCTTTTTTAGATCTGGCTTCTCTGGTGAATGTTTCCTGTATGTGACTCCATAAGCACCATTTTCCATTTTCTGAAGGCAGCACAGCTTTACAAAGACAGCACTCTCAGAGAACCACATGTGAGAAAATGTTCATCAGAGAAGATGGGTCAAAAAATGAGACAGCAAAGACAGTGAGGCATGTCTGCTGCACCTGCTCGGTGTAAAAGGCGAAAGGTTGGTGCAGGAAAGTGGGAAAGAAGGCAGCTGGGCAAATGGATGCTTGCTGGTGTTTGTTGGATCAGCTGAGGCTCAGTGGGGTATGGCAAGCAGCTGCAGAGGCACATGGTTATGGTGCTGGTGCTTACTGCCCTGCAAGGCAGAGTGCAGGCAACCAGAAAGAGTATATATGGGGAGGAGAGATAGATAGCTGAAGTTGAAGTGCCTGTTCAGTTACAACTGCAGATGAGCTGCCAAGTGCCTGAATTTTGTTCATGTAACCATGGAGGTGCTGGAACTTTGGTCAGAAATGTCCAATATTTGAGTACTATCTGTAACAATGAAACTCCTCACAACTTAATGTTCAGCAGGTGTCTACTATTTTTCACATGTTTGGGAAGACTACTGTACTGATGTATATTCGCAATACTTGTTCTGATCTAGGTTCCCAAGAGCATGAAGCAAACTCCTGGTCCCAAGAAAAACCCCTTTTATTAATTGACTATGAATTCTGCTCATTCACATACAGCAAAATAGGATTTGCAGTCACAGACCTTATCTGACATAGAGAGCTGCCAGACCGATATCTGCAAAACTTGGCAAGGAGTCTCAGAGAATCATAGGCCAATTAAACGAACTAATTGTCTCCTGCAACTCCGCTCCCCTTTTGTGCCTCTTTTATTTCCTCTAGGAGGGGCTATTTATCGTTCACCTCTGGTCTTACCCCAAAGTTGCTCCCTGTTCTTTAGATGTTCCCTTCATCTGGCAACTATGCACATATACATACTGAGAACAGGCTCCAGCTGTTCATCTGCCTCACTGCTGTCTGACTCTGAAAACAGCTGATAACTGACATAAGGCTCTGGCCCCCTCTCATACAGAGCCCTCATCAGACTCTAGGACTGGCCCATGTTCCTCCCCAACCTCATCACTGTCCGAATCTTCTGCCAGCTCTGCTGGCTGCTGGCGGGCCACAACAATATTTCAGACCCACCATAAAATTCTATGACAGAATTTAAATCAGACAACAAATTGAAACAAGAGGCAACTTGGGAACTGATGTCCCCTTCTTTTTGTTCCCTTCCAAATTTATTTTCTTTGCCATTGTTGTTCTTGTTCTAATATTTTTTCTGTTTTATGGTCCCACCAATTTTAGCTTGCAAGCAAGTGATATTTCTTGCAGATATTCCAATAAACTACTGTTGCTATTTTGCCAAATGCATCATTGTTGCTACTTGTCTTCTCATAGTTGTTCTAGATGTAGAAAATGGAGGAATGAAAATGGGGAATGAAGCTGAATGTGATGATGTAGAAGAGAAGGGAGCAGATAAAGGCATTACAAAGTTCTAGGATTACTGCCTTGCACCTTTTCTATCTTAATAATAACAACATCATCTGCTTCAATAGGTGGATAAAAATGCTCTGTTTTAGCTGGCAGAGGGCGGCAGGACACTGTCATGCCTGGAAGTCCGTTTTTGCTGGCAGAGTGCTCAGGCCACCACAGATGCCCCTGACACGAGTGACGTCAAGCTGGCCATACCCACGCTGGCCCCTGAGATCAAACACAATCCTGATGCAGCCCTCAATGAAAGCAAGTTTGACATTTGCATGAGTCCTGTGCACCTGAAACAGACAATTATTTCTGGTCACACAGGATTCATTCACAGATATCACAGCTAAAAGCTTTATCACTAATCTACCCTCCATGAATAGCTTACTCTTTCAAAAGTTAGATAAGTCATTGCTGAAGATCTGGTGAATTGAAATTGAAATTGAATTGTTTCAAATACTCTATTTGTAAATACTCTACAAATGCACTAGCCTAGCCCATTTTGTTTTTGGAAGAGAGGCAGTGGAGACAAATACAGAAAGTGAAACTAATTAATGAACTGGTTTGTGAAGTATATGAAATAGTTGTTTTTGTTAGCCTTCAACATATTATCAGCAGATCACTTCGACTAGATGACTTGGTTCCAATAATAATTGGACCAATAATAATTTCTATCTACAGAACTTCAATGTTACCTTTCTTATGAACTTTAACTGAACTTTTTTATAAAAAGAAATAATTACAAACTCTCAGGGAGAAGAGCCTCACAATAAGATACACATGAATAAATTTAAAGCTTATACTCTCTAATCATATGTTTAATGAACCATTTTTCTTTTCCATTTTTGTCTATTCATAATAAGAGATTCACATCCCACATGCTCTATGCTCTATTACAGGATTTCTCAAATTTGACAATGTTGTGACTTCTTTAAGGTTTTTATGCTAATTCCAGGACATCTGTACATTTCTTTACAAATCTACACAAGTCTAACACCTCCGATGTAAGCATAGAATACAAGTAGGATGTAGAATAGAATAGAATTAGAATACAATAGAATTCAGTGGCTTTTGATACCATCGACCATGGTATCTTATTGCACCGACTGGGGGGGCTGGGGCTGGGAGGCACCGTTTTACGGTGGTTCTCGTCCTACCCCTCTGGTCGGTCGCAATATGTGTTGGCAGGGGGGCAGAGGTCGACCTCGAGACCCCTCTTATGTGGGGTTCCCCAGGGGTCGGTCCTCTCGCCCCTCCTATTCAACACATATATGAAGCCGCTGGGTGAGATCATCCGTGGTTTTGGGGTGGGATATCATCTGTACGCTGATGATACTCAGATGTACATATCCACCCCAGACCACCCCAACGATGCCGTCGAGGTGATGTCCCGGTGTTTGAAGGCCGTACGGATGTGGATGGGTAGTAACAAACTCAAGCTCAACCCGTCCAAGACTGAGTGGCTGTGGTTTCCGGCACCCCGGTTCAGCCAGATTACTCCAACTCTGGCCATTGGGGGCGAAACACCGGCCCCCGTGGAGAGGGCGCGCAATTTGGGTGTCCTCCTGGATTCCTAGCTGTCCATGGAGGACCATGTGGCGGCCGTGGCCAGGGGGGCGTTTCATCAGGTACGCCTGATGCACCAATTACGCCCCTTACTGGACCGGGCTGCCCTTCGCACAGTCACTCAGGCACTCGTGACATCCCGACTCAACTACTGCAATGCTCTCTACATGGGGCTTCCCTTGAGGTGCACTCGAAAGCTACAGTTAGTTCAGAATGCAGCCGCGCGGGTGATTACGGGAGCTTCGAGGCACTCCCATATTACACCGATCCTGCGCGAGCTGCACTGGCTTCCTGTGGTCTTTCAGGTGCGCTTCAAGGTTTTGACGACCATCTTCAAAGCGCTCCATGGCTTGGGACCTAGTTATATGCGAGACCGTCTCCTGCCCCATACACCCCTTAGACCGATACGCTCCCACAGAGAGGGCCTTCTCAGGGTGCCGTCGGCCGGACAATGCCGACTGGCGACACCCAGGGGAAGGGCCTTCTCTGTGGCGGGCCCTGCCCTATGGAACGCCCTACCCCCAGAACTCCGTACCATCACTGACCTCTGCCTCTTCCGCCAGTGTTTAAAAACACACCTCTTTCATCAAGCTGGCCTAACATAACCTCCGCTGGGACTAATGTAGATAGTTTTAATTGGGGATTTTAATTGGTTTTAGCACAGGGCTGATATTTTATAGGATTTTTAAATTTTTTGTATTATTTTGTATGTATTTTAAATTCCTGTGCGCCGCCCTGGGTCCTTCTGGAGAAGGGCGGGATATAAATCAAATAAATATATCAAATAAATAAATAAAGTTGTCATTGCCAAGAAGTGTCAAAATCAGTTGACTTGACTGACTCCTCCATTCTCACTTGCCCTTTGTTGAACAAGCTTTTTAAAGTATTTTAAGATACTTTACCTGGGAGCCATACTTTTGCAATATGTTCATTGGATTGTGGACACTCTAGCGTCTAGCCAATCTAAATTTAAAACTACATTGAATAAAGCATATTACTATATCAATTGAAATACTATTACGGTATTAATAGCATTTTTCCTACAAATAATAATACTTTTCTTATATTTGGTCAAAGATAGCTTTAAAATTTACTTCTGTCATCACAGTGATTTTTCATTAGATTAAATTACTTTGAAACAGGTTAAGACCAGTGTACTAATATAGACACTTTTTATAATATTTGTATTTTCCCTTAGAGACCGGAACTATTTGAATTTTGAAAAATTATAAATAGTAATTTCTATAAAAAGTAATTTTAATTTATAAATTAAGACAGCATCTTAATTTATATCAATAATTCAATGAATAGTTGCAATCTCAAAAAAACTTTTACTTTAAGAACATATTCATAGGAAAGGCAGAGTCTCTTATTTATTGGGGAGAAAGTACTTGTTTTTCAGTATTTTCATATTGATTTCAACAATATAGTGATATTGCTTGTTCTATATATACATTTTTACTCATTTTCAGATATGAATTTTTACATGTTTGCTGAAAATAGCTCTCAATCTTTATCTCTTTGTTATTTTTTTAAAAAAATATTTCATGTTGGTTAATATCTTTGCATTATTATTCTTAGTCAGAATATTAGGCAGGAAGTAATTTTGTAATTTTTTAAAAGAAATAAGTTCTTTTCACATATCTCTTTAATCTCATTAGAATACTTACAGAAATTACTATTAAGGATTTTTATAATCTTATTAATGTCAGTGGCTATTTTTGACTTTGGCTGATTAGAAAGAAAGAACCCCAAGCTGCGGAATGTTATTCTTGAGATCCAGCATTAGTGCGCAAGATGAACCTGTACTTCCTACTCATTTATAAACATTTCTCTCAAACTGCATGCAGAAGGACCACATATGATTCATGTATTATCTTTTTAAGAAAAGCATTTCTACATAATGAAGATAGGTAAGTCCCTACTAACATGTTAAATAGACAGAGAGAAAAATAATATAAAGCAAAAAGTGCTTGGAATGACAAAACTTTGGGTCTGTTAAACAAATTTAGTAAGAACAAAAAAAAAGAAAGAAACAGCAACAAAAGCTATGCAATGAAAAAAAATCATATATAAAATGAAATTAGAATTTGAGGGGAGAAAACATGAACTTTTGAAGACAAGGAGCATTATTACAAGGTATGTCAAACACCGGGAGAAAATTCTATATAATAGTCACACAAAGGAAAGATTAAAGATAAGAGATTATATCATTATAGCTTTAGTCAATGCCACATACAGGACACACACAAATAAAAATTTAAGAATGCTTGGTAATATTGTCGGTACATGGAATGGAATCAGTATAATTCACATTCCTGAATTACCCAGATTTCCTGGAATGCCATTATGTCCTGATTTCTCATATTTCTCATCTTTGACATTTTCTTTTTAGATTTAAGAATATGCCAACATGTGTAGAACATATACTTGTGTATTTATTTTAAAAACCAACCCAGATTAATATGAAAATGCAGTTCAAAGAAGCATGAACATGTTAGCACATAGCAAAACCTGACTAATTTTTCCTGCTTCCTGATGCTGTTACTTAAGAGAAACAACAGAGGAAAAATGGTTGCTATTTGTTTTTGTTTTTAAAGAAAATAATAGAAAAAACAATTCTTCCTTTTAGTTAAAAAATAGTTATATACCAAAATATTTTACAGAGTTCAGACATATTCTTATAAGATATATACAATTACATGCATCAAGACCCAGCCTTTTAATAGTTTCTGATCCCAGAAGATTTTGGTTAAGAAATGGAGGATCCAAGTTGGCAACACATTAGCTGTCTTTGAAATAAGCCCCTGGCTAGTATTCATATATCTAGATATGACATGCTATGGAACTAAACATAGTGGCTGTTCTATGCAATAGATCTGAGAATGCATTGGGCAAAATCAGTAGTAACTCTGCAAGGTATTCTTATTATCAATCTTGTCTCCTTAATATAAAGTTATGAAACTGCTGGAAGAAGATTTGGAATTGTGGAGTGATGTGCTATCAGTATGCTAATGATGATATTTAATCCTATCATGATTTGTTATTTAAGAAATCAATGCATACTGTGAACTCTGCTGGGATGCAATACTGGATTACATAAAAGGTGAAAGTGAGACTGAATCTCAGATGGGAAGCCTGCCTCACAATTTGCACAAACTCATGAAAAGTTCACAACTTGGGAGTGCTCCTTAATCAGTAACAAGAAGGTACCATTCTATAACTTCATTTTAAAAATGTATTGTTTAGTTTTATATTTTATTGTTCATAGACTTTATAACTAAATTATTCTGGCAATTTTGGCATGGTATAGGATTTATATGCTCAAATACATCTTTATCATTGTGTGAAATTATAATATCATTCCAGCATAGACAATTTACTAGTTGTTTTCCAAGTTCAGTTCAAAGCAATGGTCTTAATCTTTAAAACATTAAACAGTGTAGGAGTTGGCAATATGAGGCGCCTCTTGTATTTTTATGCACATGGCCAATTACTAATCTCTGCAGAAAAATCCTTGAACGCAACTTAGATTGCAGAACCTCACCCTGGTATGTGGGAAAGAGTATTCTTTTGCTTTGTTCTTAAATAATGAACACTGATTCTTCAGTTTGTAATTTAGAGTCATTCTCTTTGTATTCTGGAATGAAATAAAACTATTTTTCTAACAATTTCTTTAAATTGTTAGTAGATAGGATTTTATGCTGTTTTAGTATGTCTTTCACTATTTTTGTTTTATGTTCATTACATTTATTTATTAAAGCAACATAAATATTAATAAGTGAAACTGCATAAGATACTGTTGTCCCCCATCTACAAACGTTGGACAGAATTATAACAATTCAAGCACCAACCACAATATAGTATAGCACTTCAGAGAAACTTTTTTTAAAAAACTTAAGCAAGAGAAAATGCCTGCTGTGTTAAAGTCCAGCTGTTGCAGAACTTCTGATTTCAGAACAGGACAAGAGAAGAATTTGGTGATAGAGATAAATAACCATATCTAAATAGGGATACTGACAAAAATGGTCAGCACACACAAAGGCAAATCATTTTGCACATGTGCAAAAGAGATATATGTCCCTGCACTTAAACTCTTCAAAATTCTGGGCAACTCAATAAAAAATTAAAACCAAAACCAAAAAAAATGGGACTCTAACCATCCTTGTTAAATACATCCAACAAGACTATCCACAGGATCCCAGCTTACTCTACCCAACTGCCTGAGGGGAAAAAAAAGCTCTTTATAGCCCTCTGGAAAGTTAAAAGAATGGAAGCTTGCTAGATCCTGAAATTCCATAAGATAGTAGCTGCTACAGAAAAGGGATACTTCCTAGGTCTCATTAGCAGGTAGCATTTAAGGGGAAAGGAGCCTGGAACATGCCCAATCTTAACTAACTTATGTTAGTTAACTGATGGAGTAGGCAAATACCCTCAGGTCTCAGAAGTGGTCTTGCAAATAACCTGGCTCCATTATGGATGCATGCACTATTCAAGTACTGTATGTTAGAAAATGTCATTAACTTCAATAGACAATATAAGAAAGATTACAACTTTCTCTATATAATAAAGAATGTTATCTACCACTCTGATTCTCTCCTACTATAATAATAATAATAATAATAATCTTTATTGTCATTGTAAAAATTACAATGAAATTGGTTATATATTATTAAGTCACATTTGCTTGACTCAGATGAAAGGCAACCACAGATTTAAAAAATTACAAAAGTTCTGATCAGAATATAACTGGCTTAGTTTTCAGAGCTAGAAACAAACTAAGTCATCTGCTCTGTTTTCTATACTGCTTGCAAAAAATAATTCTCCCTTTTTGCATCAACTTAATTTTTTAAGCTTATGTGTATCTGGATGCATTTTTCTGTACAATATCTATCAATGCATTCATTTTTCAGCACTTTTCCATAATATATGGCATTCCGCTTTCCCAATGCATTTTTCATAATTTTATCATAGATTGATAAACAAAACGTATGAATGATGAGTTTTACTATTTGTAGAAGAGTAAAAAAAGGAATAAAGCTTTCTGATTTCTTATACCAGCAATTTAAAAATGCATTTAAATTGTATTTAATACAAACTAATTCAGGAAATATGAATTAGTTTTCATTGAATACAATTTAAAAAAATTTCTACCTTCCCTATTAAGAACCAACTTGAATCCAAAAAAATTAAACATTTGTTTAACTTATAAATTACTTTTGAGCAAATATTAAAACACACCTGACATTTTAGGAAGGATTTTTTTTAGAAGGGATCAAAGAAATTACTTCAGTGAATTCATGATTCATTTGAAAACAGTGTGTAATATCCATACAATCCTCTCAGCAATAAAAGCAGAACATTTTAGCATTAGAAGCAAGTAACGGAAAACAAAAAAAATTAAAAGGAGATCCACAAAACCTGTCACATTTCATCATTACTTATAGAAAACTACATGATATCAATAAATTTATACATCATTCTGAAAGGTATTTTCAGTGACATGTCGCTGTACTTAATCTGAATATTTGCATAGACATATAAAACCTAAATACAATTCATTGAAGTAAGAAAAGGAAATCAGAAATCTGAACCAATGGGGATAGGAAAAAATAACTTCAATTGCTGAATTTCATCTCAACACTTTCTCTTCTGGTAGGTACGTGTTTGTTGCTCAACTTAGACTAAGATAAGCTCCTCATCTCATTCAGCCACATATTTATCACAAGTTCTTAGCTTTGATTCTTCTAAGAATGAATGTAAACATGCACTACTTTAAAAAACAAAGATAATCCATAAAGTTGCACCAACAAGAATGAATGTGTGTGAGGGTCCAAACTGGAAAAATGCTTCCTCCCTTCACCTTCTTCAGTATGAAGTAGGAGAAAACATACATCAAGCTTAAGTTTTATTTTAGCCGAGTCCTGATTTGTAATTGTTATTTATTATTTAAAATGTACTGTTATGTGTTGCAAGCCACTATTACTTGTAAGCCACTGACTCTGTAAATTAGATAAGTAAATAAAAGTAAGCCAGAAAAATTACTCATGGTGCATTACTTAAGAGACTAACTAGAATGTATGTCATTAGGATTCTGTTTGCACAAAAGCTAGGAAATACACTAAAATTAAATTAACTCCTAATTTGTTTCTCTTTAGGGTCAATTCTAGTTCTTCTGTATACATACTGTCCTCTCCAAAGAGGACAAAATTAGCATAATCAGATACAAAGTAGATAGGGATTCTGAAATGTTGAAGCATTAATGTCTACAGGTGTGCTTTGAATGTAATAATCTTTCGATCTCAAATTTGCTCTTTTTCCCTGCACACTTTTGTATCTGTTTATCTCTAATTCTAAAAAGTTACAAAGCTCAAAATTTGGCAGAATGTGGTTCTTTTATTCCTGTAATTCAACACTAAACTTACAATTACATCCCTATATCACTGTACTTTATAAACAGTATTATTCCACTGTTAACTAATTGGGAATATATTAGAAAGTAGCTTCCAACTAGACCCATGGGACATTGTTTTTGTCTCTACATTAATTGAAGACTGTTACTGCCAGAAGTGGCTCAGCAGATGACAGGACCTAACCAACCTCTCAAAGTAAGCACTGTTGGTGTTGATTACCTGGATGGGCATTACTTGGGAATCCTGAAGCTTTTGGTAGAATAAGGAAGTAAAAAAAAAAATCCCAAAAGGCGGCAAAGCCAAGCAAGCCATGCTATCATTGCCAGAAAACTGCATGGATGGAGTTATTAGGTAACTTAAGGTTTTTTGTACCTTTTATTGCAAGACGTTACAGTCATTTGAATGGTTAGATAATTCACTAGTAGCTGGGTTATTCACCATTTGCAAATTTAGAAAGCTAGGATGTGTCCAAGATCCTGAGACAACTCTTACATTCTATCAACACATAAAGGATCATATCCAAGAGGAACAGTGATTTTAATTTATCTGGCAGCCGATGGCCAACAGAACAGGCTTGGTTAAGCAGAACTTATTTAATGATGAAAACAAAAGAACACATTGTTCTTCATATAATCTTAAAAAACCATAAGCACAGCAGAATACATTCCAAGAATAGTACTAGTTAGTAATTTTAATCTGAAGAAGAGCATTCATTTTTTACTTTTATGTATTCTGAAAACTATATCCATTCCACTCTCTCCTATTCAATGTTATTTTAGCTGTATTAACTTAAAATCATAGGTTCAATTCACACACTTTACTAAATTAAGGACAAAGAAATTCAGATTAAATCCCCACTCATACACAAAGTTCACTGAATAATCTCCGGCTAGTCATTATGTAAGCATGCTATCCAACAGGCATATAATTGCCAGGATAAAATAGTAAGAAAGAAACAAGTACATCAACTTTCTGTCACTGAAACAGAAGTCAGACAGTAAAATGAACAGACTGAGAAATCTCCCCCAACCCTTCAGTTCAGCTGTGGCCAGGTTTAGAAAAATGGGTTCATGTATGCTTCTAAACACAAGAGATAACAGATTCAAACAGGAGTATCAAAGTGCTGAGACTAGTACAAATACTATTCTGAATTCTGCTACAGAAATCCACAGTGGTATACAAAAAGTAATGGATGGGAAATAATTCATTTGCAAAAGTGCAGCTCATTCCTTAAACAATCATCTTGTGTTCAATATTTATAATCTTTCGCTACTTATTTATAATTATGCAGTTTTTAATTTTTAAAAATATGTTAATGTTTATATCAGAAAGCCACTTGTTGAAGCATGGATTAAACATCAGTGTCATATATACCACCATCTGAATTATAAAGTAATTTGTAATGTTCATTTTATGCATAGTCAATAATCTGTTAAAAATATAACTACTATACTTTAACTTGTAATCATAATTTCTGAACAAAATAAATTTCATCCTGAAGCAGTCTTAAATTTCATAAACAATAAAAATAGGTTCTATAGTTAAATGAACAAACATTGCACTAAAAATATTCATTTGTTCTAGTTATTGCAAACAACCTTAATACTAATTTAAGAAAGAATATCATATGGAAAAAAGAATCATTATGAAGCTTAATAGCTGAAAACAGCCATACTTGTATGAAATATTTAATATGTTATTCCTAGAGTTTCCGGCACAGCTGATGTGTGATTGCAGCTACCCATATCTCTCAAGAAAAGCCTTCCTTAACAGATGAAGTAACTTACAATATTTAATAACAAAGCTGGTAGACAGCGCTTATCAATTGCCATATTATACAATGTTTCATTTTCAGTTTTTCAAAAATGTCTTCAGAAGGCTATATGAAACTCAACTTTACCAGTTTTTTAAAAACGATATTCATGATCAGTATTCTACACCAGATTCTGTACTTGTGGTTATTGCAAGTTTAAAAATAAGGAACAGATTTTTTTTCATCCCATTTACTTTTAAGATTCTGATCACCAACTGTCAGTGCCTTTCAATTAACAGACATATATACAAATACTGCATCCCGTGGTTAAAAGCTTGCGTTTTTAAAAAAACACAAAACACGCTCTACTGCTTGCAGCAATATTTATGCAGTAGATAAATCTTTTTAAAGATACTTCCGGGAACTTAAAAAAAATTACTTCAACCAGACTCCAGAACAAAGAAAATACATTACACCTATCCTTTAATTTCAATGAAGGAAAACAAAACAAGGTAAAGAAGGCTCAACAGCACCCCAGAAATAAAGGAAATCCTCCCTTTTCCTCCAGCAAGCTATCAGTTCTGGCCTAAGCAGCCATGTCCTCATTTCCCTTTGAAAATGTGTTGCAGAAGAGAAACTCCAGCATGTTAGATTTACATTTGGCTTTCCGCGCACACCGAGCAAGAGTGTTCAAAAACAAAAAACTGAAAAAGTCATATATATATACATCGCTGCCTGAAAGCTAAAAGGAGGGAAATAATCCGCAGTCTAGAACTGAAAACGGCCACAATACGCACACCAGGGAGTGGAGCTCGGAGAAACATAACCCTCCGCGACGCCCCATTTCTTCCCCCCTCCCCTCCCATAAGAGGTTTTACCTTCATGATGAACTCAGGCTGCAGCAGAAAAATCCGAAAGCGAATGTGCTGCCAAAGCAGGACCTGAAATTTAAAACAAAGCACTGAGCCACCGCACCATCCGCCTTTTTTTTCAACGGGGCGCACTGGTCAAGTGCTGGGAGGGGGGCCATTTTTGCAGGAACCTCTCTTCCCTTCCGCCCCCCCCCCCACCCATTCCAGCCTACCTCGCCCGATGCCCCCTCTTACAGTTCGCCCTTTTCTCTTACGCCGCCTCTGCTCTTCAGCCACAAAAAGCCGCTGCTCTCGGAGCCTCACCCCCGCGGCTGGCTTCCCCCCTCGCCCGCTGCCTTTGACGCCATTTCTGTCAGAGCAGAAACTTGCCACAACAACAACCGCTTAACAACCCCCCCTCCCTCCCTCCATGAAAGCGACTCTCCGGGCACCGCCACAGAGGGCACGAGCCCTTCATTGTCGGCTGACGGGGAGCGGTCTCTATTCCACCCGAAGAAACTGGGGCTAAGTCAGGGGGAAAGAGAGGCAGGTCAAGAGGTGTCCAGTCCGGACTGAGGTGCTTTCTCGCCCAGGCGCGCGCGCGCACGGGAACGAACACACACACACACACACACACGCTCTTCCCTGCGGGAGGGGAGGTTTCTCCATTGTACTAGGGACGAGAAGCGGGAATTGGGGGGGGGGGCTCGATAAAGCTTGCCCTCCTCCTTCTCAGGGTCCCCCTCGCTGCATCCCGCGTCCACAGCCGCGGCTCCCGGCTGTTTCCCGCAAACTGGCCCCTCTTCGTTCTCCCCACAGATTCCCTTCCCTCCCACGGGCTGACTCCGCGGTCGGAGTTTCAGCAACAGCCGCAGCTCCGGGCTCCAGCCGAGCTAGTCGGGGAGCCGGAGAAGCGACGCTCGGGGGCGGCGATGGGGAGCGCCTTCCTCCGAAGCCGGCCGCGGGACTCCTCGCTTCCTCCTCCCACACTCGGAGGTCCCGCTTCCCGGGAAGCCGAAGCGACCAGTGGAGCCGCCGCCTCAACCAGCAGAAAAACAACAATCCCAAAAGCGAGTCGCTCGCTCGCTCCTTCTACGATCCCCCTGCCGAAGGGCTTCGGCCTTCCCCGGGGACCTCGGCGAATCGCCCAGGGCCGGGGCCCCGCAGCCTCTTCCCCGGGGCAACGTTACCTTTTGTTCCACGGCTGTCGCCCGCTCGCTGGTCCCCCCAAACCTGCCGGGGGAGGGGGGGGGAGAGAGGAGGACGGAGCCTCCTCTCGACGCCGGGCCCAATCGCCCGTCCCCTGCTCCCGACTCCGTCCCTCCAGCGATCGCCGGCCTGGCGCTGGGGCAGGGAGGGTTCGCCCAGAGGAAGCTTCTCCCTCCCGTCCGAATCCCGGTGGCGACGGCGACAGCAGCGGCTCAGCTCCAAGCTGTTCCGTCCCCTCCCCCGATCCGATGCCTGATTGACGCATCGACGCCCGCCCTCTGCCCGCCTTGCCTGCTTCGCATTGGCGCGCCGCCCCACCGGCCCGCCCACTCGCCGTCGCCATTAGCCGCTGACTCAGAAACGCTGATGTAATTCCCACTCCAGTTCTATGGAAACAGAGACTCGGGTTCGTAGCGCCTTCTGGGTAGCATGGTTTTGTCCCGCCCATTTGCCGCAGTCTATGAGGGAATTTTTCTTCGCCGCTACTACAGCTCCCGAGATGCCTCGCGAGGACCAAGAGGAGAATGAGAAAATGGAGGGGGAGAGAGAGAGAGAGAGAGACGAAGAGGGCTTTCTCGAAGCGGGAGGAGGGGAGGAGTTCGCGCCTGCGCCAACAGGCCCCGGTGGCGCATTTTCCCTCCATCGGGCGGAGGAGCGATCCAGCCGGGAGGGGAGGGGCTTGCGCTTCTCGCTACTAGAGTGAGGCGGGCCGAGGAGTGGCTGAAGCCGATGAGGAAGCCGAGGAGGCCGCGGTAGGTTGAAGGCGCCGCGCCGCTGAATCTCGCTCTACTTGTTTTCTCCCTTCGCTTCCAGAGCCTCTTCTAGTCGAGCGGTGGGTCTCCCCCCCTCCCCCCATATTTGCTTTCTGGTCTCCTTCGCTGCAGTAGAAAAGGCCAGTGGCCCTTTACGAGACAGAAGTCGCCCCGTGGTAAGCAGCCGGTGAAGGTGTTGGCGCGCTCGCTTGCCTCCTCTTTCTCTTCGGTGTTTTCGCTTGAGCTGACAGGAAAAGGGGGCCGGCTCTTCTGTGCAAATATGACTGCCGGCTTCCCTGGCTTGGTCGATGAGAGGCTGTTGTTGCTTAATGTAAATTAAGAGCTTTTTTTGCCTCTTCCTTTGCCAGTGTGATTGTTTCATAGATGTTGGGGGAGGTGTAAGCACTTTTATTGTTCAGTTTGAAGTATTGATTATTTAGGGTAAAGAAAAAAACGAGGATATATTTTGTGGATTTTCTTTTAAGTACTAAGTCTCGTTATTTCCTACAGGCAGGAGCAGCTCCAGTTAAAATATTGATGCCTTTTGCGTTTTCATTCAGGCTCTAGAGAGTATTGTGAGCTATATTGATATAATGTTCTTAGTTAAGTACATTATCGAATTATGTCTTCCTGGACTCTTTTACATTTTAAAATTGTAAGATAAAGATGCCTAAGAAAACAAGTTCAAGTCTTCATTGTGAAAGGGTTAAGATTATGTAGGTCTGTATCTTGTCCAAAGTTTTTGTTCATTATAAAAACAGGAGACGGGAAGATATAGTAGGGTTAAGTACTTTAATTAACCATGTACTGTCAAATTCTTAAGCTTGAAAAAAAATTTCAGTAGTCAATGTCAAATTTATTTAAGATGTAAGTATTTTAATAAATTAAATTGATACTGTTTCATTAACAAGCCTGTGTGGAGTTTGTGGTGTAAGTTTTAAAAGAATATTTACAAACCATGGAGCTTTGAAAGTACAGTACAGTAGTCCTTGCTTTCCACCACAATTGAGCCCAGTTTTTATTGGTAAGCAAACTAAAGTCATTTAGTTAAGTGATTTTGCCCCATTTTACATTTTATTTCTATAAGTGAATCACTACAGTGAAGTTAGCAACAGGATCATTAATGTAGGTTTCTCGTTGACGTTGTTTGTCAGAAGGTAGCACAAGGTGATCACATATCCCTGGGGCACTGAACCATCATAAAAATGAGTCAATTGCCAAGCATCCAGATTTTGATCATGTGATCATGGGGATGCTGCATTGGCTTAAGTGTGAAAATAAGTCACTTTTTCCAGTGCCATTGTAACTTTGAATGGTTTCTAAATGAACTGTTGTAAGTCGAGGACCATCTGTACTATAGCTTCCATTTCACTACAATGACTACAGGGAACAATGCTATATTGTATATAAGTCCACCTCTTCTTTTTGCTGTTTGATAGATTTGTTTTGAGTGCTCAATCAAGTTCACTATTCCATGAAGAACTACTGTTCAAATCCTGCTGAAATTTCTCAAGTCACAATTACTTCATAAAAAGGACATTGGCAAATGTACACCCTCGTATTGGGCTCATCGTGTTAATTTATAGTTCACTTAATTTTGACATACAAGATTTTTGTGAATTCCACATTAGGTCCCTATTCAGTTTGGTGTGCATTTATATGAGTTGAAGCTTTATCAGTTCAGGTTTTCATACATGGATTTTGATGTTCTGTGAATTTAGGGTAGATTATTAATATGGTCATTTTATTAGAGTTAAAATGCTGCAGTAGTATATATTATTCTCTTTATTGTATATAAAACTAAAACTATTGGGAAATTAGAAATTATATGATAGTAAACAACTAGTTAGATGCTAGACACTCAACAGTGTGATTGGCAGAGACCATATTATGCAGGTTCTGTATTTAAATTGCCTAAGATAAATTGTTTTAGTGCATATCAACTGCAGTGCAGTAAAAAACCTTTAAAGAGAAGGAAAAAAGAGATAAAGCTCAAACAAGAACTCTATTAAATATTTGAGTATGTTAAGTGTCCCATGTGCAGTACTTCAGTCTGAAGGATGAGGCATTATTATTATTAGGCTTATTGGTATATAAATAGGTGCATGCTCATAAAAATTTCATTGTAATATTTTCTGAGTAATATGGTGATTGACTAAACTTAAATAGTGTATTTAATGGTTACTTGAAATGACATCATACTTTAAAGAAGTACCTGCCACTTCTACACTGGCATAGTATGACATTTCCTGTTGTTTCTCCTGCCTACATCATATGTTAATACTTTAAGACTCTTCTTTTTTTCTCTTTTTCTTTCTTCTTTCTTTCTTTCTTTCTCAGACTGTAAGGCACTGTTTGGAAAACATATTTTTTTAAAATGGAAGAATTAGAAGATTCATCCAAGAGAATTCTTTTAGAGCCATACAACTATCTGCTTCAGCTCCCTGGTAATAAATATATTATTGTTTGAATTATAGTGATGTATGAAAGTAATATATAAATTGGGATAGCCTTAGCAATATTTTGCGTCTGTGAGCTATGCATTTTTCATTTATTCCCCAAATCAGCTTTCACTTTGTTCCCATTAGTATCTAATTTTCATTTTGTAGTCTTCTGTTTTCAATTTACATCGCCTTGTTCTGCAATGATATACCTCAACATATAAGCTAGAATTTATTTTAACA
The DNA here is from genome assembly GCA_039707465.1 of Rhabdophis nuchalis. Classification (NCBI taxonomy): domain Eukaryota; kingdom Metazoa; phylum Chordata; class Lepidosauria; order Squamata; family Natricidae; genus Rhabdophis; species Rhabdophis nuchalis. Next base: position 326,406,575 of record CM077643.1, read on the forward strand.
ATGATTTGAGCAAATCAATCTGTCTTGCAGATGAACAAATTAATACTGGTTGAATCATTACTTTTTTCAGTCAAATATAGACAAATTTCTGGGTTAAGTGATAGAAACAAATATGGGATAAAATAGCAGTTTAAAAAATCCAGTTTCTTTTTACAGATCACTTACATATGTTAAGCAAAAATTAATCTTCTTTATGCATTTTATGAACCTAGCCTAGTATGAAATGTTTTTCATTTAAGATGTATAAACCATGCAAGTTGTATTTTGTTAATAAACTATGGCTTAGTGCAATATGTAAATCCATCCATTGTGTTTTGCATAAACCTATACTAAAGTCAAGATTATGGATTAAATACCAAACTCAATTATTTAAAATATGGGATGCATGCTAATCTTTCACTTAAAATCAGTGACGTCACTGTGTGTGTATATGTATTTGGAGAGAGAAAGAGAGAGTGGCAATTCAAAAAGTGTTTTAAAACTGGAGTTTTAACTTTTAATTTATATATTTTGTCTATTACGTAGCAAAATAAGAGAAAATGTTATTTTTAGGATAGAGCTAATATCATGAATATAATTTTAAGCTTTAATATGTTTATTAGCTATCAAACCATAATATAGTTGCATTTATCATTGAATATAAATATAGACTTTAACTTTATTATCTACCAAACAAAAGAAATGGATGAAGGAAGCAGCCAGGGATTGAAATTGCTCTTTTGGTACGTGCTGTTTTTTACCAGGACAAGCCCCAAGGATATAAAGATATGAAAAAAAGAAAAACAGAGTAATGTTTTTAACTCAAATGTTAATCAGTTTGCTTTCAAGATCTTAATTTTTTTATTCAGCAAGATATAAGTGATATTTAACTGTTTAAAATCTGTCTATTTTAATTGTAGTTTTACAGATTTCTATGTGGTCAGATTTTTCTCTCCTATCTGCTTTTTGTAGCATCCTGAAAAGCTCTAGACTTCTTGAAAGCTCATTTTGACTTTTGAGTTTGTCTTAACAAAAATTACTCTTTATTAATATTAAACCTGGTATAGGAAAAAAAATTCCCATGTCCATCCTTCTGGAAAGTACCAGATATTAAAATTCAGTACCATACATATTTCCTTTAAAAAAAGTAAGCCCAAATACAGAGTCCAAGTTCAGCTTTCTAGTAGCAGTGTTTTGGAGTTAATAATAGGAAATAGTATACCAATATTATGTTTATGAAATATGTTAATTACAATTCTCTGCCTAGTATTAAGAATTGCAGCTGCCTTGTGTAAAGTTCTGCTGAGTGAACAAAGGCCAGTGGTGATGATTCACAATATAATAAGGTGTGGTCTGTAAATAAACTGGTAGTTCATCTGCCTAAGCCTTTATTCAAAAAATGTCAAACACATACTGTATGACCTTATCAGTTATAATTGTCTAAAATTGTATTAAAATTAACTGTCACAGAATGTTTACAGAGGATGTTATATAATAGTATAAAGTATTTAAAAATATAATCGAAGTATGAAATATTTCCAAAATATTCAAGTTTGTGCCCAAGCTTTGATTGAAAACTATTTCTCCCTATTCATTTAATACATTTCCTAGAGCTTATTACAAATAGCTTATGTAGACTGAAAACGTATAGTATTATGTATGTACTTTTTAAAATCATAGGTAAACAGGTCAGAACTAAACTTTCCCAAGCCTTTAATCACTGGTTGAATGTTCCAGAAGACAAACTACAGGTGAGTTGTATAAGTTAAATTGATTAACAGCTAATAGTTTTTAATGGGAAATATAATTACTTTTTTCTTGTTCTGTTTGTATCTAAATATTTAAACTAAAGTTACTGCAGCAATGTAGCATGTTAACCTCTGGTGGCAAGATATTGTGCTCTGTGCAACTGCTTCAGATTGTGATATACTGCAACAAAACATTTGTAAGGAAAAGAGCAATTTGGGCTTTCCAAATATTTTTTATTTTGTGCTTTTAATGTAACACCTAAATGAGTGAGGATAAATATTGGATATATTTGTTCACCGGGGCCAAATATTGAAACAAATCCCTTACTTTGCACTCTAATTTGCACTATGCAGTGAGGAAGGCAGTTTTCCCACACATATCACAGCCTATTTTTCCCTCAAATATATGGGTATAATATATAGGCATGAGAAAACTGCTCATTTTTTGTCACATCAAATATATTTCTGCTGCTATACAAAGCAATTTGATGAAAGAGGGTTGATGAAGATCACAAATAATTTGGTTAGCATGCCAAGCCAAAGCATTCATTTCTTCATTGCTGTTTTCAAACATTTTAAATATTTTAATCATTAAGACTTTGTGTGTGTGTTGTAATATCATAAACATTAATTCTGTAGTCAGGTGTATTACGTTATACATACATCTATATAAATAAAAATATAAAACAGGTAATCTCCAAAAGTACTGGACCGATTGTTTCCAAATTTTCACACAACGTTCCTTACATATACGGCACCAATGATATATATAGATTGTGTAGATGCTAAAGCCGTGCCAGGTACATGCAACGGATATGTAAAAAAATGTAGGTAGATGGATACAGAGAGAGCAGTGAGCCATAGGATGACATAATACAAAATGTCATAATACTGTCCATAAGGTTCAAGGAGAAATACAGTAGGTAGGTAGGCAGCTATAGGGATAGAGAGAGAGAAATGCGGTAGGTAGGTAGGTAGGTAGAGGGATAGAGAGAGGGAGAAATACAGTAGGTAGGTAAATAGGTAGGTAGAGGGATAGAGAGAGAGAAGGAGAAAGAGGAGGTAGGGAGAGGGAGAAATATAGTAGGTAGGTTTGGGATTATACAATGGTTGTGTGTACATGTTTGTGTGTGCAGGTGTAGATCTACACACAGATTGGTCATTTAACTAGACTGGGCCACAGCAACGCATGGCCGGGAATGGCTAGTACATACATATATATATATACATACATACATACATACATATGTATATGCAGCATATCATCATTTCATGTGAGTTATTGTGCATATAGAGGTTATCCGTCACTAATTATATTGTGTAAGTTTGTTCATAATAAAAAAGCCTCTCTATACAAACAAATATATAGAAACACAGACAATTAGGGGTACATGGCTCCAGTGGGAATGATAGTTGGTAAGATGGAATTAAAAGCCTAATTAGCCGAGAGAATTAACATATTGCAAGAAATGAAAATAGAAATAATCAGGGAATCTAAATGTAGAAGAATCATAGCAATATAAAAAAGTTTATTTTGTCTTTTTTATTAGATCATAATTGAAGTTACAGAAATGTTGCACAATGCAAGTTTGCTTATAGATGACATAGAAGACAATTCAAAGCTACGACGTGGTTTTCCAGTGGCCCACAGCATTTATGGAATACCGTATGTGATAAACTGTGCAAACTTTGTATATTTCCTTGGTCTACAAAAGGTTTTAACGCTTGATCATCCAGATGCTGTAAAAGTATTCACCAGTCAATTACTTGAACTCCATAAGGGCCAAGGCCTGGATATTTACTGGAGAGATACATATACCTGTCCTACAGAAGAAGAATATAAAGCCATGGTTCTGCAAAAGACAGGTGGCCTTTTTGGACTAGCCGTGGGCCTTATGCAGTTATTTTCAAATTATAAAAATGATCTGAAACCACTCCTTAACACTCTTGGGCTCTTCTTTCAAATTAGAGATGATTATGCAAATTTACACTCCAAAGAATATAGTGAAAACAAAAGCTTTTGTGAAGACCTAACTGAAGGAAAGTTCTCCTTCCCAACTATTCATGCAATATGGTCCAGGCCAGAGAGCACACAGGTTCAAAATATTCTGCGACAGAGAACTGAAAATGTGGATATAAAAAAATACTGTGTACATTACCTTGAGAATGTGGGATCCTTTGAATATACCCGGAAAACACTAGAAGAACTTGAGTCTGAAGCTTATAAACAAATTGGATTGCTTGGGGACAATCCTGAACTTACAGCATTAATTAAATATTTAAGCAAAATGTTCAAAGACAATGAAAACTAACAATTATCAATTGAATATTTCTGCAAATGATTTTTAAAGGATCAAGAAAAGTTAGATTTGTTTTACAGAACCTATTTGCTCATATGAATTGTGCTGAAACTGATCATAAGGAGTATTTGTGCATACAGTGTATTACTTCAAAATTTCATTTTTCAGTTGCTTATACAAAATCATGTGACAAAAGTCAATTAAAATAGCTTCAAAATCTCTTCAATGATTTTGATTTCTAATCCCTTTTATGACTTAATTCTGATTGTATGACATATCAAAAACTAGTACAATATGACCTAATTTTTTTTATTAGAGGGTATCATCAAGAGGTGTAAAGGATGGTAGTACCCAAAAACCACAATGCTACATTGAAGACTTTTGACAAGAGTTCCAACTGCTAAAGCAAAGTACAGATAGTCCTCATTTACTGATCACTTGTTCAGCAACCATTCAAAGTTATGATGGTGCTGAAAAAGGAGTTTTACACCCTGTCCTCAAAGCTCTCACAAAACCCCTGTGATCATGACTTGGGTGCTTGGCAATGTGCATTTATGATGGTTTCTGACAGAGTGGATAAAAATTGATTATTGTTAAATAAATAAATCCAATTAAAAATGATTTTTTTATTTAAATCAATTTTTTTATTTTAATCGGATTGTTTTGTTTTTTATTAAATTTATTTTAATAAAATGCTTTTGGGAGTAAAAATCTATCTAAAGATAGTTTTCTATTTAAGACATTATTAATTTACTTTATTCAGTATGAAATGGAGTTTAGTTATGTAGTATGAGGCTGTATATTCTGCAATATTGAGACTCAGTGAGTCAACAGGTCAGAAGAGTGACAGTTGCTCTTTAAAAATTATCATTTAAATCAAGCGTTTTTACTAGTAATGATCAAACCTTTTTACTAATGATTCAAATCCACCCTGTGCTTGCAGAATCCCTCAATCATATGATCACCATTTGTGACCTTTACAGCCAGCTTCCAACAAGCAAATAAATTTGGGGGGGGGGGGGGATCAGGGAGTTGCTGGTCATGGTCACTTGATATTAACTTATTGACTGTAGGTAATTCATTCAATGACTGCAGCTGGAACTGATGTCATAAGTTGGCACAATCACATGACACTTCATTTTACAACCATGTTTTAGTGATGGAGTCCCAATTGTAGGATGACTATCTGTAATACCATTGGCAAATAAAATAAGTGGATATTAATTTTTCCTCTGCACTCTGAAAACCATGTATGTACCCTGTTTCCCTCAAAATAAGACCTCCCCGGATAATAAGCTCCATCGGGCTTTTGAGCGCATGCACTAAAATAAGCCTTCCCCGAAAATATTGTAACACAGCATCAGCCATGAGGTGACCATGCTTGCCAACTCCTGCACCTCAAAAATAGTAAGACCTCCCTGAAAATAAGGCCAAGCGCTTATTTCAGAGATCAAAAAGAAATAAGGCCCTGTCTTATTTTTGGGAAAACATGGTATCTTTTAAGATAGTTATGTTCTGATTTCATATACTGTACATCTTAGAAAATGTGGAAAACGGATCTAGTAAGGAATAAAATTGGTGCCATCCCTTTATTACCTACCGAAAAAAGGACAGTTTATAAATGAGGTACTGCTTTTCTTCAAGAAGTACACTCCAAGTGCTGGAAATTGTCTTACTCTGAGTGAATACACTAATTCATTCCCCAAACTCTATTTCCTGCAACTATATCAATGTGACCTAGAATCTCACTTCAAGGGCAAAAATAATAACTGCAAAGAAAAAAAAGTAACTCTATAATCAATTATCTCCCCCCCCCCCCCCAAGACAAGATAGTTTCAACTGGTAAGTCTGACATAGAGGTTCTGTAGGATAGCTTTATAGTGTAAATAACATAGACAATATGTATTATAGACATAATTCCATTAGCTAAAGGACTGCCAAATAATATTTTATTACCATCTTTGATGTTAATTTTTGTGGGTTTATCAATATAACAGATTTATGCCACCTCTATTTGAAGTCTCATTTGCCTCACTTCAGATTAGCTAGGTTGGATTTTGCTCACTATTGATACTACAAATTGGCTGATACTGCCACGCATATATAAAAAATATACTTAATACAAATGTTTAAATAAACTGCATATTTTTTAAAAAGAAAAGCTAATATAAAAGTCAGCTATTTATACAAATTAACAAAAAATGTTTAAATAGTAGCAACTTTGGCAGAATGCAAACACTTTTTATAATTAACACAGCCAATGATATAATTACAGATTCAGTTCCAAAATTCAGAGCAAAAACAGCATCACACTATAATTCTTTAAAATAGATGCATCTTCTCCCAATATCATGCTTTTACTATATGATCCTGGGAAAAGATGTAGCCACAGAATGTATGTTCACACCCAAAGGACCCTTTAGAAATTCAAAGCATTGCAGAGCCTTCGTAATTAGCATCCATTTAGGGCTGAAAATCAAATACCGTATTTATCGGCGTATAACACGCACTTTTTCCCCCTGAAAATAGGGGGCAAATGATGTATGCGTGTTATACGCCGATATGCGTGTTATACGCCGATATATTTTGCCGGGTCATCCGCGAGATCCTGTTGTGTGTCTGTTAGACTCTGATTCCCTCCCTCCCCCGTCTTTCTCTCGCTCTGCCCAGAGCGAGAGAAAGACGGGGGGAGGGAATCAGAGTCTAACAGACACACAGAGGGGGAAGAGACAGAGGGGGAAGGAGGAAACCCTCCACAGCCGCGCGGAAACTCCACGCCGTCTCCGCGCGGCTGTGGAGGGTTTCCTCCCTCCCCCTCTGTCTCTTCCCCCTCTGTGTGTCTGTTAGACTCTGATTCCCTCCCCCCGTCTTTCTACAGACACACAGAGGGGGAAGAGAGAGGGGGAAGGAGGAAACCCTCCACAGCCGCGCGGAGACGCCGTCTCCGGGAGAGGTGGTGGCAGTCCACGGAGGGCGGATGCCCACTTCTCGCTGCGGGTGAAAGAGCCGCCATCCACCTCTTGGCGGGAGGAGGAGGAGGAGGCGGCGGCAGAAGAGCGGACGGGCGGGGTGGGGCTGGAGATGGAGAAAGCCGCGAGGCCGAGGCCGCTCTGGCGCGCGAGTGCAGAGGCGTCGGTTGCCCTGGCATATGGCAGCACGGGCACGCGCTCAGGGAAAGGCAGGGAAGGTGGGAAGAGCGCCCCCCCATTCCTCCCCGCCCGCCAATGGTAGCCCCGCCGCCAGAAGTGGAGGGCCTGGTTGCCAAGGGGAACGGGGAAGCATCCCTCCTCCCCCGGCACCAGCAGCGTGGGAGCTGGACGGTAAGCAGGCAAGCGATCTTGTCGCTCTCGTGCCCAAGCAGGTGCCTCTGCTGCTGCTGCTCCCCTCCCCACCTCACCCCTTGCCAAACCCTGGTAATATGGTGGAAGAGGGGGGGGAGGGAAAGAAGGAAGGGTGGGTGAGTTGCTTTCCCGGGAAGCTGGTGGCAGGGGCTTTTCCTATGTGGCCTTGGATCGCTCCTTTCCACCCACCCCCCTCCTCACCGTTTCTCTGCCTGCTCTGCACCTTTTCCCCAAGAAATCGGTAGAATCAGGGCAGAGGCGTAGCGTGGGGGGTGCAGGGGGGGGCCCGGCCGCACCGGGCGCAACATCTGGGAGGTCGCGCTCGCACTCGCAGCTCTCTGCCCCTGCCTGGCTTGAAGTGACTTCATGCGATGTCAATTTGAAATGCCAGAGACGTCCGGGAAGAGGCTTGCTATCCAGGTCTGACCGGGCAGCTAACACTGCGGGATTCGGATGCGTCGGGCAAAGGTAACTCACTCCCCCCCCCAGTCCGGGCTCACACACACACACAAACACACCCTCCTCCCCTTCTCCTCCACCCCACCGCCTCTTGGGGCCACGCCGCCACTCTTAAGCGAAAGAGGTCGCGGGGTGGGCGTTCTGCTGAATGAATGAGCAGCGGTCTGGTCCTCCTTGCGCGCAGCCGGTTCATTTGAATGTAAATGGGAGGAGGGGATGCGGGGATGTGTGTTGAGGGGGGGGGGAGAGAGAGAGAGAAACGAGCGAGGGAGAGGAAGGAAGGAAGGAAGGAAGAAAAGAGGCGCTTATTAAAATGGATGAGTCTGCAAGTTAGGGGGCGCAAATTGCCCCGGGTGCTGACAACCCACGCTACGCCACTGAATCAGGGTGATGTGGCCTGTGGAGAGATTAATTTGCCGGGAGTTCAAAGTTCTTTATTTGAAATTTAATTTTTTTTCTGAAATTTCCCTCTTAAAATGAAGGTGCGTGTTATACGCCTGTGCGTGTTATACGCCGATAAATACGTACCTCTCTCCCACTCTCCTCCTTAGGTAAAAATGTGAGTGTGGGCAACTTAGAGCTATCCTTCCTCTTTAATAACATTGCAGAATGGCAGTAGTTTAATAATTTATTATGAAATAAAATGTTATTTACCAAAAAGCTTGGGAAAATCTCAAACAAAAACATCCAGTATCACTTTGGTGATATTGTAGCATTATCAATCTTCCTACCCAAATATTGATAATGATGAAGTGATTCTTGGCTGGAAAAAATGCTCATTGTCCTTACCATTTTGAGGCATTCCTAAAACAATACCAAGGTCAAGGTAGTTGAACCTACTGTAATCCTAAAATTCAAATGGCCTCTATCCCTAAAGATAGTTCCTACATTTAATGGAGTGTTGCTCCTTTTCAGCTCATCAGTCTTCATAATTGAATTTCAAAAATATAGCTGGCCAATATTCCTGAGAGAGAGACAAAGACAAGCTTAAGAGTGATTGGTTCCTTGAAATTCCAGCCTACTATACTGTGGAAAGAAGAAACAGTATTTCATGAGCTGGGGAGTATCTAACTCATGAAGACATGTGTTATTTCCATAAATAGATGTCCTCCATTTTCAATTAACAGAAAAAGTAAGAAACACTTCAAGTGCAAAAGTATTGGTCCTAATTAAGCCAGATCTGCAGTAGGCAGGTGTCAGGTTTTGTTTGTCCCTTTTATTAATTGCATTGAGTTTGGTTTGCCAGTACCTAACTTAAAATAATTCCTCACTGAATGCCTCCCAAATTTGCTCTGAAGGTTTATGACTTTATGTATCATTACTAATTCCAGATTTTTTTAAAAAATCTGAACATTTTATTAAGCAGTAAGCACATTAAATATAATCAGTGCAGCATATCATTGGAAAGCACCCAATTTAAATGTAAGCTGTAACATTTGTTGGAAATGAGTTTGAGACCATGATGATTTTACAAATTATACATTCTTGAAATATTTGGTGGGTAAAATAAAGCATACTGTGAAAATCATAAACACCTATGTTTTAATTGTAAAAATTAGTTTTCAGGTGTTTAATATTTATCAGCTTTTAAAAGTTGTTTTAGAATATCTGTCCCAGAATAATAAAACTATCTAGAAAAGCCCTTTCTGTTAATTAACTCATGCTGATTTTAATTGTTAGCCAAATGAACACTTTTCTGGACAGAAATGCAAAAGCTTGTTTTGTGGACCAAGAATTTCCCCATATAGTACCTTATTATTTAAAACTTCTATTAATTTTCATTCTCTACATTGCGTATCTGGTCTTGATAATTATTTTCTCATCTTGAAAATACTTGAAATTGAAATCATCTTGAAATTAGATCCTAAAGCCTTACTAAACTGCTACAGTATAGTAGTTTAGTTCTTGACTTACAATCACCATTGAGCCCAAAAATTATGTTACTGGAGTTGTTAAGTTAGTAACATGGTTGTTAAGTGAATCTGGCTTCCCCTTTGACTTTGCTTGTCAGAAGACACGAAAAGATGGATTACATGAAACCCCCCCCCCCGTTGCCACGCATAATGTGAACTAGGGCCAAGCATCTGAATTTTAATCACTTGATCACAGAGAGGCTGCCACTGTGTTAAGTGTGAAAAACAGTCATAAATCACTTTTCCAGTGCTGTTGTAACTTCAGATGCTCACTAAAATGAATGGTTGCAAGTCAAGGACTACCCAAGTATATTCCAAAGGAAAAGTTTACCAAAATGATTTTGACTAAAGGGAAATGAATTTTTGGCATAATAAGTTATTGCATACTTATTATGCAGCCATCCTAGGGATCTGTCAGAAATACCGCATAAATTTCAAGTTGCTGCTGAAACGTTCGTCCCGTTCAGAACATTCATTTGCGCACAGGAGAAACCTAATACTACGGTCACATCAACAAAACAAAATCCAAAAAGAATCATATTAGCCGTAGCACTAGAAAAGGGTTTATAGCTCTTTCCATCCCCGCAAACTGGCCCCGCTTCGCTCTGCCCACAGATTCCCTCCCCTCCCCCGAGCGGTCTCTGTTCCACCCGAAGAAACTGGGGCTAAGTCAGGGGGAAAGAGAGGCAGGTCAAGAGGTGTCCAGTCCGGACTAAGGTGCTTTCTCGCCCAGGCGCGCGCGCGCACGGGAACGAACACACACACACACACACACACACACTCTTCCCTGCGGGAGGGGAGGTTTCTCCATTGTACTAGGGACGAGAAGCGGGAATTGGGGGGGGGGGGGGCTCGATAAAGCTTGCCCTCCTCCTTCTCAGGGTCCCCCTCGCTGCATCCCGCGTCCACAGCCGCGGCTCCCGGCTGTTTCCCGCAAACTGGCCCCTCTTCGTTCTCCCCACAGATTCCCTTCCCTCCCACGGGCTGACTCCGCGGTCGGAGTTTCAGCAACAGCCGCAGCTCCGGGCTCCAGCCGAGCTAGTCGGGGAGCCGGAGAAGCGACGCTCGGGGGCGGCGATGGGGAGCGCCTTCCTCCGAAGCCGGCCGCGGGACTCCTCGCTTCCTCCTCCCACACTCGGAGGTCCCGCTTCCCGGGAAGCCGAAGCGACCAGTGGAGCCGCCGCCTCAACCAGCAGAAAAACAACAATCCCAAAAGCGAGTCGCTCGCTCGCTCCTTCTACCTCGGCCTTCCCCGGGGACCTCGGCGAATCGCCCAGGGCCGGGGCCCCGCAGCCTCTTCCCCGGGGCAACGTTACCTTTTGTTCCACGGCTGTCGCCCGCTCGCTGGTCCCCCCAAACCTGCCGAGGGAGGGGGGGAGAGAGGAGGACGGAGCCTCCTCTCGACGCCGGGCCCAATCGCCCGGCCCCCGCTCCCGACTCCGTCCCTCCAGCGATCGCCGGCCTGGCGCTGGGGCAGGGAGGGTTCGCCCAGAGGAAGCTTCTCCCTCCCGTCCGAACCCCGGTGGCGACGGCGACAGCAGCGGCTCAGCTCCAAGCTGTTCCGTCCCCTCCCCCGATCCGATGCCTGATTGACGCATCGACGCCCGCCCTCTGCCCGCCTTGCCTGCTTCGCATTGGCGCGCCGCCCCACCGGCCCGCCCACTCGCCGTCGCCATTAGCCGCTGCCTCAGAAACGCTGATGTAATTCCCACTCCAGTTCTATGGAAACAGAGACTCGGGTTCGTAGCGCCTTCTGGGTAGCATGGTTTTGTCCCGCCCATTTGCCGCAGTCTATGAGGGAATTTTTCTTCGCCGCTACTACAGCTCCCGAGATGCCTCGCGAGGACCAAGAGGAGAATGAGAAAATGGAGGGGGGGGGGGGAGAGAGAGAGAGAGAGAGAGAGAGAGAGAGAGACGAAGAGGGCTTTCTCGAAGCGGGAGGAGGGGAGGAGTTCGCGCCTGCGCCAACAGGCCCCGGTGGCGCATTTTCCCTCCATCGGGCGGAGGAGCGATCCAGCCGGGAGGGGAGGGGCTTGCGCTTCTCGCTACTAGAGTGAGGCGGGCCGAGGAGTGGCTGAAGCCGGTGAGGAAACCGAGGAGGCCGCGGTAGGTTGACGGCGCCGCGGCGCTGAATCTCGCTCTACTTGTTTTCTCCCTTCGCTTCCAGAGCCTCTTCTAGTCGAGCGGCGGGTCCTTTCCGTGCCTCCCTCCAGCCTTCGCTTTGTTGCTGTGAGTGTGGCGCTGTCAGCGGTGTGCAACTGAGCTCTTTCTCCCGGTGGCTGTAAGCTCGAATGGGATTCACGATCCAATTTGGGTCGGTCACCGGCAGCAGAGGTTTTGTCTTTTCATTTAAGTGCGGTATTTAAATACAACACAGAGAACAGCACACACTCTGCTAGAGAGAAAGTTCCAGCACAAATCCAACAGCTCGGAAGACAAAACCTTTCTGGTCCCGTTCACCGACTCAGATTGGATCCTGCAACATTATGCAGGGATCCCTATATTCGCCTTCAATCGGATGGGGCTTGGTTTTTTCCCCTCTTTAAAGGTGCTCGGATTTCAAGAAACGGGATGTGTGGTTTTCATGGTAACTGCCACTCAAACAGCATGGAATTTTAGTTGTCTATGTATGAAAAACTTCAGATCATTTCTTTTTCCCCCAAAATGCAAGATTCATCATTGAAGTAGTCGTCTGGAGGGGGGCGGGGATAGGGTTACACAAGTTATTTTGGGCATTGCGCACCCACAAAGCCCTTCTTTTTGGCTCTTGAAATGCTAATACTGTATTTGACAAATTTCTTGCAGTTCAAGTCATTGGGGAGTAAACCTTCGGCAAAATCAGTGCCAGTGTTGCTGTGGTGTTATTCATAGTAAAATTGCATTTTAGCTTAATTTTAGCAAACTCATCTTGGTCCTTATTATATGAAACAGTAAGCTGGCTGGGTTGAATACATATCCTATAAAGGTCCAAATATTGATAGAGGCATTGCTATACAGTTTCAAAGAATTACTGCATTGCAAATTACTGTAAGGTTATTTGATAACTGTATTTACTCATTTTGCTGTTAAATTTTTAATATGCTCTTTAGCCACCTTCAGCTTTAATTCCTTAAGGTAGGTGTAAAGCAGGCATGTCCAAAGTCTGGCCCGGGGGCCATTTGCGGCCCGGGGTTCGGTTTAATACGGCCCTCCAACAGCCCTCCCTGCTCTGTGTAAATGTGGCCCTCCCTTCCTCTCTCTGTCTCTGGGGCTGTGTGGCTGGGAGGGAGGTGGACGGAAGTTACGGACGCCGCCTCCTGCAGCGGGCGAGGGAGCAGACGGGGTGAGCACCCAAGGCTACCGTCATCTTAAGCACCACCGAGGCTGTCGCCCGGTAGGGGCGTCGGCAGGGAAGCCAGTCGCGCCTCCATCGCTGCACGTTCTGGGGCTGCGAAGCTGGGAGAGAGGTGAACGCGCGGCCCCAGAACGTCCGCTTGGTGCCTGCCGGAGGGAGCCGCGATGGAGACGCGACCGGCTTCCCTGCCTGACAGACACAGAGACAGAAGGGGAGGGAGGGAAAGACAGAGAGACAGACAGAGACAGAGAGAAAGAGAGGGAGGGAGAGAGACGGAGAGAGACACAGATAGAGAATGACACAGGGAGGGATTGAATCGGAGACAGACGGGGAAAGAGGGAGAGACAGACATATGGAGAGAGGGAGGGAGGGAGAGAATCAGAGAGAGTGACACACACAGAGACAGGGAGAGACAGAGAGAGGGAGGGAGAGACAGATAGAGACTGATTAAGTGAGTGAGAGACACAGACACACACACAGAGTGACAGAGAGAAAGCGAGAAAGAGAAAGAGAGAAGGAAAGAAAGAGAAAGAAGGAGAGAGAGAGAAAGAAAGAGACAGAAAGAGAGACAGAAAGAAAGAGAGAAAGAGAGAGAAAGAAAGAGAGAGAGAAAAAGGGAAATAAAGAAAGAGCGAAAGAGAGAAAGAGAGAGAGAAAGAGAGACAGAAAGAAAGAGAAAGAGAGAGAGAAAGAAAGAGAAAGAGAGAGAAATGGAGAGAGAGAGAGAGAGAGAGAGAGAAAGGGAGACAGAAAGAAAGAGAGAGAGAGAGAGAAATGGAGAGAGAGAGAGAGGGAGAAAGAGAGACAGAAAGAAAGAAAAAGAGAGAGAGAGAAAGAAAGAGAGAAAGAGCGAGAGAAATGGAGAGAGAGAGAGGAAGAAAGAGAGAAAGAGGTAGATAAGTTTTTTAAAAATTTATTTTCAATACATTGTGAAAACTCAACTGTCAGTTGATCTTAATGTTATGAAATGAAAAGTATGTCATTTGCAATTAACTTGGTATAAAATAATTTATTTGCATTTAATTGTAATGGTTCAAAGAATGTTCGGAAAAATGTTCGGCCCTCCACCATGTTCACTTCATCCAATCTGGCCCTCTTTGAAAAAAGTTTGGACACCACTGGTGTAAAGTATATGTACTATTGTCTCAATAGGTGGCAGTACATGGATGACCTTTCTATGGTTTAGAAAAGAAGCAGGATCTTTTAAATGGAAAACAATAACATCCCAGAATAATGTAATATCACTCCATTTTCGTATTGATGGCCTAAAACTGCATAGCTAGCGACTTACATAGTGATTAGATGTCTTACTCAGTCTGAACCTAGATATTATGTACTGTATGTGATTAATTTCATAAATGGCATAATATATCAAAAGTATTGTTAATTCTTTCCCTAGATCCGTAAAGAAATATCCTGAACTCATCTCTCTTTCTTGATGAGTGATATCATTCCTTCTGATGCAGTTGGTCGAAGAATTCTCTGTAATGGAGAATATGGAACAGTACTTTATGTTGGTAACGTTCCTCCTACAACAGGTAGAAAAAATATTTTTATATCATATGTATTTTGTAAAATAAAAGGGTGATTTTAACATTTAACTGTTTACAGTGGTACCTCGGTTCACGAACTTAATTCGTGAACTGACTCTGGTCGCGAACCGAATTGTTCGTGAACCGAGGCACAGTTTTCCATATGCTAAAAGCATAGCAAAAATTAAAAAAAAGTCACTGAAAGTACTCACAGTGTGCGTGCTGGGGCTTTTTTTTTGTATTCTCTCTACGATCTTCCTACAGGAAGTCACAACCATGTGACAGCCAGGAATACATTAAAAATGGCCGCGGTTCCTGTTTGTGAGCCGAAGCAGAGTTCGTGAACCGAAGCACATTTTGAGGAAAATTTCTGTTCGTAAACCGAATTGGTCGTGAACAGAGGCGTTCGTGAACCGAGGTACCACTGTATTTGTTTTGTAATATTTATCAGTTGCTTCAAGACTCTTGAGCAGTCACAAGGAGAAAATGGCACTAATAATCAAATTCCTCAAGTTATAATATAATCAATTTTTTAAAATCACATTTATGTTCATTAACAATCACATTAGTAGCCAAAAGCTTGTTGAAATGATATGGTTTTAGGACTGTCCTGGAATGCAGGGACTTGTAAAGCCGTGAATGTGTAGTAACAGCATGTTCCATAATTTAGGGGCTACTAATAAAATGGTTACTTTGAATTCCTTTTAGAATTTATTATTTATTAATCAAATTTATATAATCGTCCATCTCACCAACAGCTTTGGGCAGCGCACGACAATCAGATGAAAACAACAAATGTTAAAAACATATAAAAATCATATTGGTACATATTGCAAAAACCAAAACTAAACACTAAGAGAGAATAAACTCCACTTTAAACAATGGAGTTATCTAAGCAAGTCTTTCTGCCTGGGAATTATAGGCCTAATAACATAGGCAGGTCTTGAGGGCTGTTCAGAATATCAAAAGAGTTGAACCTGAATTAATATGGGCGAGTGGGTGTTTGATAAGGCAGGCATCATGGGAGAGGAGACATGTCTTTTGAGACTCTCTAGTCAATGAAACCCTCAGCATGACTATTGTGCCAGGTCTAATGGGGTGGATTTACATAAGTGGGAAGAGGTAGTCCTCAGCTAGTCCAGTTCAATGCATGAAGTGCTTTAAAGGTTAAAAACAGCAGCTTGAATTGAACTCACATGCAAACTGACAACAAGTGCAGCTCATGGATTAGAGGTATAATGTGTACTGTTCTAGGAGCACATGTAACTGCCCACACTACTGTGTTCTGTACTAGTTGAAGCTTCTGGATACTCTTCAAGAGCATCCTCCTGTGGAGCACATTACAATCGTCCAATCTGAAGGTGATCTGGGCATGAGTGACTGTAAGCAGGGCCTGTCCATCCAAGAACAGATATAACTGATAAGCAAAACAAAGCTGTGCAACGACCCTTGTAGTTTTATTTTCTACCTGTTCATCAAGCAGGAGTTATGACTCTAGAAGGGCTCTCAGATTGCGCACTGGGTCTGTCTGGAGTAGTCTGACTCCATCCAAAGATGGTATAATCTTGGAATCAGTAGACTCCAAAATACAAATCTATTCATCTTGCCAGGGTTCAGCTAAAGCCTGTTGTTGCCAACCCAGACCCTCACTGCCTCCAGATGCCAGAAAAAGATATTAACAGCATTGCATAACTCATCAGGGATGGAGATACATAATCGGATTATAAGCTCTCCCGGCAACTTCTTGTAGATGTTAGGAGCAGAGAAAGCCCCAAACCCTGTAGCACCCCTTCATAATAGAGGTCAAAGGCAGAACCTCTCCTTGATGCTTATAACCCTATCCTTCCCATGCCAGAGGTCATCTAAACATGTGACCAATGCCACTTCTATCCCACGCCCAGGTCCGTCTCCTGATTGAAAAGAGTCAAGATAATCTGCTTCCTCCAAGGCCCTCTAAATATGTTTCATGACCACCTTCCCTACCAACTTCACCAAGAAGGGGAGGTGAGATACTGGACAAAAAGTGTCTAGTATAGTAGGATTCTGCAATGCCTTTTGGCGGCTGAGGACAAACCACAACCTCTTTAAGAGGTAATGGAACAAAGAAAAATTAACTACTGTCAGAACCCATTCACACAACGTTCCCAGGCCACTGCGACAAGCCAGGAGAGGCCTGGATCTAAAGAACATGTGGTTGAGCTCATAATCCTAATGATTCTATCCATTTCTTTAAGTGTCACAAGTCTGAACCATTCCCAAATAACCAGGCAAGACTCCTCCCTAGGAATCTCTTCAAGACCTGTAATAAATTTAGGCAACTTTATCTGACAGGTACTATGCAAATTCCTCTGCCTGCCCCTGTAAGAGGTTCTCTAAGCTCCCTTGTCCAGGAGGGCAGAGAAATACTGGTGCTTCATCATTCTTACCACCACAACATAGACTCTACCTCATATTCACTTGCGTTCATCCTTTATTGAGTACCCATAATATTCTAGGGCATGATCCAGTCATGACAAAGGAGAGACCTCCCAATTTCAGTCCACATTGCCACTGCTTCAACAGGAACACCAGATCCAGAATGTGACCACTATCCCAAATCAGACTTTGGATGACCTGAGATAGGCCTTGGAAGCCATCTCAATCTATTGCTATAGAAGGAAGATTAAAGTCCCCCTGAAGCATAAATCTGGAGAATTCCATTGCCAACCCAGAAACAGAGTCAAGGAACTCAGGCAGGGAGTTCCCAGATGATTCACAGCATTCCCAGATGATCCCTAGAGCCCAACTTAATGATCGGGTCCACAAGTGGAACAATGTCCCTGAAAACTGTTAAGAGATTCCCTGGTGACAATCACCACATCCCCCACTCCTGCTGGAGAATTTTGGTTGATGTCACACTTGAAACTCAGACAAATTTCAGGAAGAGAAACTCCCTCTTCTGGACCCAGCTAGGTCTTGTTAATCGTGCCCTCTCGTCCACAGTCAAATCACGGACAAGTGGGGATATTATAAACCGACATGGCATTTAGCAGTATCAACCAGAAAGTAAGATCATTGAAGGTCCATTGACAGAGCATTGGGGCTTTGATCAAGAAACTGGAACTTGGAGCTGTTAACAAAACAATGGATCCATGGTTTCTGACAGTGACCCCCTTGATGTCTCCCACCATATCTCTCCTTGCCCATCACCACCATAGTACTTTGGGCCGTCACCTTTCACCAAATAGTAACTCCATCCCCTTATCCAAGCCCTTTAGATACCAGACCTGGGAATCCATTTACTGTCCTTGCCTATCCTAGGGAGGCAAAGCCAGGCACCCCAAGGTACTTAACTCCACCAGGTCTCAGTGCAGGGTAGCCAGCAGTCACTTCTCCACAAGCTCACAGCAGACACATCATGCACGCACACGCACACTTTATGCAAGACACATTCCCTTGCTGCTTCCACCAGTGGGCAGAGGCTCACTTCCTCCTTCACCTTTATCAAATCTTCTTCCAACTCTCACCTAGAGGAAGGAATCAACATTCTCATACCCACTAGTATCCAAGGGCACCCTTCCCCTTCTGCTTCCACTAGTTGTGAGAGATTTTCCTCCCATTCACTACCACCAGATCTACCTCTGATTTTCACCCAGAGGAAGGAGAGAAAGGGAGAGTTATTCAGACAACAGTGGGAAACCCCAAGTCCAGCTCTTAAATATTTATCTATTAACTCTCCCCCAAATCTGGGGTCCCTTTAACACCATACTCCATAGAAGCAGCCAGGCAGTCCAAACCCCTCCCATCCCCAGGCTGCATGATAGACATTTTCCTCCTCTGGGAAATAGCCTGAGTGGTTGTCCAGGCCAAATACGTCCCTGCAGTAGTGGATGCCTCAGTAATAGTCATGTCAGCCTGAGAATGTGAGAAATGCCACGGCCTAATTTTGAAGTCACCCAGTTCCCAAGCATGGCAAATGTGGTTGGCATAGCAGGCATGGTTAGCGTTTCAAACCAGCAAGTACTTCTGACCTCTCCCAGTTCTCCCATTGAGAAAATCTAGATTGGGTCAGGGAGTCTAATCCAACAGTCTAACCTCCCTGCATGTGCGCATCAATCCTACATCCCACATGCAAACAGAAAACAAAGCTCGCATAAAATCACAAGGACAGAAATCCTGACACTTCTGCTCCCTCTACCATCTTAACTAGAAGCTGCATAAACTAAATCAGTCTTCTTTTTTATATATTTTACTGCCAGAGGTTTCCTTTCCAACTTTTTTCTACTTTGAATTCAGATACAGATGTGTTAGTGTAAATACTTCTTTTGTTTGCTTACAAGTTGGTATATTTGAATTAATAGCTTAAAAATACAGCCATCACTATCAACTGTTCTTTAAAAATGGCTTACCCTTTTGCTCTTCAAAGTAGGTGCTAGAATTATGAATCACACAACCTGTTAATGCTTTGAAAAAGAACGTTGAGTCTTCATACCATGTTTTTAATGAAAAGAAGTCCTTAATGAATCTAGAAGTATATTTCAATTTAATAAACACTATAGAAATGCAGCAATACCACAGTAGATAATAAATTAATCTGAAGTAAAATAAATGTTAGATATATTTTCAGATTACTCAGAAGGAAGACTCAAAAATTAAAACTGCAATTTAACACAAGTTGTCTCCCCAAGATAAAAAGCATACTGCATATTAAAGCTTAAGTCTTTAACCTGAGTTTATTCTAGGTAATTTAAACTTGATGTTTAGTTTTTAAAAAACCTCTAGGAAATGCCTTAAGTATGAAAGCCGGCTGAGTGACTTTGGGTCAGTTTCCCCCACCCTCCCTCCCTCCCAACCCTCTTTACCTCACAAGGTTGATATGAGGAAAATAGGAAGAGGAAAGCGTATTAGATATCTTCACTACCTTGAGTTACTTGTAAAAATAATAAAGGTGGCAATAAATAAACAAATAAACAAAAATGAATATAAGAATGCTAAAATCACAGTGTTGAAAAGGTTCGTTTTGGCAATTCAAGTGTCAAAAAGAAATATCTTTAAAATAAAAATGTTAATTCATCAGCCTTACTGTTACAACCTAAACTTGCTGAAACTTTGTTAAATTTTATGTACTATTAGGAAACTCAGTTCTTCTATTATTCGTGCAGTTGAATTACTAATTCGGGATGGAAGTTGTTGATAAAGAGCTTCAGACAAACCCCACTGCTCTACAAGAACTATCTCTGAAGCAGTTGCTCCAAAATATTCTTTTTCCAAATCTGGAATATTCTTTTTCTATTGTGAATGTTATATGTTTTATACATTTGGGATAGCATAGCTTTTTAAAAATTAGAAGTAGCTCTTCTGTCAATATAAAAGTAGTAAGGAAGAGGCAGACTAGGCAATTTTGAGCACAGAGAGAACAGATCAGATCAGCTGAGTAGCTATTAAAACCTTAAATAGTTTTATTGCTGAACCATTTTGAAAGTTGCATTATAAACCATTGATTTTTATAATATTAGGAATTTGGCTTGGAGTTGAATGGGACAACCATGAAAGAGGAAAACATAATGGTAGCCATGAAGGAATACAGTATTTCGAATGCAGGTGAGTTAATTCTAAAACGTAATTTCCCTTTTCAACAAATAAATAACATGTGCAAACTATAAATGAATCAGGCAATAAGATTAATACTTTCCTTTCACTCTTAATAACATTACCTGGCAATCAATAACTTGAATGCATTGTATTTTTGTACCAGTTAAGCTTAGGAATGTAGGTTCAGATAACTGAATCTTCTTGGAAATTATCAGCCAACTGCCTGGTTTATTTGAATTATTGGGGATCAAACAATGTATTTAAGTAAAGTATCCGTAATTTGTTTTTTATTCCCCCCCCCCCCCCATGCCAAATATTTCAAGTTTAATTTTGCTTTTTCCTCTTTTGATTATGGGGCTTTTAGATCACAGAATACCCAAAAAATACTACTACTAAGCAGTAGATTAATTATACATATCTACAGTTGTACATATCTACAAATTCTCCTATTCACAAAAATTTACCGTTTCCCCAAAAATAAGACCACCTTTATAATAAGCCCAATCAAGCTTTTGAGCGCATGCACTGACATAAGCCCTCCCCTGAAAATAAGCCCTCCCTGAAAATATTGCAACCCAGCAGCAGCCATGAGGTGACTACACTCACTACCTCCTGCACCTCAAAAATAATAAGACTTCCCCGAAAATAAGATCAAGTATTTATTTTGGGATTCAAAAGAAAATAATATCTTGTCTTATTTTTAGCAAAACAAGGTATTTGTAATCTTAAATCAACATTCATGAAGTGTTCCTGGTTATTCAGCTACATGTGGAGTACAGCAAAAATTACGAGCTTCCATTCTGTGCATGTCTTTTTTTATATTGGTAATCTTGCTGGTTAAAATGGCCCCTGAGCTAATGTTCTGAATGTGAAGAGACTTTGGTGAGCCTTAAGAGAAAATATGCATGTTAGATAGGCTTTCTTCAAGTTTGACTTGCATTGTTATTGGCCATGAGTTCAATATTCATGATTTAGCAATACATTATATCCAGAAAAAGGAGGAGCAAATTTGCCCATCTGTATATGAAACCACAACGGAAACTGCCAAATTAACTTCTGTAGTGTGAGGAAAGGATGGAAAGGTAATCCAAATTTGTAGATTTGTAAGATCATGATCAATTAACAAAAAAGCAGAGTAGGCCACAAAGTTGTGAAGCTTAAAGCCAAAGATGTTTACAGCCACCTTACGCCCTTCAAGGACATTGCTCTTACCCTTTTTGGCTAGTGCTAGTTGGTTTGCACATTTCAAAAGGTGATACAGGTAGTCCTCAACTTACAACCACAATGGAGTCCGGAATTTTGGTCATAAGTCTTTGAGGTCATTAAGAGGGTAACCACATAATGACTCAATTTTACATTTGCATCATGGCTTTCCAAGACATCGTTGTTAAGTAGTCACGTGGGTCATTATGCAGAGAGTGGAGTGCCTCAGAGTTGGGGGAGTCCCAGTGCAGGACAAGTGCAAGTTAGAGAAAAGGGAAAGAAGCTGTAGCTGTCCCAGACTGATTCAGTAGTGCAGTGAAAAGGTGTCACACCCAGGAAGCGCAAAACTCTTGGGAAAACAAAAAACACAGTGGGATAAGAAATCAGCTCCCCCGCGGTAAAAAACAGAAAGTCTCCACACACAGCACAAAGCAGTTGCCCTGCTAGAAGCTCCAAATGCCTGGGTGGCTCCAGGTCTCAAATCTCCACAAAGTCCCGAATAGTTGGGACGTTCCAGTTCATCTGTCCTGCACCACGCCAGCTGACCTTCAGCATTTTCTTCCTCCCATTAAACTGCCTAGCCTGATCCTTTACAAGGAAGAAGATTATTGGTATGCACTTACTCAGAATTCATGATTTCACAGAACATTTAATACTGTAAATAATATAAATTTATTGTACTAGTGTTTTTGTGTTTAACCACTCTGCCCCAGATTGGAGAATGCAAATATGACAGCTAAAATAGAACTTTAAAAACATTTGTATTCCTCCCAACTGTTTCACAACTATATTGGAAACAAATCAGCCCTGATTCAGGAAAGGGAAAGAAGTATCTGTATCTGGAACATCAACTAAAACACATGAATTTTTTATTCAGGAACAGGTCATCTGGAACCATCTGTTTCTCGAACAAGATGTTCTAAAACTGCTTTTAAACAACTCTTGTCACTTTCCTTCCAGGCATCCTACAGGTGGATCCTTTATCCGCCCAAACAAGGCAAATTTTGGAGGAGATTTCCTTTCCGCTGTTAAGAAGAAGTATGAAGAGAATGAAAATGAGCACGATCCAGAGAATGAAACAAGACTGCCATTCGTATTTGGAAGTAAAACAGTAGAAGCAGTTGGATTTGATTCCATTAAGAAAAAACAAAAGCAAGTACAGTTCCTCTGAAAATGAGCAGCATCATGTTGAATGGATTTCTAAACTATTGGAATGTTATTGATGCTACTAATACATTCATATGTTTATATCACATTCCCTATTATAATTCTTGCCCTTGTGCAACTTTTCTACAATTTTACTGTATTATTTCTTAGATTTGTCCTGTAGCTTTGTATTTGTTATATGCATTGTAGCATGTTCTCTCTCAGAAAATACTCTGTCATACTGATGCTGTGTCTTTGGAGCTGCAGAACAGTAGCATAAAAGACACATCTGAGAAGGGGTCCTATTGCTCCTGCTGCTTTGGTAGTAGGCAGGATTTCAGCAGGCCTCTGATTAGAAAATCTCAGTAATTGATCTTGAAATATTGATATCTTTATCTTAAATAAAGTAAGGCAATGAAGCTTGTAGGGAAAGCATATACCATATTTTTCGGACTATAGGATGCACCAGACTATAAGACACATCTAAATTTGCAGGAGGAAAACAAGAAAAAAATAATTTTGGGCCTCTGCGCATCGCGTTTTCACCCTCCTGGCTCCCAGAAACCCTCTGCAGTGCTGTGCACATCCTGTTTTCATCAAAAACATGCCTGTTTTTGGCCTCCAGAGTGCATGGAGAAAACGCAATGCGGAGGAATTGGGGCCCCAAAAACGGGCCCATTTTTGGCAAAAACTGGACATGCGGAGCACTACAGATTGCTTCTGGGGGCCTTGGAGGGAGAAACGCGATGCACAGATGATTTGGGGGGCCACAAATGCCAGTATTTGGTCTATAAGACGTACCTAAATTTTCATCCAATTTGGGGGGGGGGATAGGTGCATCAAATGCTTCAAAGAATACGGTAACTCATTTTCCTTGGGTTTCATTTTCTTTTTGCCTAAATATTTTCTACTTCAACAGCATTTTGCCATACTTTGCATCATCTTGCCTAGCTTTCTTTTCTGTCTGTCCAAAAAAACCCTGATACTTCACTCTTATTAAGGACAAAAAATTACAATGTTCTTCTAATGAGACACTTTTTTGTAGGCAATTGAATACCTTGCGTGACATTTCAGTAGATAGGTGTGCCGTGAGTTTTGCAGGTCAAGAAGACGAAATCAGAAAATCATGCCCTAGTATCCTTTTTATATTGTCAAACTACTCATACAGTATGTGGTCTGAAGCATAGTGTTGATTTCAAGAATTATATAAGGTTATAACTACAGGAAACGTCCTTAAACAAAATTAGTAGTCTAAAATAAAAACCTTTAAAACTACTGAAGAGGATTGGGGAAAATTTTGAAGATAATACAGAGGAAAAGTCTATTCTGGTAGCAGTACTCTAAACAGCATATGAAATTATGTTCCATTATTGAGAAAATAGATGAGGATGTTTTGGGGAAATACATCACAAATAAATTGTAAAAGTCATAAATTTTACAACAGGTGATTTTAAATAAAATACATTTCTGGGGATGCGGAAAAAAAATCAAAACTATTTGAAATATCAAGAAAATAATAAGATGGAAAATATTTAATATAAAAAAAACTATACAAATGAAACCCTATATATATAAATTAATGGAAAGTAATAATATTGTTTTCAATTGGAAAAAGCACATTAAAAATAATCCTGATTTTCATGGCTGAAATTGCAAAAATTACAAAACCATAATATCAAAAAGTACAACTTCTCTGTGGGAATGTTAGAATGAATATCTAATCTAAATTCTCTTGAGTTCATGGATATATCCTGGAGTCCTTTATACAGACCAAAAGTGGATAGTGCAGTTTCCTTGTCATTTTGTACATAAGCTGTACAATAGGGTTTAGATTGTCTTTCCTCCCTTTTTTAAAACAGTCTCTTCTCAGAAAAAAAATGGGAAGAATATAAGGCATGTCTGATGTTGCCATATACATGAAATGGCCCAACCTGTAGCTGTGCTTGCCATGACATCTGTCCCCAAATGGTCCCTGGTCAATAAAGTATTGCCTTCTCCCTACTAAACTCCAGTATTTCTTAAGTCCTTAAACTAGCATAGTGCAAGGTCATATTTCTTAAACTCAATCTTGCAAAAAATTTCTTAAATATATTTTGCTCAGATATTCGGCAGATAAGCTTATCAAGAAATCTTCTGTCATCTTGGAAAGAAGTATTAGCTATTGCCTGCCAAGTTGAAAATTTAGAAATACTTAATCTCAGGTATTCACAGATAATTTCATAATGTGTAGATGGGATTAGATTTACGTTTTGGGGAATTTTTTTTCTTGGACCAAATGAACATAATTTTTGCTGATTCCTCTTTTTCCACTTTGCCCGAAGAAAAGCTGTTCCAGCTTTTCCCTTGATTAGAGTCTCCTTGAACAATACAAGGTTCTACAAGGAAATTGTGAGAAAATCACATTTTCCTCTTCAATTCTTCCAATGATAATCTGTACTGGATTCCTGCCTTTTTGGAGAATGAAAGAGCCTTTTCATTTGTGAAAGAGAACACTAAACCCAGTCATTTATCTGTATCAAATATTGTCAAAGCATTTTAAATGTTTATGTTAATGGTATTAATACACACCTTACACTGTAGTTCCAACAAGCCGGCCTAGCCTAACCTCCCGTGGGGACTTTTAGGAAGTTTTTAAATTGGGTATTTTAAATTTGGTTTTAGTACAGGATGGGAATGTTTAATATTTATTTTAAATTATATATTTATCTTTGTATTTGTGTGTTTTTAAATTTCCTGTACGCCGCCCTGGGTCCTCTGTGGAGAAGGGCGGGATATAAATTTAAATTAAAAAAAAAAAGTTCCTACTAGTTTTTAGTATCCATCTCAAATTGTTATTTTTTCTTTAATTCTCTTAAGTGCCATCCTTACATGGTAAAGGATGAACTCCTTTTATGAATATATGTGCACCACCAGTATGGGGCTTTTTCTTTATTTTAGAAACAAGGCTTCCCTATAATTTGATCCTGGATTTAGGATCTTATGCCTTGAACTAATACCACAGATTTGATATGACTTAAAAGTGACATCTCTGAAATCTCAGTGTTTAACTCTGCAGTTGTTTCTGATATGAAATATGGGAGACCAATGTAAGCAAAAATGATAAATTAACAGAAATGTAAAAGAAGGCCTAATATAACTTTGTCTTTAAATTGCAATAGAAAAATTAATGTGCTATTTTTGTTCCATTTTCTAATGTGGTATTTTTTTCCTCAATTTTGGAATAGTGAAAACAAAATGAAATTTCCGTCTGTTCTACCACCTGCTTCACAAACATTTTGTAAACTCAGGGTTTTGGCACTTAATCAGACTGGAGTGACATGGACTGAGGTAATACAATTTAGAGCTTTGAACGTTTATGGTTAGTTCTTAGTCATATCATTTGTAATTCTAATAAAACACTCAAAGATATATAAACCAACATAAAATATGCAATTTTTGCAAAAGTGTATACATTAATTTTTTCCATGGGAAAAAAAACAGGTAAGGAATCTAGCTACCCTCACAATCTATTCTTCCTATAGTTCCTGTAGGACATTACTTATGAAAACTTGAGAGAAAAATATATCCATATTTTGCCTCATCAATTTTGTTATTGATTGTATTGACGCTACGTAAACTTTGCTTAAATTGCAGCCTGTAAAAATCAAAAGAACAGTAGATTTTCTAATAAAATGATGCATGGTAATTCTTCTAGCTTTGCATGTCATACTAGCAGATGTTCTTCCCATTATGCAGATATGAACATGAATTTTTTTTCAAATGTTGAAATGTTTTCCAGCTTTTCTGAGTCAGACATAGAGCTTGTTAAAAGTTTCATTATTTATTTAAAAGCTGTAGGTGCCATCTCAAGCCAGTGACTCTGATCAGTGAACACCTGGCTTCAAAGATTTCCCATCTTACTTATGAAGTAGTGCCCAGTAACATTTCCTATTCAATTTCGTTCCCTTCCAACTCCTGAAGCTTCCATTTCAAAATATGGGGAATATCATGAAATGTAGTTTTCTGGATCTTCACTATTCTTTCACTTTTCTGTTATGACATGAATGGGTTTGATTCCTAGTTCTCTGCATTTATATCTAGTAAGATGGCTCTCCCCATGGTTGAACTCAACATCCCTTCTAAGAATGAAAGTGGTTTTTTTTAAATGAAAGTAGGTTCCCTAACCATGAAATACATTTCAAGGTAGCTCTAAGTATTATTGAAATAAGTTTATAAAGTTGGTATTATTTGATTTTGTCTACAAAGGCAAGTGAAGTTTGTTGTTTGGACTAAATGGTGTTTTCCCTTTAGGTTCTTTTATGTGCTACAGGGTGGCCGGCTCTTGAAGAACTGTACCTTGTTTCCAATAACATTTCACTTTTAAAAAGGTATGAGAGTAATTATTCATACAGCCATTGTTTTACAGATATGATTCAGGTAGTTCTCACTTACCAACCAAATTGGGACTGGCAACTCCGTTGTTAAGTGATGCAGTTATAAAGTGAAAGGCACATGAACTTACAACATCAGTTTGTCAGTTCTAGCTGCAATCATTAAATGACTCACAGTTATCAAGCATGATATCACATGACAGCAATCTACAACTTTCTACCTGTTTCCCCATTTTCGTTGCTTTTCAGAGGCTGGCTGTGATAGTGATTTTGATTTTATTAAATTTATATTTATTCTCTGTGGTAGAGAATAAATAAATTTAAATTTATATTTAAATTTAAATTTATTCTCTGTGGTAGGACTCAGGGCAGTGCACAGAAAAGTAAAAACCACAACACATACATATAATATAAAATGGGATTAAATAGTAAACCTGTGCTAAAATAGTTAAGACCAATTAAAATATTAACTTTAAAATTAGACCGTTAATCTATGCCAGGCCAGCCAGATGGAAAAAATGGGCTTTGAGCGTCCAACGGAAGAGGCAGAGGTCAGTAATGGTGCGGAGGTCAGGGGGCAGGTCATTCCAGAGGGCCGGACCTGCCACAGAGAAGGCCCTCCCCCTGGGAGCCGCCAGCCTGCATTGACCGTCAGACGGCACCCTGAGGAGGCCCAGCCTGTGGGAGCACACCGGTCGATGTGATAGTCACAATCATTTCACTGTAGGTCACTGCAACTCATTAATGTGTTTTAATTGGCAAGTGCCAAAATTGCAGTCCGATGCCCATAGCCCCAAGGACCCATCATAAATCTCCTTTTTCATTGTCATAATTTCAAAGAATTGCTGAACAAGTAGTTAGTAAGCAAGGACTCTATATTGCATATTTTTCAGCATGTCCTGAAATTTCTAATTATGAATCATACTGATTGATGTGACTGTAAGGATTAGACTTTTATATTTATAGATATACTCCTGCGTGCGCATGTGTATATGTATCTTGTTTTTATATATAAAAACATCTTGCAGTAAGAGAATATATACTCTGTTTAAAACATTATTACAAACATGTCGACTATCCATTAATTAATATATAAATTAAGGATAGTTTGCTGACATTCAAGATTCAATATCATTTCATTATGATATGCCCACCTTCCGTCCTGATTTGAGAAAAACCACAAACCAGGATCAGAAGCAGGAAATTGCCTTTGAGTAGAGTAGGGGAAGTAAACGGTGACAAAAGGAATGCGTAGTTCTGAGTAGGTCTACTGCTTTATCTCTCCACCTTGCTGTTAAACTGTAGGTTGTGTGATAACCGCTCTTCCAGGTATAGTAGAGTCTGTAAAAACTATTGTATATATAGAATCAAATATCTCTAATCATTCTACATGGGGCTCCCCTTGAGATGCACTCGAGGGCTACAGCTGGTCCAGAACACGGCCGCGCGGGCAGTTATGGGAGCTACAAGATATCCACCCCAAACCACCCCAACGATGCCGTCGAGGTGCTGTCCCGGTGTCTGGAGGCCGTACGGATCTGGATGGGTAGTAACAAACTCAAACTCAACCCGTCCAAGACCGAGTGGCTGTGGTTTCCGGCACCCCG
This sequence comes from Rhabdophis nuchalis, assembly GCA_039707465.1. Classification (NCBI taxonomy): domain Eukaryota; kingdom Metazoa; phylum Chordata; class Lepidosauria; order Squamata; family Natricidae; genus Rhabdophis; species Rhabdophis nuchalis. Next base: position 326,435,078 of record CM077643.1, read on the forward strand.
GTTCAGCCAGTTAAGTCCAACACTGGCCATTGGGGGCGAACAACTGGCCCCCGTGGAGAGGGCGTGCAACTTGGGCGTCCTCCTGGATTCCCGGCTGTCCATGGAGGACCATGTGGCGGCCGTGGCCAGGGGGGCGTTCTATCAGGTACGCCTGATACGCCAGTTGCGCACCTTACTGGACCGGGGAGCCCTTCGCACAGTCACTCAAGCGCTTGTGACATCCCGGCTGGATTACTGTAACGCTCTCTACATGGGCTACTGTAACGCTCTCTACATGGGCTCTCTACATGTAGCTTCTGTGCAGAATGATTTCCAGAGTTTGGGGTACGAACTTAGTAGTACAGGTTGTAGGCTTATCTTCTCAGAGGTTATACCAGTATACAAGGAACAAAAAGGAAAGGGCCAGTGCATAGCAGAGTTTAATGTGTGGCTAAAGGAGTGGTGTAAAAAGGAAGGCTTTGGTCTTATTAGTCATGATGCCTGCAGCTGGTCCAATGATAAACTGTACAAAAGAGATGGTTTGCACCCATCCAAGAAAGGGACTGAGTTACTTGGCACTAAATTCACAAATTTCCTGGCTAAACATTAAAACTGAATAGTGGGGACAGAGAATCAATAGATAAAGAACATTTCTGTCCCCAGCAAACTAAAATTCATAGGGTTATCAGTGCGTGTAACATAGATATTTGTGCGGGTAATATTATCAACACTGCTGTCAAGCAAAACCAAACAATTAACAGTGAGTGCCATACCATGTACATGAACCATACAAGTGGCAAAGAAATAGGGGCAAAGAGAACCATAGTCAGGCATAACACAGGTTTCGTAGACAGAAAACACAGGGTCAATCAAAATTGACTCAAATGTCTATACACCAATGCACAGAGTATGAGGAATAAACAGGGTGAATTAGAAATTCAAGTAAATGAGGGCAGATACGATATTGTTGCCATTACAGAAACTTGGTGGGATGAAACCCACAAATGGAACATACAGCTAGAAGGATTTAAATTATTTAAAAGAAATAGACCAAATAAAAGAGGAGGTGGAGTTGCACTATATATAAGAAATAATTACATCTCTACAGAAATAGAGCACAACAATGATGAGAACTATCTTGAATGTATTTGGGTCAATATTAAAGGTTGGGGGGGGGGGAATGATATTGTCATAGGTCTATACTACAGGCCACCCAACCAAGCAGAGGAAGTGGATGTACTTTTTGCTAACCAGCTAACAGGTATGTAGGAAGCACACTACAATAGTAATGGGAGATTTTAACTACCCTGACATCAATTGGGAAACAAACTCTGCACCAAGTGGAAGATCCAACAGGTTCCTAACAAACCTAGCAGACAACTTTGTTTCCCAAAAGGTAGAGAAGGGAACAAGGGGATCAGCAATATTGGACTTAATTCTCACTAACAGAGAGGAAATGATAGAAGGTGTAGAAGCTACAGGAACTTTGGGGGCAAGCGATCATGTAATACTGGAATTCAACATTATGCAAACAAAAGTAGTTGAACAAAGTCAAACTAGAGTCTTAGACTTTAAGAGAGCTAATTTCAATAAACTCAGAGAGAGCTTGGGAAGGATTCCATGGATGAGAATCCTCAAGGGGAAAACAACTCAAGAAGCTTGGGGAATTTTGAAAAATGAGATTATAAAAGCCCAGTCCAGCGCAATACCAATGAAGAAGAAAAATAACAGTTCCTAAAAGAAACCAGCATGGCTGCATAAAGAACTCTCTGACAAATTGAAAGACAAAAAGGATAAATATAAAAAGGGGGACATAACTAAGGCAAAATATCAGCAAATAGCCCGAGCCTGTAAAGATGAAGTGAGGAAAGCTAAGGCTCGCAATGAAGAAAGGCTTGCCAAAAAAGTAAAAAATAACAAAAAAAGCTTCTTCCAACATGTTAAAAATAAGAAAAAAGTTAAGGAAACAATTGGTCCACTGCTGGGAGAAAATGGCAAGAAGATGATAAGCAACAGGGAGAAAGCAGAACTATTTAACTCTTTTTTTGCATCTGTCTTTACACAAAGGGATAAAACAGCCCAACCAATCAAAAACAGCACCACAAAAATCAGATTAGGAACACAAGTTGAAATAGGGAAGAAAATGGTAAGTGAGCACCTGTCTGCCCTGGACGAGTTCAAATCACCAGGACCGGATGGATTACACCCCAGGGTTCTGAAGGAACTGGCAGACGAGATCTCAGAACCACTGAACTATATCTTTCAGAGATCCTGGAGCACCGGGGAACTGCCAGAAGACTGGAAAAGAGCTGATGTGGTTCCCATCTTCAAAAAAGGAAAAAAAAACAGATTCAGAAAACTATAGACCCATCAGCCTGACCTCAATACCAGGAAAGATTCTGGAAAAGATAATTAAACAACAAATAAGTGAACACCTAGAAGCAAACAAAGTAATAGCCAAAAGCCAACATGGGTTTGTCAAAAACAGATCATGCCAGACGAATCTAATTGCATTCTTTGACAAAGTGACAAAATCAGTGGACCAGAGGAATGCTGTTGATATAATTTACCTGGACTTCAGTAAGGCATTTGATAAAGTAGACTACTATTAGATAAAGTAGAAAATTGTGGGTTAGACAGCACCACCACCAAATGGATTCGCAACTGGCTGACTAACCGCGCTCAACATGTAGTCCTCAATGGAACTGCATCTACATGGAAGGAAGTATGCAGTGGAGTCCCCCAAGGCTCTGTTTTAGGCCCAGTACTCTTTAACATCTTAATCAACGATTTGGATGAGGGGATAAATGGGGAACTCATCAAATTTGCAGACGACACCAAGCTGGCAGGAATAGCCAACACTCCAGAAGATAGGCTTAAGATACAGAAGGATCTAGACAAACTTGAACATTGGGCACTATCTAATAAAATGAAATTCAATTGTGAAAAAAGTAAGGTCCTACATATAGGCAACAAAAACCAAATGCACAAGTACAGTATAGGTGGTACCTTGCTCAATAGTAGCAACTGTGAGAGGGATCTTGGAATCCTAGTGGACAACCATTTAAATATGAGCCAGCAGTGTGCAGCAGCTGCCAAAAAAGCCAACACAGTTCTAGGCTGCATAAACAGAGGGATAGAATCTAGATCACGTGAAGTGTTAATGCCACTGTATGGTGCCTTGGTAAGGCCACACTTGGAATACTACATACAGTTTTGGTCGCCACGATGTAGAAAAGACGTGGAGACTCTGGAAAGAGTGCAGAGAAGGGCAACCAAGATGATTAGGGGACTGGAGACTAAGACATATGAAGAACGGCTGCAGGAGCTGGGTATGTCTAGTTTGATGAAGAGAAGGACCAGGGGAAACATGATAGCAGTGTTCCGATATCTCAGAGGGTGCCACAAAGAAGAGGGAATCAAACTATTCTCCAAGGCACCTGGGGGCAGGACAAGAAGCAACGGGTGGAAACTAATCAAGGAGAGAAGCAACTTAGAACTAAGGAGAAATTTCCTGACAGTAAGAACAATTAACCTCTGGAACAGCTTGCCTCCAGAAGTTGTGAATGCCCCAACCCTGGAAGTCTTTAAAAAGATGTTAGATAGGCATTTGTCTGAAATGGTATAAGGTTCCTGCCCACGCAGGGGTTTGGACTAGAAGACCTACAAGGTCCCTTCCAACTCTGCTATTGTATTGTATTGTATTATTGTATTGTATTGTATTGGGGCTCCCCTTGAGGTGCACTCGAAAGGCTACAGTTAGTACAGAATGCGGCCGCGCGGGTGATTATGGGTGCCTCAAGGCAAACCCACGTAACACCTTTCCTGCGCGAGCTGCACTGGCTGCCTGTGACCTTTCGAGTGCGCTTCAAGGTGTTGACGACCATCTTTAAATCGCTCCATGGCTCGGGGCCTGGCTATATACGAGACCGCCTCCTGCCCCATACATCCCTTCGTCCGATCTGCTCCCACAGAGAGGACCTTCTCTGGGTGCCGTCGGCGGGGTAATGCCGTTTGGCGACACCCAGGGGAAGGGCCTTCTCTGTGGCGGGCCCGGCCCTCTGGAACGACCTACCCCCTGACCTTCGCACTATCTCGGACCTCCGCCCCTTCCGCCAACGTCTTAAGACGTATTTATTTCAACAAGCCGGCCTAGGATAGCCCCCCGTTTCTGACTTTTAAAAAATAAATTATAATTTGGTAAGGTTTTAACATGGGTTTTAGCACGGGTTTAATTAATTTAATATATTTTAATTGATATATATTGTATTTTGTGGTTTTAAATAATGCCTGTGTGCCGCCCTGGGTCCTAACGAGAAGGGCGGGGTATAAATTTAATAAAATAAATAAAAATAAAATAAGATACTCCCATGTTACCCCACTCCTGCGCGAGCTGCACTGGCTGCCTGTGGCCTTTCGAGTGCGTTTCAAGGTGTTGACTATCATCTTTAAAGCGCTCCATGGCACAGGACCTAGTTATTTGCGGGATCGTATCCTGCCCCATACATCCCTTTGGCCGATTCGCTCACACAGAGAGGGACTTCTCCGGGTGCCGTCCCCCAGGCAATGCCAGCGGGCGACGCCCAGGGGAAGGGCCTTCTCTGTGATGGGCCCGACCCTCTGGAATGACCTACCCCCGGATATTAGAATGACTACAGACCTCCGTGCTTTCCGCCAAAAATTAAAAACTCATCTGTTCCATCAGGCCGGCTTGGCCTAATTTATGCTTCTAGCCCCAGCCTGAATTTTCAAATTGTTTTATCTGGTTTTAATGGGCTGCAATTTTAATTGTTCTTAAAATTTTAGTACAGGCTAATTTAATTCATTTTTTAATCTTGTTATGTATGGTATGTTTTTAGATGGTTTTTAATTTTCCTGTACACTGCCCCGAGTCCCTTAGGGGAGAGGGGGCAGTTTATAAATGTAATAAATTATTAATTAATTATTATTAATTTCTTGAATCAACTTCAAATACATCAGTGAGGTTTTATTAGTGGAAACAGTAAAAAATGTATAGCACTTTCGGTTTTGTTTTCCTTTAAGATTTATTGTTTTTCACTTATAATTACTGTTTGGTATTGTATTTGATTTTCTCCTGGTGCTCTGTTTATATTAGTAAAGAAGAAAAGAATTGTCAAGATAACTGAAATTTATGGATGAAAAAGTATTTATTTAAATGAAAATTATATTCCACTTATTTAGAGTGTATAAATTGTTTAGAGTAGTCAACCACAATCCATTTTCAAAATTGCATGAAATAATTACAGAGAAGGGATAAATAAAACAAGCAAACAGGCACACTATCTAAACCAGTGGTGGGCAAACTTATTAGTCAAGAGAGCCAAATATCAACAGTACCATGACTGAAATTTCTTTTGAGAGCCAAAAGGTGTGGCCTGTTTTGTGGGAGTGGCTCATGTGACCAGATGATCGTGGCCAACTTGGAAAATGTGGTGAAACTCACTTAACGACGCTCCTGCTTAGCAACCAAAATTCATTCATTTTCTTTCTTTCTTTCTTTCTTTCTTTCTTTCTTTCTTTCTTTCTTTCTTATCTCTATCTCTCCCATTTTCTTTTTCTTTCTATTTTTCTTTCTCTCTTTTTCTTTTTGTCTCTCTCTGTCTATCTCTCTCTTTATCTGTCTCTCCTCCCTCCACCCATCTGTCATTCTGTGTGTGTGTGTGTGTGTGTGTGTGTTTCTCTCTGATTCCCTCTCTCCCTCCCTTTCTCTCTGTGTCTCTCTGTTTGTCTCTTCCTCCCTTCCCCTCTATCTCTCTCTGTATGTCAGTCTCTCTCTCCCTCCCTTCCCCACCCCCGGAAGCAGTGGAAAGCTCAGCACGCCGGCCGGGGGAGGCCATAGCTGCCTCCTCCCGCAGCGAGCAGGCGGGAGGAGGACCCGAGACCGCGGCCATCCAAGCACCGCGGAGGCTGTCCGGGCGCTGCACGCCCACCTCCATCCCAGTCACACGCGGCGGCCAGCCCGGGAAAGCACGGCTCGGTGGCCTCTGCAGGCGGCTGTTGTTGCTGCTGCCCCCGAGCCCTGCGACAGGCAGCTCCCGCCATCCGAGCGCAGCCCCCCCCCAGCCAACATGCCGGACCCTCCGCTGCCTCGGGGGGGTGGGGAGGAGAGAGGAAGAGCCACACCCGAGGGGCCAAATAGGGACCTGGTGGAAACGTGGCCGGCTGTCCTGCCCGATGCACTCGGACGGCAGGAGCTGCCTGTCGCAGGGCTGCGCCGGAGCCGTCCGGGCACTGTGCGCCCGCCTTCCTGGGCGCGCGGCGCCTGGACGGCTCCAGCCCCTCGCTCGCTCGCTACATGGGAAGGCAGCCGCAGTCCCCCTCCCAGCCGACATGCCAAGCCCTCTGCTGCCTCCGGGGGGGGGGAGGAGAGAGGAAGAGCCGCACCCGAGGGGCCAAAAAGCCACTCATGGCTTGCGAGCCGCGGTTTGCCGACCACTGATCTAAACCATTATTTCAGATTAAATTTACAATTCCTGAGACACCGCCAATTTGTGTCGCCGCCCTGGGTCCTAACAAGGAGAAGGGCGGGGTATAAATTTAATAAAATAAAAATAAATAAACACAGCAACAGGCAGGCCTTGTTTTTCTCCCAACTAAGCTTCCACTATGGGAATACAGAAAGGTCATCTCATCAGATGTTAGGCCAAAACAAAGCTAGTACGGCAATTAAAAATTCTTCCAGTAAAAGCTATGTAGGTTATTTAAGAAGGGACTATATATTTTTGGCATGGAACCTTTATGGTTCAGAAGAATTAATAGTTCAGAAAGTCCAATGTCAAGTTTGTGTACGCTGACACAAATACCTTGAATTACCGTACTGTCAAAATAGAAAGCACTGAATTAGAACAAATGATTTTTGTGATGGTGATTGTACACTTTGCTAGCATTTTAAGATCAAGTATATATGGTTTACTAGAGATAATCTTGGATGTATCTGTGATCATTAAACTATAGTGTAGAATAATAAGAAAACAATACAAAGTTTGGGAGATGGGAAATTATTGCTATTAAATATCAGTCATGGTCAGATCACTCACTTCTCCGGCTCGACTTTCCCACCGCTACACCCCACTGCGGGGAGGCGGAACCGGAATTTCCAAGATGGTTCCGCCCCAGGCGACTGATGGAATCCGAAAGGTTCCAGACTGAGCTTGGGCCACTACCTGTGGCCCTGACCCGCGCCCCGACGGAGGACCTAGTGGCTGCATGGAATATTGCGAACACTGGGGCCTTGGACTGGGTCGCGCCTTTGCGACCTCTCTTGCGGCAGCAAACCACCCAGGCTCCTTGGTTTTCCGAGGAGTTGAGGGTGATGAAGCGCCACAAGAGAGGAGATGGAGATCCACACGCTCTGAATCAGACCGAACACAGGTAAGATCCCATTTGAGGACCTACCTTGTGGCGATAAGAGTGGCCAAGCGTCAGCATTGTGCTACTCTTATCGCGTCCGCAGACAACCGCCCTGCCGCCCTGTTTGGGGTGACCCGCTCCCTCCTTCAACAGAGGCCGCGGGAAGCCCCTTTGCAGGGCAGAGCAGAGGAATTTGGGGAGTATCTGCAGGACAAAATCGCTCAGATTCGGAGTGAGTTGGCCTCCACTGAAAGTGGTCTGGAGGGAATGTCGGAGGCTGGTCTTGAGACACCATCTTGGGAGGAGTTTGACTCTGTTACTTCCGACGATATGGACATGTTACGTAGGTGACTGAGAGCCACCACATGTTTATTGGACCCGTGTCCCTCCTGGCTTGTACTGGCATCCTGGGAGGTTACACGAGGCTGGCTCCAGGAAGTTGTGAATGCTTCTTTGAGTGAGGGATTCTTGCCTATCGTCTTGAAAGAGGCGGTGGTGAGGCCCCTCCTCAAGAAGCCTTCCCTGGACCCAGCATTATTAGTAAATTATCGTCCAGTCTCCAACCTTCACTTTCTAGCGAAGGTTGTAGAGAGTGTGGTGGCACAACAGTTTCCTCGTCACCTGGAGGAAATTGACTATCTGGACCCGCGCCAGTCCGGCTTCCGGTCCGGTCACAGCACTGAGACGGCATTGGTCGCATTGGTGGAAGATCTCTGGAGGGCCAGAGATGGGGGTTGTTCCTCCATCCTGGTCCTATTAGATATCTCGGCGGCTTTTGATACCATCGACCATGGTATCCTATTGCATCGACTGGAGGGGTTGGGGGTGAGGAGCACTGTTTTACGGTGGTTCTCCTCCTACCTCTCCGATCGATCGCAATTTGTGTTGGCAGGAGAGCAGAGGTCGACCTCGAGACCCCTCACATGCGGGGTGCCTCAGGGGTCGGTCCTCTCACCGCTCCTGTTCAACACATATATGAAGCCGCTGGGTGAGATCATCCGTGGTTTTGGGGTAGAGTACCATCTGTACGCAGACGACACTCAGCTGTACGTATCTACCCCAAACCACCCCAACGATGCCGTTGAAGTGATGTCCCGGTGTTTGGAAGCAGTGCGGATCTGGATGGGAAGGAACAGACTCAGACTCAACCCGTCCAAGACCGAATGGCTGTGGTTTCCGGCGCCCCGGTTCAACCAGTTTGTTCCATCGCTGGCCATAGGGGGCGAACACATAGCCCCCGTGGATAGGGCACGCAACTTGGATGTCCTCCTTGATACCTGGCTGTCCATGGAAGAGCAAGTGACAGCCGTGGCCAGGGGGGCGTTCTACCAGGTTCGCCTGGTACGTCAGTTGCGGCCCTTATTGGACCGGGACGCCCTGCGCACAGTCACTCACGCATTCGTGACATCCCGTCTGGACTACTGCAATGCTCTCTACATGGGGCTCCCCTTGAGGTGCACCCAAAGACTGCAGCTAGTCCAGAATGCAGTCGTGCGGGCAGTTCTGGGAACCTCCAGGTTTGCCCACGTAACACCGCTCCTGCACGAGTTGCACTGGCTGCCTGTGGCCTTTCGGGTGCGCTTCAAGGTGTTGGTTACCACCTTTAAAGCGCTCCATGGCACGGGACCTAGTTATCTGCGGGATCGCATCCTGCCCCATACATCCCTTCGGCCGATTCGCTCCCACAGAGAGGGACTTCTTCGGATGCCGTCCACTAGGCAATGCCAGCGGGCGACGCCCAGGGGAAGGGCCTTCTCTGTGGTGGGCCCAACCCTCTGGAACGACCTACCCCCCGAAATCAGAACAACGATGGACCTCCGCTCCTTTCACCAGAAGTTAAAGACTTACTTCTTCCATCAGGCCGGCCTGGCCTAATTTTTTACATACCTAGCCGCAGAAAGAAATTGTTTAATCAGAATTTTAAGGGGTAATTGTCAGGGTTCTAGGGGCTTTAATATTGATTTTAGCACAGGGATAGTTTAATTCGCTTTTAATAGTTTGCATTTTGTATATTGTTGTATTTATTTGATTTTTAATTTCCTGTGCACCGCCCCGAGTCCCCATGGGGGAGAGGGGGCAGTCTATGAATTTAATAAAATAAATAAATAAATAAGTCACGCTGGACCGTTCTCAACAGTCAGACAAAGAAATTGCAATAAAATTAATAAAAGAGAAAGATAAAAGATGGCAAGAGGTTTCAGTCTCCCTCAGCAATGCCAAGTCTTCCCAGATCTTCTAAACACTTAAAATTAAAAAGTAGTCAAGGCAGAAAATGATTTCTATATGATATAGGGTAGCAAACAGATAAAATAAGAACGGAACTGTATTTTGTAATTTTTTATTGTAAAGTTGTAATGTTTTAAATAAGGAGTTTTCCTTGCAGACCTATTGATGTCCTTCAGAATCTGAAATGGCTAGATCTTTCTAACAATCAGTTAACTGATGAAAATCAACTTCATCTCATTGCGGATCTTCCCAGGTAACTATTGTACAGCATTACTGTTAATCTCAGCGCCAACGTAACTTTGTTGGTATTATCCAGAAAAATACATTTTTCTTCAGAGTGGAATATGATCCTGCTGGCTGTTTTCCTAATCTCTTACTCATGATATGTTACATACTGTACCTCTTTATTGAACCAAGCCTGTATAATGGTGCAGCTGGTGTTTTAGTTTTCTGCCGAACTATTTTAATCAGAGCTCCAAAAATTGTTACATTTTGCTGTACTTAATTAGGGAACCTTAAATATAGTGCCTGCAGACTATGATGACATATTTGCCTTAAATTTAGTTTCTGCTTTTTTTTAAAAAAAAAAAAAAGCTTTTTTTCTTTTTTCTATTTTACTTGATTTATTTATCATTTCATTATACCCTTACAATAAAGGATCTTAATTACAGCATGTGTCTTTCATTCTGATTTGACAAAACACTAATTTCAGATTTATGACAATTTGTTGGATATGAAATCCAGATTATTGGCTTGTATTTTAATGATTTGTCTTCTAAATTTCAGGTTAGAAAACTTAATACTTATAAGCAATGGAATTTATTCTTTGCACTTTCCTGATGCAGCATTTGGTATGTAAATTAAATGCTGTTATATATGTCAGTAATTTAATTTTTCACTATTATTTCACCAATTTATTCTTTTTTACAGGTCACAGGACTAGAATGTTTCCTTCATTAACTCAACTGATATTAAGGGACAATAAAATAGAGAAAGTAAGATGCCTGTGTCGTGAATTGGGTTCTGAATTCAATTCTTTTCACTTACTACAGTTTTTACCTTTTTAAATGTCAGTAATTTGTAAAAATGCACAGTAAGGTAGCATAATTTCATGCCAGACTATTTGGGTTTTATATTTGTCTGGCAATTAGTATACAAAGATATAACCATTGCTATATTCACATTGTAACCTGCTGTTATTCATCTGAAATGAATGGGAAATTACTGACCAATATAAGCATTGCTAGACCAATTGTAATAAATTGCAGTTTTAAATATGATCAAAATATTTAACATGTTTTGGTTTTTTTATTTGGGCTGTGAAGTTTTTTTTTTTAAATTTATAATTTTATTATAATGCCTAAGTACTATGCTATTTTAATAAATGGGTAAGATTGATAGCTCTAAATTATTGCACTAAGGAGGTTTGGCTTAACTTTATGTAAGCAGTAGCAAAATGTATTTTGGTTTCAGAGTCGGTGGTTCAAAATTGCCGTGTTTTCTTATTCTCTGGGTTTCAGTGGTCTGTTATCAATGAACTTGACAAGCTACAAAAACTTGAATCATTTGACTGTCGGAATAATCCTTTGATGGATTCAGAGAAAAATGCAAGCACTTTGAAACAACTTATTATTGCCAAAATAGGCCAATTAAAGTTTTTGAACAACTCACAGGTATATTTTTGTGTTCCATTAGCAATATTAAGAAAGCATATATAGTAATGTTTTTTAAAAGCTGGCAACTAGTCATGGATTCTACAAATTGGTTGGTGCATTGAGAATACTCAACAATAATAAATGAATGTGTGACTTCCCCTTCCTGAATTAAAACTATCAGATGCATTCTGGCAGGGTGTTAGATAGAATAGTGTGCGATCTGACAATGATCATATTGTCTGCACTATATTTGCAGAAGTCAGCCTGGCACACCAAAGATGAATTGTTGCCAGAACTCATTTCCAAGGCCATGGCTCTCCTTTAACAGTGGCAATACGAACACCGCTCAAGATGATCTAACTGCTTCAGCCTGTTTGAATCACTGTGTGGTCCTAAGGATTAGGATAGGGCTCCTGCAGATACCATTGCTGTGAACACAAGAGCTTTTAGAAGAAAGCCTTGATATTTGGATCCTGGAGAGGACAGAGAGGGAGAGATTGCCATTTTCTCCCATTTTCTCACAACTCTTTAAGAGGTTCTGGCACACAGTTTAAGAAACTTTAGTTTAGGGAATACAATGATAAATATTAAATAATACTATATACATGGATTTGGCTATTCTGATGTCATATAAAATACACTCTTGTTTTGCCCCAGATCCTTCCTGAAGAAAGGAGGGGAGCAGAACTTGACTATAGAAAAAAATTTGGAATTCATTGGTTAAAGGCTGGTGGTAATCAAGATCCAAAGAAAAATAAACCAAGTGAAGAATTCCTTGCTGCTCATCCAAGATTTCAACTACTCTGTGACCGTAAGTATAGCAGGGAGTTTTGTTTCTCTCCTCTGGCATCTTCTCTATACGTTTCCAGCTGCCTGCCTGCCTGCCTGAATTCTATTTCTTTGACAGATGAATAGGAAGAATGAAATTTTGTATGCTTGCTACATTGGTGTATAGCTTGAGTGAACCTCTTCACTGTGGTTCTCACTAGTCTTATCTTTCTCTAGCTTAAAAAACCTGCTCCATCCAAGCTACTTGCTATCTTATTTTTTTTAGTTTGAACATCAGCCACTACAGTGTGTTGTGGAATGCTCTAGTGAATATTGATTCTTGTGTAGCTGTCATTCTCATATTTGCTTGCTTCATTTGAGACCCCTGGATTGCAGATCTTCTAGATATCTACCCCCAAAGACATCCATAGTTCTAAGTTTACATTTGCATTCTGAAAGGAATGACAGGCAGAGTTTTGTCTTCAATCTTAACACTTTCACTTCCGACAGTAAAGCATTTTGCCAAGAAGTAAATGTATCCAAAAATGGATTTTTGTTTCAGTTTAATAATATGAATTGTATCTGATGGGAGAGATCATGATAATTAAAAAACATTAGAGAACAATGAGAGGAATTGAATAGATGATTTGTATTTCCCTTCATAAAGAACCTCAGATACTAGTCCCCAAATTTAAAAGATGGCAATAGGCACTCATCAGAATTGATTTTTTGCACTCATGTCAGAAGCACCGAGATGCTTCCAGGTTGAAAGAATTAACTGGTGACATCACCGTAGACAAGGAGATGCTTAGTCAGGGACTCTTTTCATGTCCCTGGCAGGAGCTGGAGTAAAGGATGAGAACTCATTTCGCCTCACAGCAGCATTCAGGTCTTGAACATGGGCTTGCTAACTTCCAACCCAGCATCCTAACTGAGAGCCACCGTGCTCCTATCAGAATTGATAACAAAAGATGTTGTTAATGGCAGTTTGAACATTTTTTTAAAAAAGATAATTGATCCAGATGGCATCTATTTTCTACATATTTTTAAACAAACTAAATGTTGTTCTAAAAAAACCCAGCATCCCTATGAGAAGATTTACATGCAGTCAATGTACTATTAAGTTTCAAGAAGGGATTCGGAACTGCTGGTTAGTTTTAATTAAGGATGTACAAAATGTTCCATGCCTGAATCTTTCCATACACTGAGCAGCTGGTCTTAAATAGCTGATGCCCAGTTTGAACATGTAGACAAAAGTATTTCAGAAGAGTGAAACTGGGCAAAAGCCAAGAATGAGAGTTATCCTTGGTGACAGCATTGCAAACATGGCAGTGAAGAGAAAGATGAGAAGGTGCTGATGAGACTATGAAGCTGGATTGCCCAGTGGATATACTGTTCTGGAACATCTGTGCTAACTTAGTCGAGTTAAGGCCAAAGTGGAGGAAGAAGGTAGCTGAACACTAGCCTTGACCTACTTACGCTGTAAAAAATCACTCTGCCACCCCTCCAGATCTAAATTTGCCCGAAAGCTAGAACCATCAAACCATTTCAAGTTTTGTTTCTAATGAAGAAAAATATTTGTAGCTCAGGGTTGAGCTCAGGGGTTGCTGGTGCTCTCTGAACTTGGTGGATTTCTTGCAGATGTTTCATTACCAACATTAGGGTTAGAGAGGACCATTGATTTGAAAGAGAGGGGAAAGATTCTATGTATGCTAGAATTGAACACTCCTCGCTCAACAGAAGGGGAGGAATAAGACACCACTTATCTCCAGTTTACAACAGTCTTTGCAGCAGTTCCAAAAAGATTCCACAGCTAATTGCACTGATTCAGAAATCTGACACAGATAAAGCCCCAAGTGGACTCAACAGCTCTCAGAGAGTGCTCAAGACCAGATGACTGCAAATAAATAAAATTCTTTCTCCACCGCCCATCCTATCAGAACCTATCCCTCCATCTCCCCACACCACCATCAGAATTGATGAAGCTTCTTGGATGAGAAGTGAAGCATTTTCTTCTTTCTCAAAAAAAAGAACCAGTCCAGCTGCCTTTTGAAGAAAAGAAAAGCACTTTTGGATCAACTATGACCTGGATAACAATCCAGACAATCATCAGTGCTAGGTTTTGTTTCTGCCACTCCAGGACAAACCTAAAATGGTTCAATAGGGCTTTTATAAAACTATGTTAATTTCTGGTTTGAAACAAAGATCTTTCCATTTTGCATACTGTATAACTTTAGTCTTAATATCTATTCTGGGTGAATTGGAGGAATATGTTACATTTCTAACCATCTAGAAGGACATGTCTTCTGAAATCAGTATGTCTATCACAAGCAAACCTAGGTGTTATATTGAAAAATGTAAATTATGCAACATCCTTCATTTTCCGAGACATTTGTGCTGGCTGATTTGATTGAACAAGAAATATACAGTTGGATTTATTGAATGTTTCTTTAAAGCAGAGTTCAAAACTAGCAGTAGGTATTTTCTTCCAATAGGAAGAATCCTGCTCCAATAGGAAAACATTGAAAAATTTTACAACCTATAGGCATTTTGCTCTTTTTACTACATAACATTCTGGCTCAGTATATATTTTTGTTATTGTTTTCCTTCTTAACAGTCTATGGTGCCCCAGAAGATGGAGAGCTGGAAAGAAAACAATCTTTTTCCCTAAAGAATCAGCTGTTGAGTAAGATACAAATGTATACTAATTTATATAAATATATAATACTAAGCTGAGAAATCTGCAAACTCTGCTAGTTAAGTTTTCCCACCATTGCAAATTATAACTAATGTCTACAATGTATTCCCATAGCTATTTTGTATCTAGTTTGCATTCTGCATATATACTTGCAATTCCTTTGAGCAAACATGCCTTAATTAGCAGTGATTTGATTGTATAGACCAGTGGTTTTTAAACTGTTTGACCTAATTATCCCTTTTCCTGGTCTTGAATGTCATTACTCCCCAAACATTAAAAAAAACTTGTTTTACATAAGTGTTTCAGCAGTGGCAGTTCTAAACTAGAGCCTCACCTCAGGAACAAGCAATTAAAAATTGCTTCATTACACTAGGATATGCCCAAATTATCAGTTGAAGGTAATTACCCCCAGTTTCACCCCTGTAATTGACAAAGATTAGTCCTTGAAACAACCCCAATTCTTCTGGAAAAAGTAATTGTTACAGTGCTAGATAATGAATGCTTACCAGCTCCCATGCATGTTGCAAAGTACCCTTTTCAGATGTTTTGTATAGTTGTACTCTTTGTAAGCTAGGAATGGCTGGTGGGGGGGGGGGGGCATTAATTTTGTAACCTAATTAATATTTTGATTCCTGCTTTTGGTATAAAGGTAATTGTGTTGTGACCTACATGTATGAGTAACTTTCACTGTAAAATGGCCACTTGCATAAGAATTAAGGGTGAGATACCCTAACATTGTTGTTTCAATTAAATGTGCTAAATGTTAGCAGCCAACCAGTGTATGAATGTTACCTCAACTTACTCGTTTTTATAGTCAATACAGCAGAATTTGAATGGAAATGGATGTGTGCTTTCCCGGGAGGTAGGGAGGTGTGTGTTGATAATTGGAATAAATTCATTAAAACCTGCGGGAAATTTTACTCTTGATTAATTTCTGCAATTGGTTTCACTAGGTGTACTTTGACTGTAAGAAATTCTACACTGAACTCTGTTTATGCAGATTTTTCTTTTTTCTTTCTTAAGCTTTGACTTTTAAATGTCCGGATAAAGCTGACCAGAAGCCCATAGAGAAGAAACTTCCAGGTAAGGGAAAGTATGTCTGTATTCCATATTTCCTGCATGTTTCAGTTATTTTGGTGATTGAGTGCATACTGCAGTAAAATAGGTAGTAACATGTTTAAAGATCTTTTCCCTATCTGAAGTCATTGCAAATGTTGTAGCCTTCAAAACAATGCAAACCAGTATCTGTTCTGAAGCAGAGCAAGAGAAATCAGTATATCAAAAATAGATCGTAATTTAATCCACAGTATTCTAATTAGATTTCTAGGTCAGTAAGGGTGGTTTCTTTGTATACCATATAGATTCTAATATAATAGAAAATTAACATCTGCCCCTCTATTGTTTTTCAGTTTTTTCATGTCAAAGGTGCATTTTGTTTAGAAATGTAAAGCTCATTTCAGTAAAACACATATTAAAAATGTATGCCCTCTGCTTCACTCATCACTGATAATGGATTATTATAACTAAAAGATGAGATATCCACAAACCCTTTGATGTTTGTATTTTGAAAAGTATTTATTCAAAATAAAAATCACATTTATCACAAGTTGCATAAAATGATACAGCTTTTTCAAAAAGTTAATAGAAAAATACTTTAAAGTACATTTTTGACAATAGAGGACTATTGCTGTGCCTTCAAATAAAGCTTTAAATGAAATAAGGGGGAAATTACCCAGCATAGCCAATCTCTAAATGGGTCAAATTTTTAACACTTTTACTCCTTTAAATCTTACTATAAAAATACACTTTCACGTTCATATTGTTAATTTGAAATACAAGTGCATAAGGTTAATGGTAATCTGGACAAATTAGCACAAAGATTTGGGGGCCTCATACCGTGAAGTAGAGGAAAAGGCTTCACTCATAGTGTTAAGGTACAAAAGAGCTAATGCCATAAATAGTATTTTGAAGGTCACTTAGGTCAGTCAGTGTGTTGTAGATATAAAGTAGAGACTATAATTTGGTAAACTTTTGTTTAGGAGGAGTACAGTTTTGTTATCAAACTAAATTTTTCTAATTGGTTCCTGTGAACTGCAGGAGCTCAACTCCCACAAATCTATTTCAGTATCAATTTTTGCTAGAATTTCAGTTGCTGTGGCATCAAGTATTATCTAGCTATAGTTAAACAATTCTCTCTTTAATGTAGATTCTATGACTATCCAGAAGGTCAAAGGATTGCTGTATCGTCTACTTAAAATTCCAGGCTCAGAACTGAAACTATCATATGAAAGTTCTAAAGTAAGCTCAAATTCAGTAAAGCAACAGTACATGAATTGAGACATTCCAGAATAAATCAACTCATTACCCTGGTAAAATCAATACATTGCACTCTATAATGTTGGATGATTGATTTCTTTATAAGAAAAGCAATACTATTGTTTTGAAATCGATGAGCTTCCTTTCCTTTATATTCCATCTTAGTCTTTTAAGATATACTAGATTAAAATATGCAAATCTAATAACTATCATTTTATTTAAATCCTAGATGAAAGGCAAAGAAGTTGAATTGGACAATGACCTAAAGCCCTTGCAATTCTACTCTATTGAAAATGAAGATTGCATTCTAGTACGATGGTAAAAGCTGCTTTTGATACATTTTAAGGTAACTTGCACACTGCTAACAAAGTTTAGGCTGATTTTTAATTGTATTGTTGGGGAAAGCTTTTATAAAAATGTATCACTGTTTGGTAGAGAAGCTTTTGTATTCTTGTTTTTTTTTTAAAGAAAAAAGTAATATCATGCCTGTAAGAGTAAAATGAAAGCTTTTGCCAGCTTCAAATAAAAAGTAATTCATTTGTGCTACGCTACTTACGGAAATCAGTGGGACTCTCAACAAACCTTCCACTCACTACTATACAAATAACATATTGGAGGGAATTAAAAGCTGAGGTATTTCATTACCAACCCATCCCAATAGCTACAGAATACCAGAAAGCATAAAAATCACTCAAGGGGGGAGGGGGGGAGGACCCTAGTATTTAATATGCACATTGGAGAAAGGGCCACTGTCTCACTCCCTCTACATATTGGCTGAAAGTACACAGAGGATAAATAGAATTACTACGGCATCTAACTTCCTTCTTTACAGGAATTATATGATAATATATCAGTATTCCCAGCAAGAGGCACTGTTTCCCTCATATTTGAAATACAGACTGAAATTAAAACATCAGTCTGATCCCCAATTCATTAGAAGCCAACACATGTGTGCAGTCTACCTCGGTTAAGTGTCTTCTCTAGCAAGGCATATGGGCAGAGAAGTGCAAGTTTAATATGCAATATGTACAGTATTGTATCTGCCTTTCTCAGTTTAGCCTCAGTCCCTTGCTCATGTATACACTAAATGCATGAAAAGTCAAGTTTATCTACTTCTGTAATATATTAATAAAAGAATTCACATTCATATTTGGCTTCGTAAAAGAGTATGTTCAAAAATGAAATGTGTCCATTTATTAAAAAGGGGATGTATGTGCAAATATAGCCCTAAGGGCCATTTCACACTAGACAAATTATCTACATGAAACACTTCTTTAAAGAATGTGTGAAGCTTTTCTGTAGTTTACCGCATACTGAAATGAACATACACTGTATGTAACCAGTGGAGTAGAAGCATAAATTGGCTAGCAACATACTCTTACATTTGTCACCAGTAACAGACTACATAGGAGACTGATGGAACATCTGTTTTGAGGCTTTCCCTTCCTTTCCTCTCTAATGTTTTCCTTAGAGTGTTTGCCACCCTTCATTTTTCTTCACATTTGCAAGGGTCTCCACAGCGTTCCTTTATTCTCCAAAGCTCTGCAAGCTCCTGAGCAGAATACTGAGGAGAGGACAGCATACCACTCTCACAAGTCTTCTCACACAACCAGAGATCATCCTATTTTAAAAGAAAGCAATATACTGTTACTGTTGCTACACTATTACAGGCATAGCTTCAAAACCAGTTTTAGAGGACTTGGTTTAATTCAATTTATAGAAGTTAAGAGAAAAACAGGCAAAAATTCAAATTTATATACGTTGCTCTTTCCTAGTTTAGGCAAGTACTGACAAGTTGAGCAAACAATTCAAACAAAGGAAAAAAAGACAGAGGCAATATTGTATTTAAAATTGATTTTTGTGTTGTCCTTCCATAAACCTAAAGTTAAAAAACATATGAATTCCTTATGTGGTCATTACGTTAAATAAGAAATCTAGTTTTATTAGATTCTATGATGTTGCCTGAATAAATATAAACTTCTTGAGATATACTGTATTTTTTAGAGTATCTGCGGGATCGGATCCTGCCTCATACATCCTCACGGCCGATACGCTCCCACAGAGAGGGACTGCTCCGGGTGCCGTCCACTAGACTTTGTCAGCGGGCGACGCCCAGGGGAAGGGCCTTCTCTGTGGCGGGCCCAGCCCTCTGGAACGACCTTCCCCCCGATATTAGGACAACCACGGACCTCCGCTCCTTCCGCTTAAAATTAAAGACACACTTTTTTCGCCTGGCCGGCCTTGGGTAGTCTCTTTTTAGGTTAGGGGTTTTTAGGGGTAATTTTTAGTTTAGTATATGGGTTTTAGCGCAGGAATTATTTAATTTATTTTTAATTTTGTAGTTTGTATTTTGTAGTTTGTTCTTTGTATTTTTAATTGCCTGTGCCCCGCCTCGAGTCCCCTTGGGGAGAGAGAGCGGGTTATAAAAAAAAATAAATTATTATTATAAGACGCACCAAGATTTTGAAGAGACAAGTTTTAAAAAAAAGTTTTGCACTCTGCAGATCTCCCAAAAATTGCCCGTTTTTTTGTCAAAAAAGGACATGCATAGCCTTTAAGAGGCTTATAGAGTGCTCCTGGGGGCTGGAGGAGCAAAATTGAACAAGAAATGGCCCATTTTTCATTCGTTTCTGCCCTCCCCAGCCCCCAGGAGCACTCTGAAAGCCTCCTAAAGGCTACGCACAACCATTTTGGTGAAGGGGGCAAGGTTTCAGGAGGCAAAAAATGCTGTATTCAGTGTATAAGACGCATCCAGATTTTCAGCCTCTTTTTTGAGGGAAAGGGGTGCATCTTATTCTCTGAAAAATACGGTAAGTCCTAATAAGTATACATAAATTTTATGTATGTACTGTATGCATTATCATTCAGGAACCTCAGGTAATGTAGTTTGCTTAGGCTGAAAGAAACTAGCCTAAAGCCACACCTAGGGAGCTTCCAAGTTGAAATAGCTGAATATCAAAGAATCAAAGGTCTATCTAATCAATATACATCTTTAAATCTCTTTCTGAAACCAAGATATATTACTTTATAGCTTTATTGGCAAATTCAAATTTATTAAATTTATTTAATAAATCAAATAATCTGGAACATGCTTTTTCTTGACAAATTAGCAATGGTTTCTGCTAATCACTGCACTGTTTTCAATTAACTTCATTATGATATCTCTGCAAACTTTTGATGCATAAATGTATACTGTTCCTCAATTGGAGATAACATCTGTAAATTACTTTATCCATTCTCCAAGATTTCTCAAAGATAACACTTAAAAGTTTTGCCTCACATCAACTAGTCTCTTCAATATTCTAGGAATTCTTGTTGGAAAAGACCAGGTCAAATAACGAATACATATAAAAATTGAGTAGTTTAAGATATGCCTACACTGATCAACTGTTACACTGATTCTACTAATAATCATTTAAGTGTGGAATTATGAACATTTGAAAACTTGGTTCATTTGGTACAAACCTGGTACAGTTTCCTATATTAAGAACAATACTAGATGTTAAATATACTGTTCTTTTTGGTATTTTCATGGAATACCTTTTCTTTTAGCATACAGAATGCAGGAAGCTAGATCTAGTTCATAGTTAAGACACTGAATTACAACAATTTCTCTCGCATTCTTAATATAAGTTTTAACAGACAGAATTTGCCCACAAACTGTTAAGGGTATTTCCAACATGGAATATATCTAAATGGACTGCTATAAAAACATTTGACAGACAAATCTACACTTATTTGCAACAGCAAATTGACAGAGGTAAGGAAGAAACTAAGTAATTTAATTGTTTGGTGGTCTTGAATCATTTTATAATATAAACTTATTTGTATGTTTCTTTCTATATTTTCTTAATTGCCTTAAAAAAGCAAAGAAATTTGGCAGATTTCCCCCCCTTCTTTTGTTTCTTCACTACTGTATTAAATTGTTGAAACCACTCACATTTCAAAGCAATTTGCCATGAGAGTGGAGGGAAAAACAAGTCAGTAAACCGGTTTGGAAAGAGCTGGATTCTGCCTTAAATCTATATTTTTATTTGATTTATCACTGGGGACCATTTCTAGGCAATAAGACAAAATTATATGAAGTATTTATCAATGCCTAATTGATAAAACTTACAAATTTTATAAGCATAGGTCAGTAGCGCTGAAAAATCACTTCTTGGGGCTTTTATGATTCCTCCTCATCCTTGAATGTATATTTCAGAAGTCCACAAAATTGATTTCAGGTTAATTGTAAAATGTTGGGGTGTGTTAGGCGCCTATAAAAGTTATTGCTATCATTCATACAGATTTATTCAGAAATTTCATCTGACAGTAACACAAACCTGGTATCTTTTTGGCCCAATGGCTGCCATCCAAATACCCATGCTCACATCTTCACCCTGTGTATAAATTAAGTCAGAACCAAAACAAGGTGTATAGTGAATAACCAAAATCAGAACTGAAACTTGCTGCAGAAGGTACATGCTTCACAAAATAAAGTTTGCCTTGTTTTTAAACACTAATGCTGACAATGTTTGTTTAGATTACAGATACCTCACAACTCTATACCAAAACGAGAATAATGAAGAATTTAAGCACTTTCATAAAGGGCTTCCTCAAGTCACAGCAGATTTCCAATACTTTCATAGATTTAATTGTGTTTTTTTGTTTTGGCAACAAAATGGAACTGGTTTGCCATTGCCACCTTCTGGGTTTTTTTCCATTCTCCAGTCCTTCCTATGTTCTCACATATGTATTAATCAGGTCTGATCTTGAATGTATAGTTTTTGCGAATGGATAAGTCAAGCTCATCTATTGCAATATTTCTCAATCTCAGCAACTTTCAAGAAGGAAGGACTTCAACTTTCAGAATCTCTCCAGCCATCCTGCTGCATGGGGTAATTCTGGAAGTTGGAAGTCCAAACATTCAAGTTAGTGAGGTTGATAAAACACTTATCTAATGCAGTATGAAAATTCTGTCCAATCAGAATTCTATGTATACCAATCATTCACCTATCTACCAATGTGCAAATGTTTCCATTTTGATTTTATGTATAGTTTACATTACAAAAGAGAGAAAGTACAGGTAATCTTAAAGTTACAACAGTTCACTTAGTGAATGTTCGAAGTGACGCGATAATCCAAAGTATTTATAACAGCCCCAAAATTACAAATGTTGCAGCATGATGGCAGTTATTCACCCGTATGAATGACTATAGAAGCATTGCAACATTCAGACTATTTTCTCCTCCCCCGCACTCCCCACAACTGCTTCCCCCTATCACACCAGACAAAAGTGAAAGGTTCTGGGGGCCATGATCTTGCGTGCCTTCAGGCACACATTCTCTGCAAAAGCAGATGAGTGCCTGAAGTCGCATGAGATCACGGTCCCCAGAACCTTTCACTATCCGCACAAAAAGCATTTGTAAGCCAATTGGACACTGGAAGGGAAATCATCCTGTTCTCCTCTCCCTCAGAGACAAAGACACCGCGGCAGAGAGAAGACAGATCTTTGCAAGATGAGTCCAATGCAGCAGGATGGGAGGGGGGAAGCATGAGGTATCTTGGTGGGGAGGCCTTGGATAGCCTGTTCCATCACTAGCCCTCCAAGGCCTTCCCCATGGGAGGCTAGTGGGTAATGACCTTAATGACCCACCCATTTGATTAGCAAATGCGTGGGCGATAGCAGTGATCACATTCAGGTTACGTAATTCACTCCTACAAATCATCAAGTTACAAATGTAATTGGCAGGCTCCATTACATTCATAACTTGAGGATTACCTGTATTTGAATTTGCACAAAGAAACTTGAAGGACTACTTATCTTTAATAATTTTTTTTATTTGTGATCCAATTTATTCTAAAGGTAGAATGCCACTTCGCTCTAATCATGCTCTCCCCTTCTATCAAAAGACTTACCTGATATATTTTGAGTCTTTCAGAATTGCTTGCTAGCCATTCTACAACATCTTTGGAAATAACATAACCAGACCCACAAGCAAAGGCTGGATATGCAGGACTAGGGTACTCCAACTCTTGCCACTTCCCAGTCCGATCAACTGCCCAATTTAATCTGAAACTTAAGCCAAAATGTTGTAATTTTGATACAAAAATTAATATACTCCTCTAACGTATCTGACCAATTGAGGAAGCTTTCCTAAGTTCTCTTTCTCTAGCACTGTCTAACAGACATTTTTATTCTCTAGTCCAATTTCCTTAGAAGTGCTGTGCTTATTCTCCAGCTTGTCTCTTGGTCTCTTATAGGGTGGATAATTAGATTCCTTTAATAATTCATCAAGAGGCTTAAGTAACAGAAGAACCCAAACTCATTTCACGGCTTTGAGAGGTTTTCCAATAGACATAATTTCAGTCGGGGTTTTATAATGTGAAGGACAGCATCTGGGTCACCATATTTTAACCTTGGGATACAACCTGTTACTTAAGCTTTTCAATTAAAATACGTTCCAGAAAGGAAGAAAAATAAATAAAAAATAAATAAAGCTCCATTGAAATATTATTCTTCTAACTTCAGTAGACAGGTTGAAGATCCTTAAAAGAATAATTCAATTATTTTAATTTTCCCTCCCGCTTTATTCCAGGGCAATTAGGAATGTAAGTAGTAGTTTGTCACTTTCTTCTGCTGAGATTTTAGTCTATTTCCCAGTCTAGATTACAATCCCAGAATTTTCTAGAAGTCTCCTAACCAACTAATCATGGCCTACCACTCTTGAATAAAATTAAAAAGACTAGGGAATTTGGGGGGTTGAAATTTACATATCTTAAAGTTGCCAAGTTTAAAAAACAATATGTAAATTGTGAAATTTACAAATGACAAAGTACAAATTACATTAAGCCACACAATACCCTACTTAGCAACACAACAGACAATCCACAACCCCAGAACCACCACCACCCAACCCCAATCTGTCATTTAAATCAAGATTTCACTGTTCATTCTCATTGTCAGCATCTGCACATAGTAGTAAGTCAGGACTGGGGAATCTACAGCACTTTATTAACTTTAAAGTTCCTTTGTGATAGATGAATTCAGATTTCTGATGAGTATTTGTCCTTTACCAGCAGCTTACTGCTTGGTAAACAGAAACAGGCATTGGAAGAAAAAGGAGAATATGAGAGAGGAACAATCCTGTCAAAGAAATATTAGTTTTTGGCTTTAACCCCTTCCAGCTCCTTGATTAAACACCCATATATCCATGCATACTTCTTGCTGCCTTAAGGACTTGACTCTACAGATTGACACACAGAACCAATAAAATAATTCAATGTAGTTTGGTCAATGACGCAAGACATTTTGAAACAAGGTTCTTAGATTTGTTTTAATCATTGTTTGATGTCTTCTCAATAGCGTTTTACAGAAAAGAACATTAACATAAAACCAGTTTTTAAAATGATTTTTCTAAAGATCTTTCCTACTTTCTTTTAACAGAACTCACTTTAACTGCAGCACATCTATTTTGATTACTGCGAACCGCTTTACACTAACTGTATAAATAACACAATATATTAGAAAACAATACTCACTTTCCCCACCAGATATTTGGCCTGCCCAAGTTTTTAAGCTTTATTCTGTTAAATATTGCCTCTAAATCTATGTAGCAGTCATCATCTGTCTTCAGCAATACATCAAAACTTGCAGCTTCTACAGTCCTATATCAAAATCATCAGTGTTATGATCTGGAAAAGTATTTGTCAATATGCATCCTTATCTGTCATGAATGACAAGTACTGAAGTTTTAATTAAACCATTAATAGCAAATAAAACAATAATCTTATTCTAAGAATATATTAAACGGTGACCCAGCACATAGTAGAATATCTCATTCTTCCCCTTGAAGACTACATTAAATAAAGGGATAAAGAAAAGGAATCTGATTTACAACATTTTTGCCAGAAAATGGCATTTAGTAGTTTCCGGCAAAGTAAAGCACCCCATAGTGAACAATGGGTTGATTTAATAACAGGTGTGTTTGCTGAACAACAACTGCTGTGTTTGCTTTATGACCATCGCATTTGCTTAATGACCACTGCAAAAAAGGTGATAAATTAGTCATGGTCATGTGATGACCCATTTAACCATCACAACCTACACTCAGACTTGCAGGCTCAATTATGCTCCTAAGGACTATCTGTATTCAGTAGATCGTGCTAATTTTATACCAGAAATCAACAAGCAAAACCCATATGATATCACGATCCCACACTCCAACTTACCCATATGATATCACGATCCCACACTCCAACTTACCATCGATAGAAATTCAGTAATTTGGCTGGAACGTTTCTGTAAGTATCAATAACATCAACAAAAACTATATCGTCATAAATGTTGCTTTCTTCCTTCAGTAAGACATCCTCCTGTTCTAGTTTGTTCATATGGTTTAGGAATCTTCCAGAACGACTCTGCAGGGTTTGTAAAAGTATCTCACCTTCTGAAATAGAAGCAGGAAAAGGCTATCTCACATTACAATTCACTGTCCTTACACTAGGGTTTTTAATATGCTTTGAGGTACATCCAATGTTACATATATCCTTGTGCAATGAAGTTTCTTATTCTTCTCCCAAACCCAACCAAATGTGGTGCCATAGACTCCCTCAATCCTCCATATCTTATTCGAAATCTCCAAACAGAAAAGGAATTCCTTTCGCTATCAGACTTTGATCAACAAATGCATTCAATAAAAGACAAAGCTGTGCAACTATAATCAATTTATTATTTCAATAAACTTGTGCAGTCTTCTAAAGTACAAAGGCCAGTGAAGAATTAAGCAGCAATAAAATATTAGCCACACTGAAAAATGATTGGGCAAAATACCAAACCATACAAATTGATTTCCATGAAACCATACAAATTGATTTCCATGAGTGCAAAATACCTTTTCCTATCACTTCTCCCTTAACATAACAATTAAGTAGTGGAATGAGTTGCTTTCAGAGGTTGTGAGTACTCCTCTTTATAAGAAGAGATTGGACAACCATTTGTCTGAAATGGTATAGGGCAGTGACGGCGAATCTTTTAGGCACAGAGTGCCAAAACCAGAAGGCGCGCATGCACGTGTGAACGCCAGAGTGTCGGAAATCCGACGACCAGCTGATCAGCACAGATGTGCATGTCAGAAACCAGAAATCTGGCTGAGCTGGGATTTGATCCTAATACGTGCCATAGGTTCGCCATCATGGGTATAGGGTTTCCTGCTTGAGCAGGGCGTTGGAATAGAAGACCTTCAAGGTCCCTTTCAACTCTGTTACTCTTATTCTGAATACATGGTCAAAATTTCCAGCTAGTAATCAAACAATCCCAAGTACATTTTGAGAGGAACTGGCTACAGCAGATGGTGGAATTGTCTCTTTCCCATGCCTCTGATGGAAGTCCTAATGTCAGAAGCAAGGCTGTTTCTTTAAATTCATACCCTTTTGCATAATAGTAAGAAAAAAATTGCAAGATGAGAAAACTCAAGTTCAAACATATTCGACTAAAGATATATTAAAAACAACTTCCTTCACAAAGTGAGCCACAACCCCCAGAATATTCTTCTCCAGTTGGTGCAAAATGGTACAAAGACAAAACTTCTACACAAGAGTCAGAGTTTGGACACTTCATTTCACAATAGCTCCATATTTTTCGCCATCCACATTTTAAGCAGTCAGACAAGTGCAACAATTCTCAATGAGATAGGATGGTCCAAGACTGAGATACCTGATCAGAAAAAGCACACCAACTAAGCCACCTGGACCTGAGGTGCATATCATCTCCCTGCTTAGCATTAACAGAAGGAATCATCAGCATCTTTTGCTGCTTACCTTGAATAGTATAAATAAAGCCACCTGCGATCCCTTCCACACCCTGTGTAAATTCATGTGGTAGTGATCCTTCTCCTGCCTATTGTGGACAATTTAAAAAGAATTCAAATTTATACCATGATATACTGTACTTATTCTATTTAGCCCAATTAATGTGATATAAATATAAATTTGATTGCATTGTCAGAATTCGTTTTTAACAATAATTTCTTAACCCCTTAAGGGAGGTAACCCTCACTCTTTTCCAGAAGAGCCTTAAGACCTGGGTGTTGACCCTGAAGATGACATAGGTATATTTTATTGTAGCCTTTGTATTGCTTTTTCCTCCATTAGCTTGGCTTGTAGTAGCTGCTTTTAAAAACGATGACAGGCTCACCAAATTCTAACTGCTGTAAGGGGTGTGTGTGAAAAGATAAGGGGGGAATGTTGTGTCTAGGTAGCAATTCTTTCTCATGGGAAGAAAGAAGATGCCTGCAGCTGACTGAAGGTGGAATTTGGACTCACCAGGGTGTTGGACTGAGGATTGATTGGAGATTGTGACTTGGAGGGGGGGGGGGGTTGGAATTTCAAACTTTTGCTTTTATTGGGTGTAATTCTGGATCCGGTTCAGAGTCAGAATTATACTGAGTCCTTGCCCATTTAATGTGTGCCTAATAAAATGGATTTGAAAAGGATTTCAAATCCTTTTCAAATTGGACTTCACTTTTCAGGAGATGTTAGTTGGAGACTTGATACTGGGCTTTGCCAATTAGCATGGGTATCTAAAAGTATGATGGAGCCCTGGGGATGGCTAGTGACCTGAGGACAACTTCCTAGCTTTTGAATGTTAACCTTGTTAAAATTTACTTGTAAGTTTTAACTTGTTTTTAATCCAGTTTATAAGCTATGCTTTTATCTATGTACTTATATGGCTTTATTATGGTGGTATAAGCCACTTAGATGAGGCACATAGTATAGAAATTTAATAAATTGATAAGCACATTTCTTAGTGCTCTGATAATTTATCATTCACGGTTTCTGCCTCTAGTATTCCCAAAATTTCTAAAACTTTTAACGGGAGAGGGCCATAGACCACAAGCCAAGGAAATGTCAGAAAAGTTCTATTCTGCAAACAAAACAAAACTTGTCAGCTCCCGAGATCCAACATGTTCTCTCTAAAATGTATTACCTGCAAACATGTGCATATGTAGGTATACAATGTTAAAAAAGATGCATTCTATGATCGTAAAAGCATCATCAAGTAATACGTCAGAAGCATTTTATCTAGATAAAGTATCGTTAAATGCTTGTGTTCATTATAGATTAGCATTATGTGATATTTTTTTTAACTCCAGCATTAAGACATCTGGAAGTTTTGTCTTATTTTCAGTGCGGCTGAAGCAATAGGCTGGAGCAAACAGCAATTATATTGAAATAATGTACAAAATTTATTGTTTATTTTAAATGTTTTGTGTTTGTAGTGCTTTTAAGAAAACATATAGTTTTCTGTTTTAACCCTGTCTTGTTCAGAGTCTATGATTCCAATAGCATTTGTAGGGCCCCTGGTTTCCTTGTCCCTTTTCCTTAAAATTAGCAGCTGGTGTCCCAAACCCTGAAACTGGTTGTTCTATGTTCCATGAGGCTAAAATATTCATGCGGACACAATGGTAAAAAGTGGAAGAAAGGAGAAAAGCTAGAATGTAACCCCAGTTCATCAGTAGTATGTTGAAAATAGCTACTTTCACCAGACAGAAGAGGCTATATGGGACAAAATGCAGGACTCAAGAGTACTGAAGTACATGATACCTTAAGATCATCCTGGAAACTATAAAGTCAATTGTACCTGTAACAAACCTAAATGGTTAATATTTGATCAGCAGCCCTTAATAATGGAAAAGAATATAAATGAAGACACTTCCTCTTGAGGCAACTCCTTAGTGATATAAATGAGTTTTGCCAGAACACCATTTTGTTTGCAAGGTCATCTTAGTTCATTGCAGTTCACATAAAACAGATGCATAGAGAGAACTGCCACTCCCCTGATGTGAAATAATACGCCATAAACCAACTGAAGAAATTAGCAATGTATATAAAATACCCTGTGCATAAAGCACTCCCAATGCAGGAATAATTAGTTTCGAGTGTTCCATGTTTGAATCAAAACATGCATGTTTCAGATGTTTTTTGTCTGTATGTATGCTGGATTCTTTTTTTTTTTCTTGAGACAGAACAATACACAATTGCTTCAGACAGCAGTGGTAAAAAGATAATAGCAGGAAAATCTAAAGGTTGCAGGCTTTTCTTGGTGGTAGCATATATACTGACACTGACAACAGAGGAAGGCGCTGGGAAGCTCAGGAGGCAGGTGAGAAGGAATATCTCTTATTGGGACATCAGGAGCAGAAATTTGGGGGAGAGGCAGGCTAGCTGATAGAATGTGCTGTGTTCCACCCTGTCCTTTGTGACCACTGCAGTAAGGGGCAAGGGCACCGTAAATGCACTGATAGCAGCAACTGAAAAGGAGCAAGGAAGAAAGATTCTGGTAAGATGGCAGACTGGCAATCTGGTGGAATGTGTTGAGATGGGGGAGGAAGGAGGAATGCACTGGGAAGATAATGCACAAGCTAAGATAATGCACAAGCTACGTGGAATGGATGATGCATAATAGGCTCGGCTTCTCAACCTCATAAAATCAGTCTGGTTTTTGTTTCAGCCAAAATCTGGGACAACTAAAACACTCCAGCTTTTGTTTCAGTTACACTGTGTCCGAGCCCAAATGGTTTGGCAGATTTTCTAGATTACATTGGCTTGTGTCAGAGTTAGAACAAAAGATGTTTTCTATTTTGTACATAACCTTTGTGGAATTCAGACTTGCAAAGTCTAAACAAAGTTAACTCTGGATAAAAGAATGATTTTGGATACAGAGCCCTTTAGTTTATATCTATGATTTGTAAATTACAATCCAAGAGGACCGCTGCCTTCTGGTAGACAGTGAATTAGAACTGCAATCTAACTGAAGATATTTTAGGTGATAACTCATGGGTCAATCAAATTACGTTTGTAATTGAGTAAGCATGAATAAGAGAGTTCCAAATACTCCTGCAAACAAGAAGTCGAGGGGGGTGTAATCCACTTTTTTGGATGACCTCTAACACTTCAGTAAAAGAAGCAGCACATGCAGCTGTTTCTCACAGAAGTCATACATAGTGTTTTGAATGGTTACTTTGGTCTCAAATTAGCTGTAATTATGTAGGGCATCTGCATTTGAAAAATAATTTCTTTGTTATTAGTCTCTACCTTGGGAATGCTTGCAGTCTTTCAAGAATCATGTTCTGGTCTTATGGGAGAAGTCCAATCCAAATAATTGCATTCACTGAATATTTCCATGTACATTTTAGAAATAAAGAATAAAAGGGAATTTATAAAGAGGTGGATAAATGTTGGAAAAACAAGGAAGCCTTGCAAGTTCAAAAGATTGGAGAAGCCAGTAAATAGGGTTGCTGAAACTAGATCCAGCTATCTTTCTCTTCATTTACTGTATCTCATGCCTTTAATTTCTTTGGTTTATTATTTCTTATACCTTTTCTATAGGTGACATACATTGCTTACCACAAAAGCGAACAGCATAATAGTGTTTACTATATATTTTAACACCTAAAACTCCTACATTCACCTATTCTCCTACATACATATTGATAGAGAACATCTATCTATGTGGTTGCTAGTAGTTCAAACAACTTGATAGCACATTATCAATCAATTAAATGCATATTTTATATATCCATATATTGAAATGCACTTTTACAATGCACTGCAGATGTTACCTACCGTATTTTTCGGAATAAAAGACGCACCTTTTTTCCTCTAAAAAGAGGCTGAAAATCTGGGTGCGTCTTATACATCGAATACAGCATTTTTTGCCTCCTGAAAACCCGCACCTTCACCAAAATGGCCACGCGCATACCCTTATGGAGGCTTCCAGAGAGTTCCTGGGGGCTGGGGAGGGCAGAAATGAGCAAAAACTGGTGTTTCCCCTCCCCCAGCCCCAGCAGCACTCTATAAACCTCCATAAGGCTATGCATGCTATTTTTTGACCAAAAAACTGCCTGTTTTCACACAAAAAAGGGCCATTTTCCTCATTTTGGGCCCCCCACTAGGAGCACTCTGCAAGCCACCCCCCCAAGGCTATTCATGCCTTTTATTTGAAAAAAATGGGCCCATTTTGGCGAAAAACAGGCCATTTGGGAGAGTTTTGCACAATGCAAAAAGGTTTTTTTTCCCTTGTGGAAAGCTGTTTAGTTAGAGAGATTGATGAGAATTACGTTGGTCAAGTAATGTACCTGCAGAAACAAATATTTGTTCCAAAGGTGGTCAGTGATTTCCTTCTCCAGCACATGGGTAAATACATCTGGAAACATCTACCTACCTAATTACTCTCTCTCTCTCCCTTCCTACCTACTGTATTTCTCTCTCTTTCTCTCCCTCTCTATCCCTCTATCTACCTACCTACTTAAAAAAAAAATTTGCCTCTTCAAAACCTGGGTGCGTCTTATACTCCGAAAAATACGGTAATTAGGTAATGAAACATCTGCAAGAAAATAACCAAGCTCAGACCACCAAGAATTCAAAAATGTTACTTTTTTAATGAATATAACATTCAAAATGAATAGTAACATATAAAGGAATTGGGGTGTTTTATTACTATTTTACACTTCAGCAAGTTCTAATTTTCTTAAAACTGTTTTGGTCTAATTGTTCAGGAATAGTTCCTAGCTAAATTATGTCTCGTTCTTCTTAAATTAAAAAGATTTACGTGATTAGTGACTTTAAATAAAGTACTTAGAGAGGAGCTACAAGTGTTGGCAACATTAGCATTTAATTTCTTGATATATATTTCAGCTGTGAATAAGCATAGCTATCTAACACTGAAAGGAAGATACATGAAACAATATGGACAGAAGGGAAAATAAAATATTTAAAAATCTGAAACATTTACAAATTCAAATAAAAGTTATTTGTTCGTTTCAAAGAAATGGGAATTAAAAAAACAGACCGTAATAATTCTGAAGACACCACCGCCATCATTCACCATCACTTTATGAAGATTTCTAGAAACAAGGCCTTGCAGATCCTGGCTTTCCCATACAATGGTGCCTTCAAAACTCTGTCAAAACAAGCCATCGCATACTATTAACAGTGTATCAATATGTGAACACACGCACAGTCACTCAAGCACTCGTCACCTCTCGACTTGACTACTGTAATGCTCTCTACATGGGGCTTCCCTTGAGGTGCACCCGAAAGCTGCAGCTAGTCCAGAACGCAGCCGCGCGGGTGATTACGGGAGCGCCTAGACACTCCCACATAACACCTATCCTGCGCGAGCTGCACTGGCTCCCTGTGGTCTTTCGGGTGCGCTTCAAGGTTTTAACGACCATCTTTAAAGCGCTCCATGGCTCGGGGCCTAGTTATATGCGAGACCGCCTCCTGCCCCATACATCCCTCAGACCGATACGCTCCCACAGAGAGGGCCTCCTCAGGGTGCCGTCGGCTGGACAATGCCGACTGGCGACACCCAGGGGAAGAGCCTTCTCTGTGGCGGGCCCTGCCCTTTGGAACGACCTATCCCCTGAACTCCGCACCATCTCTGACCTCCGCCTCTTCCGCAAGTGTCTGAAGACACACCTATTCCATCTAGCCGGCCTAGCATAACCCCCATTACTGACTCTTAGATAGTTTTAAATTTGGGTTTTTTAAATTCGGTTTTTAGCGCAGGGTCTATTAGAATAAGTTTTTTAAATTTTTATATGTTTTATATGTGTTTTAACATCCCTGTGCGCCGCCCTGGGTCCGTTTGGAGAAGGGCGGGGTATAAATTTAATAAAATAAATAAATAAAATAAATAAATAAATAAAGATAAAAGTATTTCATACATCTTTTTAAATCCGTTGAAGACACAATTGTAAAGCATTACAATTTAACTTTGATACAGACACAGATATAGACTTGAGCCGTGAAAAGCATTCAAAAGAAGTACTTTGCAATGGGTGGCCAGAGTGTGCCAAGCACCTGTCTTCAAAGCACTGAAGAATCCACGTTTTGGAAAGCTTCTGCAGCTGCTTTCCTGACTGTGTTTACATACTGTATGTATGTAGGCCCAGCTGCTTCACTAGCAACCCCAAAGAAAGTCTTCAAAGCAACTGAGCAAGAATTCCAAACAATATGGCTTCTATAGTGCTTTGCCCAGATTAACTTTGCAAAGCACCTGTTCCAAATGCTTTCAACAGCCCAAATATATACCTAACTGAGCTGACAGCTGCACATTAAATTTAGTAATGAAAAATCAGTGATAAAGCAAAGGTTATCATTTGTCCATCACGGGGAATGATTCTTAAGTGGTTAAATAGAATACTTTTTAAAAAACTACTACCAACTAGTAAAACACCAGAGTTCTTTTACATGTCTGCCAAAGATACAGACCACTGATATCTGTGGTCCCTGAAATATTGGAATGCTCAAAAATCAACAAAGAATTCTAGCCACTTTTAGTATGAAAAGGTGACAAAATGTTTTGTAAGTACAGTACAAGGATGTAGGCACCTTGATATCTCGCTAAGTGCCTAAGACATTTTAAAATTACAGTTAACTAATCAGGATATGATAGCCTGATTCATTTAATGCTATGCTTGAGTGATCAGCCTATTAGCAATTAGAGGAATTCCTACTGAAAATGCTACAATTTCCTTTTGACAAAGTATATACAGAATTGTATGTACTGTACATTGGTAAGTTTTCTTTAAAACCAGAATACTCAATCTTTTAAGTATAACTATTCTTTTATTTAGGCACAAGTTTGTAACCTCATCTATTAGAGCAGAAAAACTATATTGCTATTTTTCTTTGTAATAATTTCAATTTACATTATTCTATATGATAATATTCTATGAATTGCAGGCAGATTACTATAATACATAGTCACCATAAATCCATAAATATACATTGGTCCATTCATTAACTAAAATGCTGACAACAATGGTGGGTTTAAAAAATATTATTACCGTTTCTGTGGACATGATTTGGTGGGCATGATGTGGCATGGTGGGCATGGCAGAGGAAGGATAATGTAAAATCTCCATTCCCACCAGAGGTGGGTTGCTCCTGGTTCAACCTAGATTGAGTGAACCAATAGTAGCAGTGTCGGGAGGCTTCACCCAATGGCCCGGACACTTCTGTGCATGCACAGAAGCATCGTGAGCGCACCCAGATGTGTGCCCAAAACGGTAGTAAAAAAATTGGCAACCTACCGCTGATTCTCACTCTACTCCGGGAGAAGGTTACTACAAAATCTCCATTTCCTCCTGATCAGCTGGGACTCGGGAGCCAGAGAATAGATGGGGTGGGGCCAGTCAGAGGTGGTATTTATCGGTTCTCCGAACTACTCAAAATTTCCCCTACCAGTTCTCCAGAACTGGTAAGAACCTGCTGAATACCACCTCTGGCTGAAAACTGTATGAGAGATTTTCCTCTAAAAAGACTGTGTAAAAAAATCAGTTTTTCCCCCCAAATGACACAAGGGAAAGAACTATTCTAACCTCAAGAGTAAACTAATCCACAGAAAAGACTATCCTCCAAGGCCCTAACTTCTAATCTCCAGGGAGACTAGAAACCAGAGCATTCTCCTTGGTTTGCATGAATTGGGCAAAAAGATTCTGCCTGGAGTAGACAGTCACAAACTTAACAAGGGCCCAAATCATAAAAGGTTTTATAAGTAATTACTAATACTTTGAATTGAATCTGGAAGCCAATCAGCAACATAACTCCTGTAAAATCAGTGTCATTCAGATCTACTAGCTGATGGGAAGGGAGTTGCATTCTGTGCCAGCTCTGCCTTCTAAATCATCTTTATTGACAGCCCCATATTAAGTGCAGTTAGTTGTCTTGCCAAGAGACAAGTATATGAGCACTTCTGATCAATAATGAGAACTTATGAACCAGCCAAATATTTTCCTTGTCAGAACATCTACCTGCTATTTGGGCCCCAGGTTTTATATATATAGCCTCAACTCCAGCCATCTATGGAGCAACATCTGGCATCAATTTCTCCTGAAGGATCATCATCAACCCTGCTCCCCAATCTTGGTGTTGAAGCTGATGCAAAATGCAAAACCACTCCATCTTCACTCAGTCAGATATTAGTAATGTAGGTTATGTCTATTCTCTCCTCCATCACTAAGGGGGCAAGATCTAACCACTCAGAGATCCCTAAGTATTAAGCTAAATTTGAGGCCAGGTCTTCTAGAAATCCAGTATCTTAAGGCCCTAAAAAGAAACTTGACAAGAACTTGATAAAGAATTTTGTAAGCTGATGAGCTCATGGCTTCTGCTATGTTCTTGGTTGGTAATATGTTCCCAAGGTTTGTTTTTTCAAAGAGACACACTATTCCATTATAAACTACAGTAGTACAAAGAAAAATAAGAGAAACAAACCATCTATCACGCTCCCAAGTGCATGGCACACTAGTCTTATTTATAATATATACATTCACGGCATGGTTACTTGTACCATGGCTTATACAATTAACTTGATTTTTCCAGGTATTTGCGCAATACTGAAAATGCAGCTAGGCAAATTGAATTCCATTGTTGCTAGGATGTAAGGCAATTAATGCACATTAAAGAGGAACAGCTGACAGAAATAAGCCCAAACTAATTTATAGCTAGGTTTAGTTAGATACATCTCTTTCATTTCGGTAATAGATGCCTCTCTTCCGATCTGCGGCTTGATCAACAAAATAAAATGCTGAGCATTTTCACAGGGGCAGCTGCTACTAATTTATGTTTTAACAAGAAGCAGTAAGAACTGACACCTTCACGTTAATAAATGAATTATATCATAGGCTTTTGCAGAGTTGAACTTATTCCACAAGATTCATATATCAATTGTATATACGTTACTAGGACGTAGGTACTAAATAGAAAATGCAGAAAGGAAATGCAATAAGCATTAGTGTTAACAATAGGTGACAGTGATAGTTAGAGCCCAAATACATTCAGAATAGTATTCAGACCCCCAGAATAGCAGCAACATTTTGAAATAATCAATGTATCAGTATTAAAAATGCTGACTCTGATCTAGGTTCCATGTGCACGCAAACCCTCACTTCTGCAAACCACTTCTGCGGCCTGGTTCCAAATGGCTCAAGGCTAGGTAGTAGGCCAGGGCCTGGGGTTGGGGACCCCTACTTTAGTTGATCAACTGCAGGAGAAATAAAGCCAGAATCTTAAGACTATGAACTATACAGATAGTTCATATATGATTGAATTGAATTCAACTTTTTTTAAATGTAAAGATAATTGCTTCTTCTCTGATTATGTTTGTAGGGAGATCTGCCAGTCTTTCAATGACTTTCCAATGATAGCTCTGACTATGTATCTCTATCCTGCCTGCCCGCCCGCCCGCCCACCTACTTCCTCTTCTTTCCTCCACCTGGCTAAGCATTTTCCCTAGTTCACCTTGTACTTACATCATAAAATTAAAGCATATGTTTCTTTTTGATCAATATCATCTTAAATTAATCAGCCTTTTTTTTTTTTTTGCAGTTCATGATTCTCGCAGTGACTGTCTTTAAGTCCATTAATTCAAAGACATTTATCTTCTTTCTTTCACTTGAGTCCATATTTCTTCAAACTCAGTTCTCACATTAGTTTCTAGTTCACTGTAAATAATCTTGAAAAACCTAATCTGGTGTTGTGGCATACCATTAGCTCATTCCTCATTTTGGCATAATTGATACAATCTAATATATAGATTGTATCAATATTATATAGTCGATAAAGCAAAGTTAAACCACCTTATCATACGACCAACTTATGTATATCTTTCCAAAAGGCATACTTCAATAATGTGACTTTTAAAAATGTCCAGGAGCACAATATCTGTTTTTGTTCCACAACTCATTTATAAATACATTAAAGCATGAAGAGTCACAAACAAATCAATATTTCTTTAAACTACTCTCTTATGGGATCAATTTCTATAGTTATTTCTTTTGACAGTAATATACTTAATCAATCTGAAGCTTCCAAACACTAACGCTTATTTGTCTTCCTTTCAGTGACACCTTTAAAAGCATGAAAAAAATCAGATTGACAAACTCACCTTCATTTTCAACAAATATTGTTGAAATTCCTATCCATATTATATACAGTATTATAATATCATATTATCCAGGAACTAAAACGTTCAAAGGGATAAATCAATATCTAATCCAGTACAAATAATATTAATAGTTTAAAGTCAATTTTTTAGAACATTTTTAGAAAATCTATCTTTTAATTCAGGAAACAGTTCTAATTTATAAAATGGAATGGGCCAGTTTTTAGAGGCAGGCCAACCTAGGAGATATTGGGTGGGTGGGGGGAATGCCAGGGAGGCTGATGAGAGCTCTAGTCTAAACCCAGACTGTATTGTCCAGTCTCCAATCTCCACTTTTGTAAGAAATTTATTGAAAAGGTGACAGTATTTCAATTACACAAAACTTTAGAAAAGATTATCTGGACTCTTTTAAATCAGAGTTTAAATCCAGGCAGGGGGTGGAACTGATCACTCTCGTCAATTAATACTGATGAGACTTAGATAATGCAATGTTCCTCATTCTGCTGGTTTTCTCAATGGTCTTTATTACTCTCAACCATGATATCCTCCGGGGATGTCAAACTCATGGCATCAGGTTGCCATCATGTGATGTATCGTGATTTTTTTCCCCTTTGCTAAACGGGCTGGGCATGGCCATGACGCATTCAGCCCGCAGGCTGCAAGTTTCACACCTCTGTTCTAAGCCATCTACAAGGGTTGGGGTTGCAGACACCATTCTGCAGAATGTTGTTCTGTTATTTTATGAGAGGGTAATTCCATTTGATGCATGAGCGAGATGAGTGGCCAAGCCCTCTGGCACTGTAGTATGAAATGCCCCGGACCCTTGACCCCAACCCTCCCACCTTCATTTTATTTAATACCTATATGAAAACTCTTGGAGTGTATATTATTTGAAAGTTTGATGTATACAATACATTATCTTCCATAATCAGATGATATCCAACACTACAACTCTACCCTAGACTGAATAGCAAATAGTGAAAGTCTTGACCCAGTGTATGGAGGTTATAAGGCTATAGATTGGAAGAACAAGTTAAGATTTAACTCAAATAAGGCAAGGAAGCTATTAATATAGAAACTGAGATGCTGCCGTTCCAACATTAACTCTTAATGGAGCTAGGCTTCCCAAAAAGGATCTGATACATAATC
The DNA here is from genome assembly GCA_039707465.1 of Rhabdophis nuchalis. NCBI lineage: Eukaryota > Metazoa > Chordata > Lepidosauria > Squamata > Natricidae > Rhabdophis > Rhabdophis nuchalis. Next base: position 326,473,176 of record CM077643.1, read on the forward strand.
TGAGGATTCTTCTGGACTCACAGCTCCTGCTATATCAGTAGATAGAAACTATGAACAGGAGACTCATTGCCCCACTTTGGCTGGTGTACCAGTTGTGTGTGTCCCTGAAACAGGAAGCACTGACAATAAGTCATTCGTTTCCTCACCACCTCCCGACCAGACTATTTGTAAGTCAATCTATACAAGTCTCCCATGAAGAGCACCTAGAAGCCACTGTTAGCACAGAATGCACATCAATGCTCCCATACAATACCTATACTGAGAGAGCTACAGTGGCTGCCAGTATGATACCAGGTGCATTTCCAGGTGTGGTAGTAATTTATAAAACTGTGCATGACCTGGGTATTCATAACATCATTTGCTCTAAATAGAGTCTGCCTGCCCAAGATCTGCAAGTAGAGAGTACATGTTAAGAGTCCCGAGAGGTGTATGGGAGGGGCCTTGGAGGTGAGCAAAACTTATTTCCTGTGGCACCAACTATCCTCTTTGCGCAGAATCCTTCATCTACAAAGCTGCTAAAGACCGGGTTGTTTAAGCAGGCATGCGATGGCTGTTGAGTCCCAAAGGTGCTTTTTTCAAGAGGCAACTAGATTTTCTGGATGACTGAGAACTTCTATAGATAGTAACTCTTGAGGCAACAAAGTCTCATCTATGATATGTATGAGTGCTGCTTAAAATGGTTTTCTGTTTTTTATAGTTGTGGTTATATTATATTTATAGTTGGTTTTTTATATTATTCTCAGTTGTTGGATCATATTATTCACTTAGACTCATTTGAAGGATAATAGAGGGAGCATTTATATAATAAGAATAAAATGGGTATTTAAATGTTTTTGCTAAAACTATTGTGTCTGAAAATTATGGCAAATTTAACTTTTGTATTATTGTTCTTAAAAACAATAATGTGGCTAACGTCTAATTAATGGATAAGCATTTAATTAGCATTCATTGCGCTCCTGAATTAACAATTTAGAAATGTCTTAATCCAACAACATTGCTGTCTGAATCCACAATCCTCTCTTCCATCCTTAATCTCAGAATTTGAATAGCTGCCTGGCAGTAAGTGCCGTGGCACAAACTGAACGGAAACGCTCTTTTCCAAACAAAGCCCTTTGTGTTCGTAGTTAATTATATTCAGTCGGCAGCATCTCCTCAACATATGAAAACCTAATTTCACTAAAAACAATGTTGCTATTCTCTGAAACCAGGACAAATGTTTTAAAGTTCACTTTTGTTGAAGTAAACACTTCAAATGTTCTGGAGTATAATTCTTACTAAATTCCTAATGAAGGGGTGGGTTGCTACTGGCAGCATGCGCATTCACACCCCAAGAGGTCTGCGCATACGCAGAACATTAGAAATTGGGGGGGGGGGGTTGTTTACATTTCTGCAATGGAGATTGTTTTGTGCATGCGCAGAACCAAAAATCAAAATGGCACCGCTGACAATAGAACCGGTTCGGGTGCCTGGGCGGCTGGGTTACTACCTACTCAGCCTAATTGGGCTGAACTGGTAGGAACCCATCTCTGATCTAATCAGAGATTATAGGATTTATAATCTATAATGGAAAACCCTGAATTGCTTATTTTTGTGGTCTAATATTACTTTTCTCCTCTGATAAATCTTCAAGGACAACAGACTTTTTAATTCCACTTTTAAATTAACAAAACTTTTCCATTAGATCTAAGCCCAGTGGCATGTATTTACCTTAAACTATTTATTTATTAAAGTAAGACAGATAAAATGATGGTTCATAATTCTGTCTTGTTCAGCTTAAATCAGGAGTGGTCAACTTGTCACTTCCAAGAACTATCCAGCGTCATGCCATTTAAATTTGGAGGGAAAAAGTACTGTCAGCAGCGTTTTAGTTCTTTTTTTATTATTTCAACTTTAAAATAAATGTAATCGGTCTCTGGGAGATCTCAGCACCTAGTTAATCTTGTAAAATCTCAGATCAACATACTTTTTCTACACACATTTTTGTTCACGGAGAATGATTTCTATACTGCTTAGAAGATTTAGAGCCATGAACTATTGAAGATCAACCATCCCAGTCGGGAGAAGGGCTAAAGCAGGCAATTATCCTGGACTCACTACATAAATGCAAGAGGGCGAGGTATGACCTCTCCCAAATGCCTTTGAGCTTTATCTAGTTTTTTCCAGGGGAAAGCTGCCCTTTTGGGGAGATTTCTGCTTTGTGGGCAGAGAACAATAAAGCAGCTAGTTTGAACTCCACACGTAGGGGACTGGTTGTTCATGCCTGAATGAATAAAGTTGGCCAGCTTTATAGAAATCAGGCTATGAAACAGAATTTTACTCCAGAATTCACGAGTTGTCCTTACTTGATCTTGATTCCAAATCTAAATCCATCCGGTTATTTTGCCTGATCTAGTCACCATCTACTCTATAGTGATAAAGGCTTTAAACTTTATAATTCCAGAATTAAATATAATACCTTTTGTTTTCACCTCATGAGCAAAACTTATGTAATATCTTCTGCTTCTATACTACATGTGGAAACAAATTCAGGAAAGCTTATATTTAATTTCTATGACTCTATTAAGCTCTTGAACAATTACTCTTTGAGAGAGATAGTTCAGAAATGTGAAAAATAAATGAATAGTATCAAGATCTTTAAATTTCAAAACAAAAAGATGATTAGTAGGTCCTATGTGAGTCTTAAATCCATTTTCTTAATTAATTACAACAAAATGCTGAGCAAATATGAATAAATGAAAAAATAGTTGAGAAAGAATCAATGCACAGTATGCCCCATAAATACACTGCACATACCTCTGGCAGAATGAACTGTTCTACAGGTTTGTACCAAAGTCTGCTCACTTGTACTCCACAACTAGGTGGACTAAAACGAGCGCTGAAGAGTGCCTCCTATGGAAATAATAAGTAACCCATTTGTGAGCCAGGAAAATCATTCATGAAAAGTCACATCTTCTTGGCCAGTTCATGAAAAAAAAAACCTGGATCTTAAAAACAACGCAAAACACATAAACCACTTTTATGTATGATGATCCAAATTTGATAAATTTAAGACTTTTAGTATCCTACTCTTAACGGATACAAAAATGCTACGTTGTTGAAAACAGAGATGTTTGAACAACTTGTCTCCAGAAGTTGTGAATGCTCCAACATTGGAAGTTTTTAAGATATTGGCAACTATTGGTCAACCATTTCCTGCCTGAGCAGGGGGTTGGACTAGAAGACCTCCAAGGTCCCTTCCAATTCTGTTATTCTGTTAATACATGCTTTAAGAAGTTTCTTATGTTTTGGAGACTGTGGCAAAACTTCATTGTTATAGTCAATTTCTCTCACACCGAAATGGATCACAGCCACAGTATTTTAATCTACTTAACAATCATTAAATATAACTTTTGAAAGTTTACTGTACAGGTCTATATAAAAATGCATTAATCCACACCTGCATTAAAGTATATTTTTAATTACCAGTAGTAATTCAGTATTACTATTTACCAACCTAAATATTAACTTTATGATAATCCCTCTTTAATCTCTTTAAAACTAGCACATTCTAATATATGCAGAAAATTCCTCTTATTATTTATCCTGGAGAAAAAACAGACAGCTCACACAGTTCAGAAGACTACCACTTCTTATCGTATCCAAGTTACAACATAAATAAGAGCAGAGTTCCCCAACCTTTCCAGGTTGGCGCCCAGGAGTGGGTGGGGTGGGGTGGGGATGATTTTGTGGGAGGGACAAGCACATGTGCGCATGCGTGCACACACGAGCACCTGACGTTCACGGTGACACTTGTGCAAGTGGAGCCGCAAGCACTGGCAACAACACTCATGTGAGTGGGGCCACAAATACCTATGATTAAGCTCACAGGAGTGGGGCCACAAGCACTCACAATGAGGCTCACGGGAGTGGGGCCATGTGTGCGGCTGGTCCATGGCCTGATAGTGGACCGCGGATCATAGGTTGAAGACCCCTTCTCTAGAGGATGATATGCAATGCACTTCTCTGCAAAGGGCCAGGCATTCACCCCAAGACCGGAAACATGTTAATCTATGGACACCTGGTGATAGTGAATTAACATTTCATAGCCATAGAGAGAAAAATGTACCAGTGATGAAACCAATTTTCATGTCACACATATCCCTTGGCTGTCTTACACAGTAAACATTATTTAACATTCAAATTCAATATTCTTCCCTGTATTAAATCAAAGTTGAATTGTATTTGAATGCTAAATAAAGTTTACTGTGTAACACAGCCAAGGGATAGATGAGAAATATTTAAAATCTTATCACACAGTCAGCCAGATTACTCATGAATCTCTAAGTATAAACCTACCTATAATGCCCTCCCAAGATGCTAATTGCCCCGAGTCCCTATGTGGTGAGATGGGTGCGGCTTATAAATTCGAATAATTCGAATTCGAATAATAAATTGCAACACTGGTCTATTCTGAAATCAATTCTGAGATTAAATTCTATGAGAACCTTCCTTAAACCTAAAGTTTAAACCTGCCCTTTCAAATAATCGTGTTAAAATGTATAACAGTAGCAGAATGCTGACCACAAGATTGAACTTCACAATGGACTTCTGAAAAGCCAGGTAGCAGAATTCATCTGCTACAGCAATGCATTGACAGAACCAGAGCTGAGAAAAAGGTAAAGAATTTATGCCTTTAATAACTACTGCAAGGCAAGGGAATTTATTTAGTATTCATATTGTGGCTGCAATGCTTTACATATCTACTTAGTGGTAAGCCCCACTGAGCTTTGTTGGATTTACTTCTGAAGAGGCTACAAGATCACATTGCTGCTGTATTTAGATTCCATTTTACAATGTGCAAACTTTTGAGATGCAGTTTAGAAAAATCCAATAAACAAAGCCATCCATTCAAGAGGGCACTCGGAAAATAACAGCACTCTTCTATACTTAGTGCAGATGTAAAACAAGGTGACTGAGACCCGTGCAGTCTCCACTTCACATTATTTTGGTTAGAAATTCTTGACAAATGGTGGCTCAAGAGCTGGAAACTAAATTTTATTGTTTGCTTTAAAGTTTAAATGGTCTGTGTTCTTTCCTTAAAATGCCATGAGTACTCCAGTACAGAATGAAGACTTCAAAAAATTTGGACATAAGTATTGTTCCTACCATATTGCTATAGTCACACTTCTAAATAGCAATAGCATTTAGACTTATATACCGCTTCATGGTGCTTTACAGCCCTCTCTAAGCCGTTTACAGAGTCAGCATATTGCTCCACCAATCTGGTCCTCAAATGCTCACACACTGTGTATAACACACATTACTGATTATGTATCCTTCACTTACCCACCCACCCCCATTAGTCCCACTTATTCTGTTTTAGTACCTACTTCTGATTGCCCCAATTAAAACAATGATTAAGAAACACACTAGTCAAATGGATTGTAGATAACAGCACCACAAGTCATTTTCCCTATTTATTCTTCATGAGTATCTACTATGTCTTTAATAATTCCTGCTTAGTTCCACACCTAAAGCGACTATGGGTTTGTTCTTTTCTAGTAAGACAATTACCGGAACATGGCATACCTCTTGTTCTGCTTGGTATAGTTTCACGGTAATGTTTCTCTGGAATCCAACACCCTTAGCATCGTAGAATACCCCAAGACTGGTGATGACAATCGGATAAAGGACTTTGAAATGCACACTGACAACTCTGTCTTCTGAGAGCACCGAAGTATCATCCTCTGGCAAAGTGAAGGCTTCAATTTCTTGATTCAAAACTAATGAAAAAAATTAAGAAAGAGGGCAAACCAAGCTCATCTAAAATAAGAAGAAAGCAGTCAAGACTCAGTAACTCTTTCAGATATTCTTACTTTACCATAAAAGGAAACTTTCTATAATTCTATACCATCTAGAGCAGGCACAGTGTATAAATAGCATAAATTACACCTTAATCCTTAACATATTAGCTTAGAACAGGGGTGTCAAACTTGCAGCCCGCGAACTAGATGCATCATGCACTGGCCACACCCACCCATTTTAATGAAGGGGGGGAGTTGAAATACATCGCATGACGATAACGTGTCGTCACAAGTTTGACACTCCTTGTTTAGAATTATATTGCATATTCTTCAAACATTATTAAAATTAACATGGATACATTAAATTGTAGCTTATTTTCTGACTCATTACAATGAAAAAGTTGTTAACTATCACAACTACTTGAAAATATCAGAGCTCCTATTTAAATGCATTTAACAATACTTCTATGGATAGAAAATTGTAGCAGCTACAATGTTTTTTATGACTGATTATAGAAATGTCATACAGTATATCTTGTTTTCCCCCAAAACCTTCAGTTCTTACCTGGATTAGAGATATTTAGAAGTTTGCATGAATAAGGATCTTCTCGATCTTCTACTGGCACATCACATCCTTGTGTACCAATTATAAACTTCACAAGGACACTAAAACAAAATTAACAACATTTATTTTTTCTTCTATTAGCCCAGTTCTGCTACCTTTTTTTTCAAACAGTAAAACGCAAGTATGTACGTATGGATGTATGTACGTATGGATGTATGTACGTATGGATGTAAAATTCCAATTATATAGGCTAATTCTGAGAAATTCATCGAAACTATTAAGAAAAACAATTTTTTTCTTGATAAGAACATACAGGAAAGACCACGTAGACATTCTGTTTAATATACATTTTGGGCTCTTATTCAAATGGTGCTATGAATTTCTTGAAATAATTCATTTAAACCAATGAGAACCTATAAATTTTAGATTTGCATCTTCTTGAATGAAGGTAGTAAGAATGATGAATTACCGATGATTTAAAGTTGGATGCTGCTTCAAATGCCTAAACCAAGTATTCCTTATAGCATTCCGCAATCCATCATTGTGTCGTGCAGAGAGTATCCCTACAATAACGTCATAATGTTTTGGTTTCCAGTGAGGAAAGAAAGCCAGTAGACCTAAGAAGTATAAATTAAAAATATTTTAGCAAAGAAATAAGCAAACAAATATGCAGATAAATGTTATAAAAAAAGACATTTTTCAATTATTTGTAAACATTTTAGCCAAATCCATATAAAATGAGAAGAAAGATTTTAGAAGAAAATATTTATTTAAATTTAGAAAAAGATACTGGAAATAGTTTCACATATCCTGATAACTGAAACATTAATACAAAGAATTGAATATAAATATATAAAAATACAGAATATGAGTATGTGTGTGTATTTCCTATATTACAAAATACTATATTCTCCCCTTTAAAAGATTAATATTTATTTGCTGTATTTTAACACAAACAGATCAAAACATTAGATCAGGGGTGTCAAACTCGCAGCCCGATGGCCGGATGTGTCACGTGCTGGCCACACCCATGCCCAGTTTAGCAAAGGTGGGGGGAGGAATCACAATATGTCATGTGATGTTGCCATGATGACGCGAGTTTGACATCCCTGAATTAGATGGTAAAACAGATACACCTTAGACGTAATGAAATGATTCTAAAAATGAGAAGCTAAGTTGTTAATACAGTCAATACAACTGTTAATAAAGGAGCAGAATATGAGCATATGCATCATAAATATTTCAGGAACATAGGAAACAAGGCTTCCCAGATATTACTGAATTACATTTCCCTGCACAGAAGCGTTATCTGGCAATAACAATGGTGAGGAATGCTAGAAAATGTACTTCAGAAGCATCTAGTGAGCCACAGGTTTCCAACCTGCAAATACATAGTATATTCAGATATACATACAGCATCTATACCTGACTATCACTAAATGCAGTGATTTCGTTTTAATTATGGTTTCATAAATCCAATAAACAAGAAAAGTAATTTACATTCCATCATGGGTGACAGCATGTATTCATGATTTATTTTTAATAAATTATTGTATAATTGATATATTCAGATTTATATTTAGCCCTGGCAAAAGATCAGTTTCATCTCATTCTGCTTAATTTGAGAATAAAAAGAATTAAGTGTCAAATCAACTAAATGCCAACTCTGTTTAGAAAAATGACTGCACATAATGTACAAAATATAATTTCAGAGTTTTAATTTTAGTGTGAACTCAAAAAAACCCCAACATTGTGTGTTCCAGATCTAGTATGGATGTTTCCAGATCTTGATGATCTTCCAACTATATCTGTCTTTTAATATAGTACATTTATGAAGATTATCAACACTGCCCTCTTTTTAATTCAGAAAAATTGGTGGAAAACACAATTGAATTCCTTTCAGCTAATATTTTATCATTCAAACAAAAAGAAATTATTTGCTGATAAGCTGAAAACCAATGTACAATATGAGTAAGAGGATATGCAGTCTGAATTAGTACTATACATATTTATGTGTTTTGAGAAGCTATGTTAACGGAAACTGCCTGTATTTTATCATTCTTCTTTGTTCACCAGTGGGAATTCCATCATTCCCAGAAAGACTGATCAATTACTTTATCATCATAATACATTTATATGGGTGTATTTCATAAAAAGAAACAAAACATAACAGAGTTCAGAGTTCAACAAAATCAGTGTGAAGAATATAATATGTATAAAAATACCCTGTTTTCCTGAAAATAACACCTTCCTGGATAATAAGCCCAATCTGGCTTTTGAGAGCATGTGCTAAAAGAAGCCATCTCCAGAAAATAAGTCCTCCCCGAAAATATTGTACACAGCAGCCCCATTAGGTGATCACGCTCGCCACCTCCTGCACCTCAGAAATAATAAGACCTCCCTGAAAATAAGGCCAAGTGCTTCTTTCGTGAGTCAAAAGAAAATAAGATCCTATCTTGTTTTCGGGAAAACACGGTTGCATTTGCTCAGGTTTAATTACTAAGACAAAGGATTACCTTTTTCCATAAATCAGTTATTTAAGTCAACAATGTGTGAAGTGACAGAAATATCTCAATTTTGCATTCAAAACCATGTGGGGGACCAGACAAGTCCTTCTGAACAGAACATTTCATGGACAAAATGAAAACAGATAAAACGATCACCCATTCTCTTATAGTCACTCATTTAACTTCAGTCAACAAAGGTATCTATAGAAGAAAACCCAAAGATGGTCCAAAGATATAAGTATACATGGGAAAATAATTCCTCCAGACATGGTACACTGTCCCCTAATTATTGGGGGCTTTAATAGCAATAGTCTTGTTTTGAAATGCACTCAGAAAGAGAATGGAAAGTAGTGCAGCTTATGAAGAGAAAAACCTAGCAGACAAATTTCTCAGTAAATGCACATCTAACTTTCTGGACTGAACTTTGGTCCCTGTCCAGTCCATTACTCAGTTGGACACTGATTCAGAACATTCACAGTCTCCATTAGAATGAAAAGAGTAAGGTTCTACATTTAGGCAACAAAAATGAAATGCACAGGTACAGTAGGTGGTAACCTTGTTCAATAGCAGTAACTGTGAAAGGGATCTTGGAGTCCTAGTGGACAACCATTTAAATATGAGCCAGCAGTGTGCAGCAGCTGCCAAAAAAGCCAACACAGTTCTAGGCTGCATAAACAGAGGGATAGAATCTAGATCACGTGAAGTGTTAAGACCACTTTATAATGCCTTGGTAAGGTCACACTTGGAATACTGCATTCAGTTTTGGTTGCCACAATGTAGAAAAGATGTGGAGACTCTAGAAAGATACAGAGAAGAGCAACAAAGATGATTAAGGGACTAGAGATTAAAACATATGAAGAACGGTTGCAGGAACTGGGAATGTCTAGTTTAATGAAAAGAAGGACTAGGGGAGGCATGATAGCAGTCTTCCAATATCTCATGGGTTGCCACAAAGAAGAGGGAGTCAAACTATTCTCCAAGGCACCTGAGGGCAGAACAAGAAGCAATGGGTGGAAACTAATCAAGGAGAGAAGCAACCTAGAACTGAGGAGAAATTTCCTGACATTAGAACAATTAATCAGTGTAACAGCTTGCCTCCAGAAGTTGTGAATGCCCCAACACTGCAAGTCTTTAAGAAGATGTTGGATAGCCATTTGTCTGAAATGGTCTAGATGACCTCCAAGGTCCCTTCCAACTCTGCTACTGTATTGTCAGAATGAGGTGAAATTACAAAAATAACTAAACTTCAGTTACATGCTTAGGATCTCTCAGCCTACGTCCTCAGATACTGTAATCTCTGCAGCAGTTATATGTTGAAGTAATAAAACATGTGAGATAAAACAGAGACCTAGAAAACCCTCAAATATTGCCTTCTAATAATTGGTAATACATCTGCATTATTATATCAAATTAGACACCTGAACAGAAGCAGAATCACCAAAAAACTATATCTGTAACTTAGATGCCCATTTCAGAAATAGACTGTGATTGATGATAAGAAAGCTACTGAGAGATTCAGGGGGAGCTAAAAGAGTTCTGTCTCTTTATTGGTAAATGCCATCCCTGGGGAAATCATGGCTGTTTCTGTCTCAAAACTGCACTTAAATCTGGGCTGAAATGGATCCTGAGAATCAACGTCATCCAAAAATGCCTGGAGTTGAATGTTAATTACTTGAGGATCTTGCTTATGCACCTGCTGTTGGAAGAAAGGAGACAGATATTGTTGCTGTAGCTATGAGAACATTAAATGGAAAATCCCTAAATCCCAGAGAAACTCATTACCAAAAGAGGGCTGTTTTCCTCTCCCCATTCCTATACTAGAGTTGGGGAGGAGATCAGAGATTTTCATGATTCGATGTGTGGTCAAGAGAAAGAAACAGGATCCAGTAACTTGCCAAAATCTACAGATAGTAATATATAGCTATTTTTATTTAAGAATTTGTCTGGGGTTCTCTTTTTTTAGAAATCAATCTAAATAATGAACTGGAACTAGAATCACATATTACACACTATAGTTTATTCACTATGATTTAAAACACTGATCAGATGAGTTTGCACAGCTGCCAAGCTATATACCATGGCTAGTTCACACAACTTCTTAAATCAAAATGGAATGAAATGTATTATTGGCACATAATGTGCAAACCCAGCTGCAAGTGCTATACCTGTGTTTTAGCACTGAAACACAAGGGATAGTTTTTGATGAACAATATGTTTTTATTTCATCATCTGGGGTATATGAAAAAAATATCTGAGAAGTCTTTAATCAGATGTGGCAAGTAATAGCTCACGATGCTCAATTGCAGAAGCTCTGTCTATAAACCTTAGTTCCTTAGATTATCTATTTTTCTAGAGACACTTTAAAAAAGAGAGAGAATATACAGGTTTCAAAAACAAGGTGAGACCACTAGGCATTTCTGCATTTCTAAGAGAAGAAGAAAATAATTACACAGCAGAGCGTGTAATGTAATATAATTAAGTTTACTGCAACTATATGTTTAAATCTTATATTTAAAGATATACTTTTCAATACTTTACATGACCATACAGCACAAAAGATACAGTATATTATACACACACAGACCAGGAAATCATGAGACATTACGCACAACTGCATATGGTCCTAGTTCTCCTTCCAGAGTAATGGTAGAAGGCAGAAAGCTAATAAAAATACAGTCCTCCAGAAGACGTTGAAGTTTTCTGTTACAGATTATTAAATAGAAGCATGAGGGAATTGAAATCAAATTCCCCAAACCACTTATGAAGCAGATATGAATAATTAAGTTCTAGCTACCTTTTCAAACCAAATATTACTTGAGTACAACTCAAGATCTTGAAAAGAAAAGCTGTTTGGTCAAAATAAGAGGAATATATAAACAGATGGTATTTATCCAATAGGAAAATAAAGTTTTCTCCCATATAATACCTGTGAATTGGGGGAGTGGGGAAATATAATCCTAGAACTGATAAAAATAAAACTTCTATTTTCTATTTTCCTTCTTCTTTTATGAAGGTACTGGTCTTTGTTCGTCTTCTTTTTCTTTGGCTGTCTCTCCCAAATAAGATAGTACTTTCAGAAATGTATGGGTGAAAAAAACAATGATTGGAATGTATTGATAAGGATCATTTAATTTTTAAAATGCAGCTTTTTATCTTATAGCTAATTGAAGTTATTAATTTAAACAATGTATTTTTTTTCTGGCCTTGCCCTTTTTTAGGAGTGAAGCTTCTCGCTAATACACACCCACACACACAAGAGATTTGCAAACTTCAAAATGATTTGAAAGGACAGTTAGGGGACTGCAAACACAATCACTTTTTAAAACAGCTATATCTTTTTTTCAGGCTTGTGTGAGATCCTAGCGGTTGAAATTGTTGAGAAACAGTGCTTTATAGATATTATGCTTTCAAGTTTTAAATTATCTTTGATTTTAAAGACAAGTTCATTCCTATATCACTGAAAAAATGGCAAAAAAATAATTTTAGGCAAAAAGAATGCGCCAACCTTCTCAAAACCTGACTAATTATAATTGCTAGGATTGACAGAAGTCACCCTCACAACACTTAATAAATAAGACTCGTAGTATGACATTTATTAGCTCTTTTTTACGCTAAATAACCACAAGTTTCTTTAATACACACAAACATACATACATAAATGCACACACACACAGGTTTTATATGTGTATATATACAGGTTTTATATATATTCATTCTAATTGCTTACTGGTGTATGTTTAGGATTTTATTTCTAAAACATCAATGCATTAGTTGCATGATAAATCTTCTATTCCTATTTCATTTTTCTACAGTGAATATGTCTCAAAAAATGGCAGCATATTGACAACCCAATGTGGATCAAAGCCTAACCTCCTGGGAACACCAGAACTAGAGGTTACTCTGGGAAGTGGAAATAACATCCCAGAAAGCAGTAAACATCTCCTTCCATACAGCTGTCAAAAAACCCTGCATGAACATACCCATGAAATCACCAGAAGACTTGAAGTCTGACTTGAAGGAAAGTCTCTATGGAAAGCAATCTAATTTCTTTTCTTTTCTTCTGTTTCTCAACTCCTGCTCCATATATTTTACTTCACAAGAATGAGCAAAAATTATTCATATATACTGGCAGCTGTATCTAATTTGCAGTAGATTAGCAAGGATTTTTGACCTTAACTGTTTGAAGAATTGCAGTTATACAAACATATGCCTCCAGCTGGTGGAACTAGTCAAAAAAAGCAACAAAATTCAAATATATTATCAAGCCCACTCTGTTCTTCAGCATCTGCCATTTCCCTCTTGCTTTTATCAAGCCTCTCTCCAAACGTTTGACTGTATATCCCAATCCTGCACCTCTTCTCCTACCAAGTGAAAGGGTTTCTCCCCTGATCCCAACCCTCTGCCCGCCAAGCTCTTTCCTCCATGAAAGACAAGGTGCTTTTTTTCAAGAAGCTTCTTGGAGGAGAAGCGAAACGTCTTCAAAAAATAATAATAACCCTAATTGCCTCTTGAAAAAAAGCAGCTTTGGGACAACCATGACCTGGATAGCTGAGAATCTCCAACGACACCAACATACTCGCGCTTATTGCTCGCTTATTTCTCCAAGCAGCCTTGTCCGCTTGGAAGGGCTGCTGCCCATTCGCTTCTTCTCGACCGAGATTGAGGAGCTGCCCCACCTCTTCGCGGTTTGCCCTCCAGAGCCCGGGCGACCCTGCCTCACCGTTTGGCTGCACGAGGACGAAACAGCGCTGCCCGCCTCCTCCTCGACCTCCTGCCCCGCTGTCCGAAACCGTGAGCCGGACGGACGGAACAGCGGCGACGCGCAAAGGAGGCCCTCCCGCAAGGTGCCTCTGCCCCCTCGCCTCCCCTGCGGGAGGGCGGCAAAGCGTGCAGGCTGGGTGGGATCGTCGTCGTCCCCCCCGCTCCGCCACCTACCTGCCGGGTGTTGCTTCCCGGGGCCGCTGGCCGGGCAGCTGAGCAGGAGAAGCCAGAGGTGCAGCACGACCCCGACCGCACACGGGCAGAGAAGAACCAACCAATTTCGCATTGGCCGCCGGCCGCTGCCCAGCCGTCGCGGCCTCTCTCGGAGCAGAGACGGGACGGACCGGCAGAGACAGGCAAGGTCTCCTTCGGCTTCCCTCACTCCGGCACCAGAGAGACCCTCGCCGGCCCCTCCCGTGGCCGGCCCAAAGCCAGAGTCCCGCCCCGGACCAGGAAAGCGTGTGCGCAGAGCCGGGCCTCCGCACTACAATCCCCACAATGCCTCGCCGCCGAGCGGAAGCGGCTTGACCTTGGCGCGATCTGACAGCGCCTCTCTCTCTCTCTCTCTCTCTCTCTCTCTCTCTCGCAGGGGGCGAAGGCTGGAGGTGAGCAAAGGAAATCGCCCTGATAGGTGATTTTTTTTTAAAGGAAAGGAGAGAAGAAAGAGGAGGTAGGAAAAGGCCCGCGCGGTGTTTATAGCTGCAGGTTATTTTTGTACCTTTCCCCCCCCTTAAATAATAAGAGAGAGAATAAGAGTTCTTCGACGTGAAGATAACAACAGGCACTTAATAGGGAAACTTTTTATTTAGTACATCTGGCTTTTCCATTTTTACAGACAGACCACTTCAATTGCTGGACTGTGTGAGAAACAAATCTTTTGGGATAGCCTCCTTGTCCTGGGGTTTTTAGGTTTTAGTGCTTAGGGGTTTTAGGGACAGTTTTTTAGTTTTTTATAGATGTTTTTAGCGCAGGATTTGTTGTTTAATTGTGATTTTAAATTATGTATTCTGTTGTGTTTACTGTTTTTTAATTTTCCTGTGCCCCGCCTCGAGTCCCCTGGGGAGAGAGCGCGGGTAACAAATAAAATTTATTATTATTATTTATTATTTATTATTTAAAACCACATTTTGCAAATGAGTAGCATTTGATTAAACGAGGTAGGTTTCGCTCAATCCTTTGGGAAATGTGAAGTTTGTAAAGGGAGCTGTCATTTTTGTTTGAACAGGGAGAAATCAAGAATTTATTCTCAAGTCCCCATAATTATGCACGAAGATGCCCTGCTTACATTTTAAAGGAAAAATCACTTCCATCTCATAACTAGCCCACTAAAAAGGAAAGCTGCGCATGCAGTTGTTCCAGTGTTAAAATAGTGTCTTCCTTCTTTTGGTAAGGAAGCCATAAGAACAATATTGTTATTGATGATGTGGATGATGACAAAATCTGGGATGACAAAATCTGGGATAGGATCTGCCCATTGGTCACTTGAGGCTTCTCCTTCCAGTTCATGGCATGGCCCTCTATGGCCATTTTGGCTTGGATTGTTGGGAAGATTGGACATCCAGCTTCTGCAAGGGCTTTAGTCTTAGGTCAGGGAATGTCAAACTTGCATTGTCATGTGACATATCACAACTTTTGTCATAACGTGACATATCACTTTTTTCCCCTTCACTAAAACGGGTGGCCATGGCTAGCACGTGACGTATCCACCACGTGAACCGTGAGTTTGACACCCCTTGTCTAGGTAATGCCTGACCAACCCTTTGCAAAGTGTCCGAGACCCCTTTAAAAAATGTGTTTAGAAGTTGGTCGATAGAGTGCTAGACCTGACTTTGGGTTGGGGTGGGGGACAAGATCAGTTTAAGCTAGGAAAAATCAAGTTCTGCTTGTTGTTAATTTTGGCTCAAGTTCGAAGTTTTCTGCTCTTCAGGGAAAAAGGAATATTTTCATTACTTTTGTGGGAAGCAATGGCACTATGTTGTGTACTACATGAGCTACTTCTGAGTACTACCAGCCAAGCCATTTCACTGCCAGCACTGCCATTGAAGTGGGAGGGAGAGTGCCCATAGGGCTCCTTGCAACCATCAGGCTGTCACACATCAACTTGAAATATGTTGATGGGGGACTCCACTGCATACTTCCTTCCATGTGGAACTGCATCTACATGGAGGGAAGTATGCAGTGGAGTCCCCCAAGGCTCTGTTTTAGGCCCAGTACTCTTCAACATCTTCATCAATGATTTGGATGAGGGGATAAATGGGGAACTCATCAAATTTGCAGACGACACCAAGCTGGCAGGAATAGCCAACACTCCAGAAGATAGGCTTAAGATACAGAAGGATCTTGACAAACTTGAACATTGGGCACTATCTAATAAAATGAAATTCAATTGTGAAAAAAGTAAGGTTCTCCATTTAGGCAAGAAAAACAAAATGCACAGGTACAGTATAGGTGGTACCTTGCTCAATAGTAGCAACTGTGAGAGGGATCTTGGAATCCTAGTGGACAACCATTTAAATATGAGCCAGCAGTGTGCAGCAGCTGCCAAAAAAGCCAACACAGTTCTAGGCTGCATAAACAGGGATAGAATCTAGATCACGTGAAGTGTTAATGCCACTGTATAGTGCCTTGGTAAGGCCACACTTGGAATACTGCATACAGTTTTGGTCGCCACGATGTAGAAAAGACGTGGAGACTCTGGAAAGAGTGCAGAGAAGAGCAACCAAGATGATTAGGGGACTGGGGACGAAAACATGAAGAACGGTTGCAGGAACTGGGTATGTCTAGTTTGATGAAGAGAAGGACCAGGGGAGACATGATAGCAGTGTTCCGATATCTCAGAGGGTGCCACAAAGAAGAGGGAGTCAAACTATTCTCCAAGGCACCTGGGGGCAGGACAAGAAGCAATGGGTGGAAACTAATCAAGGAGAGAAGCAACTTAGAACTAAGGAGAAATTTCCTGACAGTTAGAACAATTAACCTCTGGAACAGCTTGCCTCCAGAAGTTGTAAATGCCCCAACCCTAGAAGTCTTTAAAAAGATGTTAGATAGCCATTTGTCTGAAATAGTATAAGGTTCCTGCCCACGCAGGGGGTTGGACTAGAAGATCTACAAGGTCCCTTCCAACTCTGCTATTGTATTGTATTGTATGTAAAAGCTGGGATGTGGTTAATGCAATTCTGCATTTTCTTTTAGTCCAAGTGGGGACACAAAGTGAGATGGGAGAGAAATCACTGTTGTTCCTCTCAAACTTTTATCACAAGTCACCTGTCACTAAAACTATTGCTGGACATAGGTCTAGATCTCTTCTGGGAGACTGTTAAATTGATGTCATAAATAGCTGATATGTTTGCAGAATAAGGGAGGGCCATGGGATCCAATGACCCAACAGTCATTTAAACACAGGTTTAGTAGTCTTCCAAGGGAACATTAACCCAATGTCCGCAAATAGCTTTTAGGTCACCGATTCAAAGAACTTCTTTGTGCACAATTTGACGCCTTGAAAGATTATGGTCCAATAAGAAAATGCATCTGCTCAATGCAAAAGAAAGTAAAGAAAGGGAAATAATAAAGAAAATACTTGATTGTGCAGAATGTGATAGACTGACGTTAGAATTGAAAAATAAAGGAGAGACAGAGTACTATGAGATTTGGGATAGATTTTATCAGTGGTTGGATTTAAGGAAAGGAAGTCGGAACGAATAAGCACAAAGATGTATAAATTGAAACATAAGGCAATATAGGTAGTATATTATGTAATTATAATTGTAATTGCAACCATGTACAAGTGGTTAAGTATGTATATACTGAATAATCAATAAGTATCAATGTGTATTGAATTCTCATTGCTTGTATGTATTAAAAATATTTGTGTTATTTGCTGTATGGTGGAGAGACTGCCAAGACAATTTCACCATGTCCAACGTTTTCTTTTTTAACAATAAACGTTTAAAAAAACTTCTTTTAAAACCCAGGATTTTTCTGCTGGAAAAGTGTGGTTTCTGAAAGCTACAAAAGATACTGCCGCTGATTATTATTTCATCAGAGTTATTGTTTTTTTTTAGCTGATTGGAATCTGGACACTCATTAAAGAGTAAATTGAGTGCCTTAATACCTTACGTTTCTCTTAAGTTAGTTCAAGAAGTGGGGGGAAATGGATCATAAAAAAATCAATGGAGTTATCACTAAATTTTTGAAAAATAGCAATGAGCTGTTAGTTGGAAGTTGCCACCCCATGTTTAGAACATGTTTAAAAAATTGCATGTAAGTGGCATTTCTTTTATTGTGATGGATTTGCATTTCATTCTTTTAGAATAATTTCTCAAAGATCCAATATATTATGATGCAATTTAAGAAATATAAATAAATAAATCTAAACATTTGAATTAGGGCTAATACCAATTTTGATAGCCTAATGTTGTTGCTGTCTCTCTAACTCCACTAAACTACCACATGTTATTTCCAAAGTCTGCAGAAAATAAAGACATTTTTCTTAATATCAAATGCATATCCATGGGGATTTATTTACACAAGGAATTCCTCTACAATTTATTATTATGGTACAAAACATAAAATCTATGGTCAGCTGCATATTGACTTAATAATGTTCCTTACAATAGTTATCCACCGCCACATTTAACACATCTGTTGTCCTCATGAGTATACAAATTTGCTTCAGTTGATGTATATAAAGAGTAAAATATTACTTAATAAAAATAACATTCCTCAAGGAGTTAAATATATACATGATTATACGTTTAGTAGTTGCTTATTACTTACTCCTGAGGTCCTAATGGAATTACCTAATTAAATTTGGGGATCATACACATAATTATTATTTCTTTATCCAGCAGATGGCAGCAATAGTTCAACTTATAAGTCATCTGAGAAACATTTTGATATCTGTAGAATCCTTATTTTGGATAATATTTCTCACCAAATATTCCTCTATTGATAAATCACCAAATAAGAAGCAAATACATATTATTATGCAGCACAAATTTTAGTTTGCACTTTTATGCAGCTACTGAGGCTAGACAATCATATTATCATCATAATTTATTCCTTTCATATGAAGCAGATAGGGCAGCAAGCTTCTTCCAATTATATAAAGGTAAAGATTCCCCTCACACATATGTGCTAATCGTTCCCGACTTTAGGGGGTAGTGCTCATCTCTGTTTCAAAGCCGAAGAGCCAGCCCTGTCCGAAGACGTCTCCATGGTCATGTGGCCGGCATGACTCAACACCGAAGGCGCACAGGAACGCTGTACCTTTCCACCAAGTGTGGTCCCTATTTTTCTACTTGCATTTTTACATTCTTTTGAACTGCTAGGTTGGCAGAAGCTGGGACAAGTAACAGGAGCTCACTCCATTACGCGGTGCTTGGGATTCAAACTGCCAAACTGCCAACCTTTCTGATCGACAAGCTCAGTGTCTTAGCCACTGAGCCACAAATTGTATATTTCGGCCTAAATAAATTAGCTTTTAAAAAGATGGTTCAATATATAACTAGACATACTTCCTGTCCTGTCCCAAATTCTTGCTTTTTATCTGCAAATCAACTATTATTTTAATACTGGAAACTATTTAAAGCCCAGCTCAGCTTCTCCAGACAGTACATGGCCTTCTCTATCAGAAATCAGACAGCAAAAGTAGATAGCAGAAACATCTTAAATGCTGTTTGCTAAGCCTTTTGAGAATCAAGTATCAGGTCTGCAGAATTTCTGATGCCAATTTAGATACCCTCGTGAGGACTGGATTAAGAACACAGCTGAACTAGATTTAGAGGGGAAAATCAGTTGCAGATAGCCATGGGTGTTAACAAAATGCTTAAAAGTACTACTTGCCAGTTTTCTGCTTTCTGCCCCTTTATAGCGATCTGAGTAAAACTTTTTGGTTGAATGCAGGTACTTTTAAATGAATGAATCCTTAGTACATATGTTCTTAATTATCCAGTGGTGTGGTAGGGAGTCAAATACTTCCTGTAATCAATCCAAGCTACATTGCTCTTCTTTTATAGTTTTCCAAAATCATCTTGTCAATTAGGGGCTGATCTTATGGCTTTGATATTATGTATTGCCCCCAATACAATGCCTGTTAGTAATTTGAAAGTTCATGGTAAACAGGTTATTATTATCAATATTTTTCTTATTTATCTTCTAAAATTATCTCATAACTGAGTTGATATATTGGAATGCTATTCAATAAATGCACTTTTGATCTTATAGTTTCTTACTTACATTGGGTAGGAAAGAGAATACACACTGCTTATAATTTCGAAGGATAAACACTCAGCTTAGATTTTCAGTGTTCACTATGCCAGTTAGACTGATATCATTGGAAAAAGCAGAAGTAAATATGTTGCCATGGGAACTGATGCAGCCTTGTTAAAATTAAATCAATTATGATGTTGAAAGGGTTCCCTAGTTCCCGAGTGTCATAAGCAACTAATATATATATTTTGCATTCCAAAACCATATTTAAATATTGCCATTTTTGCTTAAATACAGGTATAGGTTGAATACATAGTGGGTATAAAAAGATAGCTCTCCTAAATGCATACAGTTCTAGAAACCAAAGCTACTAGTAAAATGACATTTTACTGTGGTGCAATAACACACATTAAGTACTAGTGTGGTTTTATTGTTTTGCTAGGATTGATGATGAAAGAATGAATATGATGAAATACTAACAGTATATTATAGCCATTCTTCTTTTTGCAGTTATTTGCATTTTGTGATTTTCTCCAGGTTCCTTCTCTTCTGTTGTCTCCAGATACTGCACATTTACTAACCAGACTTCTTTTGTCTTAACAATTGCTATTATGGTTTGTTGCATAGTCAGCCAGATGTTTAGACTGGATTTGGCAGTCTACCCATTGAGTCCTTCCTAAAGACCTACATTACGCAGGTGTTCTTGTTTCATTTTGTTAATGGATATACCTACCGTAAGATGTTCCAAGTAACCTGCTTTTTACAATTGACTGAAGGTGAATTTGTCAATCCTGAAGATGTTCAAGTGGTGCTTCACTTGTTTGGATATTGTGCCCAAGGGACCTATTACCATTGGTATTATTTTTGCTTTCATTTGCCCCATTTTACTTCTCTTTGGATGTCTTGGTATTCGTATGTTCTCCAGTTCTCTCTACTATTCTGTTCTCATCGGGTTCTGCCATGTCTACTCTCAATTGTTAAGTCTAGAGTGTTATGTGGCAAGTGCTTGTCTGAATTCTAAAGTTCCAGGGCATTTTAGCTTCTTTTCATTTGTCAATTTTGTGGTCCCACCAAGTTCTTGCTTACAGGCAATTGGTATTTCTTGCAGATCTTCAAATGCACCGTTGTTGCTACATTGTCATGCCATTCTTTGCAATCAGTCAGTGCAATTTTCCTGCAGAATGAGGAGTCTTAAAATATTTCTCTCTTGACATTAGCCTCTCCCAGTCTATCACAATTGAGCAGCAATTGTATCTTACATTGTGCCATTGATCTTTGCACAAACCTTCTGCTGTTTCTACTGACTCCTGTCATTTCAAAGCATTTGATTATCCAATCTTGGCAGGGAGTTAATGCTGTTGTTTGTGGTCAATCTGTGCAATCTTCTTGCAGCAACTTATTATTATAATAATAATAATAATAATAATTTAATTTTATATCCCGCTCTCTCTCCCCAAGGGGACTCGAGGCGGGGCACAGGCAATTAAAATAATAAGACCATCGACAAATACAAAATACAAAATTAAAAGTGAATTAAATTGATCCTGCGCTAAAACCCATATACTAAACTAAAAATTACCCCTAAAACCCCTAACCTAAAAAGAGACTACCCAAGGCCGGCCAGGCGAAAAAAGTGTGTCTTTAATTTTAAGCGGAAGGAGCGGAGGTCCGTGGTTGTCCTGATATCGGGGGAAGGTCGTTCCAGAGGGCTGGGCCCGCCACAGAGAAGGCCCTTTCCCTGGGCGTCGCCCGCTGACAAAGTCTAGTGGACGGCACCCGGAGAAGTCCCTCTCTGTGGGAGCGAATCGGCCGTGAGGATGTATGGGGCAGGATCCGATCCCGCAGGTAACTAGGTCCCGAGCCATTATACCCTTCAAGGCAGTGTTGATTCCTGGAGACTCTCTGGACAAGTCCCTTCAGTTTTCTTGGCAATATTTCAGAAGTTTCCATAATGGCTAACCAGACCAATGGGAAGCCTAGTAACATGTTTACTTTTAAATGGCTTTCCATTGGTCTGGCTGGCCATCATGGGAACAAAATATCAGATTAAGTAATCCTCTGGGTTTCTTTATTTACTTATTCGTAGGCATCACAATTAAAATAAGGTATAATCCATGACATAAGATTTAAAATATGAAATGCAAGATTAAAATAAGTACATATTAAACAGATATTTCCCAGATCTTGGTCTCTAAGTGACTTTGCATTATGACTTGTTTATACACACTCGACCCGTAATTTTGGAACCGCTTTCATTTTATATCACTCAAATTTAGTTGTCTCCCTCCAACTTAATCATACTCTAGTTTCTTTCCCCCTAAAGGAGGTATCGGCCAACTCCTGTATTTGCCTCCAAACTTCCTTTTCCTACTGTAAATTGTTGAGGAGGTATAGTTGACTCCTGGTTGTCCCTGATCTTTCCATGGCTTTCAGTGCCATTGAGCATGCTGTTGTTCTGGACCTTTTAACTGGGGACAGAACTTTGCTTTGGTTCTCTTTCTTCTTCTGGGATCAGTTCTAATTGATGTTAACAAGAGGGGTGGGGGAACTAAGCCCACACCCCCTTTTTCATGAAGTTATTCAGGATTGAAAAACACTCTGCCGACTGTTATTTAACATATGCACGAAGCCATTGGATAAGGTCATCTGTCAGAAGAGGTAGTTCTGTCTTGGGTTGTGGAGATTCTGCTTCTATATTTGAGTGGGCTCCAACTCAACCAAGCAGGACTGAATGGTTCTGGATTTTAGTCTATCCAGAGTTCTGGACTGTAGGTCTTCTGCCTATAGTTCTGGGCAGCGTTGTGTTGCCTCACACAGAACCAATGTACAATTTGGGGGTTCTCCTAGACTCACAGAGTTGGTGGTGGCCGTGGCCAGATGGACTTTTCTACAATTTCATGTTGTGCATTAATTGTCTCCTTTCCTGGATCAAGAGGAACTGTGCATGGTCACTCATGCTTCTTTCATCTCCCAACTGGATTAGAATGCAACGTATTCTAAATGGAACTCTCCTTTCTTCAAAGGAAAGCTACAATTGGCAGCATGAGCAATTATGGGCATACGTTAGTGTGCCCATACTACATTATCTGTATATGCCTTTTAAGCTGCACTGGTTCCCAACAGGCTTTGAGGTGCAATTTAGGGTGCTGGTTAGTACCTATAAAGCTGGTCATGGCACAGAGTCAGAATATTTCAATGACCACCTTCCTCTAATTGACTCTACCTGCCCCATCACATCTGGCAAAATAAGCAAGCTCTGGGTCTTGTTGATCAGGAAACATGTCTTTTCTCTCATAGTGTCATCCCTTTGGAACAATTTCGCCTGAAATTATATCCCTAAATGTGCTGCACTTCTGGATTGACTTTTCTTTTAAGCATAGGATTTCAGAAATAGTGGAGCTTGTGAATTTATGGTTTTGTTGTTTGTCCAATTATCTTTGCTGCCCTTTTTTTTCTTTTTGATATGTTTCCATTATTTTTGGGGGGGGTGTTTTATTGTGTTAGTTGCCTAGAGTTAAAGCCCAGAGGGGGCAGCCATACAAACCAATAAATCCAATAAATCAATGAATAAATGCAATCTAGTGCTCAATTTTGGGCTGAGGTTTTAAACATCAATTTATATGCAAATTAGTTGCATTTTAAAATGTTTGAAAACTAAAAAAATCCATGTGCTTATTATACAAATAAGATTGCCCATATTTAGAGTATTAAAATACAGCATACTTACTTGGGATCAGAAACAGATTGAAAAAGAACTATTTCACAGAGTCATTCAGTGAATGTATGGCATCAGTGGAATTTTAACCCCAGGTGAAAAATTGATGCACAAATAGTTTGTATTACTCCAATAGACAAATAAATGACTAGAAATGCAATCCCAAATGAAAAGTAACTTTTATTAAAATATTCAAGTAAGGAGAATGATTAACAGTACATTTTATCATACAACATATATCAAATGAACTATATAACTGATTTCAGACAAACAAGCTTTTACCAGCATAGACTTAAGATTTTTTTTAAAGATAAGAGCCAATATAAAGACCATAGAAATCTATGTTACTTAATACACACTCAACTGTACTAGAAATCTGCATTTAGCATATTACAAAGGCTAGAGGTATATAATTTGAAATATTAAGGAACATATCAAGATGACATCCTTTGCTGCAGGCTGCATAGGTTTATAGTATGAAATGGGAATCTGTACCCAGAGAAACTATAATTAACATGTTAAATTTTAAGAAATGATTCTTTATTTGAACTGGACTCCACACTGTGCCAGTTTGACCTATGGAATGAAATCAGTATGGTCTTTATTTGGCCTGCAGGTTTTCATGTGCTGCTACTATTATTAGAATGATTATTAGTGCTACTGCCTGCTGCAGTTAGCATACTGCAATACAAAACGGAAGAGTAACATCTTAATGGTAAATAACACGCTTTAGATTTAAAAGTGCTAAATTAAATCCTTGGCATCTCAGGTTGGGCTTCAGTAGGCTCCTATTCAAAACCTGAAAGTGCTGCCCATCAGTACAGATAATTCCAAGTAAGTTGACCAGTTGTTTGACTTGGTATAAGGCAGCTAATTGGGAAGATTTGATTTAACTTTAATATTCATAATTCAAAAATTCATCAAACACATTCTCTTCTGCAATCCCACTTTTTACATGGAAATAAAATAGTTAAGAAATTGATGGTGCGTATTGCTCATCATAGTTTCAGTCCCTCTGAAAGACAGCCTGGGTTGGCACACAACACACCAGGCTAAAAGGCGATTGGCCAATTTGTGACTCAGTGTGTTGTGCAAATCTAACCTGTATGGTTGATTTATGATTCACTGTGTGTTCCGTCAGGCAATTTGGTTAATTCATAAGCCATTATTATATAAGCTATGGCTAGTCTACTGTGCAAACAAGCCAAAGACAGTTCATGAAATTTAACCAACAAAATCTAATTATCACATTCTTAACAACAAATAGGATTCTTTTATTACAAAACACACATAAAGAACAATAGAAATGTTGAGCACATACTACTGATAGAAAAAATGACATTAAAAACCTTCACTTAAAGTGTATTAACTTAGAACATATGGGGTTCTAGAAAGGATTACTTTTTGACTGAATTACTATATGGGAGAAAACTTGAGGAAAAGCATGCACCATCCGTAATGTATTTTCACAGATAACATTTTTAACTGCAGGGTGAATCATAGAATAGTACATAAGAGCTTCTTCTCCCGAAAGGGATTTTCAGATGCAGGCACCGGTATAATAAGGGGATCTTCTCCCATATGGGCATCACAATATGCCAATAAATCAGCAGCTGCCTTGGATACCTAGGAGCATTTTAAAAAGAAGAACAAAAGAAGAATGGGAGAAGGATTATCTAAGCATTATTACTATTGCCATAGTGTTAATAGATTGATCCCAGCAGTTACAATATTTTCTATGTGGTAGTCTTTTATATCTTATACTTACGAGATCGCCTTCTGCCACCGAGAGCCTCCCACCGGCCAGTACGCTCCCATAGAGAGGGTGCCGTCAGCTAAACAATGTCGACTGGCGACACCCAGGGGGAGAGCCTTCTCCATGGGAGCACCTGTCCTCTGGAATGAATTGCCCCCAGAATTAAGAACTATCCCTGACTTATGCACCTTCCGCCATGCTCTCAAAAAAAATTTTTTTCAACAAGCTGGGCTGGCATAAAAATGAATTTTTAAATATGAATTTTTATTAATTTTAATCAGGTTTTTTTAATTTTAAGAGAGGCCAAATTGTTTAATATGCTTTTAAAACTGTTTTTTAACTTTTATATATCTGTTTTACTTTGGCTGTGCACCGCCCTGAGTCCTTTGGGAGTAGGGCGGTATAAAAAACTAATAAACCTAAACCTAAACCTACCGTAGCTGGGGAAATAGATGCCCCAGGCTTGCACATGAGTCTTGAAAGCTTTCTCTGTATCTCCCAGCCGCTCACCAAAATTCTCTGTATTATAATTTTGAATAAGGCAGAAACACAAAAGTATTAGGTATGTAAGCAGTAATCATATAATTATTTAATGTTAAATTATTTTAAAGCTTTTGCCTTGCCACATCAGGTTTTTTTAAGAATATGATTTGCACATCAAGCATACATCTCAGACTATTGTTCAGTATGTTATTTATTTATTAATCTCTCTGAAATTATAGTAAATTCCTAAAAAATAGTACATATATGTGACAGAACTGCATCATGCAGAAAAGTTACCACAAGTTGTGTTGTCCAAACAGGGCAGATTGTTTTATCCCCAACCATAGGTAAAGATAAAGGTTCCCCTCGCACATATGTTCCTGACTCTAGGGGGTGGTGCTCATCTCCATTTCAAAGCCAAAGAGCCAGTGCTGTCCAAAGACATCTCCGTGGTCATGTGGCCGACATGACTAAATGCCAAAGGCACACAGAACGCTGTTGCCTTCCCAAAGAACAAAGTCACTCCAAAGAACAAAGTCAATGCTATAAGGAAGCCATGTGAAATGCTGCAGTAGAGCTGGCCAGAAAGATGCACCAAACCAAGCATTTTTTAAAATTCATATGTAGCTCCTATACATGTTTTATTTTTAGTCTATGATAATGTACCAAATGGTACATTCTGGCATAAGTCCAAACATTCAGAGAGAAAAGAAAAACTCAATTAGATTTGTCAGTTATTTTTGTGCTAGCGGATTGTAAAATAGTAACAGAAAGGAAAAGAAAGAAAAATTAGATTAGAAATTTATGTAAGGAAACTAAATTTTGGAATATTCCCCAAGCAATGTAACTTGGAATCAACAATTTCTGATAAATTGGTTTCCAGATCTCACAAACAATGTGACTACATTAAGCCAATCGTTGATTTAGTTAGTTAGTTAGTTAGTTTATTCGATTTATATACCGCCCTATTTCACCTAAAAGGGACTCAGGGCGGTGCACAGAAAGATAAAAACCCAACAATACAATACAAAATATAAAAGACAATTAAAGTATTAAATCTGTGCTAAAATTTGGATAAATAAATTTAAAACCAATAAATATCAAAGTTTAAAATTATTCCCTAGTCTATGTCAGGCCGGCTAGATGAAAGAAATGTGCTTTTAACATCCGACAGAAGAGTCGTAGGTCCATGATGGTACGGATATTGGTGGGCAGGTCGTTCCAGAGTGCCAGACCCGCCACAGAGAAGGCTCTTCCCCTGGGAGCCGCCAGCCGGCATTGACCGGCTGATGGCACCCTGAGAAGGCCCAGTCTGTGGGAGCGGACAGGTCGAAGAGAGGTATGTGGTAGGAGGCGGTCTCTCAAGTAACCAGGACCCGTGCCATGGAGCGCTTTAAAGATGGTGACTAACTCCTTGAAGCGCACCCGGAAGACCACAGGCAGCCAGTGCAGCTCGCGCAGGAGAGGTGTTACATGGGAGTAACGAGAAACTCCCAGAATCCCCCACGCGGCCGATTTAATCTCTTTTTGTTTATTATAGATGGATATTACCACAAATTCTACTTCGGAGGGTTGTTACCAGATATTTATGATTTAAGTCAACGTTGGCAATCTCTGAAAGAACTACAGAATGTTATCGTTACATTTCAGAGTAAAGAAGGTGATTAAAAACAGCCCAAGTTAGAATATAATCCTGTTAGATACCCTATAATTATAAGATTCAATGACAAGACAAAATGCTGCAATTACTACAGTCACCTTCCATGAAAAGACAGACATAATTACTGTTCATGCAATGACACCCACTCTGCTTTTGCTTTGTATCTAAAATGAGCACATCCACAAACATCTCACTAATGCCAGTGTTGATTTCACAACACTATTTTAGAAATAATTAACAATTTCATCTTTAAAGGAGAATGGGAAAAGCACAATAGCTGCTGTATGCAATTGTTCACAGTGCTACTTATGTTAAATATTTCATGACTGGACGTCAGCAGCATAGTTTTGTTATTCTAAAAGGTATCTGCAAACTTTAGTTATACCATACAAATTTATTTTACCAATATTGTTTCTAACTTTTTCCATTTCACTGTTTTATTTTTTAAAAGGAACTTTCTTTCAGCAACAATATTTATCGGCAATGCATTAGTTTCATCTCGATCATAGCTATTGTTTTTAATTAAGGTCTAATTTTTTAATATATTTCATTCACTATTCTGAATATTTTAAGGGTTTAATTTATCGGTTCCTACTTGGACAATCAGGTCTTTGTATATTAACTTCAAATATGCGCAAGTTTCTTGTTAATACAAAAAGTGATTAAATGAAGAAGCCTCTCACATAGTTTTTTACATTATTTTTGCTGAATTGAGAAACTATTATCACACACTGAGAACAAACCAAAATATTAAACTTTGCAATATTTTGAAATCAATGGCTTTTTAAAGTTATTAGCTGTTCAAAACAAAGGATGCAATAATTGAATTAGAGGCATTATGGTTTACTTATTAGCTTGGTATACATATTAGCTATGTAAATAAGCTCTATATAATAAGAAACATCTATGTATTTCTCAGCTTAGTAAGCAAAATCTTATTATCTGTACATGCCCTGGACATGCATATTGTTTCCAGATGTGTGATTATCCAAATAGTATATCAAATTGGACCTGTTTAGCTTTCAAAATAAAACTAGGTTAGATAATGTTCAACTTCTGGAAGAGAAGAAATGGTAGCATATAAACAGTATTAAACCCCCAGTCTCTGTTTTCCTTTCCATAGTTGTTAGATCTAATCTCTCTCCTCTTTGCATAGATGTTCTTTATATATTTTGACTTAATTCACTGAATACAAAGAGCTATGCTTGGCTACTAGCCTAAAATGTGCGAATCTAAGTTTATGTCACCAGTAATGGTTTAGAATATTATACAAAGCCAGCCAATGGTGTCTTTTCAGTAAACCAAAGTTATATAAACCATAGCTAAGTACATGGACTTAATTATGAACTCAATTTTATAAGGCAGTAACAGTGTTTACCAATGATATAAAAGATTGTATATAATATCATAAACAATATAATTGATTGTCCCGATTCTCAGCATCAGCTTTTTCAAAATGTCAATTTAAATGTATAATTCAAAATGTTTTCTACATGTGGAAATGAGACATCTCTGTTTATGCATATGCATATGCATAAATATAGTAATGTTTGTGTGGGAATGTTATTTGGGAAAATAATAAAAGTTAATTATTTTACAATGTATGTGTTTCATTTCCAAAGAGAAGTAAATGTGTATAAATTCATTTTACTTATCAATGAATGTAAAAAATCACAACCTAATATATTCAAGCCAAAAATTTGTCATGTGCAGTAGTAATTTCAACCCAGAGAAAAATCTACTTAAGCAATGTTTTGGGAGAATCAGGTCTTTGAGAAACAATTTTAGAACTGCAATTGACAGAGGACACCATAGCGGGTAAGGTGTTCTAGCAAGGGTTCAAACTTCACAGAATTGTCACTAAGCCAATTTGTACCATGTTTGCCCGAAAATAAGACAGGATCTTATTCCCCCCCCCCCCGGGAAATAGGGGAGATCTTATTATTTTTGAGGTGGTGGAGATTTATTTATTTATTTTAATTATTTTAATTAAATTTATACCCCGCCCTTCTCCGGAGAGGACCCAGGGCGGCGCACAGGAATTTAAAAAACATACAAAATGATAAAATAGTCACCTCATGACTGCTGCTGTGTTGCAATATTTTCAGGGAGGGCTTATTTTAGTGCATGCGCTCAAAAGCCCAATTGGGCTTATTATCCAGGAAGGTCTTATTTTCAGGGAAATAGGGTAACAATATTTAATTAATTTACAAGCCAAGATGTATTGTGGACAGAAAATTTAAGAAATGTCAATAGCTTTAAAACATTCTAAATACTGCTTTGTCCACTGAAGTACTCAATAAAATTGCACTATTTAAGGATGTATCACATCTAACATTAGACAAATCTTCTAACTCCAGTAACAATGGTTGTAATCTATTTTTTTCCTAAGTTAAAATGAGAGTCTTTTCTCAAGAGAAAAAAATGTATCGACAAGCTAAGACAATTACAAAGCTGCTCAGGAAATAATTCAAGGTTATTAATCTGATCCTTCATGTGCAATTAACTTTAAAGCATAAACGCTGTACCCTATAAGCAACAGCAATATGCCCTAATTTCAGCATAACCTAAACATTTATATTTATGCAACTTGAGTAAATTCCAACATTATCCAAATGGATTTACATTTGAACAGTAGGACTTTGCTCTCATTAATTCCGCAGTGCCAACCTTAGCCTCATTCTAACCTGGAATTACCCCAAGGTTTCTGCATCAGATTTTGAGAATCCAGCAGGTTCTAGGTGAAAGAGTATCTTCCCCTTTTTTATGCAATAGACACTGATCCATGAACAGTGAAGGCAATTGTAAACAGTTACAGCTTCCTAATAACAAATATCACAGGATAATATCTGTAGGAGTTACACTGAGAACCAGAGAGTACCAAGGAAGGAATAATCATTGTGACCATTGCCACACTGCTCCCTGCCTGAGGCAAAGCTGGCTGGAGAATTCTGGGAGCTGAAGTCCTTCAGACTTAAACTTGCAAAGGTTGGGGACCCCTGCCTTAAGCTATGAGAAAATTGGTGATGGTGGGAAAGCTACAGATTTAAACTGCGCTGGACAAAAGGGGAAATTGCACTCTCATGGTGACAGATGGCAAACAACTACTTTCAGCCTCATACGGATGCCAGTGTGCCATAAAAATTCTTATCTAGCTACGCTGTGTTGAAAATCTGAGTAGCTTCTGCAGATTTCTAACTAGTGGCTGGTCAGAATTTGTAAATATGATTACAAGTTCAAATTTACCTTTATCCTATCCAGATATGCTTCCATTTTTAACTGCTCCACTGCTTTTCTTGCTTGAGATATACTTGTTGTACTGTTATTAGGCATTATCTCCTTCATTCTGATTTTCCTAGATCAATAAAAATGAGAGCATTACAAATTGTTTATTTTCAAAAGATAAACCATTCTAAGAATAGATATATTTTTCTACAGTTGCAAGAAAAAGTATGTGAACCTCTTGGGATTACGTGGAGTTTTGCATGAATTGGTCATAAAATGTGCTCTGAACTTCATCTCAGTCACAACAATAACAAAACACAGTCTGCTTAAAATAATACTACACAAACATTAGATGTTGCCATGGTTTAATTGAACATAACATGTAAACATTCACAGTGCAGGGAGGAAAAAGTATGTGAGCCCCTAGCCTAATGACGTCTCCACGAGCTAATTTGAACCAGGAGTGAGCTAACCTTGACTCCAATCAGTGTGATGATATTGGATGTGTTGCTGACAGCTGTCCTGCCCTTTAAAAACACACACCTGGTTTGGGTTTACTGGTTTCAAGAAGCACTGTCTGATGTGAACCATGCCTCGCAGAAAAGAGCTCTCAGAAGACCAACGATCAAGAATTGTTGACTTGCATGAAGCTGGAAAGGGTTACAAAAGTATCTCCAAAAGCCTTGATGTTCATATATCCACGGTAAGACAGACTGTCTACAAATGGAGAAAGTTTAGCACTGTTGCTACTCTCCCTAGGCGTGGTCGTCCTGTAAAAATGACTGCAAGAGCACAGCGCAGAATGCTTCATGAGGTAAAGAAGAATCCTAGAGTGTCAGCTAAAGACCTACAGGGACCTACAGAAGTCCCTGGCACATGCTAACATATTTGTTAACACATCTACAATAAGGAAAACATTAAACAAGAATGGAGTACATGGGAGGACACCATGGAGGAAGCCATTGCTGTCCAAAAAAAATATTGCAGCATGTTTGAAGTTTGCAAAAGAGCACCTGGATGTTCCACTGGCAAAATATACTGTGGACAGATGAAACCAAAATTAAGTTGTTTGGGAAGAACACACAACACTATGTGTGGAGAAAAAAAGGCACAGCACACCAACAGCAAAACCTCATCCCCACTGTAAAACATGGCAGAGGGAGCATCATGGTTTGGGGCTGCTTTGCTGCCTCAGGGCCTGGACGGATTGTTGTCATTGATGGGAACATGAATTCCAGAGTTTATCAAGACATTTTGCAGGAAAACGTACGACCATCTGTCCGCCAACTGAAGCTCCGCAGAGGATGGGTGATGCAACAGGACAATGACCCAAAGCATACAAGTAATTCAACAAAAAAATGGCTTCAACAGCACAGAACACGCCTTCTGGAGTGGCCCAGTCAGAGTCCTGACCTCAACCCGATTGAAATGCTGTGGCATGACCTTAAGAGAGCGATTCACACCAGACATCCCAAGAATATTGCTACACTGAAACAGTTTTGTGAAGAGGAGTGGCCCAAAATTACTCCAGATCGTTGTTCAGGTCTGATCTGCAACTACAGGAACCGTTTGGTTGAGGTTATTGCTGCCAAAGGAGGGTCAACCAGGCATTAAGTCCACAGGTTCACATACTTTTTCCTCCCTGCACTGTGAATGTTTACATGTTATGTTCAATTAAACCATGGCAACATCTAATGTTTGTGTAGTATTATTTTAAGCAGACTGTGTTTTGTTATTGTTGTGACTTAGATGAAGTTCTGAGCACATTTTATGACCAATTCATGCAAAACTCCACGTAATCCCAAGGGGTTCACATACTTTTTCTTGCAACTGTAGCTCCAGTATTTTCTTACATACTTCTTTCATTTCACTGATCAATCCTCATTCAATTGCCAGTATGGAATGTTATCTCTACAATCTTGCCCAAGGTTTTTCAATATATTCAGTATAGGGTTACCTAATAATAACCCGTCATATTTAATACATAATTAAGTCATTTATTATAGCAGGAGAGATAAGTTCTGAGCAACTCCCTAAATTGAGAATGAGCAAAAGCTGCATTGGCAGAGCAAAATAGTAAGGGACAGGAAATTCAGGAGTCCCCGTCCCCCCCATTTATTTGGACAGGAGAGGTTGCCCCCCCCCCCTCCGTTTCTTTTCTTTAATTGACCTATTTCTGTGTTTCCTGCTTAAAAATATCAGGAAACTTCATGTCCTCAGTGATAAGTAATAATACCACTGATTTTCATCTATCAGTTTCAGGGGGGTCCACAAGTTACCCATTTCAATAGCTTTGGAGAAAAAGAAAAAAAGAAAAAGACTTGCATTGTTACTCAAAACATGAAATGGTTTTACAAATCAGAGAGCTGTGCATTTGCCTGCCAAATGAAATTTCAGCCTTGAAAAATGTGTTTCATTTTAACGAACTGCAGGCCAGATTTAAGGGTAAGAGAGTGCCCAAGGTGGCTTCTGACCTATCAAAATACAAATAAAAATGTAAGACATAAATCACACTACACAAAATTTCATTTATTCTCTGTTTCATATTTTCAATTCCAAATCCAGTAATGTAATTTTTAGAGCATAAACTAATAATGTTGAGCTAAACAATTTAACATCTTGTATATATATATTTCTGGTAATTTAGTTTTAGATTCTCGGTACATTTCTTCTTTCATATTAAAACACAGAATGTTTCCTATTCTCCTCTACTTTATTCTCCTTTATCTTACCTATTTTGCAAACCCAACAACTATAATTTAAAAATTATAGTGTTGGAAGTAATGCCCAACTGGGTTCTGTTCCAAGTGGGAAGAAAGACACTGGAAACATAAGAGACTGCTTGGAAAAATGGTTTAATGGCGGACAGGACCACATGGTTTGAGGTCCTAGGCAAAAAAAAAAAAAAAAAGGCACATGGGCGAGAGAGGGAGAGAGATTTATACCCTCTGTTGGGCTTTGGACTTGCTTCCTATTCCTGTGGCAAGAAATGAATCCTGATTGGTTGTCAGACTCCCATGAGGCCATGCAGGGGTAACTTTATAGGTTGCCTTGAGTCCCAGGCTGGGTTGAATCTTGCTGGGTGATGTAAACTTCTCAGTGTTATGTGGTGAGATAGGTAGAGGACTAATCCTGTTATATCCTAAGGGAGAAGGTCTTTTGTGTTGTAGATAAGGTGGCCCAGCCTTTCTGGGGCTATTGGCAAAGGTGGGGGCTGCTTTCCAAGAGCATGTTTCTCCTTTTCTCTTTCAGGGAGGTATAATATTCTGCCTTTTTAATATTTCTTAGAATATTTCATTCTTCTAGGAGAGGGGTGGGTGCTAACTTCTTATAATAGCTTATGGCTTAACACATATGCCAATCCATCCTATAGCAATTGATTCAATCAGTAATAGTTAAACAGAGAGACAGTTTGTCCAATGGTTAAGGTGGCAGGCTAGAAACTGGGAGACTGTGAATTCTAGACCTGCTTTAGGCAGGAAAGCATGCTGGCTGATTTTGGGCAGTCATTCTCTCTCAGTCCAACCCATCTCACAGAAAACAGAGGACAAAAGGAGTATTAGGTTATGCTCATAACTTGGGTTTATAAAATAATAAAGGCAAGATTTAAAAAAAACCCTCCCTTTAGACAATAGGTGAAGTGCCACTAAAGTAGTATGGAAATACAAATAGTTAAACTGTCTGCATGTGTACAAAATTGATGTACAAAAGGTTGTATCTAGAATTAATACCATACCAGAAACAAAATCACTACTACAAAGGGAGAACTGAAAATGAGAAGCAGTTGATTTATTTGTACCTTGAAAGAACCAATTTATTTCTATCATAAAAGAAATCTTATAACCAGATTTTGAAAGAGGTCATCAGTAAAAACCAGCAATCAGTGAGAAGCAATGGCAACCTGTAATATGAACTTCCCTATAATTTGCTTGTCTACTTCTCCTGCTATTACTGATAGTTAGAAAGGTTTGCTTTTGATATTAAGATATTTTATGTGTTATTTGTATTTTACTATTCTGATGCAGACTTTATTGCAGCATTACAGTTTTACCTGAGATGATATTATTATTATTATTATTATTATTATTATTATTATTATTATTATTATTATTATTATTAATAATATTAATATTATTAATATTATTAATATTATTAATATTATTGATATTATTGATATTAATTATTATTATTATTATTATTATTATTATTATTATTATTATTATTATTATTATTATTATTATTATTATTCACATTTGTAACCTGCACCCATCTCACCACAAGGGACTCGGGGCGGCGAACAGAGATTTAAGATAAATATACATAAATATAAAATATTACTAAATAATAACTAAATTAGATATGCTAATTTGAGGGAGGTGGAAATATTTTCATTACAAATAACAATGAAATATATAGCAAATCTAGCTTAGAATCTCAATTTAAATTCCTGGGCTATTTGATCTGAAAATCAAACAGATGGTTAAAGAAAAACTTGATATGAAAGATGTACTGCTCTCCGTCTTTCTAGTCCTACGGAATATGAGAAGACTAACAGATAGAATAGAATGAAAATGGATATGGTGTGACTGAGGCAGAGAGACCTTGGATTTGAAAGCTGTTAAAATCATTTCCCAAACCAGTAAAATATTTGGATGAACAAGCCTACTGTGAGTAATCAGCTTCTTATAACCACTCTCAAAGAGTAGTTCAAATGGCATTAAAAAACTACTCAAGCACACATAAAATTGTTCTGTGGATTTTTTGTTCCTTTTTGGCTTCTACTATCGTGTCTTTAAAAGTTTTTGCCTGCTGCAGACAAATGGATGTAATATACTTGTGGTTACAGCATCCTTACATACATTTGCAGTTATAAACCATGAGTCAATAACTCTAACATTAACCTATCTGGTGGGAAGAAAGCAGCGGTGGGTTCGCTAATTTGCGTGTGCTGGATGTGCACTGTGCATGAATGTGCAGTGCAATAAAAAATGTTCTGCCGCAGAAGTGAAAAACAAGATGGCGGAGCTTACGATGGTGCCCAAAGAACCGGTTCAGGGTCGTGGAAGGCCTGTATCGCTGCCAGTTCCAGCAACCCAGGCTGCCAAACCACTACCAGTTGTTTGGAACCCACCAATGGAAGAAAGCAAAGTACAGGCAAAACAAGCAGACGTAATCTCTGTGCTGTGATTTTGGGGAGAAAAAAAGCCATTTTGCAAAAAATATTAACCCATTTTTCCCTGCATATTTTTGCCACTGAATATTGTAAAAGTGACATATAAAGTGAGAAAAGTGCATGAGCAAATAGCAATCAGCAAGTTTGGTGCTTGATTCATTTATTTCATAAACAATATCTACTATGTGATGCCCCAGTGAATTGCCCTCCCTCCCCTTAGACGCAGTAAATAATTGTACCACTTTCAACTATATTAATTACAACCGCAAGCTTCCTCTCATTGGTCGTCAATCTCTCATACAGCTGGGTAGAAATTCTGGGCTATTTCTCCATGGCAATCTGCTTTAGCTCAATAATGCTTGAAAGTTTACTGGCATGAATTGCTTATTTCAGACTCTACCCCCTTTCTCTTTAAGTTGATGTTTCCATAACATCAAATATGTTCTTCTGCAGCCATTCTCTTCCAGACTTCTTTGTATGTTTGGAATCAGTATCTTTCTGTGTGATCTAATGCTTGAGAAGTGGCATGAGTCATTCCTGGTGAAATGGGAAGCTATATAAATTTGACAGGCAGACGATAGATGGAGGGAGGGAGGGAGGGAGGGAAGGTGGAGGAAGAGAGATTTTCTTACTGTTGAATGCAATATTTGTTTTTTGCCAAGCATAACAATTCCATGCAATTGAAAAATGTTCATATTTGATTCATCTGTCCATAAATCCTCCTTAAGAAATTTGGAAAGCTGTCCAAGTGCCTTTGGTAAATTTGAAACAAGCATTATTATCCTTAGCAGTGGCTTCTACCTCGCTTACCAAACTCCAATAATGCCTTTTTAACCATTTTTTTTTCAGATGGGTAAATTGTGTTAAGACTGTTTGGTCAAGATAAAAAAAATCCTTCAGATCCCTACATGCTGCCCTGGGTTTTAATTTCTTGTATGCTGTGCTCTTAGAATGGTTTTGAGAGGATGGCTGCTGTTTGTAGTGTTCACTAATCTCCAAGTCTTCTCTATTTCAAGATAGTCTCTGACTGTGGATTAATGGAGAAATAGTTTTTCACACTAAGCATGTTTAAACATCCAGAACTGATATTGTAAGACTTTCACATTGATGAGGAGCCAAGGTTCGCGAGATTTACATAGGGTAGGGTTGCTGGCACACATCAGCCCTGTTTAATGAAGCACTCACATAACTAGCCTTAGTTGTATCTGTAATGCACCTGACTGAATTAAGGGGAAACTACAATTTTTCACACTGGCACATCATATGGATGACCTTTGTTTATGGAATGAATAAGACAAAAATGAAACTTTATTTTTTCACTCAGATTCCATATATACAGTATGTATTAGTCAGACCACGTGAAGCTCTGATTGATAGAAAATTATGCAGAAATTCAGAAAATCTTCACATTTTTTCATAGAACTGAAATT
Organism: Rhabdophis nuchalis; assembly: GCA_039707465.1. Taxonomy (NCBI): domain Eukaryota; kingdom Metazoa; phylum Chordata; class Lepidosauria; order Squamata; family Natricidae; genus Rhabdophis; species Rhabdophis nuchalis. Next base: position 326,510,444 of record CM077643.1, read on the forward strand.
ATTCTCTTGCCTTTTTCATACAATAATATCCTTTTCTTATGAGGGATAGGCAGGGAAAGGACACCTCTACTAGATGAAAAGTTCACTGGTATGTCGCTAGAGGAATCTAAAGCAAATATAATTAACTGTTCTGAAAGTTGTAATGCCTACTTAAAGGACTTACATTTGTATCTGTTTAAAATGCAACTACTACAACAAATAGGCTTCTGATTAATTTTATCCCAAGCACGGGTTAATTTCTGAACACAACAGAGGATTATAAAATGAAGGGTTAGTTCCATGAATATAGATAGATGTCTGGTTTTTTGACATCAGTGCACAATAATTACTATATCTTGCCCAGTACAGACTCTTAGAACATATATTTGCTCAGATTCCAAATTTCTCATACCTTCAAATCTCCACTCCACCCTGAAAAATACCCTCTGCTTTTGGTTTAAATCCCATTTTTGCTTCTATCATATTTTCTGCTAAAAAAATCCATCAATCTTTATTTTCTACATCCATGTTTCACAAGTTAATAGATGTAGTACTAAAAATCACCGAATTCAAAGTATTCACTCTAACTTACATTTATTTAAATAACAACAAAGGAAAGTGATTTTGTTTGCTTGCTTTGTGCTATTTCCATCCAAATTATACATGGCATTATAAAACAAAATGGGAACTTTGCCAGTTTTGATTTAGAACAGGTGTACTCTGGGCTGTGGCCTATTTAGAATTGGGCCACGCGAATGCCTGGCTGGAGTACGTGTATGCGCACGCAGCTCAACATGTGAGCAGTGGGCCTGTGACCACTCGCACAAGGCAACCCATTAGTTGTGCAAGTCAAGCTGCGCACCAGGGTGCCACTCATGCAAGGGCTGCATGCGCACATGTACAACAGCCCACTATTTGCACAGCTAATTTCCCTTCCCCGCCCCAGCTGGGCCACCAAACCACAATTTAGAACACAAACCAAATTTTCTTAATTCTTTGTGGCATTTCATGAGGATGAGGATGGTGATATCCATTTGGTTGTGTCAGACATTTGGCAATTGTATGGGCCAGGTCTCTCCACATCTTCTGCTCTTGCACTCTTTTTGAGTTGTTCTATGCTGTGCCTGGTGTCATTTTGATGGAGTCCAGCCACCATGGGAGCAATTCCTACTAAGTATTTTCCCAAATGTCATTTTAAATGTGTTCTTCTCCAAAGGTTGATTGTCCACACAGCCTTTAATTTCTAAGATGTCTTGCCACTGGATGAAAATTTAAAATTTCAATTTGGTCATGTGTTCAAAACATTTCTCCTTTAGGACCTGCTCATAGAACCATATCTCACTAGTTTAACTAAGATTATTAAACTAAATTTGTCCTCAGACAGAATCTACAAAGAAAAATACTATCCGCATTAACCTTATAAATACCAATCAGAATTGAAAACTCTGATTTTTTTTAATATCATGATACTAGGTTTTAATGGGTATAGAAAAAGGAAAAAAAGAAACATTATAATCAGATGCAGGCCCTATAACTGTTAATAACTGTAAAGCTATTTTTATTTTTGTATATATTTTAATTATTGACTATCCAGTATTTAATGTAAATCAAATAAATGAACCACTAATATAGACCAACAGCACCATCTAGAGAAAGAACAGCAACATGCAATTGTTTGTTTGTGACCCTTTTTAATTGTACCACTAAATTCTGGTATAATGGCCAGAAATTAGATATATGATTTGCCATAGTTCTTCAGTGAAGAGTTATCACATGCACTGCATAAGATTAATGTATCAATCCATTTAACATACCAAAAACAAAGTTTATTCAATAATATTTAATATGGTCCACAATTGGGCAAAATTTTGCTGTCTACACTACAACACCAACCTGACCAATCTTTGGACTACAACAGGTTTCTTGGTCAAGAGCCATGCAAGTCATAGAATTATAAAGTAGGATTGAAGAGACTTTGGTCTTCTAGTTTAATCCCTGGTAGAAATCCTCAAATCATCTCAGGCAAAGGACATTTCAACCAGTGGTGGGTTACAAATGTTTTACTACCAGTTCAGGCTTGCTCCCACACGCAACACGGTTGGCAGGGCCTCCCGCCACTGCTATTACCGGTTCAGCTGAACCGGGAGCAACCCATCACTGATTCCAACCTTTGCTTTAAAATCTCCAGTGATATGGGATATTTATAACTCAAGAAGGCCGACTGTTCCACTGCTTGACTGCTCTCATAATCAGGAAATTCCTCATGTTTGACTCTCTGTCTATAAAGCTTCCACCCATTGGTTTTTGTCCTCCCAGATGTCAGGCAGCATATACATATAATATATAATCATGTTATGGTTGGTCGTGCAGCCAGATGTTTAGATTCAATTTGGCATTTTTATCCACCTATCTTTCGCAAGGACCTGGAATAGGCAGATATTGTTGCTTGATGATGTAATCTATTCTAGGTAAAGCTGCCTTTTGCCATTGACTGATGGTTATTTTGTCAATGCCAATGCTGTTAGTGCTCCAATTGTTTAGAGACTGCATCCAAGGTGCTTATTAGTAGTAGTATCATTGTTTTCTTTTGCCACAGTTGTTCTATTTCTATTTCCAGATCTTTGCATTTTGTAATTTTATCCAGTTTTCTATTCTGTTGTCACCATGTACTGCCACATTACTATTATTATTATTACTTTGGCTCTAAGGAGAATAACCCATAATATATCCATTCTTTTAATCGATTTCTATAGGATTTAGTCTCCAAGTCTGTTTTGACCTGCACTTTTCTTCTGTGCCCCCCCCCCCTCCCTCCCATATCTCACAAGCAGAGCTTCTGACAGACTGGATCTCTTTCTCATTTTACAAAAAAATAAAAATAAAACAGGAATTAAATAGTTCAGCATTCTCCTTTATGTCCATCACCTTCTTGCTATCTTCTCTGACCAACAGACTGATCATTTTTATCTTGTCCCACACATAATTCCAAACCACTTTTTGTTTATTTTTGGCATTCACAGTCTACCTGTTCCTTTCCTTATAAATTCAGGCTTTTTCCTGAAATTTTCCTTTTGTTACATGTCCTCTTTTCATTATTTTAAACGTGTCTTTATTGTTATTATTCTCAGTTTATTACAGAATTGTATTTTTAACTCCAGAATCCTCTATTCCTTCCTCAGGCCTTGAACTCGGAAGTATGGAAAAAAATACTACTTGCTTTCCTGCCTAAACCCCGATAGTCCCTTGATAATTATTCCAGGTTGTTTCTGGCAGTGTCTTTGTTCCAATGTGAAATAGAAGAAATGGACTATGATCAATATGGTAGGATTGATTAATCAGGTTAGTGTCTCTCTCCATCACTCCTGTATAGTCACACTTGGGAAACAGCATATTTGCCTTGATATCAAGTCTGTAGAGTGCCAACTCCATTTATCTCAGGATCAGGTCACCCATCATCACCACATACCTTTGGGACAGTGGTTGGATTGCTTACCTCCATGGAAAGTCAAGCTTCTCTTTTCCCTGTCCCTGGAATGCTGAGAGAAAAGTCTTTTCCAGAAGTTAAAAAGTCTGCTTCGACACCCATGAATACTTGCATCTTTAATCTCTTTCTAACTGACATATTCCCATCATCTCCATTTATCTCAATGCCCCAAGCAGGGATATCCCAATCAGTCATCTGTTTGTCACATTTATAGTCCCCCAGGCTCTTTCTTTTCTATCCTTTGGTTTGTTATTTATTTTTGTTTCAGCCAAAAACATTTTTCAAAAATCTGTACTGCAGAGCAAGGGCTATTCCCATCCCTCCATTGAATGACTTGGGGAGGGGGGGGGGGAGAGAAAACTGAACAAATTACACAGTAGGTAGAAAGGATCCATTTTCTGAGCCTTCTACTAGCACTTCAACTCCAGTCACAGAAAAGGAGTCAATTAATCTCCACTGACTTCAGATAACAGATAATCCCAAAGAACATAGTTGATCAGGGTCACTTACTTTAGTCTAGAACAGATCCAGAAGCGTTTGGAGTAAACAGTTACCTCTCAAAATTATTCAACAAAATCAGAGGGCCAGAGCATGATCTTGTTTTGTTTTGTTTTGCTTGATAAACTTCATCATCCCGCCAAAATATGATATTGTAAACAATAAGATACGTTTATTTCCAATTTTTAGTATTAGATTATATGATGAACAATATCTGTTATTTATATGCTGTGCCCTTATACAAATGGATTTGTGTGTGGATAGGTACATTTACGCACACACGTAATCTGTGCAGGTATTTTTCCTATTCGTTTTGGTATCTTTGATTGAAGGATTATATGCCCTCAAGTCATTTCCAATTCCTAGTGACCGCATAGATAGATTTTCTCCATGACCGATATCTTTAAACAGTTATTTGGTTTTGTATACTTGTCACTAAATTCTGAACATTCTGAAACATGTACATAATTTTTTAAAGGATATTTAACTGGATGTTCCTCATTTCTTGCCTGAAAACAGGTTAAAATCTCTGATCTTTTTTTTTCGTACCTACTGCTAGCGCCCTGCTTTCATTACTGTAGTACAACTAGAACGGTCTGTCGGTTTTGCACTAAAATCTGTTATGCCACTTTTTCATCCGAACAACTGAAATTCCTCAATGTTGCCTGCCTATCAGCTCCCAAGTGCAAAAATTTTTTTCTTAAAATGCTGCTTTGAAGGTTTGAGGTTTGCAACACTTTTCTTTCTTTTTCCTTTCAGGACAACCCTAACCTTCTGCACATTACATTCAGTTAAAATATTCACCAGAAAGCAGCTTACTCTAATAAACAAGCATGCGCTAACAAGGCTCTTCTATCCCCAAAAGGCACAAACAACAAACGGTGCCAGTTCGTAATCTCTCCCACTTCCTCAGAATATTTGCCTTCTGCCCACAACCTTCATTCTCTGATGGATGCACTGCTACTACCTCCCTGATATATGTGTTATGGACACACATACCCTCTCCGCCTTCTCAGATTTCCTAATTCAGGTGCCAGTTCCTGCCATACTCTTGATTTTATATGGTTGAAGTCAGATGAAAGGCTTAATTATGTGAGAAGTGTAGTGCAGAAAATGGCAAAAATGAAAAGCAGAACATGAGCCTCTAGTCTAATGAAATACAGCCTTACTGTACGGTTTCTGGCAAACCCAGTGACAACTTCTTTAAAACAAATTATTGCGGCTAAGACCAAGAATGCAACATGCACGCTTTGACAATACTTGCGGCACACCCCAACTCTACAAGCTGTGAATCTGCCACCGGCCAAAAGCCTCTCCCCCACCCCCACCCCTCTTCTCAACCAAACCAAGGGGTTTGAGACCCATTGCCATCAACCAGAGCGGGGGCTTTCCCTGTAAGTTCCCCACCCGCGCCCGCCTTCGCCCCAGTGCGAAGACTTACCTTTGCAGCAAGAAATGGAGGCTTTTGGCAGTCGGGGAGATTCGAACAGCGAAGCCACCACACTCACGCCTCGAGTGCAAGCAGCAGGGACGTCTTGAGGTTGCACATGCCCGGGAGGGGGGAGGGAAAGGTGGGGGGGGGGAGTTCTCTGACCCGCCTTGAGGCGAAGATATCGGCTATGCGTTTGGCGTGTGGTTTATTCTGTTTTGGTTTTGAAAAAGAACGCTACCTGTCCGTCACGCCCCCTGGCTAGCGGAGCGGCCGATAGCCGACTCGCTCGCTGTGGCTGTGCCTGGTAGAGTCTCGGGAGGCGCGCGTGCGCGTCTCCGCGCTTGCCGCGAGGAGGAATTCCAGCTAGTGACGTCAATCGGGGCGAGGGAAAGCGGCCGTGGACTTCTTTCGCCGACTCCTGGAAGATGTCGGCTGTCGGGGGGAGATGAGCGTCATCCTCGGCTGCATGAAGAAGGCACGTATGTGCTTCGTGGCTGGAAACGGTGGCAGAGAGGATGGACATAGCCGGAGAGAGGCGCGCGACTACAAGCACGGGAAGAAAAGAAAAGGAGAGAGAGAAAAAGCCGGGAATTCCGAGCCGCAGGGAGTAAACCCTTCCGAGCATTTAAGAAAAAAATGCATTGTTTCTCTATCGTATTATACTGATGCATTTTTATTCCCTAACTGATGCCCCAAGCGACTTGCTTTTAGCATAATTGGTACTCAGAAAATATGCCAAGAATAGATGGAATATCATTCGTTATATCAGAATAACTTTCAGCATTCCGATAATACTTTTAAAGCTGAATACAAATAAAAATGAAAGCAGTATGCACTATGGTTTCACCATGGGCTGTATTATACATTCTTCTCCATGACTTGAACTCAAGAAATGATTCCTGCAGGTTAGCAACAGAACCCAAGTAACTGTGAAAATGTATTCTAAAAATAAGCACTATATTGTAGAAACTTTCAAAGGAATAAAACATGATGGCACCAGATATTTTAAAAATAAAATTGAAAACAAGTATTTATTAAAATGCCTGCCATGGCAATCACTATCATGCAGGCTTTCATCTTGTTTTTAGAAAATCATGTTTCTTTCCAAGGCTCCTATAACACTGAAGCCTTTTTCCCCCCCAGAATGAATGTTTTAATGAGGTAGATATCTGCAAATTTATTTAGGAATGCAGGTATAAAAATGACTAAACTTGTCTCAGAATCTTGACCTACAACACCTCAAATTCTGTGTTTGAACATAAAAACACAAGCATTTTAAGGACCACGATAAATTATATTATTTCCTTCCAATATGGGGAGGCTGTTTGGGTTTGTAGCTTTATAACAAAGCAGGGATGTCAAAGCACAGGGCTCGGATCTGGCCCGCAGGGTGTTTAAATCTGGCCCGTGGGGCTGTCCTAGAAACAGCAAAGGACCAGCCTGTGGTGGCTCTGCCAGCAAAAGAGCTCGAGGGCTGCACGCGGACCTCACAAGCTGTTTTCACTGGCAGAGAGCTACAGGAGGTGAAAACGGAGCCTATTTTCACTGGTAGAGTGCTCGGGCCACCACAGGCACACCCGGCATGAGTGACGTTGAGTTGGGCACGCCCAACCTGGCCTCCCAAGGTCAAACACATCCCTGATGCGGCCCTCAGTGAAATCGAGTTTGACACCTCTGTAATAAAACAAAATAACTAGAGGGGTTTCCCTTATCTTGGACTTCCAGTTTCAGGGTCTGCCTGTGTAGAAATACTGTGAACACTGTGGAGCATGACAGAATGAAACTATCAGGGCATACAAAACAGCAAGGATCTTGGGCTTGTGAAATTCGGATGAGTCACTAGAAAATCTGAGAGAGTGTTACCAATGCTTGTGGGCTGGCTTACTAAGTGCTGGGCGCCAGAACATAGGGAGACTTAGGGTCTTCAAATAAAAGGACAATGACCATGGGTGGAATCAAACTGGGCTATTAGAACAGGGTGTACTATTATTGGATATTGAAATGAACTAGAACTAAAAGGCTGTTTTATTTAAATTGTAGCATGCTAAACTTTATTCAGTACTTTTATACAGAAAAGGATACCACAAGGGGGAGGGGAGGTTCTATTATTGTTACTTCTTACTATTCATGACTTGATAGACAACAGTTCACCAGGACTGTAAATAATTTTTGTAAACTCTTACAGTATCAGTAACAGTGTCTAGCCATCTTGCTTTCTGTCAGCCTATTTTTCAATTGGTTTCATTTCACCAACTCTCAAGCTTTCTTCAAGGACTATCTGCCTATCGTATCCAAAATAGATAAATTTTAGCCTTATAATTAATGTTTCAATGATCAATTTGCACTTCCATAATCTAGGTTTAGATCATTTTGTTGTTCTTGTAGCCCAAGATATTCTCCATTTTTTTCAGCCTGGATCTCAATGCAAAAGCATTAATTTTTCTTTATTCAGCTTTTCTTTTTCTTTTTTTGAAAAAGAATTTTTTTATTGGTTTTACAATTTATAATAAGGGAAAAGGGTAAGTAGGGTTTGTAATATACATTTAGAGCTTCCATGTCAGAGATGGTGGTTGCATTCGGGTCTTCATACAGTATCCTGTTAAGTAAATAGTGTTAAGAGATCTATACAGTGGTACCTCGGTTCACGAACTTAATTCGTGAACTGACTCTGTTCGCGATCCGAATTGGTCGTGATGCGAGGCACAATTTCCCATAGGGTTCAATGTAAATCCGGTTAATCCGTTCCGACCTTGTTTTTTGGTCGTGAATCTTGAACGGACTCTGTTCGCGTTGCGAATTGGTCGTGAAGAGAGGCACAGTTTCCCATAGGGTTCAATGTAAATCCGGTTAATCCGTTCTGACCTTGTTTTTTGGTTTTTGAAGCACCCAAAATATGAAAAAAATTACAAGACACATTTGTACAGTTCTCACCTTGTACTGTATTGTGGTTTTAGAAGCACCCCAAAATATGCAAAAATTACACATTTGTACATTTCTGACCTGGTTTTAAGGTTATAGAAGCACCCCAAAATATGAAACAAATCACAAAACACATTTGTACACTTCTGACCTGGTTTTAAGGTTATAGAAGCACCCCAACATATGCAAAAATTACACATTTGTACATTTCTGACCTGGTTTTAAGGTTATAGAAGCACCCCAAGATATGAAACAAATCACAAAACACATTTGTACACTTCTGACCTGGTTTTAAGGTTATAGAAGCACCCCAAGATATGAAACAAATCACAAAACACATTTGTACACTTCTGACCTGGTTTTAAGGTTATAGAAGCACCCCAACATATGCAAAAATTACACATTTGTACATTTCTGACCTGGTTTTAAGGTTATAGAAGCACCCCAAGATATGAAACAAATCACAAAACACATTTGTACACTTCTGACCTGGTTTTAAGGTTATAGAAGCACCCTAAAATATGAAACAAATCACAAAACACATTTGTACAGTATGGTAATGTATGTACAGTACACAGTAAAGAGAGAACACCAAGCTTGCTTGAGATGACTTCTGGCATGGATGAAGGCAGGTGGGAGGCGGTTATTGTTTGGAGGGAGAGTCCCCCTCCATAAGGACATCAAGGGGATCTTCTTCAGGGCTTTCCTCTCTCCTTTGTCTCTTAGCTGCAGGCTGTTTTGCTGAAAAATCTGTCCAATGTCACTTGTCTTTTCCTGCGCTGCAAAACCTTCCGGAAATGAGAGACCACATTATCATCCATGAGATTTAACACTCTGTTCGTGACAGTTATGTTGGGGTGGTGCTTTTCAAAGAAATCATGGCACTCATGCCATTTTACCATAATGGCTTTTATGGCATCACTGGTAACCTCCTCCCTCTCTTCCTCCTCCTCTGTTGAATGCTCCTCAAGAAGTGCCTTTCGCTGCTCACTGTGGAGTTCAGAAAGTTCCTCGGTGGTCAGCTCCTCCCTATGTTCCTCAACAAGGTCTTCCACATCAGCACCGTCAACGTCCAGACCCATACTCTTGCCCATGGACACAATTTCATCCACTACCTCTGTGTCAGACCCTTCTAGGTCTATGTCATGTTCCTGTTCCTGTTCAGTGGCACATTCTGACCACAGTTTCCTCCAGGCTGAAGTTAGGGTTCGGGGAGTGACCTCTTGCCAGGCTTTGTCAATGAGGTTAATGCAGTGGACAACATTGAAATGTTTCTTCCAGAACTCTTTTAAAGTCAAGGACGTCTCTTCAGTGACATTATAGCACCTAGTGAAGAGCGCCTTTGTGTACAGCTTCTTGAAGTTGCAGATGACTTGCTGGTCCATTGGTTGCAGAAGTGGTGTTGTGTTGGGGGGGAGGAACTTCACCCTGATGAAGTCATACTCAGCATCCATATCCTCCACCAAGACTGGAGGGTGTGCTGGGGCATTGTCCATTAGAAGAAGGCACCTTTCAGGCAGCTGGTTATCAGAGAGATACTTTTTGACAGTGGGTGCGAACACCTCGTACAGCCATTCCATGAACAACTGCCTTGTCACCCAAGCTTTGGCATTGGATCTCCACATGACGGGCAGTCTGGCCTTGTTGACATTTTGTTCCCTAAATGCACGAGGGGTCTGGGAATGGTAAACCAGTAGTGGTTTAATTTTCATATCGCCGCTTGCATTGGCACACAGCAAAAGGGTCAATCTGTCCTTCATGGGCTTGTGCCCTGGTAGTGCCTTTTCCTCCTGCGTGATGTAGGTTCTGTTTGGCATTTTTTTCCAGAAGAGCCCTGTTTCATCACAGTTGAAGACTTGTTGAGCGACGTAGCCTTCTGTCGCCATGAATTCTGCAAATTCCACCTTGTAGGCTTCTGCTGCGGCCTTGTCAGAGCTGGAAGCCTCACCATGTCTAATCACACTGTGGATGCCACTTCTCCTGCGGAATTTTTCAAACCACCCCCTACTGGCTTTAAATTCGTCACTCGTGGCACTTGTAGAGGGGCTTCCTTGCACTAAATCACTGTGCAATCTCCTGGCTTTCTCACAGATCATAGTTTCACTAACGCTATCACCTGCCAGCTGTTTCTCATTCACCCACACCAACAAAAGTTTTTCCACCTCTTCCAGCACCTCTGCTTGCTGAATCTTGTTACGCCTTTAGCAACATCAGCTCCTTTGATGGCGGCTTTGTTTTTTAAAATAGTTGAGATTGTTGACTTTGGCATCTTGTACTCCGAGGCCAGATCAGTCACACGAATGCCACGGTCATGCTTTCCCACAATCTCCTTCTTCAGCTCAATGGTTATTTTCTTCCCAGCCTTGCTGGCACTTTCATTGCTTCTCCGCACTTTCTTCTTTCCACCATGCTTGCGCTGCACATCCTTGTCACCTGCATTCCCAGGTGGCACAGCAAGCCCTGAATTCCCAGGTGGCACAGCAAGCCCTGCATTCCCAGGTGGCACAGCAAGTCCTGCATTCCCAGGTGGCACAGCAAGTCCTGCATTCCCAGGTGGCACAGCAAGCCCTGCATTCCCAGGTGGCACAGCAAGCCCTGCATTCCCAGGTGGCACAGCAAGTCCTGCATTCCCAGGTGGCACAGCAAGTCCTGCATTCCCAGGTGGCACAGCAAGTCCTGCATTCCCAGGTGGCACAGCAAGTCCTGCATTCCCAGCTTGCACAACATCACCACTTGCATTCCTAGTTTGCAAATTGTCACCTGCATTGCTGCTCCGCATTTTCCTCTTTCCACCACGCTTCCTGGGAGCCATTTTGCAGTCAGCTTCTCTGTGTCTTTGTCTGTGTCTCTCTCCACGAACGTTCGTACAGGAAGGAAGTCGCAACCATGTGACAAAAAGGAAATCCGTTCGTAGATAAAATGTCCACGGCTCCGGTTCGTGAAGCGAGGCGGGGTTCGTGAATCCGAGCATTTTTACGAACTTTTCTGTTCGTGATGCGAGGGTGGAGTTCGTGCAGCGAGGCAGAGTTCGTGCAGCGAGGCGGAGTTTGTGCAGCGGAGCACATTTTTTGGGAAATTTTTGGTCGTAATCCGAATTGGTCGTGAAGAGAGGCGTTCGTGAAGAGAGGTACCACTGTATATATATAACACATTTTTAAAATTCATACATTCAATCCTTGGTTTTATATTCACATCCGTTTCAAGAATTACAGTAATTCAAAATTAATTATTTTTGGGATCTGAGCCTCTTTGCTATTGCACCTTCCACCAGTGGGCGGGGCCGTGGCTCCTCCTGTTCCTTCTTCTTCATCTCCCAGGATTGAGGAATGTTTTTCTTTATTCAGCTTTTCTGATGTCTGGCTTTCACAACCATATTAAAACTGGGAAGATGATTGCCATAATAGTGTCATTATTGTCAGTGTGAATGCTTTCCATTTTAATATTCTGTCTAGATTTGTCTTTCTCACAAGAAATAACTGAAGAGTTGCCCACATAATGTTCAGTTCAGCATGCTTTGAATTGGATTTGGTTTCTTGCAAAGCTATAGTTTAACTAGTGTTTTGTAGGATATGTGAAAAGTAGATATTCGCACACACACACACACACGCACACACACTCAAAATGCACCAGGATGCCCTGCATTTTGAAGTGTTGAGGAACACTTGTCCTTCACACTTTTTTTGTGTTTAATATGGGAACCATCTGTATATCTTTTGCGAACATGATTCTTACCCGAAGTGTGAAACAGGCTCTTACTCACCCCTCACTTGTCTTCTTAAATTATAGACTGGAATTGGATGACCTTTTTCCTTTTAAACAAATTTGATTCTGTTGCTTACTGCAGGATAAACTAATTTTTTTAGTCCATTTTTCCTTGTAAAACAAATAACATCAGCTCCAAATTAAATGTGTCTTTTAAGTTGTAACGTACATTTTGTGGGCACCATATGAACTGTATTTATAAAGATACGCTCAATGGGGTAAATACTGGAGTCACGCTCTTTCTGCATCTTTAAAAAGCTTTAGATTGCTTTGACATGGGAGACAACAGATTTCTTTTTAGTATTGTTCTGTTGCATTGTCTCTCTTGTAAGCCCTCATTCCCTTCTGCCTCCATCCCTCCTCCAAGCTTTACACCTGTTTCTGTACTCCTATTTTGGCCTTCTTAGGACCGCCTTCATTTTTTGCAAATTGCTCTCTTTTAAACTCTTTTGTTTCTGCTTCTCCTGACACCCAGCACATTTATTTGGAACGAAACTTTTGGGTGTGCATGTGTGTGTGTTTCATTTTACACGGCAGTTATTATCACGAAAAATGGAGGCACACATGTCTGGCCTAACCTACCGTACCTAGTCTTTAGTTTTTAGTAGAGAAATTATTTAATTGGGTTTTAGGTATAGTTTTAAAGGCGTATATTTTAGCACAGGGTGTTAGTATTTAATATAGTTTTAATTATTTATTATTGTTATATGTATATGTTTTTTAAATTTCCTGTGCATCGCCCCGAGTCCCTCCGGGGAGAGGGGGTGGTTAATAAGTCTAATTAAACTAAACTAAACTTCCAGCTACAAAGCTGAGTCTTATTGTGTCCGTGCAGAGCCCACTTACCCAGCCGTCATCAACAGCCAGGCCAACCAGCGGCTCTACTTGAAAGCTCCCGGGCCATGTGGCCCCGAAGTCTATGGCTGAAGGTCCTTGATCGCTGGGCTTCGTGGCACCACTGACGAAGAGAGATAAACACTTGGCCCCCAGCCCTGGGAGAGGAGTCCTACCCTTCCTTTCAGAGCCTCTCCAGAGACCGGGAGGAGAAACGTCTTTTGTTTTGTCAAATTTCAGCAGCTTCATTTTAAGCCCTTATATGAGTGATTATCTGCAGAACTTTAGGTTTAAAATTGCTACAAAAGGCAACATATATGCTATAAAAGTCTATAAAAGTTGGGGGCGGGGGGACTTCCCAGCAATTTTGTACATGGAGGATTGTGCAAGCATTAAATATCCTTATTTCTTTTTTTTTTTAAGGGGGGGGGAGAAGCTAAATAAACAGTTTTTATGCAAACTGCCAGATAGATTTCAAAAACTATGTCTGGAATTCAGGAGTTGAATTTTGGGGTTACTAGGGCTGTCAAAGCAAAAAGCCATAATTATTTAACCTATATGCAAGGGCAAAAACTAGCAGAATGAAATACCAGACCTGCTTCACAAATAATGTCAGGCAAGACATTTTCAAACAGTTGTTTCTTAGGCTGTAGATTGTGGCCTGACTATATAAACCATTAAGTGATAATAGGCGTGTAAATCACACTAATGAATAAATCACCTTTTTGACCAACATCATTTATGAACTAGGCTAGTGTACTAGTTACCGTATTTATTCGAGTATAACGCGCACACGTGTATAACGCGCACCCCCTAATTTTCGATTAAAAATCGGTATAAAATTTTGTTTCACTTTTTCTCGGCTCAGACCAAGCATTGTAAGTGACAAACGTCGTTGAACACATGCGGCCATGATAAAAACGCACCCTCGTTTATAATGCGCACCCTCGTTTATAACGCGCACCCAAACTTTGAGTTCTTTTTTTGGTAGAAAATTTTGCGCGTTATACTCGAATAAATACGGTATATAATTTCTCAGTTCCTGCCTGATAACTCTAATAAAAAAGTGAACTAACAATTTATTAAAAAGCATACATGTTCATGAAGTACAGTTTTCTTCGTCCAAATTTAAGGTATAACTCATGAAAACTTTCTAAAAAAATCTATTGGTTTAGAAAGATGGGTAAAGATAATGTTTATAGTTTTAATAGATATATACATTATGCTGTTTTTATTGGTGTTGTTTAATTGTTAATTGAGAGCCAGCCAGAGCTTGATACAAGATGAGAGATTATTTAAGTTTTTAAATAAATAAAATTAAATGCATAAATTCAAATAATTTTGGTGGAGAGCACCTACTAAATTTATCAAATTCTCGATAAAAAATTAAGTGTTTAAAACTCTAGTTTTAAAACACTTGAGATGGTGATACATATGTGTGGAAGAACAAGGTAGATTATAATCTAATAATGAATTAAACACAAACACTGTTTTTTATATAAACCTTTGAAATATTTTAATTATATTTTTACATAACAGATGAGCAAAAGTTACCACTAGTGCTTGAAGATTTAGAATATGTATGTCCAGGAAAGTATCCATAAAAATATGTTTATGTTACATAACATATTGCAGCATATATACTTCTGAGTTAGCGCCCTTAGTGTCCTCTTGGTACCAAAAAAGGCAAGCCAGAATTTTCTTATCACTGTGATATGGTTCATAAATTTGGTGCATGAGCATATGTAGCAGCCTTTTGTTGACGTCATCAATTATCTATTTGCTGATGATAAAGTCATACATGTACTTTAAAATCTAGCAAAACCGAAGAGGTTCCACAGTCCACTCCGTATTGAAAGTGCTTCATAATTTACCAAAGCTGAGAAACTGACAGAGCTGTCAACCAGCTGCGTAGCTGCTAAGGAATGAGTAGAACATAGGAAGCTTCAAGCGCTGTTGGTCCTTGCGACACCAAGAGATCACCGTTCCTTCATTATTTGCTGTGTACAAATGATGGCCATCACACGAAAAGGTAAGGCTATAAAGTTTGCAAAAAGACAGAAATAAAAACAAGTACGTCAGACAGCCTACATCCTAGGGTATATATCATTAAATAGGTATATATCATTAAACCTCACTAAGTCTAGCCTGTCCTACTTGAGCCAGCAGGGAGATCCTGCTGTGGATCTCTTCAGTCAAAGAATTCCAACTGTCAGGATCCAGAAGAAGAGCCTTCTCTGTCACCCTTTAGAATATCCTACCCTCCAGTGTAAGATCTGCCTCCAACCTATCATTGTGTAAGAGCCTGAAGATCTGGCTCTGCAAGTTGGCCTGGAGACTCAATGAGGAAGTTCAATTCTGAGGTGGCTGCTAAACTGATAGTAGAGTTCCCCCTCCCACCTCCCTGTGCTCTATTCCCCACTCATCCATCTTTTTTTTTAATTAATCATATTGATGTACTTTGGTTTTTTTGGTTTTTTTCTTTCCCTTGCTTATTTTATTGTTCTATTTTACTTTCGCTTTGTTTAAATTTTCTTTTATTTCTTCAGGATTTCAATTTTGGGATTTTGGGTTTTTTTTGGTTATGTGCTGCCTATAGTAGTCCCATGATGAGATAGAGGCAAATAAATTTAATAATAAAGACAATACAAATGTTAATCTTACTCATTTTCTGCACTGAATACATATATTTCTGCTTACATTGAATTTTATTGTTTATAAAAAATATCTTTTACAGCAAACTGGCATGTAAGCAATCCTATATGTGCCATCAAGTGTAGCCTGTCAAACCTTACTGATGTGATCTGGAACCCCATGGAATAAATGTGCAAAAAATGACTTGAGGAAATATAAAGCCTCACTTCTCATTTAATAGCCTGTGATATAAAAAGATAGCTTTGCAACCATTCCCCTCTTTCATAACCATTGCAACAGTCATGGGAATTTGGCAACTGGTTTGTGACAAGCAGAGTTAATACAAAAGGTGGAAGTAAAATCATAAGTCACTATCATGCAATGTCTTGCTTAATAACTCTGATAATTCACTTAACAATCAAAGAAGAAATGAGATAACGCCCTCCATGATCATATGATATTTGGCTTAGCAAGCAACCATGATAGTTAGGGATGAAGTAGATGACCCTAATTGCCATGGCCAAGCAAAGACTTAGTAGTGCAAGATGTTATATTAACAATTTTGTAACTTTTCCCCCCTTTGATTAATTCTGCATTTTAACAAGGAACACATTATGACATTAAACATTAAGTTTAATGTCATATTAGGGAGTGGCCATGTTCATTAAAACCAAACGTTATTAAATGCTATTTCCGAAAGAGAAACCTTCAGGGAACACTTAAAGATATGCAAAGCACTCCAACAATTATATTAATTTTTTGGAAAAGGCATAAAAATAAATTGCTAAATGCTACGGAATGATTTTTTTTTTACCTGACAATTGGTTTATTTGATTTAGAAAATGTAATTTCTCGGACAGGTTTCAAATCCCATGTGCTCCACAATCTAAAGAAAAAAGGGAGAATGAAGGCTACTTTGTGCAACCTAAATGACAGAAATTGCTTTTATATCCTGCCATGATTTTTGCTCAAGTTATGTTGCAGATTTGCATAATCTGTTGAATTAAATTGGAAGAAAACTGCATGTAATACTGAAAAACATGATTCTGATGCACTAATCTAATGCATACTGTAAATACATTTTGTTTTGACTTTTATATTTAATTGTGACAGAAATCAATTTGAGAGAAGGCCTGCTGCGCTGGAAGAGATCAAAACCCTTTTATTATATCATCTTATTTCCAAATATGTAAGTTGTACCATTGGTTACCCTGAACAAAAACATTTTTCTAGTTGTTCATAGATAGGATCCATCATTATAGTCAGGTGGATTCCCTTTCACCAAGTTCTGTTTTAATCTTCTGGATTTTTATTGTAATAAGTTATTCCTGGATACAAAGTCTGATTTAAATCTTTTCATTAAGTGAGAAAGTCCACATATTTGATCTCACAAAATTACTACAAGACATCCACAGCATTCAGAGGTTTATCAGGTAGTTAATCTTTTATTACAATATAATGATTCATGATAAACATCATCCTATATGGGACAAACAAACCAGCCACTAAGCATAATCACCTATGGGCATAAATCAATTATAACAACACCCAAAACTAAAAAAAAGAAAATTTCAACCATCCAAATATATTTTTAATATTTGGCTGTCAGGCTTCCTACTAGAGAGTCCACAGCAAATCTGAGACCTACAGATATTTTAATCTCTTAGTTAAGAATAGGCTTACTCAGAAGAAGACTCTCAGACATGATTCAACAAAATTAAAGATTTTATTATAGACAAGAATTAAGTTATGTACACACAAATAATTTTGCCCATTGCAGGGCAAAAGAAGTCAAGGCATTATATTCATCATCATTATCCAGAGTTATTAGGCTCATAGTTTTCCAGGTTAACATACTTAGTGATCTTGTATAGTCAAACATGTTTTCATAGTGTTTCTCTGCTTTATCTGGTTCCTACCTCATCAGATTCACTTACAAATGCCTTAATCCAGGAATCTCCAATCCCTGGGCCGCAGCTTACTTCAGGACTATAGGCTATTCAGAACTGAGCAGCGCAAGAGGCATGCCGGCATGCATGTGTGCAGCTCAACGTGCGCATGCGTACAGAGCTCAATTCATGTGAGTGATGGGCTGGCGCACACACATGCATATGCAGCTCCACTTTGCAGTCAAGATGCATGCACTGGCCCACCGCTTGCACAAGTTGAGCTTCAGCATGTAATATCACTGTGCTTGCACGGCCCAGTTGCCCTCCCCGTCAGCTGGGCCCCAAGCTACAATGGTTGGCACCCACTGCTTTAATCTATGTCACTATAGTGCATATACAAGTACCGTATTTTTTGGAGTATAAGATGCACCTTTTTTCCTCAAAAAGCAGCACTCTATAAGCCTCCATAAGGCTATGCATGCAATTTTTTTGACCAAAAATTGGCCAGTTTTCACGAAAAAAATGGGCCATTTTTCCTCATTTTGGGCCCCCCACCCCCACCCCCACCCCCACCCCAGGAGCACCCTGCAAGCCCCCCCAAGGCTATTCATGCCGTTTATTTGAAAAAAACAGGCCCATTTTTGTGAAAAACGGGCCGTTTGGGGGAGGTTTGCACAGTGCAAAAAGGTTCCCCCCCCCCCAAATTCGGAAAACTGTTTAGTTAGAGTGATTGATGAGAATTATGTTGGTCAAGTACTGTACCTACAGAAACAAAGATTTGTTCCAAAGGTGGTCAGTGATTTCCTTCTCCAGCACATGGGTAAATACACCGGGAAACATCTACCTACCTATTCTCTCTACCTACCTATCTACTGTATTTCTCTTTCTCTCTCTATCTCTATTTTTCCTCTATCTACCTACCTATCTACACTCTCTCTCTTCCTACCTACCTACTGTATTTCTCTCTCTCCCCCTCTCTCTCTACCTATCTACCTACTCTCTCTCTCCCCCTACCTATCTACTGTATTTCTCTATCTCTCTCTATTTCTCTCTCTCTATCCCTCTACCTACTTATCTATCTACACACACTCTCTCTCCCTACTTACCTACCTACTGTATTTCTCTCTTTCTCTCCCTCTCTATTCCTCTATCTACCTACCTACTTTTTTTTTAAAAAATTGCCTCTTCAAAACCTGGGTGCGTCTTATACTCGAAAAATACAGTATGTTTGCCTGTGATGTAGCTTTTAGATTAGAGACCAAATTTTACATAAAATAGCATGAGCATATTGCTTTAGGTATGAAACACCAAAATGTATGTCAGAAGTATTATGTTAATATTTCCTTTTACAACGAGAAAGATAATAATATTGAATGTACAAACTAAAGAGAATTTATTTATAGTGCTTGGTAAAGCATTTGGTAATATTCTGAATGGAAAGTTCAAGAGGTGAAAATAAGCAAGATTTGGGAAACAAAGTTTGGTTTTATGCAAAGACTAGAGTTTTGCTTTTCAACAAACTACAGAAAAGTACAAATGTGAAAAAACAGGTTTAGTGCACATTGTTGCTTTAAAGAAAGTATGATAAAGTGAATAGATTTGAATTACAAAAGTTCAATGTGTATGGAATTGAAGGTTGGTTGCGGAATGTAGTAAGAGTGGTAAATGATGGAGGTAAAACTTTGACAAGTATAAAATGCTAGTTTGCATAAATGATTCAGCTCCAAGCAGGAAGTAAAATAAGAATGTGTAATGTTTCCCTATGTGTTTACAGTCCTCAGGATGCCCATGCATCTGAGGAAATGAGCTACAGTGCGTGAAAGTCATGCCATTTAAGTCATGCCATTTAAGGGCCACAATTATTAGACTTTAAGATTTCCAAAGGTTCTTTGTTCTTTGTACCAAAATAAAAGCTATAAAAATAGAATCTTTGTGGAACAATGAAGGAAAAAGTTTTCACTACACAATAGAACAAAACCAGAAAGCAACCACACATATCTTAAAATCAGATACTTTGGGGTGAAAACAATGCACTTGTTGAATAGCATCCAAAAATGCATTATAGTTTTATAAGTGACATATATCTCTAAAAACGAAAACGCTCTATTAAAATCACTCACCTTACAACTCCATTTTCTAGTCCTCCGGCAATCACATTGATAGAGATTCCTTCAGGCTGGTTGGAGAAAGCCACAGAGCATATGATTTCTCTGCAATGCACATGTCCCACCAGGTCACCATTGACTGTCCAGAGTCTGAGATCACTACCACCACCAACTGAAATATAGTCAAATTATTGAGTAAGCAAAGTAAAATCTACACAATTAAACAAAGTAACATCTAGGATTCAAATAGGTTTACTAAAACAGGAAATAAAAGAAGTAGAAGTAGTTAACTGTATACCACCATCGGATAGTAACAATGTCTACAAGATGTAATGAAAATGGTTATAATTGCTTGATATAAAGGTAAAAGTTTTCTCTGTCATTTCATTTTCATTTTATTAAATTTGTATACCGCACCACTCTCCCAAAAAGGGACTCGGGGCGGTGCACAGGAAAAATTAAAACTACGCATATACATAAAACCGGTAATAAATATGTCATAAATATTAAAAACTAATTAAATTAACCCAACCTGTGCTAAAACCAATTAAAACCCCAGTAAAATCTAATTCAATTTAAAACCAATAGATGGACTCGGAAGATTAAGCCAGGCCAGCTAAGCGAAAAAAGTGCGTTTTTAGTTGTTGATGGAAGAGGCGGAGGTCTGTGATATTCCTAAGATCGGGGGGGGGGGGGGTGTAGATCGTTCCAGAGGGCAGGGCCCGCCACAGAGAAGGCCCTTCCCCTGGGTGTCGCGAGCCGGCATTGCCCAGCCGTTGGCACCCGGAGCAGACCCTCTCTGTGGGAGCGGATTGGTCGGAGGGATGTATGGGGTAGGAGGCGGTCTCATTTCTGATTCTAGAGACGGTGCTCATCTCCTTTTCTTAGCCAAGGGTGCCAGCATTGTCTAAGACATTCCCGTGGTCATGTGACCAGCATGACTATATGCGAAGGCACATGGAACACTGTTATGGTCCCACTGAAGTGGTACCTATTTATCTACTCACATTTGCAGTCTTTCGAACTGCTACGTGGGCAGAGCTGGGGCAAGTAATAAGAGGCACTCAGGTCTTGAACACGGGCTCTCAGTTTTCCAGCTGACAGTGTCTTTAACCGTTCAGCCATCATACCCTCAACTGAGTAATACAATCATCACTAAAACACAAAAGATTTAACTGGATTTTGTGAAGACTTTGTTAATGGAAAAATAAAACCTTTCTATCATTTGAGGTTGTAAGAAAACACTTGAGAAATTATACTCATGTGAAAAAATAAGTATACCCTATTTAATTTTTTTAGTTTTTCCACGTATTTAACATACACAAATTTGAACTTCATTTCAACAATACTAATTGATAAATGGGATATAATATAACAAATATCATGCACCATTTACATTTTGTAGTCTATTATATAATGGTAAGTAAACAAAATTAAAAGTTCCCATGTGGAAAAACCTAAGTGCATTCCTACACTATCATGTCCTCAGATATCTAAAATTAGAATCCGTTGCACCACATCAGGTGCAAATAATTAGAACACTGTTAAGAGAGGATCTGGGAGGAACCTGTCTTATTTAAAATTCAAGTATTTAGTCTGATTTGTTCTTTGTTATTTTAGTGTGTGTTATTACCATGCCTAGATCGAAACAGCTCTTTGTTGTCTTCAGAAAAAAGGTTATAAATCCCTATGAAACTGCAAAAGAATTTTAAAAGATCACAAAACAATAGGATATCAAACATTCCACTGCCCAGAAGATCATCTCAAGTGGAGAACTACCAGCTTTCCACGTCAGGTCAGGCCAAGGACAGAATGCAAGTCTCTAAGGTCACCTGTAACTCTCACACCACTGATCTGCATGACTCTACCATTAGAAAAAAGCTACACAAATTAGATCTACATAAAGGTAGGCCAAGAAGAAACTTATATTGTCCAGAAAGAACATCAAAGCAAGAGTAAAGTTTGATCATGAACATCTAGGCAAAGACCAGGACTTCTGGTACAATGTACTCTGGACAGATATAGCAAACAGATATTTGACAACCAAAAGACATGTTAGGCAAAACCCAAAGATATTTCAGGAAAAGAACCTGATATTAGCAGTAAAGCATGGTGGCAGAAATGTTATGATATGTGACCGCTTTGCTGCATCAGGGCCTAGGTAATTAACCATCATAAAATCCATTATGAATTCTTTATTCTACTACAGAGTCTTTGAGGGTAATATGAGACCATCTATCAAAATATTGATGCTCAACTGAAAGTGGACTATGCAATATGAAAATAACCTTAAACATTCCAGGATATCCAACATGGAATGGCTGAAAGAAAACAAAGAAAGAAATGGAAAGTCTGGAATAATCAAGTAAAAGTATGGATCAAAATCCCATGGGGTGCTTTAAAATCTCTGCTTTACAGAGATTTGAAAAGGGGTCTCAAGAAACCTCTCAAATATCACACACACAACTGAAAAAAACCCTCTTCTCAGGATGCCGCTATAGAACACTGCATGCCAAAATAACCAGACATAAAGATATTCCCCTTCCCCCCTGCCATCACTCTGCTGAACACTTAATTCCCACAGCACTTGCCTCATATCTGATATTTTCTCATCTTTCCTACTATATTCTATTGGTTTCTTACAATTTATCAATTGTAATTTGTAACTTATGATTAACGATTGTAACTATGATTCTGATTTATGACCTATTGCTACTTTATATGTACACTGTGAGCTTATGCACTGGAGACAAATTCCTTGTGTGTCCGATCACACTTGGTTAATAAAGAATTCTCTTCTATTCTATTCTGCTCTGCTCTAATGTCTTAAATGTTGTTTCAATGATATATTGATATATCCACATATGTTAAAAAGATAAAACACATGGGCTGTACTTTCTTTGTCACATTATTGTATTTACATGTGAAAAACCACAGAAATGTTCAAAATGAGTTTCCTCAAAACACTCTGAAAGAAATAGTTATGTGAAGTCTTTTGTGGTGTGCAGATCTTCAACATAGCTTACTGGGCTATTATTCTACAGAATTAACACAGCCAATTGAACCTCTTTGTTCAAGCATCACTTGAAGTTCATTTAGTTTCCTGTGTTTTTAGGAAATAGAGAGATTGGGGATCTCAAGAAATTTACACTAGTGGTTAAGGCCCCAGGCTAGAAAGTGGGAGGCAGTCAGTTTCAAGTCCTGCCAAAGCCATGAAAGATGGCTGGATGACCTTGGGTCAGTCACTCACTCTCAATCCACAGGGTTGTTGTGAGGATAATAGGAGGAGGAAGGTGTGTTGAACAGGTTGGTCAACTTGAGTTATTTGTAAAAATAATAAAGACAAGATACAAATAAATAAAAATACTTCTTTTGGAGCAGGACTCAAAAATATGTGTCCAGTTTTGTGCTACCACATGCATAATATGTCACACCACTATCTAAGCTTGGATACTTATTTATTCATCATATCTAAATAAATAAAAATGTAAAATAGTTTGTACG
This sequence comes from Rhabdophis nuchalis, assembly GCA_039707465.1. Taxonomy (NCBI): domain Eukaryota; kingdom Metazoa; phylum Chordata; class Lepidosauria; order Squamata; family Natricidae; genus Rhabdophis; species Rhabdophis nuchalis. Next base: position 326,533,484 of record CM077643.1, read on the forward strand.
AATCCACTAATCTCAAAAACTACTGGACCGATTTACCTCAATTTTTCACACAATGTTCACAAGGACTTCCGATAATAGAATACCTACTCATTTTGTGCCTAGCACACGTGTGTCATGTGCAAGGTACACAAATGTAAAATGTACCCACTGATCATGTTTTCAACTCCCTGTAGCCCTGCCCACCTGGCATTTCCAACAGTCATTTCCTCAAGAACACTGTACGGAGGCCTAAAAGGGCCAAGACAAGGCACAGGGGATAGCAAACTCCTAGGTGGCCCACACAGAGGGGGGGGGGGGGAGAAATACAATTTAATAAAAGAAGGACTAGGGGAGACATGATAGCATCTTCCAATATCTCAGGGGTTGCCACAAAGAAGAGGGAATCAAACTATTCTCCAAAGCACCTGAGGGTAGAACAAGAAGCAATGGGTGGAGACTAATCAAGGAGAGAAGCAACTTAGAACTGAGGAGGAATTTTCTGGCAGTTAGAACAATTAATCAGTGGAACAGAAGTTGCCTCCAGAAGTTGTGAATGCCCCAACACTGGAAGTCTTTAAGAAGATGTTGGATAGCCATTTGTCTGAAATGGTATAGGGAGTGATGGCTAACCTTTTTTGGCTCACGTGCCAAAAGCAGGGGGAGTGCAGGGGCGATGTGCACAGGTGTGCCACATCCATAATGCTATGTGCATGACCCCCTGCATTTGGCATGCTTTTTACGTCCTCCCCAGGCTCCAGAGGCTTTATAGGAGCCTGGGGTGGGTGAAAACAGCCTTCCCCCACCTCCAGAGGGCAAAAACCGACCTCAAAAGAAGGCCTAAATCAGCTGGCCAGGGCACACATACACACTGAAGCTGACAGGGCAATGCCTCGCATGCCCTAAGAAATGGTTCTGTGTGCCACCTGTGGCACCCGTGCCATAGGTTCGCCATCATGGGTATAGGGCTTCCTGCCTAGGCAGGGAGTTGGACTAGATGACCTCCAAGGTCCCTTCCAACTCTGCTATTGTATTATTGTATTACAGTAGGTAGGTAGATAGAGGGATAGATAGAGAGGGAGAAATAAGGTAGATAGGGAGATAGATAGGGAGAAATACAGTAGGTAGGTAGGTAGGTAGGTAGGTAGGTAGGTAGGTAGGTAGGTAGGTAGGTAGGTAGAGGGAGAAAGGAAGAAATATAGTAGGTAGGTAGGTAGGTAGGTAGGTAGGTAGGTAGATAGATAGATAGATAGATAGATGATAGATAGATAGATAGATAGATAGATAGATAGATAGATAGATAGATAGATAGATAGATAGATAGATAGATAGAAATACAGTAGGTAGGTAGGGGAATAGATAGATAGGGAGAAATACGGTAGGTAGGTAGGTAGAGGGATAGAGAGGGAGAAATACAGTAAGTAGGTAGGTAGGTAGAGGGAGAAAGGAAGAAATATAGTAGGTAGGTAGGTAGTTAGGTGGATAGATGATAGATAGATAGATAGATAGATAGATAGATAGATAGATAGATAGATAGATAGATAGATAGATAGATGATAGATAGATAGATAGATAGATAGATAGATAGATAGATAGATAGATAGAAATACTGTAGGTAGGTAGAGGGATAGATAGAGAGGGAGAAATACAGTAGGTAGGTAGGTAGGTAAGTAGGTAGAAGGAGAAAGGAAGAAATGCAGTAGGTAGGTAAGTAGAGGGATAGACAGAGAGGGATAAATACCGTAGGTAGGTAGGTTGGGGGTTATATGGTGGTTGTGTGTATGTGTGCAGGTGTAGATCTACACACAGATTGGTTGGCCATTTAACCAGACTGGGCCACAGCAACGTGTGACCGGGTATAGCTAGTTTTATAATGCAATATTTATTCTCTTTTATTATATGTACCCTTATTTATCTTTAGATCTTTTTATACTCATTTTTCTGTATATATGTGCGTGTGTGTGTGTGTACTCAACTTACAACAGTTCACTTAATGGTCATTCACAATTACAATAACACTGAAAAAAGTGGTGTATGACAATTTTTCACACTTACAACCATTGTAGCATCCCCATAGTTATGTAATCAAAATTCAGATGCTTGGCAACTGATTCTTATTTATGACAGCTGAAGTGTTCCACGTGATGAATTTTTGCAACCTTCTGACAAACACTTAACAACTGTGGCAGAAAAAATGTAATATGGGGCAAAAATCCACTTAACTGTCTCACTTGGCAACATTCATTTTGGGCTCAATTGTATTCATAAGTTGAGGTTTGTGTGTGTGTGTAGGTAGGTAGGTAGGTAGGTAGGTAGGTGGATGAATGGATGGATGGATGTTACAGTTCTATTATTGGATAGTTTACTCTATCTGACTTTATGGATGTAATAAATGATTCAATATGATCTGCTTTGATATTGGGACTTAATCTTTGAAAGTAGTGATGCAACAAAGTTATCCTAACAATTTATTATTATGGTGGAGAAAAGACATCCTATACTTGAAAAGTCCTCTACCTTGCTCTGGTAAGAAGGTTGAAGATTTTAACCTTGACTAAGTAGAATACAGCTAATGTCCAATTTCAGATTACAGGCAAAGAGAATGCCAACAACAATTTAATGGAAAAAGAGAAAGAAAACATACAACATTGCTGTAAATTGTCCCCCACCATAGAAATAAGGTCTTCACATTCCAATCCAAGGAAAGCATATGAGAAAATCAAATATAATGGTATAAATTTCAAAAAATTGATAGAGTTGGGAAGCTATAGTAACTTCCAAAACACTGCCTGCAAGAATGGAAAGAATAAATACTTGCCTCTTAAGCATTAGGGTTGAGATCAGGAAGAACCTTAATATCTACCTGGAGCTAACTTGAGCTCAGTCAGCACTGATTCTGTTAGCATTTAGAAAAATTGCCATGACTTGGCTATTTAAAAAGCCTTTGGATATGATAAGTGATTTCCTCTCTGAACTATGGGATTGCTATGTTTTCAAGAATGACATTCCTCAGTACAATGGAGGTAAAGCCTGATATTATTATTGCAGGATTTTTATTGCATTATTATTATATACACTGCAAGATGGAATAATAGAATTAATATTGCGCAAAAGGCCAAAACCTCTATTTTAATAAATTTCTTCCAGCAAAACTATGTGGAGAAAAGGCAAGCAGTGCAGCTCAACTCAGCTCAGCTCAAAATTCATTTACAGTCCAGTAAGTGTTAAAATCCTGATCCATCTTATCAGAGCAAGGAAGAGCAATCAAGTATGAGATTCCTTCCTCTCCGCAATTTGAAACAAAAATAAATAAAAATCAGAATGTTGTTTTCAGCTTTAGGAACTAAAATGAATTAGATGAAATTACTTGACAATTTTGGCCCCAATAAACAGGTCGCTGCAGAAGATAAGATTTTAATAACATAAGCATAACCTTAAAAAAAAAACAATTTTGAATCAATAGAGGAAACAGATTAGAAATAATATTTGCAAGTCTCATACTTCATTCTGTGGGTCCTTCCCCCTCAACTGATGTTTAATTTATGATCAAAACTATCTTGCAAGCAGGATAAATGAATAGGTATCACAGTTCTATTAATATTAATATTCCAATCAAAGGAACAGATTAAGAATTTCTGATTTGACGGTCACATATAGAGTCCTTGGATGAGTCATGTTAAGGAGAAGAGTATCGAAGCTTCCCTTTGGCTTCCATACTGTTTGCAGAGAAAAAAAAAGATTTCCTCCTCTTACTTAACAGATTGCAACCATGCAGATGGGGAGCTGATCTGGGTATGTGAGATAGAAGACTGCTGCTAGGGTGTGCGTGCATAGGAAAGTGTGGGATGACTCTGTTATAATATTAAAAGGTTGCCAATAAATATTTTCAGATGCTAGGGACTTTCAGATAAGTCTGGATAAATTCACACTATCTGCTGGATCCTTCTATTTTTAGAGACATCTATACTGCTCATTTTGAGAGAGAGAGAGAAAACACATTTATTTGCTTCATTTTTTCATCCACAGTTAATGAACATTGTAATGTAATCCCTATGCTGCCAATTATTTCGCATCAGGAGACCAGAAGAAGATATAATTTCAACAAAAGCAATTTGGTTTTTATTTTCCCCATGCTGTATCTTGGTTAACGAATGTAATGTCACAGCCAGAGAAACGAAACTTTTAAAACATAATTTTGAAACCACAATATCACTTAAATGTGACTCTCTACATCTACAAAACATATTCTCATTAGCATGCGGTAATAATCTTGCTAAGATTCAGAAACATTACAGGGTGTTTGGTTAAGATTCCAAATGAAGATTCCAAAATCTCAGATCTAGACAGAATGTCAACAACCATACAGCGCCACTACTGGGCCATGCAAACTATGACAAGATGGATGATCAGTCTGAATCAATATAAGTTAGTTTCCTATTCTTACCAGACCTAAAATGGGATTCTTCAAGATATTTCTTTTATTGATTTATTTACTTGAGACGTATTTCTGAATTCAACTGAATTTAGCAAGTGTTTAGATCATTCTAATTTCAACTACAATAGTGAGATCATTTGCTAGATTTCTATCACTGTAGAAAACTTACTCTGTGGACCAGTGTCAAACTCAATACTCTTTATTCCAGATGTACAAGTTCTTGAAAAATTCATTTCTCTGCTAAAAAATATAGTAACTATAGTAGCTGTCAGTAATGAGTTGATTTATATTTATAGAAGGAATTTGCTGTCTTAATATAATGAAAACAATTACATGTTTGGGCAATTACAGGATGGTCTTGGTTTGGGAACATTAAATCAAGAACTAGACATTTTCCTGTTTAAATGTAAAGGAGAGTTCCATAAAACTGAAACCAGAAAGTTCTTTTTCCTTTCCCATAAAGCACATTTGCATATTCTTAGAAGTGGGATTATGCATCAAGTAGCTATGCTATATAGCACAGATGTCAAACTCGCAGTGTCACATTGCCTTCACGTGACATATCGCTACACAGAGCTGGGGTGGGCATGGACTGCATGTGATGCATCCAGCCTCCAGTTTGACACCCCTGCATATAGTTTTGAAGCAGCGCTAAGGTATACAAAAATATAATTCCACTATCATCTAGTGTGTACTGGATTTTGGCAGCCCAGATATCATATGCTTATCTATAAAATACTTCTTCATAGAGAATATAGGTAAAAGGCTTCAGGAATTCAGACTTGATCCATCAAGAGAGTGTCAACTTTGGGTCCAAATCAAACAGACAATCCAAAGCCTTGAGAAGCTCTAGGATCAACTAAGTCAGTATATATATAAATAAAGAGCAGGCTTTTTCAGAACAGGAAAGAGTATTTCTAAAGGGAATACCAGAAGCAGCTTGATCATGGTAGACTTGCTTTGATTAGCTTTACAGTAATTTATGACCAACTACTGTTGGGAAAAGAGATTAGGTTAACACATTGTGCTAAGCTGTTGTTTATTTTAATAACACTGTATTTCACTGAATAAATCATACAGTTCTGGTTCAGACATAATACTATAAGATGTGGTTTGCAAATCGTAATCAAACAAATAACACTCTGGCTTAACACATTATTTCCAAAAGTGCAAATTATGACCTTCAATGGAACCACTTAGACAACAGAAGTCCTTGCTCAATAAGCCTACCAGTTTGATGCAAATATATGGTAAATGCAAAGCAAGGAAACTGCTTCGGGTCCTTTATGAAGCCTGAATGTCATGTTTTTTCAACACTTTGCTTTTATCTTTTGAAGGGACAGCAATCATACCTGGAGGGCATAAGGCTTCAGTAAAAGCTCTGACCATCTGACCTGATCCTTAGTCTGAAGAGGAAATTACAATGGAGAGGATACTGCCCATTATGCTGCAGGGAGGAGGAAATTACAAAAGGGACCCAGCAGTTTACAAGCACAGATCAGCGAGCTAGGCGTGACAGAGGAGAAAATGGACTGAGGCTTTTATCTCTGGGCAGGATCAATTGGGAGAAAAGAGAACAAAAGTGACTTGAAGCTTGCAAGAAATCCACAAACTGCAACATTTTTTAGAAAGTTAGCACCCACCCCTCTCCTAGAAAAATGGAATCTTTTAGGAAATATTGAAAAGGCAGAATGTTATAGTTCCCTGGATGAGAAAAATGTTTTAAGGACAAAGCAGCTTTCTGCAGCTACCTGCCTGCTCCCCCTTAAACTCCAGGGTGATGGGATGAAGACATGGCCCTCAGGACATGAGAGGATTAGCCCTCTACCCATCTCACCACATGGCATCTGGGAAGATTACATCAATCAGCAAAGCTCAACCAAGCCTTGGAGACAGACAGCCTACAAAGTTAACTAAGGCCCCCGCCCCCTAGGAATCTGACCACCAATCGGAATACATTTCTTACACAGGAACAGGAAGCTCTAAGGTGGGGCCCAGGAGAGGGAAGGAATGAATGAATAAATAAATAAATAAATAAATATGTTTGTATGTATATATGTTACGTTTTTGAGCCGATCAATAAATAAGTCAGGGAGACTAGTATGGATCACTTTTGAGCTTTTGAGCTCTCATCAGCTACCCATACCCTTACTGGGATTTGAACCGGGGCTGTATTACATGCTAGGCAGGAGCCTTAGCCATTAGGCCACCAGGTTCTCTTCCTGATCAGCTGAGACAGGAGGATAAGTATATACTTGTGTCACAACACCCTGTTAAGCCCCAATTAAGGGAGGAAGCATACTGCTCTCCTTTTCTGCCTTTTGGCTCATCACCAGAGACCATCTAGACAGAAAGCTATGAGTTCCGTTGTGTAATTTGTTTATATGTGTGTTACGTTTTTGTGTAATTCCAACAATTTGAAGAAAAGGTAATGCTGGAAAAAACACTTCTTGCTCTTCCTACCCTGGATTTTGGTGAATGAGCTTTGGTAGCTGTTTTAATAAAACCCAGATTTTAGGAACTATGCATACGTAAACATTAAACAGCTTATCCCCAATAAAAATATGTTGGGGCTATGTTTGTTTTAAATAAAAGAAAGTTATAATTTGTATGGCTCTATCATTGGTTTATTTAATATGTACATTAAAATTTAAGTATTAAAAGTACTGTATATAGTATATGTATTTCTTGCACAAACCTAACTCCAAAAATGTTTTATTTGGGAAGAGATAATTGCATAAATACATGCATCATTTTAGGAAGTCACAGGTCACTGACTGAATCCAGACAGCATTTGATTCTAAGCTCTTATCTTAATCTTGTTACTAATAACCTAAATTGAACTGACATATGATGGATCTAAATTTATCTGTTTGTCAAGGAAGCCCTTAGCTTTTAGTATGAAATGGTGCCTCAAGGTAAAGGTTCCCCTCACACATATGTGCTGGTGGTGCCCAACTCTAGGGGGCGGTGCTCATCTCCATTTCAAAGTCGAAGATCCAGCGCTGTCTGAAAATATCTCCATGGTCATGTGGCCGGCATAACTAAATGCCAAAGTCACATGGAACACTGTTACCTTCCCACCAAAGGTGGTCCCTATTTTTCTACTTGCATTCTTGCATGCTTTTGAACGGTTAGGTCAGTGTTTCTCAATTATTTTCTGTCAGGCCCCCCCCTAGGAAGAAGAAAACATTTCGCGCCCCCCCCCCCGCGCGACTGTAAATAGTATCATTTGTCTATAAAATTGTTATAAGTACACCTCTGCATAACACTGTATCCTTATTAAGTATAAGAGAATAAAAAAGAAAGAAATTTCTTTCTCTTTCTCTCTCTTTTTCTCTTTTTTCTTTCTCTCTCTTTTTTCTCTTTCCTTTCTGTCTCTCTCTTTCTCTCTCTGTCTGTCTTTCTTTCTTTCTCTCTCCCACTTTTTTCTTTTTCTTTTTCTTTCTCTCTATCTCTGTCTGTCTCTCCTTCGTCTGCCCATCTATCACTGTGTGTGTGTGTGTATCTTGCATTCACGCACTTCCTGTGTCTCTCTTTCTCTCCCTGTCTCTCTCTGTCTCTCTGTGTGTGTCTGTCACTCTCTGATTCCTCCCCCCCTCCCTGTCTCTCTCTGTGTCTGTGCCTCTCTCTGTCTGTGTGTCGTCGTCCCCGCCCCGCCCCCACTCCCCGCGGAGTCTCCTCAGCCTGGCTCACCCGCCTTAGCCTGCCCCGGCCACCCGTGCTTGATCGCTCGTTCGCTCGCTCCGCTCCTTCCAGGAGCTGAGAAGCCTCCGTGTGTGTGTGTGTGTGTGCGTGCGTGCGTGCGTGTGTGTGAGGAACGGCAGTCCCTGGAAGACGACGAGTGGCCAGCATGCCGGCTGTAGAGGGAGGGAGGAGGAGGGAGAAAGGGAATCGGCAGAGCCGATTTGCCGAGGTCAAACGCGCCCCCCTTTACAGAGCCTCGCGCCCCCCTGGGGGGGCGCGCCCCACTATTTGAGAAACACTGGGTTAGGTTGACATAGGCTGGGACAAGTAACAGGAGTTAACTCTGTTACGCGGTGCTAGGGATTCGAACCGCTGAACTGCCGACCTTCTGATTGACAAGCTCAGCGTCTTAGCCACTGAACCATTGTGTCTCCTAAAGCAGGGGTCCCCAACCTTTTTTGCACCAGGGACCGGTTTCATTTTAAAGAAAGTTTTGCGGACCGGCTGAGTGGCTCAGCAGTCATGTGACTGGGTGGGCGTGGCCTACTTGGAAAATGTGAAACTTACTTAACAATGGTCTTGGTTAACAACCAAACCTTTGGGCTCAATTGTGGTCATAAGTTCTTTCTTTCTTTCTCTTTCCTTCTTTCTTTCTCTGTCTCTTTCTCTTTCTTTCCCTCTTTCTCTCTCTCTTTCTCTCTCTCTTTCTTTCTTTCTCTCTCTCTCTTTATTCCTTTCTCTTTCTTTCACTTTCTTTCCCTCCTCTCTCTCTTTCTCTCTTTCTTTCTCTCTTTCCCTCTTTCTCTCTTTCTTTCTCTCTCTTTATTTCTCTTTCTCTCTTTCTTTCTTTCTTTCTTTCCCTCTTTCTCTCTCTCTCTCTTTCTCTCTCTTTCTTTCTCTTTCTCTTTGTCTCTCTTTCTCTCTTTCTCTCTCTTTTTTCTTTCTCTCTTTTTTTCTCTCTCTTTCTTTCCTTTCTGTCTCTCTTTCTTTCTTTCTCTCTTTCTGTCTGTCTTTCTTTCTTTCTCTCTTTCTCTCTCCCACTTTCTTTTTCTTTCTTTCTCTTTTTCTTTCTCTCTATCTCTGTCTCTCTCTCCTTCGTCCACCCATCTGTCACTCTATGTGTGTGTGTGTCTTGTCTGTCTGTCTGTCTCGCATTCACGCACTTAATCACTCATTCTGTGTCTCTCTCTTTCTCTCCCTCCTTCCCTCTCTCTGTCTGTGTGTGTCTATCACTCTGATTCCCCCCTCCCTCCCTGTCTCTCTCTGTGTCTGTGCCTCTCTCTGTCTGTCTGTCGTCGTCGTCCCCCACGGAGCCTCCTCAGCCCAGCCCGCCACGCTCACTCGCCTTAGCCTGCCCCGCCCACCCGCCCGCCGTGTTTGGTCGCTCGTTCGCTCGCTCAGGCTCCTTCCAGGAGCTGAGAAGCCTCCGTGTGGGTGGAGGGGGGAAGGAACAGCATTCAGTGGGTGACCCATCAGACACCGCCGCCCGCGGAGCCTCCGCAGCCCCTGGAAGAAGACAAGTGGCTGGCATGCCGGCTGGGGAGGCTCCGCGGGGGGAGGGAGGAAGGGAATTGGCGGCCGGTAGGGAGGGCTGCTGCGGCGGCGCCCAGGAGTCCCACCGTTGATGAGGGTGGAGGAAGTGCCACACTCCAACAGTGCGAACAGCCGTGCCTGCGCTCCCCCGGGCGCTCTGCCCAGGGGGCTGCCCCCTCCTCCCTCCTCCTCCTCTCCGGCCCTGCGGCCCGGTTCCTACCAAGCCACAGACCGGCACCGGTCCGGGGCCCGGGGGTTGGGGACCCCTGTCCTAAAGGATCTGATAAATTGACTTTACACTGACATGACTGAATTCAGATTTTGTTTCCTTTTGAAATTCTCCCCTGTACAACCCATTTATGTAGCGGCACAATTGGGGAAAATTAGATTGTATTTTACAGTTTCACCAAGGATCATTAGGAAAGTATGTTTAGCTCCTGGATCATTTCTGATTTGCTGGTTAAACCCAGGATATCAAGTATCAAAGCATTTTTATGTTTGGGCATAGCAGCAGACAATCTGCCCAAAAGGACTGGCTTTCCATAATTATTTTTTATTTGAAACTAAGGATTGTGCTTGAGAAAAATAAATTTCTGAGCAGAAAGCTGAGAGAAACTTCTTTGGTAATCTTTTGTGTAACAAGTGCTGAATGTGCACTGAAACCCATCAACTTATTGAACCAGATAAAATTTAATTTCTTTGACTAGTTTGTTTGTAGTGATTTTAGCTGAGATTTCTTTGTATGTTTATTTTCCTATTGTTTTTCCCTGAATTTTTCTTTTCCCAACAAATCCCATTTTAGAGTTGTGGTTTCATTGGTTTAATAAGTAAGTCTCCTAGTAAAATCACAGAACTCCCTTGTTGCACCAAATGGTGCCAGAAAATTCAGCCTAATATATATTGGCTTTTCATTAAGAATTCATTAGTCACAACCCAAGAATCTAGAACAGGAAGGAGAAGTCCTCCACTGATATTTAAATATAATTCCCTTCTCAATTTGTAATAATAGCAAGCTATTATTGCAACCTATTATGAACAATGTGCTGGACCTTAAACTATTTTCTGATTCTCTCTGCCAATGACTTTCTGATATGTTAACTAGTTAGCCAGTCACCCAGGCCTTAGAGCAGGAGTGAGAAAATATGACAACTTTATAACCTATGGACTTCAACTTCCAGAGCATGGTTGAAGTCTCCAGGTTGTAAAGTTGCCACAGTTATTCACCTCTGCCATAGAACTTTCCAGTTCTAAACCATCTTCCTAGGTCAGTGATGGCGAACCTTTTTTTGATCACGTGCCATTAGTGGGGGGAGCGCAGGAGGGGTCATGCGTGGGCGTGCCACACCCATAATGCAATGCGCGACCCCCCAGTGCACATGTGCGCACTATAGGCACAAGCCCCCCATTTTTTGCATGCTCTTTTCACTCTCCCCAGGCTCCAAAGGCTTTGTAGAAGCCTGGGGAGGGCGAAAACAGCCCCCCTCCCCGCTCCCCCGGAGGCCCTCCGGAGGTTTCAGCGACCTTCAGAAGGCTTCCCTGAAGCCTCCGAGCACTCAAAATGACCCTCCAACGAAACTGGAAGTGATGTCCGATTTGCTTGGAGCGTTGTTTTGAGTGGTCCGGAGGCTTCAGAGACCTACAGGAGGCTTCCCTGAAGCTTCCGGATCACTCTAAACGATGCTCCAAGCAAATCGGATGTCACTTTCGGTTTTGTCGGAGGGTCATTTTGAGTGCTCCGGAGGCTTCCTAGTATGCAAAAAAGCATGCAAAAAAGGATGAATTCAGTTGGCCAGCGCACGCATGCACACTGGCCAGCTGACAGGGCAATGCCTCGCGTGTCCTGACAAGGCTCTGCGTGCCACCTGTGACACACATGCCATAGGTTCGCCATCACAGTCCTAGGTTATTTACTCTATACAAGGGACTATCAGGTGAGCCAGTTTCACATAGACACTCATCCACCAGAAGTTAATACTGGAAATTAAGTTATTTAGTTAACCTCTTCTCAGTATAGTTGGAAATCAGTTACATTTTTATTCTGACCAATGGAGACTTCTGCACAATGCAAAAGCTTGCATATCTTGATTGAAGTTAAGGTTTTAACTTCTTACTATTTCCTTTGCAATTTTATGAAAAGTTGTATAAAATTAACTCCATAGGTTTAACATTGCTAGTTGGCGTTGCTTCCACTTGATAAGGCACCTACCTGAATCACAAACAGTCGCAATGTCCCCTGTTGTTTCACTAGCAGACACTGCCGTAACAGGACTTTTGTGCCCAGCAAGACTTTGCACATAGCAGAGCCTGTAACAATGATTTGATTGTTCAAAGAACCACTCTCATCATTAATAGCAGTTGCAACATTTTAAAGTAATGCTTTAAATCCTTATTTCCGAAACTAATATTGCAATATCACTCTTATCTATCATCAGTGTGTAGATGGGGCAAAATACACAGGTTAAGCAATCTTACTGTTAATTTTATAAGATGGAGCAAATCAACCTTCATTTATAATTTAGAATCTGGGGACATTCGATACAGTAAGGAGTGTGATTTAAAAATGCTTATACCTGTTCAAATCCCATATGATACAGGTTCCATCTTTGCTCACACTTATCATGATGCTATAGGGTTTGCAGACAAGCAAGCTGGTGATCTCTGCAGTGTGTCCATACAAATGCATCTGAGACTCCATGTCGATTTCAGAGGGCTGCGAAGGAAAACAGACAACCATAAATGTAGCAGAAGGCGGGAACAAAAGTAGTATGTTACAAGTCAAACTTGAGACTAGATTTAAAGATACACCTGCTTCATTCATTATTTTACTGATTAACAAGTGCCATTTTATTATTTTTTCTCTGAAAGGAAGGTTTCCCCTGTCCAGTTGTGTCTGATTCTAGGGGGTGGTACTCATTTCTGTTTCTTAGCTGAGGGAGCCAGCATTATCTGGAGATGCTATCGTGATCACGTGGTCAGCATGACTATGTGCCAAGGTGCACAGAACACTGATACCTTCCCACCAAAGGGGTACCTATTTATCTGCTTGCATTTGCACGTTTTTAAACTGCTAGGTCTGGGACAAGGAACCGGAGCTCACTCCATCAGAGGGTGTTTGGATCCTGAACTGCCAACCTTACTGTTGCTAAATCCAATGTCGTAACCATTTTAGTCCTATATAACTGTTTTTCTCAATTTCAGTTACAAAAACAGTAAGCCAAGACTGCTTATGCCTCAATTCAAGCTTTTCTTTAAAACTGAATGCTTGATTGACAAACAATTGCTACTATGGCATTAACTGTGAAAACTAGCTCATTTAGATCTTTCATGTAGCTATTACCACAGAGGAAAGCTCTAAATAGCTGCCTATTTTACAGCACATGTTGTTGCTTAGTAATTCATGAGCAGATTTATACAATATACTTCTATAGCTGTAACCAAACGGTGTGCAAAATCAGAAACTTTTACCCCATGCTGTTCTTTAAAAAATTTCTGCTGATTCCTCTCTTAAACGTGAGAGAGCTAATTAAGATGCAGGAATTTAATAAAATAAGCCGATAATGGCGGAAAGCAGAGGTGATAGACAATAGCTTTGATATACCAGGTACAGCATTGTCTTGTTGGAATCCCAGAAGGAAGGCTGCTAGACTTCAACAACCCATTAATATACCAAATCCCAAGTTTTATTACGCTGAAAAATAATTTTGGGCAAATAATGCATATTCAAACTGTACACTGAAAACAGTGTTTCAGCATCTGACCTGTCTTTTATAGATAAGAAGGCCCGAGAGGTATTTAGACCATGTTCACTAGTTAGTGCATGCAACTGACATGCTTTTCCTTATTTATTCCTCCGTGCAAAATTTAATATTCATTTTAGAAGAGAAACCTAAAGAGACCTTTATGAACACACTGTCATATCATATGGCCTCTTCTCATGCTACTAACTACACTATGTATCAGGAGTCCACAATCCCCAGTCCATGGCCCAATACCAGACTACAGCATGATGGGAACAAGGCCGCACAAGTGGCAGGCGAAAATGCGAGCACACAAAGCTGCATTTGTGCAAGTGGCGCACATGTGAAACCATCCCCTCTCCTCCCCCGCCATTTCCATCACCCCCCCCCCCCGGTACACAGAGCCAGAAAGGTTGGGGATCACTGCTCTATATGGTCCAGAGTGTGAGGCTCCCAAGAAAGGCAATCCAAGGATCTACAACTGAACAGCAGTGACACAAATGTTCTCATTTATCTCACTGATTGACTGAACATGTTTACAAACCAAAGCAAAGTCTGTGTTGCAATAACTTACTTTGAAAAAGTATTGCTGTTATGAAAGTATTACTTTCAGATTTCAGAATTACCCAACAAACTGATTAACCAGAGGAATAAGGAGACTTTTAAAAAAATGTAAAAATGAAAAGATTATTTCCCATTTTAAAAATCACTTAATAACAGCATATTTTGGATACAAATTCAGTATGTATTCCATATTTTGGATACAAATTCCTCATCTCTTTTCTAAATCAGAAAATAATTACTTAAACTGACAAAATCCCTTTGATATGTGTAACCTAAAACCTGGCTGGGGAATTTCCCCTAAGATGAAAATCCAAAATGTGACTTTGGTTATTACATAGAGAATTTTATGGCTTTCTGTGCAATAATCAGAAGTGAAATGGACTCCAGATGTTCCATAAAACGTGTGTGTGTGTGTGTGTGTGCGTGCGCGCGCGCGCGCATACATACATACATACATATCAGAACTGAACTGCTTGATTTTTGGTGTCCTTTGAGCTTGGTTGCTTTCTTATAGATGTTTCATTACCAGGCTAGATAACATAATTAGTGCAAGAGAAAGTGGGATTTGCTAGCTGTTTATATATAATACCTTGCTCTGCCAGTTTTGGTAGGGGTCCTGTTTCTTCCTTGATAGTTCCTTGATTAGAATATTGTCTCTTCTCTGATGGCTTATCTGGTGTTGTTCCCTGCTTATCGGTGTTATCTGCTACAAAAGATGCATTCTAGCTTTTTGTTTCCTTCCTGGAAGCTTGCTATTCGAACAGATCAGCTATCAAAAGCCATCAACATAGTGATAAGCTCCATTTACCATTTAAAAGATACAATCTAGAGCTCAGAAAGGAAACATACATAAAGCTTCCCCTCCACTGCCTGAATGGAGTGAAACATGTCAATCCTGACAAGACTGAGTTGCTATAGGTATTTAGGACTATCCCCTACCCACCCTCGGCCGCCCTGAGCTGCGAATTTCCCACCTTTGGCTTTGAAAGGGGTAACATTGATGTACAATTCAGGGCTGTTCTGTTGTGGCCTGCTAGCAGCCAGTAGAGCTGGTGGCAGACTCAAACAGTGAGGAGGTGGGGGAGGAACATGGGCCAGTCCTGGAATCTAGGGAAGGCTCTGATGAGTGCTCTGCGTCGGAGGCAGCGATGGGGCCAGGGCCATCTGACAGTTATCAGCTGCCTTCTGAGTCAGAAATCAGTGGGGCAGAAAAACAGCTGGAGCCTGTTCCCAATGTACACATGCGCAGAGCTGCCAGGAGAAGGGAACAGCTAAGGAACAAGGGCCAACTCGGGAGTAAAGGCACAGGTGAATGGCCCCTCCCATAGGGAATAAAGGGGAGTGAAAGGA
Source organism: Rhabdophis nuchalis (assembly GCA_039707465.1). Taxonomy (NCBI): domain Eukaryota; kingdom Metazoa; phylum Chordata; class Lepidosauria; order Squamata; family Natricidae; genus Rhabdophis; species Rhabdophis nuchalis. The sequence continues at coordinate 326,548,766 of CM077643.1, forward strand.
GAGGGGAGTTTGCAGGAGACAATTAGTTCACTTTCTTAGGGTGAAGATCTGTTCCTGACTTCTTGCCAAGTAATTGCTGCTACAGCATGGAGTTTGGAAGATATCGGCCTGGCATCTCTCCAAGCCTGATAAAGATCCTGTAGTTATGAAATCTCATCAGACTGTTTCCAGGGACTTTGCTGGAGACAAATTCCCTTTAACATAAATAAAAGAGGTTTTATCATGACGAGGAGTCTCCTTCATGATCTTGGGAAGCCTAGGTCAGAACATGTTACTAGATTCCTGGCTCCTGCAGATGGTAGCCATGACTAGAGGATCTTTGCACAAATGCATCTTGTGTGACAATTCAGCCTATACCTAGATCAGGAGGCCCTATTCACTGTCACTCATGCATTGATCACACCAGAGATGGGTTGTTACTGGTTTGGCCTGGATCGGGTGAACCAGTAATAGCAGTGGTGGGAGGTTCCGCCCACTTTCCCGGACAGATGCATCGCGTGCACGAGTGAACCAATAGTAAAAATAATAGAAACCCACCACTGGATCACACCCTGTTTGGACTGCTGCAGCATACTCTAGATCAGGGGTATCAAACTCATATTATCACAGTAGCGTCACATGACACATCAGAACTTTCCCTCCTTCACTAAACTGGGTGTAGGCATGGCCAGCACATGACACATCTGGTCCACGTGCCATGAGTTTGACAGCCTTGCTCTAGATAGTGCTGCTCTTGAAGATCATCTGAAAATTGCAGCTAGTCTAAAATGCAGTGACATGGATTCCTCAGTTCACCTAGATACTATGATATCTCTCCTCAAGGAATTTCACTAGTTTCCACTAGACCTCCAGGTGCAATTCAAGATACTGATTATCACCTATTAAGCCCTTCATATTTTTGTGCACTGCCTGTCTCCAGTTACAAAGTCTGGCAGGGTAGTATGCTGCTAGTACCCTCTATTAAACAGTGCCATCTAATGCAATCCAGAAAGCAGATCTTCTCTGCCATGATACCTGGTCTTTGAAACAACATACCCTTGAGATTTGGATGGCCTTAATCTTGCCAACCAGCCTTTTTAAGGCAGTAAAAACCAGTCTCTTCAAACTAAGCACTGGGACAGCATTGGGATAACCCCATTATGGTGCAATGATTATTTTGCTAAGGGCAAAACCTGATTCTAATTGTTTATAATGATCACTGTGTTTATTTTACTATTGTTAGCCATTCTGAGTCATATACTGATAGTTCAGCCATATAAATCTAGATGATAAATAAAGAAAAAGAAAAAACATGATCCTGGAAGGTTTTGGGGTCCTGCAAAATGGAACTGAGTGCTATGTAGTCCATAGGTTTACTAATTTTTAAGATAATAGATGAGGACCAAAATACTTGAAAGTTAAGAGATTCCTAACTAGATTCCTAATTATGAATTTATATTTCAAGCTAATTTTTGAAAGGAGCAACAATATTTGGTGATTATATATATGTACATGTATATATGGTATGTAGATAAAAGTATACACACACACACACACATTTGTTTTTATAACTATTAGCAAAATGGCAGAGGTAAAAGTTTAATATTTCTTTTATAGATGTCCAAACTTTAATCTAGCTGTTCAAATAAAATGGTATGTTTGGCAAAATAAAAAAAAGTGAAATCAAATTATTTAATGTCCTCTGGAACAAATTGCCCCCGGAATTAAGAACTATCCCTGACTTACGCACCTTCCGCCGTGCTCTCAAAATCTTTTTTTCCCAATAAGCCGGGCTGGCATAAAAATGAATTTTAAAAAATGAATTTTTATGAATGAATTTTATTAATTTTAATCGGAGTTTGTTTGGTTTTTTAATTTTAAGAGAGGCCAAATTGTTTAATATGCTTTTAAAACTGTTTTTTAAACTTTTATATATCTGTTTTACTTTGGCTGTACATCGGCCTGAGTCCTTCGGGAGTAGGGCGGTATAAAAAACTAATAAACCTTAAACCTTAATAATTTAGCTGAGGGATGGGCAAAAAAGACACAAGATCTAAGATTGGGAAAGTAGGACTATATTAGGGAAACTAATTCAATTAAATTACAGGCAGATTTTAAGAAGCCTCAGCTTTACATACTTACAGTGCTACTAGTGAATCTGTTGATATACGCTGTGATAACTCCACATTTACTTCCAGTAAAAAGTTGGCAGCTGTCTGGCACCCAGGCACAACTTGTTACCTTAGGTACAAAAAAAAAAGGTGAGACATTTAAACAGTATTTATGCTTTATCTGTTGTTCATCTCAAAGACTGCCAAAGGGGATTATATTAAAAACAGATACATTTGAAGAAAAATATTTTGCTTTATCTTAAGCTGTTTTGCTCATGAACTCATTCCACTCCTCCACTGAAAAAAGCCACAACCACACTTACAATAATCAGGTTGCAAATCTACAAACATTGATTCACATATAGAACTAAACTTTCTCCTACCGTAGTTACTCTGCATCATATAGCAAACTACACAAGAAAGTTATAAGGGTGCTGGAAATAAGCTTTCTAAGTAACAGGTGGCAAACTGCAACTCTAAACTCTGCATCTCAAGATTTTGATATAATGCGTATACCATGCACATGTAACTGGGCTCTGGAATCAGGTAGTTTTGCCCAGTTAATTTCAGACGGAGAATAATTTTCTGCTGACTACTGAAGAGAGCAGTGATTCCCTAAGTCTGATAGTATAATAACCATAAGTAGCAACTTGATCTATTTAAATAGATCAAAAGCAAACACAGATTTAAGAAGTCAGGGAGTAGCATGAATGTCAGAGCAGGTTATTGTGGTATTCATTTGCCTGGACCAGAGGCCATACACACCTACATTCTACAATTGTGTAGACAGGGTAACAAAAACACTTAGGAATAGTGTGATAGATGAGAAGCAGGAAAAACAGCAGCTGGCTCTTTGTTTGCAACTAGGAACATTCATCCTTTAATGTATTTGATTAAACAAACACAAAATCATAAAAGCTCACATCCTACTGATGACTAATTGTAACTGTATGGATTGCCTTCTGTTTTCTTTCTGTGTTGTACTACAATAACACTAGCATAGACTTAATCATTTCCATTATTAAGAAATTAAATTATGGATTATGGCATTACAAGTGTTTAGGAAGGAGCTTGTAGCAAAGTTATAAGGTTCATTCTCAGTTTGATAAATAGTTATTTATTAGACTAGGATCAATACATCTAAAGCAGACTTTATTTGTTAAGGATTGCTTCCCTCCCCCTAAATGCAGAGTTAATTGAGCAGAAAGAGAATTAACAAGTCTTACCTGGTGAAACTGTGAACTCTGTATAAAGTTTACTGGAGGTTCACTTTGCTTGCTTTTTAATCTTAAGATATTATCTGCATATCCCCAGCTCAGGATGGCTGACCACTGGATATCTGTACTATGCATGCTTCTAACACCTGCAACAGATCTGGGATTCAGTTGACATTTCAAGGTATTCTATCATGTATCTTTTTTTCTAAAGCAAACACTGGAATCTCTTCTTTTACTATTAAAATCACTGTTATTTTAACAACATCTTCTGTTTTACAAACCCATTAAAGCCTTAATTATGTGGTCTTCATAAGATAAATATGTTAATCCTGGTAATGATATGTAGCTAATTAAGATGTGAGGGAATTATATTAATATTATTAATTGTGGAAACTAATTAAGTAAAATGATTATTATATAAAACTTTAATTTGAAGATATATATCACCTATAGAAAATAGATGGAAATGAAATGATAAATTTGGTTTATTTCTGAAGGGATAAATAATGACATTGTTTATGTATTAAGAAAAAAATAAGTCTCAGATGGTAAATATGGGAATAAAATAACACGACTAAAATTGAAAATGGAAATATAATATAAAATGAATTATGTATATGTGAGAATGTTAAAAGGGGAAAACCGGGCAACGCTTTGATTACATCAAGTTTCAAATATGTAACAAAAAACTTTGGGGAAAAAATAAGATAAGCTTTCCCTATGTTAAAATCTGAAGCAATGAAGAAAAAATGTTGGGAGCCCTTAGGTTTTTTCATATGCTTTTTGTTGCCTAATGCAGGGGTCCCCAACCTTTGCAACTTTAAGTCTGAAGGACTTCAGCTCCCAGACTTCTCCAGCCAGCAAAGCTGGCTGGAGAATTCTGGGAGCTGAAGTCCTTCAGACTTAAAGTTGCAAAGGTTGGGGACCCCTGGCCTAATGAATCCGTAATAAAAAAGAATTACATTACTTATACAGGAACTGATTCCTAAGGGATCCAAAACATATGTGAGCCATCTCTACAGGAAGCTACCTAAGGGCAATAATTTCAACATGGAGTAGAGAGATCTGCTGAGCCACTTCATTGTAGATGTTTCTACAGTTTTCCTCAGAATTGCTGTAGCTCATGTGGGAGCCATTTCACAAACTTTCTACCCAATTTAAGATCTCCACAGCAATTATGCCACCCAGTAATATACAGTGTGGGCCTCAATAACTCAGTTGTCATCGTTGGATGACTGAACCAATGGATAATTAAGATAGTTTGGCCTTTTTTGAACTCTGGTTTCCAAAGTTTCCGGGTGGACTGTGTACTAGAGTCCTTACCTTGTTCTTTGCTGTAGATCATCAGAAGGCAGAACTTTCGGGACAGACCACAAATTGCTCTAGTTGGTAAAGCCTGCAAGGAGCCAAATCTTTCTCCATGTGGTTGGCTAAAGCAGACAAGGGGATCAGGGGCACTGGGAGAACCTACGTACTCCCCCCATTTTAAGCCTCTGATCCAAGGTAAAGGACTCTAAAACAAAACAAAACAGCAGTCAGTTTTAAAACAATTTTTAAACACCAGGTTTAATGTGCTTTTATTTCTAATGAAATTGTTAGAGAGCATATTTGCCCAGCCAATTTTTCTCCCAAACACTTACTTGTGAACTAGAGCAGAGGTCTCCAACCATGGCAACTTTAAGCCTGGCGGACTTCAACTCCCAGAATTCCCTAGCTTACTGGCTGGGGAATTCTGGGAGTTGAAGTCCGCCAGGCTTAAAGTTGCCAAGGTTGGAGACCCCTGAACTAGAGGGTGGTTATTAGGATTGCGTAGTGCTTCTCATTAGAAAGCACAAAGCATGCTCCAGAGCTTGTGAGGGGCTAATGCAGCACCTGAGCCTGACTCTTTACCAAACACACCTTTCCCTGGAACAAGGCCCAAATGCCAATGGCAGCCAAGTGATCCCAGAAAAAAATTTAGACACAGCTGCCGCAATGGTGTGTCCCCATCCATTCCAAAGTGCCTCTTTACCTTGCATTCTGATGAGCTGCACAGACCTAGTAGTCATCTTAAAATGGTCAATTTGCAAAAAAGCAGCCATTGGCACACAATAATTGGTTCAGATAACTACACCATCATTGTTACAAATGATATCAGCCTTTCAAAATAAGCTGTTGCTTAGGAAGAGTTGTTTGATGAATTTAAATCTATAGTCTTTTAATAATACTTCAACACAGTTTCTCTCTTTGCTGTCCAATAGTCTGCCTCTCATTTCCCTCGTTTTATTTCTCCACTTTCTCTTTTCTGCCATTTCCAGTTGTTATCTCTTACTATAACTTCATCCTTCCTTCCCCCACCTATCTCTGTTAGAAAGAAGGATGTTCATATGTTTGTGCAAGTCAGAGTCTAACTCTGCATGTGGGTAAAAATGGCTGTCATGTGCAATTGGGGATCAATTGATTACTTGTATGTTTTAATTAATTTAGTTGAATTAGGTTAACTTAATTTTTCCAATTAATATACTGCTTTTATCTTGATGCTTTTGATCAGATATTTATGTCATTTGTTGTGCAGTGGACAGGGAATCTTCTTGACTGGTTCAGAATTGATAGTGCCAGTCTATTAAATCAATATTTAGTGATTTGGGAAAGGTCACTCATAATGCACATCCAAATGTGAAGAAGCCATGGTCTCAGACTGGGACTATTATATCTAACCCAGGTTTAATAAAGCTGAATCACAATGCTATTTTTATTTTTTGAGTTTTAAAAATGGGATTGGGACTTTTGATTAAACCTATCATAAGGAAATTGAGTAACAGTATTTGAAGAACAATGCTATTTTTAAAACATTATTTTATAAATAGCAGCTCTTGACTTCTCCATTGGGAGGCACAGATAATGTGTGTGTGTGGGGGGATGGCTTATTGAAAGAAAAGAGGTACTTAGGTAACACACAGCCTTGACAGACACTTTTAACAAAAGCTTTAGAAACAATATCGATTTCTCTACAGATATTCTCCACCCAAGATCCTCCCACCATTAAAAAAGCAGTAAGAGATAAATGGATAGATAGATAAATAGTGTGAATGTCAGTATCTCTCTCTCTCTCTGTGTGTGTGTGTGTGTGTGTGTGTGTGTGTGTGTGTGTGTGTGTGTTACATTGCAATATGTTGCAGGAAGAAGTTCTGTTATATAATGAACACAGTAGCATTATGAAACATACTGGATAGACAATCTCTTTCGTATGCTCCCTTGTTTCTCTGAAAGCAAACTGCACTAATAATCCCATTGCAGCAGGGAGTTCTCCTTCCATAGGTTTCGATCTGCTGACGTGGCCCGCGTGGAACAGCTGGCGAGGAGTCTGCCCATATGTTTTTATCATAGTCTCCAGAGCTCTTCTTTGGACTGGATCTTCAACAGCTGACACATCCATTCCAAAATATGTCTAAAATATAAATCAGAAACAACCAAATTATACCTATTTACATGTATAAGCATGTGTGTTCATTAAAGGATAAGAGAAGAATTCTTAGTGCATGTATATATTCCTTTTGTTAGATTTTTGTTTTCTCTTATTGTTTTAAAAGTCACAGTAGTGTAAGTAATGCCTTCTCTTCCTATTTCCCCACAACAAACACCCTTTGAAGTGGGTTGGGCTGAGAGAAAATAACTGGCGTAAAAACACTCAATTGATTTCTTTGCCTAAGGGAGGACTAGAACTCACAGTCTCCCTATTTCTAGTCCAAAACCTTAACCATTACATCGAACTGGCACACATAAAACTTAAAAAAAAATATTAAGCAACCAAGCAAGTATACTATCCAGCTGAGGCAAAACAGTAGCACCAAGCTACTGTTCCAAGCTAACAAAAGTTATTCTGACTTCCACTTGGTTCAATTATCATCAAAAAAAAAAAAAGATCCAGAAGGAAAGAATGGTAAGTTCCACACATAAAGCACTAACCCAAGAGGCACCATGTATCTCTCAGCTTCTGAACCTCTGCAAATTTACCTTTAATCCTTCTATAATTTAGTCACTCTAAAATATTTTAAATTTTATCATCATAGAAGCCATCTACAGGTGAAACTCGAAAAATTAGAATATTGTGCAAAAGTTCATTTATTTCAGTAATGCGATTTAACAGGTGAAACTAATATATGAGATAGACTCATTACATGCAAAGCAAGATAGTTCAAGCCATGATTTGTCAAAATACTGTTACTGAATGAAAGGCAAATGTATTATTGTTATGCTAATTTTTTGAGTTTCACCTGTACACATTAATGTGAGCATCTTAGAACGGATACTGCTATGGATGCCTTAGGGTAGTGGCATCCTTGGCAATTTTTAAGATATGTAGACTTTTGGGATTTGAAGTCCATTCATCTTAAAACTGCTATGGTTAAAAAACGCTGCCTTAGAGGATGACATTTATTAGACACTGAACCAAGATTATTTCTGTTGATTCTGCCTGACATCCTCACGATCTCCAGTTCTATCATCTTTACTATCCTGTTGGATTCTGAAACAGGAACTGACACAATAATTCCAATTCTATCTAACACATCCTAAAAATGGATGCTGGAAGATTGCTATTTGTTACTGAGGGCCAAGAAACAGCTGAAGAGGTCATTCCGAAAATTCAGCAACACTGAACTTTTCATTTTCATTTTCAAACACCCACTTTTCATTTTCTTTTAATGCAAAGAAAGCAGTGATAACTTTGAACTAACCAATATAGTATATACTATATGGATATAGTAATGGGTTGGTTGCAGCCTAATAAAGTACCTTAACACATAGAAGACACATGTGCTGTTCTTTAGTAGGTATGTCCAAACAAGAATGAGAATATGCTACATTT